>CM042480.1:57556040-58785540 GCA_023621385.1 Quercus gilva | reverse complement strand
GATGTTAGAGCTTTCGCTGTTGCATAACATATTTTAATTAAAAAAGAAAGAGTTTGGATTAGGTCTAGCCGTCTAGGTATCCACAGGTAGGAAATTCAAGTATGTATCAAGTACGGGCACTAACCAAGTTTTAGGGTCCAGGTATCCATGGGTAAAATTTTCGGGTCACTTAAGAGAGCTATGTTAAATTTCAACATGTTATTTCTTCTCAAGTTTCCTAATTTCAAAATCATCTCTCCTAAGGTTGTGTAGCATAATCTCAAAGACCCACAGAAAAAACAATATCTTTTATTTTATCGGTAAATAAGAAGCTTTATTGAAAAAGGAGAAAAAAAGAAATACAGCAAAAGAAACAGTTTCCTGGTACACAGGGAGTGTACAAGGAAACCAGAAAAACAATATCTTGATTAACGGCCTTAGGAAAGACCATTGTGACTATTGTTTGATATTTGTTTATGCTAGAACCCCACACATCATAAATAAATCGATATCAAATAATACAAAACCAAATAAGAAAGTTTTCTAAATAGAAATGCATAACAATTAACAAATCCAAAAATCATTCTACCAAGTTGAAGATCCTCTTGAGAATTTAGATGCAGTCTGAAACTTCTGGAGGAAAGAAGACCTAATAGTCACGAAGGTTTTCTAGGGAACATTGGGCAACTTTATTGCTTGGACGGGTCACCACATTCTAAAATAAAATGGAGTCCATTAATGGCTATCAAAATTCAACGATCATATTATCTATCAAAATTATCAGTAACAATTTTCCAAATGTCAAAAGTTTGCATTCTGTAGAAGCAGAACTCAAGACCCCAGTCCAAAGCAATGACTTCACAAACAAGCCATTTCCAAAATTCCAGAACAAACTATCACACACACACACACCAGCCTACAATACAAAGTGTGGTCTGCTAGAAGGGCACCTTACAGTCCATTTGGAAGAAGGGAAAATAATGAAAAAAAATGTGTAATAAAAAGGATCTTAAAGAGACATTTTATTTATTTCCTTATTTCAATAAGAATGAATGGAATGGCTATGATGGAATATTCATTCCATTTCCTCCTAAGCATTCCTCCCAAGCATATATTCCAATTCCATTCTTTTATGATTTATGAAATCCATTCCATTATTTTATAATCTCCTAAACATAGTGTTAATGTGTTTTTTACCCCATTTTCCAAGCAATAAAAGACAAGAAATAATTTGTTTCCCTTCACACCCGCAAAGAAAAGCAGATTTCTGATAGAACTAATAAAAGTGAAAAGAAGCATTCACAAAACCCTTAGCAACACACCGTCAAGTTTTATTTCATATGTCTTAATTAGTAACAAAACCAACAAGTGAAACCATGTTTAATCAACAAAAGATCAAGATCCTCACTAAGGACACATTGGAAAAATAGACCCTTAGACCCCTTTCTTACTCAGCCATCAGCGATAGTTAAATCAATAAACCATTGACTAAACTAGCAACAAAAACAACAACAAAGCCTTAGTCCCAAAATTTGGGGTTGGCTATGATTCCTTCCTTAACAGATTAAGATTAAGTGGTCACATGAATTCTTTTTCTCCATTTTATCCAATTTAAATTCATGCTCTCTTTTACTTCCCTAATTAACATATCTTTTTTTTATTACTTCTACTACTGTTATTTTTGGCCATACTCTACCTCTTTTTGTTCCCTCAACTTAGAATCAACTTACTCTCTTATACTAGCTCATTACTCTCTCGCTGTGAATATGACCAAACCATCTCAAGCGACTCTCCCTCATCTTTTCATCAATAGGGGCAACCCCTATCTTTAAATGGAGTTCCTCATTTAGAATCCTATCTTTAGGTGTATTCCCACTTATCCATCTTAACATTCTCATTTCTACTACACTCATTTTATAGATATGTTGCTTCTTAACCACTCAACATTTGGTACCAAAGAGCATAGCTGGTTGTACTTGTATATTAGTAGCTCTTGGCAATCAAGTCTTACCGCCCCTTTGTCTCTATTCCTACTTTAACTAAACTTACATTCCAACGTTCCATGTACTCCATTTTAGTCCTACTTAAACAAAAGCATACTCTAGAATCTAAAGGCTTAAAAAAAACATCTAGGAGCAATACATTATTCCATCTCACTCTTTTTTTTTTTGTGTGGTAAGTTATTATTTTATTAAACAAAACTACTTTGGTTACATACAGAGCCATAATGATTTCAAAAAACTCACGAATGGGGGTTACTATCAGCAAATCTCAATGCTCGAGACCAATCAAACAACAATGTAGCAAACACCACTATCAATTGTATCCCTGAAATTTCCATATCCTCAAATATACGAGGATTCCGTTCCCGCCACAACATAACCAAATCAAATACTATAAGATTATGCTAAATACCATTATTCCATCTCATCCATACCGCCACAAAATCCATATCAACATCAAACACAACACAACAGAACCAAATCCAATACTATAATACTACGCTAATAAGTAATCCATATAGAATTAAATTTAAACGTTGTTCTAAACCAGCATTATCAGGATTCAAAAATAGATCCTAAAAAAAAAACTGTGAAATTTAGAGATAGAAAATAAATACACAACAACAACAGTAGAGAGTACAGTCTAATAGTCCACCATTCTCGAAATTCTAAAAAAAGCAATCAAACTGAGGCAACAAAATAAGAAGAAAAAGCGAGCAAACCTCGCGATCTCTCTCTCAGTCGAGAGGAACCTCCACGTCACCATCGGAAATCTCCTGCTGCAAATCCTTAGGGTCTTTGCCGTCGACGGTGCATCCGACGGAGACGCAGGTTCCGAGAATCTCCTTCACGGTTCCACTGAGGTCCTTAGCCATTGACCTAGGTCGCATCACCTTGGCGATCTCGACGACGTCGTCGAGCGAGATGTTGCCGTTGTGCTTGATGTTCTTCGTCTTCTTGCGGTCGCGCTCGGGTTCCTTGAGAGCTTTGATCACTAAGGCGGCGGCGGAGGGGACAACTGAGACCTTGGCTTGGCGGTTCTGGACGGTGAGCTTAACGGTGACGCGGAGGCCCTTCCAATCCTTTGCGGTCTCCTTTGCGATGTCTTCTCCGATCTTTTTGGGAGAGAGACCCAAGGGACCGATCTTTGGGGCGAGTGAGCTGGCGGCTCCGACCTCGCCGCCGGTGACTCGGACGTAGACGTCCACCACTTGGGAGGGGTCGAGCTTTGGAGGCATGGTGGCAAGCTTTTCACAATGTGCAAGTGGTGGAGGAGGAAAAGAAAGTTAGGCTGTCCCTCAGGTTTTATAATGCTAGGGTTTTGGGGTTTGGGTTTTTTTTTTTTTTTTTTTTTTTTTTTTTTTTTTTACGAGTATATTTTGGAGCTGTGTGTTTGGTTACTAATCTTAAGATTTAAGAAAGTATATTGTACTATTATCCTAAGCCTGTCTTTTTCTTTTTTCTTTTTTGGGTTTGGCTTTTTAATATTTATTTTTATATATTCTAAGTTTTTTTTTTTTTTTCTGAAGGTTTTTTTTTTAACAACCATATTATTATATAATTTATTCATAAGATGAAATAAACCAATGAAAATAAGTTATATCTAACTAAGCTTCTAATGTTTGTGTGGTTCTTGTTATTTCCATTAATTGCGAAAACATATAGTCTTGTAATTGTGGAGTCCTACGGAATAAAATCAAAGGGAAGCAGAGTGAGAATACATTTGTCTAAAATGTAATTGTGTTCTTGAAAATTATTACTAGAGAGTTCGTTTCTAAACAATACTGCCATATATATATATATATATATGTTGTTCAGTTTCTGCATTCCAGTATTTGGATTGTGGATACACATTGACTGTTCAAGGATATATATATGTTGTTCAGTTTCTGCATTCCAGTATTTGGATTGTGGATACACATTGACTGTTCAAGGATATATATATGTTGTTCAGTTTCTGCATTCCAGTATTTGGATTGTGGATACACATTGACTGTTCAAGGAGTAATTTCTTCAGTTGCATTAACAATTAACATGCTTCTCTTTCAGAGCATCTATGAGTTGTTAGCATTTTCAGGACTTGGCATTACAAAGTGTAATGAATTTGTGTTAGACAAGGGTGAGAGTGTGAAGACATAGCTAGAAGGAAATGTAACATGGTTCCCTTATTAATGTTCCCTAACATTGTCTGGTTCCATACCATTTACGCATTTGATATATAGATCGTCCCTCCATACATGTGCCTCACTCTCTGAGTATGGCAGGGCATTACTGCATTAGTCAGGATATATATTTTCTATAACAACAATTTTGCTATCCAAGATACACCCACTGAAGCTTGTAAACAAAGAAAATTACAAGAACTGCTAAGTTGACTTTAATTCTACTGATAACAAAGATGAACAAAGTGAAGCTCATATCTTTTTGCCAGAAAAGGGCTTCTGTACAGAAATATACATATAACCCAAACCTGAAAATCTGACACAAACATATACAGCTGGTACAGCTACGAAGCCTGCGTGAAGGAAGGGTGGTGAATGTGTAATGATACAGGTGACACGGTGGAAACTAACCCAGCTATGTAAAACTCAAACAACTTTACAAAAACTACTAAGGACTTCAAGCAGAAAATGCAGTTTCCATTGCTTGCAAGATGGATGGGGTATCGAATCTAAAGTTTCTGAAGCTCTTGCCAGGTGCTGGGTTATCAGGCTCAGGTTTAGTTGACTGGCTCTCCATTATCATTGGGCTACTGCTGCTATTCCCAGTCGAACTGTTCTTTGCTTTCCAGACACACATTCCTGAACAAAATTCATAACATGCTCACCATCAGCAAAAGCACACAAGAAAACTATCACATCACCTGGGTTTCACAAAAAAAAATCAAAGAAACCCATCATTTCAGGAATGCAGGATGGTGTGTACAAGAAACTCAGCATTTGGCTTGGGTGCCTATATGCTCTATAGTACCAATTCAGACAAGCATCATTGAGGTGTCAGGTGCGGTTCTTTGTCTTGGCCTCTAGCTACATTTTCCAACATTCTACAATACCTCACCCACAACAGGGTTCATGAGAACTTGGAACTAGAAAGCGGCTTGGAATTTGGATAGCTTTTTTCACTCCCATATTTTCCAATTTTCCCCATTATTTCTCAATAGAGGAAAGCTCTAATAACTGACCATAGAAATAATCATCTTCAGTTGGAAGTTGCAACAAAATAATATTATCAATTTATCCTAAAACGTAACCTAAAATCATCACTCAATTCCACCTCCCAACTTGAGATCTTCCACAAAGGGCGATCCAATATTCTTTATTGTAAAGATTAGCTCCTTTTAGTTCTAAAAGGGCCCAATAGGACCAAGATGCTCAGGTTTATTAGTCATATTAACATCAATGTTTTGTTTTGTTTTTTGTTTTTTTTTTTTTTTTTTTTTTTCCCACCTCTTTCCCTTCTCTAGTATCCATTTGTTAGATTCATAGAATAACCTGATGTTTATAAGCTATCACATTTTCAAGAGAACAGGGTAGGGAAAACCTTTGAGAGGCATGTCAGGTTTTGGAGCTATTGGGGACTGATGTGTTGAAATCCATGATTTCAAAGATCTGCATGAAGAAATCGAATCTTTTTAGCACTGGACAAAGATGTTAAAACACCAAAGGAAATAATCAAAATAATAGAACATAAGTACTCACGCCAAGAAGGGGGCCACCATGTAAAGCTTGAGGCCAGTAATCCCACGAGATATCACATCGTCATTTGCTGGCTGAAGTTCATCAAGCCGTTGCCATGCAATTTCCTGCAAGCAGAACATAAAAAGCATGCCATTGAACATTACAATTATCCACAGGCTACTAGGTATAACATTCTGTCTAACAATGATTAAGAACCCTAACTCTACCATAAAAGGACCCTTATTTGACCAGTAACACATTAAAAGCCACTCAAATCAAGGAAATAACAACCCTAACTCAAAATTTTCGAAAATTACAAGAAAATATAAAAAATAAATGATAAAAAATAGACCCCTGTATTCTGACCTACATCATGTAGGGAGACCCCCATACCAATGAGGATGACAATCAGGAAGTGGTAACCCCAAAGCAAGCAAAAGCAAAAGACAGGTCAATGCCCCCAACAGCCAAAACAAAAATTTAAGTACAAGTTCCCAATGACTCCCCAAAGCAAGAATTAAGGGTTCTGGTCACCTTCACACACCACCTGAAGTTTTTAAGATCTCCCCTCGAAAACAGGAGAGTTTGGCCAAACCATGAATATAATCTTCCATATTAATAAGAAATGTGTAATTCTATGCAGAAGAAACTTTTAGGTTATTCCCCTCTCAGTCTTGCTAAGCAAAAAATTAAGAATAAATACATCTATGGAGATGATCACATACACTGATCTCTTTTTTGGTAAGTGGAGCAAAGGAAGTGTCATCTTTCACACCAGCAATTATGTAGAGCCGCACTCGCTGCTGTCCAAATATCAACTCAATGTATTCATCTTTATTAAGAAACTTAGAAACATCAAAACCTGTTTCCTCCAGGACCTGCATTCAACACAGAGAACAAATGGGTCAACATTCATATCTGCAAGACTGCATTGCACGCCTGCGTCTTGGGGAAGAGAAAAAATAGAGAGAGATTTAGGTTACCAACTATAATTGGCATTCTATAAGAAAATTTAATCAGAAACTGGTTTTCTAAGCTAGTAGGACAAAAAATGTAGTGAATCAACTGTTTCATTTAAAAATAAATAAATAAAAATTTGAAACAAAGCACTTTAAAATCCAAATTGGTTATCATCAGTGAGCACACATTAGGGCTGTGAAAACAAATAAATAAATAAATAAATAAATAAAAACAATAAACCAAAAATGGTGTGTACTGAACTGACAAACCGAATTTCTTGGTTTCAGTAGGTTAAGTTTTAGGTTTTCATTTTTTTCTGTTTTGGTTTTTACTTTGATCTTTATTTTGGAAATTTCCACCCCAAAACCAACCAGAGCTTTTATATTTTTTTTAAAAAATTTCCGGGAGGGGTGTATTTCCATAGTATAGTACTTTCAACATTTTATAAAAACTTTTTATCCTAATCTAAATCCCCCCCTCCCCCACAGCCCTCATTTTATTTCTTTCTAGCTCTTACATCTCTCTCTCTCTCTCTCTCTCTCTCTCTCTCTCGTCATCCCCTCAGTGCTAAATTTCATTTTATTCACCCTTTTTATATATACTTTTATTGTGTCTTAAGGGCTGTTTGTTAAGGACTTGTTTTACTTTATGTATCCATTGTCTCTTTCTTTCGCTCTCTTACTCGCCCTTAAATGTGAAACCCCTCTTTCAAATTCCCTCACTGCCCTCGCCATTGTTTCACTAGTAAATTTCTTTTTATTCACTTTTCCTTTTATTATTATTATTTTTTTTTTTGATAAGTATACACTTTTCCTTTTATTATGTATCATAGAGGCTGTTCATAAAGGCTTTTATTTTTTGATCCTACTATCTGATTTTATTTTTTTTAATAAGAATCCTAGGATCTGATTATTACCTCATTAAGGTTCAGTTCAGCCCAAAAGAACCACCTGAACCCCAACCAAACTGTACCAAGCTCCCTAGCGCACATCTTTACAATAAGTATGTCACAATCTAAATATTAATGGCAAAAAGTTGTGTTATCCCATAGAAGGATTAAGAAAACTAAAGTGTAATAAAGAACTTGTAAACTTTGCTTCATACTATACATTGTAGGTAAAAGAATCACATGGGAAATGCTCCAGCCTCCAGAGTATGTTTTAAAAGAAAAAACGGAAAATATTTATATTTTTTCTTCTTTCATGTCTGATGTCTCTCAAAAGTGAAGGTTGTTACCATCCCCCCCCCCCCCCTCCCAAAAAAAACAAACGCAGGGTCATGTCAAATGTAGACAGCTCTGAACATATACACCACTTACATGCAGAAGGCTAAATTGGATATATACATGCATCCATATCCATCAAATTTGCTAATTAAGTTGCACATTTTCTAGCTCACATCAAATAAGAAACTGGAAATACAAAGATAACTCCAATATTTAAAACTTCATTACAACAACGCTGTCACATGTACAACTTTGTTAGCAATGAAATGATTCAAGTCAGCAGAAATTAGTGCCTAAACTCGACCTAAAAACCAAAATAAAAGATCAGCTGTACAAAATATGCCATAAGAAAGAAGCTTACTTCTCTAATGGCACATGCGTGGTCTTCCTCATCTTTGCTCTTTTTGCCTCGTGGAAAACTCCAGCTTGACCCTTTCCAACCCTTCACTAGCACACACTGTCAATAGCATGAACAAGAGTAAAGTTAAATCTTACATACAATTCTAACTAAATCATTAAACCAGATAACTCCAATAAGATTATCCAATGGAAGAACTCAATGGAGACAGGAACTAGTGAAGGTAGACGGTAGACATGTATCAATACATAATCACACATTTTCATACCACCCCAACATTATATAATCGCCATCTCTAAGTTAAATTAATTTATAAAAAATAAATTTTTAAAAATATATATTATTAGCTAAACACACGCGCGCGCGCACACACACACACTCACACACACATATAGCAACTATTTTTGTTGATAACTTGATAGTTACAATGGGGGAGGGGGAATTTGAAACCTAGACGTCTCGGTTGGATACACCAAGAGGTGGTAGCTAAGCTACAAGGCTTTTGGCATATATATAACAACTTTACTAAATAAAAAAGGCCCAAGATGAGTATGAGTTATAGATTTCATCCCAAAGAGACATACCCGTTCATAGGTCTCATCCAAAATGATTGCCCCAGTTACAGGAACTCGGACCTTGTAGGAAGTGAAGTCCTTAAATATGTCATCCAAATGGGTAACATAAGGTTTTAGGACGTCACATCTGTTGAATACTACAATATATTAAGGAAAGAAAATTATACATTCACAAAGATGGAGAATATATGCATACATATATATATATATATAGTTATATACACACAAACATAGGATTAGCTATTTTCTTTATCTTCAAATTAGCAAAGACCACACAAACCATCATACAATTTTTTTTTTTTTTTTTTTTTTGATAAGTCACAAACCATATCTTTAGAGCAGGAGGAACAACCAATACAGGCTTTTCCAGTTTATGTTTAGAATAGAATATCACTGAAATTTTGTGATCATATAATAGAAATGTAATACTTGGTTTAAGATATCCGACTATTAAGAATAAGAATGCTTCCTTCACATTGTGGATGCCACATAATCAAATGGCAGTGACATATTACAAGGTAGACTGAGCACGTGTGAATGAGTGCTTATTTATGTGTCTGTCCATGCATGTGTGCATGTACACACAGGCATGCCTTTTTCTGCACATGCTGATGGTGAATTGCAATTCCACAGCTAACAAGGTGGGCCACGAAAGTATCCAGATACAGGGAATGACAAAAACACCATAATAATGCATTCAGTAATAATTGAGCAACATGAAGATAATACGTTTGAAGTCTAAACAGGTTGCATTTGTCTTTAGCTTGATATGGCTTTTCTAGTACAGTAAAAATTCATTCCACCAGAAGATGCAAAGTTATAGAGTTGCATTCAAACAAACAGTAAGTTAGCAGATAACAATATATCATGGAAATGATTTTGGGAGGGGAGGCAGCTTGTGGGGAGGGAATGGGGAGGTGCACAGGATACATAAAGAAGTGAACTCCTTCAGAGTGAATGACTTCAGCGATGGATTTTTTTCCACTGAATTGTCTTCATAGAACCAATGTGCATACTCCACAAGAAACAAAATTCTCTCAAATGACTGAAGGTCTTCTTTTGGCACGTTTAAAACAAACCGACTGCAGAAAATTGGTAGAAGAAGGTTTAGAAATAGAAGAAAGCAGGCGTAAAAATATTACAAACAAAACATGAGGAGGGGAGGGAAATGGTTCCCAATCCCATATATTTCAAATTTAGAAATTATAAGATATCAGCCTAACATGAAACTAAAACCAGTTTTTCTGCAACCATAACAAGAATACTTGTGTATCCCAACATATCTGCAAACTCCTCCAACATTTACATAAAAATATACCATAAAATTATGTCAAAACAATCGTAGATAGTTCAATTCTCAGTTCTCACAGAAGGGTTTCAGAATTGTGGTGGCTGAAAATTTCTCAATCCATCAATGCAGCAACATGATGAACTTGCTATCATCAATTTAGCATATAATCACATTGAACTTGAGCAAAAATTACAATTAGTGATAGAAATTTATCCAAAGAACTATAAGCACAAATTACAAAGTGATAGATATTTAAACAAGCACACTCCCGTCAATTTAACCCGACTTAAACATCCATTCTCGTAACATTGCCATATCGACTGAAAAGACTTCAACCTTTCATCTTTCCACTCAGGCAGTAACAAATGATAGTTCACGTGATACTACCCCGCAGAATCTTAAAACCGAAACCTACATTGACCAATAAAATTACTTAACTAAATTGTACAACCTAATCACCTACAGTTTCCCACTTAGTTAGGA
This sequence comes from Quercus gilva, assembly GCA_023621385.1. NCBI lineage: Eukaryota > Viridiplantae > Streptophyta > Magnoliopsida > Fagales > Fagaceae > Quercus > Quercus gilva. Next base: position 58,774,989 of record CM042480.1, on the reverse strand, counting down.
TGGGTCCTAAGTTGAGTTGATGATTTTCTAACTATCCAAACCACAAAATAACTACAAATTTCCTCAGTTTTTTCTTTGCAATCAAAATTAGACCAATGCTTAACTAAAACTCTTAATCATCCACAGTTTCCAAAACTTGTTCTACAAATTATAGCTCATCTTGGCACAATCAAGTAACAAAAATCAACTAAGCCCTAAAACTTTCACCTCAACAAGTCAACCTGTTTTAAAAAAAATTAAACCGAAATGAGAAAGGTAGAGAGGAAAATTTGGAAACTAGTCTATTAAACGGAAGATTGTAGAGTTTTCTTGCAACTTTCCCGGTAACCAAACAGCAAGTCAAAGAATCAGAAAAAAGAGAGGAGAAAGAAGAGATTGGTACGGACCTGCAGAGATCGTCGAGGAGTTCCTGAGGAGGGAGGCCGTTTTTCAGTGCAGCACTAGAGGAGCGGTGGATGCCGGACATGGCTGGGCTGGCTTTGTGATTTTTGAACTCTACCACCGATTAAACAAAAAAAACCTAATAATAATAAATTCTTTGTGTTTCGGCGGCGGAGGAAGAGGAGCTCTTCCAGTTCGCGGTGGTTTTTTTAAGACCGAAAGAGCCCCGGAGAGATCGAGACCTCTAGCAGAGCAGAGTAAGTAGCGGATACCTTCGCCGCTTCCCAAGATTTGATGAATTTTCGTCGATCTTTGGACTCGGGTTTTATAGGGACCCGGTGTCTGCGAATACCCAACCGGTCAATATAATAAATTAGTATGACTATGAACAACTATGAACTATGTAGTACACACTACACACTACATACTAATCCAAAAGGAATATATATATATATATATATATATATTAATGATGCCAAAAATCGTCAGTAAGCCACACAATATTCACGTACTTGAAACAAGGCCTGTGAAATAAAAACAAAAAAAAACCTAGGAGAGTACCGTGTGACTCATTGCAAGAAGATGTTTCCTTGTAGGAGAGATTCTCTTTAATTTGTGTATTTTGCGAAGTTCTTTCCTTATAGGATTCTCCTTAATTAGGAGTAATCGTGGGGCACAAGATATTTCCTTACATACTTACGTGTTGAGGTCAAGTAAAGCCATGTCAGACTCGTCAGAAGTTCTATTATTCCCTTCAGCTTCCTTGGCGCGTTTCGTCAGCTACTTATCCCCATCTACATATTCAAGTTGTCACCTTTAGGTGTTGGTTGACCAAAAGGTGCAATCGTTAGCCTTAAGGTGGGTCCGTCGATCTTATCCAATCGTCGCTCGAGCTATGGTCGTGTTGGTGAGGCTAATGACTTTATTAGGGTCGTCGCCTTTGCCTAATATGGACAAGTTTATCAACGCTACAAAACTTCCCTTATCATATATATATATATATATATGAAAAAAATTTGGGTTTGTTCATATAAAATTTTATGAAATTTTATAAGACGATAATGATTGGAGCTCCAAACAATTTGAAGTTATATTTCCAACTTATTATGTAACAATTTATAACATAAAATTTGTGTATATTATTTAAACAAATCATGTAACATATTAAAATTATATGACTAAAATTAAATAATGGTGTTCTCTTCAATCACCACATCATGGATGGGAAATATAGTAGTAATAAAATTATATGGCTCATTTACTAATTTTGTAATGTTTTTAAACTAATATGAGAAAATAGGTAAAACATTTATTTTTTTAGTTAAAACAATTTGTTTTTTAATGTTTGGTTTATGCTTGTGAAAATTATTTAAAAGACATTTTAGGCGTAAAATTTATGTAACATGTAAATTGTTTTATGCCTCTTGAAGCTAATTTCCCTAATCAAATTGAAATTGTTTTCAAATTTGGACAACTTTTTTAGTTGGGCCAAACTCCCAAAATGAGAATGTATTTTGTTATGTCTATCATTTATCTCAATATATTGTAAATAATACTAGTTATTGTTTGTTTCAATATTGACAACATAATAAAATTCAATATCTCATTTTATGTATAACTAAGAACTATAGAGCACTATAATCCACTATATGTAGAACTCGAGAAGAAATACTTTCTTTGCATCATTCATACCCCCCCCACCCCCCCCCCCCCTCCCCCCTCCTTCTATTGTTTACATATATTTTGGTAATCTCCTTAATCATTTACAACTTCATAATGCTGAGAAGATAATTCAGTTCTTAATAATTTTTTTTTTTAATGTTATAAATGAACAGCAAGATTTTATAGTGAAAATAGAGAACTACAGAACAGGAGGAACATTAGCCTCATCCCTGATTATATAACCTTTTTTTTTTCTTTTTTTTTTTTTGTGTTGTTGGGGGGGGGGGGGGGGGGGGGGTGTTGTTGGGGGGGTGCAATTACAATAATCAAAAGTTCCTACAAACTTATTTTGCATTGACCATTTCGCTAAGGAATGGGCTGCCATATTTGCTTTCCTAGGAACCCAGCAAGCCACAACATTTAAACGGGTCTCCATGATAGCACTAACCTTTTGCATAATTTTTTTGATCCTCCATGATATTTTTGAACAAAGATTATATACTATTGTGAAATAGTTTTTACAATCTCCTTCAAAGGTTATGGTTTGAGCTTCTAAACGGGGTGCAAGAAAGACTTCCCATCTCAGAGACTCTGACTAGAGAGGGAAGTTGGTGTTTGCTTTTTTGGAGCAAGCAAATATCATTTACCTCTCCAGTCTCTTGCAACCACCGTGATCACTGAGGTAGGTTGATCCACAGTAGGGTTGATGGTGCCTCTTGGTGACTTGGACCAATGGTTGACACTCTTCAATATAATTACAAATTGAGATCTAATGCAATTGCTACCACGCAATTACTTCATTTCCTTCATAAGTTCTTTTACATTTTTAACTTTTTAATTTTAACTTTTTACTCCTTTTTAATATTTTTTTATTTAATGGTTGAGATTGAAAATTTCTTTTTCTAACTTTCCATTTTAACCATTTGCTATTAAATAAGGTGAAATATCAAGGGACCACGATTAATGTCACCAATATGTTCCGCCATCACCATTAGATCAGCTCACTGTCACTCATTAAATGGTTCCAAAACATAGCCATCATTCCATCAATGTGCCACCAATAGAACCGTTGGGTAGTTATATTGGGTAGGAAAGCAAAAACAAAAGTTATATTGGGTAGGGAACCTAACCGCTTTGAGTAGAGAGAAGTAGAATTCTAACTTAACAATTCATTTGAAGCCTTTCCACATCTGCTGGTTGAGAACTTTGAAGAGGCCTTGAAATTAGAAAAAATAGATTAAATTGACACCTATTAGGCTAGTACTTTTCCATAATGGCATAGCAAACGATGATCAACCTATATACTCTCTCATAAAACATGAGCAACTCAACATTCATTGTCTTTATGGCTTCAGTACATGCTTGAGATTGATGATATTTCTCTTAATTAAACAGAAGCGATGAATTCATCAAATTATGGATGCCGATTGTCATTACTCCACTAAACAAATCCCAGTTTAGTTTGCATCAATTCGAGTATATAACTACAAACCTGATAGACATTCTATACATGCATGAGATAATTGAGATTCTTAAGCCTCAAAGAACCTGCAAATCTGATATTCCATCATAATAAACTCTCCAAACACTCAACCTATTGATATTCTGCCTTCAAATATATTTTACTCCAAATCTTTAATGCAATAATAAAACTTAAGGCAGTTAGAAAAATATAAAAATACAAATAGAAGAAGATAATAAAGCTTTAGGCCGAGCTACATAATTTACAAAAGGAATGGATCAAAAATTACATCACACGTAGAACGTGACGAACCAACCCTCAGTGATCATAGCAAAACACAGAATGCAATGTCTTTTATTTGGATGCTAATGTCCAGAAATTCAATAAAAAAGATGGTGAGACAGCAAACCAACTCATAAATGCCATGGCTGTTGCAGTCTCAAATCTAGTGCAATGGTTTCGTGCACAATCATTCAGATCATTGCCAATAAGTACAGTGATACCAGCTGATGCACAAGCCGCAGTAAATGTCAGTGTTGAAGTGATCTGCAGTTAAAAAAAGGAAGGATAAGGAAAAGAAAATGATATTTCAGATTGGAAATAAATAAAACAGATTATCATATGCCAAAAAACATGTCTATATACAATTGGTTCATGAATCTAAAAAGTTAAAGTTCCGCTAATGACTTTCTGGCAAATAATACAGTTTTATTTGAATAGGGTCAAAGAACATCACTTAGTAACATAAGAAACTTAAGTATGGATTAGATTATCAATCAAGCAAATCAATTTTACATCTAATTATCAGTGTGTCTAGTTTCCTTGACAAGTTGGGGACAGTTAAAGCAATTTAATTGGGAGAAAGTCCAAAAAAAAAGTATGACACAGTGTGAGGATCATAATAACCAAAACTACTTTCCTACTTCTCAATTCTCACATTGGAGGCAATGATCCTTCGCCAATCTTGCTTCCATTTCATAAGAAAACAGAGGTTACACAGAACCTTTGAATCAAAGATGTTAAGGGTCTGCCTGATAAAAATATTTAATGTCACGAAAAGTTTTTTGTTAACCAGAAAAAACAATTATTAAAAGAGGAGAAGAAATAGATGAGGATAGATTTTCTTCAAGCAAAACAAGACAAAGGAAAGGTATCACAAAAGGTGAAGACTAGCCCAACATACTACCACTGAGTCACACTACCCTCACTATTCTCCTCCAAATTCATAAACCAACAGAAACACTATATTTGTCTAACTTTCTAGGGGGACCAAGAATAAGCAGGTTCTGCAGTTCTAGCAATGTCAACAGCTTCCTCGAAAGATTGGATAATCATTAATGTCTCTTCAAACTTTAATCCATTTATTTAGATTGGAACCATCTCATCTGACAATGATATTTAGAACACTAAAACATTATTTTTGATTTTCACAAATAATATTGAAAGGAAAAAGAACGCATAGAATATCAAAAATCATTGCCAAACAAGATGGTCCCCCGAAGCCCATCAAGAGAGCTCCAATTCCACCTAATTAGTGCCATATATACCAAAAGATCTGGAGAACGCAAGGATAGTATACTTATCAAAAAAGGAAAGAAAGAAGGCAAGGATGACATGATCTTTTTGGTTGATCAAAATCCAGCTGACGCCAAGTTTACCTATTGGTAATTTACCACTCATATTAAAAGCTTAAGTTGTTAGGAAATTGAAAATTTAATCATTTAACCGCATTATTCTAACACCTAGAAAAGGTTAGCACGTTGTGTGCTAGATAGGCATGAACAACGAATTGAATAGAAAACCTTTAAATCTCCAAGGGTAGGCCTTGGATATGGAAACCCATACAGACACAAGTGAAAGAACCATAGCTTTCACTCCTTGCTTTTCCATAAAATCATAAACTAGGTAAAGAATCAATTAATCAGCATACAAATCACTCCATTTCATGTTGTTCACCACAAGTATGGTGCAGTGAAGAAAATTTGGGTAACACAGGCTGGCAACAGTAAAAATAAAACATTTACAATAGCCACCATCCGAAATTTTACAAAATTTGACAAGCTACTCAACCGTGGCATGTTTTACTTAACACAGTAACAGCGAAAAATTTTCTTACCCCATCACCGATGGCAAACAAGCTGACAACCCTGGGATGTCGGAAACGACGTCTCACTAGAATTGCATATGCATCAAGTATGGCAAGAGTGAGGCTCCATAAGCTTTGCAAGCTGACAGCGGCAACAAGATATCTGCCACAGCAAAAAACCACCTATACTCAAAAACTAAAACCACATATGATATGATCATCTTGCACAGAATTACAAAAATTGTGTTCTTAAACTAACGGGTTGCTTCAGAAGCCAACTTTCAAACACTTAAAGTCAGAAATAATATGAATCCACTGATCATTTTATAAGAGCATACTTAAACCATATAATATTCAAGGTGTCAAACTCACTCTAAAAATAAATAAAATAAAAACTAAGATGTTAGCTGCAATATTTCTTCATCAGGGGCCTTTGACTAAATTTAGCGCCAGTAGCTCTGTCCTATAATGCAATTAACTGCCCCATCTGAGTACTATACCTAATCTCCAAATTACTATATAGTATTTTTTTTTTATAAATAATTTGTAATAATAACTAACAATAAGCAATTGTTTTATTTATCCCAAAGAAATGGAATACTATTTTATTATTATATAAATAAGAGAGATTACCCCCAAAATTCCTAAGAAGACCCAGTGCCCAATTCTCTAACCAAAAAAAAATAGAAATGATTTAGTGCTACCGGAAGGCGGTGACAGAAGGGAAGTCAATAGTGGTGGCCATGACGCATAGTGAGACGAGTGCGAAAGCGAACTGAAAGAAGCGGAGAGCAAGGCCACCGGGAGTGCCGGGAGTGCCCTGCATATCCTTCATCCTCCCTCTGGGTATCGCATTATTGGCCGCGTCGGTCACCGGTGGCGCCTCTATCGGGTGCACCGTCGGGTGGATCACATTCATTGCTCTTACTATTTTAATCAGACAATCACCAGTCGCTCTATCAAGTATTAACCACTCTTTCTGAGAGATTCTCTTCTAGGAGAGAATATATTAGTGCTATCCAAACTCACGCCCGGTAGAGAAAACAAAAAGTGGCGTAGTGTGGGGACCACTGACTCTGAAACCATTATATGAAGATAGAGACTCATTTCATTTCGGTACTACTCGTTTTGTCCGCGAAACGACGTCGCTTATTAGAAGAGCGATCCACGTGGGCAATGATTTGACATTCTGTCATCACTTTAAATGTTTCTGTGTCTTCTATTAACTCTTTGCCATAACTGAAATCTCAACGGCCTGGAATGGATCGAGCTTCATCAAAACCCCAAAGTCAAAGACCCCAAACGCCAGCGAACAATCACACAGTAATACTTAACTACTTTTTCTTCTCTTTAAAACGGTGCGCTTAATTCCACAATATTACTGTTCTTTTTCAAATTTCCTTATCCATTTCTTTGAGAGAAAATGCGACGGAGACCGGAAATCTCGTCGGAAAAACCGAGTTCAGCGAGTCAGGAACCGAGTTCGGAATCTGAAATTGATCAGAAAGATGCGGGAGCGAAAGTTCGTGTAAATAGCCCCCGGAGATCACCGTTCGTGTTTCTGACCTTGTTCGCGTTGATCGTGTACAGCTCTTGGTCCGTGTATCAGCACCAGTTCCAGAGCTTGCCGGCGCCTATCACAGCCGAGCAGGCCGGCAAGAGAGGCTTTTCCGAAATCGAAGCATTGAAGCACGTCCAAGCCTTGACCGATTTAGGTCCTCATCCCGTCGGTTCCGATGCTCTCGACCTCGCTATTGAGGTACATAATTCTATACACATGTTGTATTGCACACCAGGTGTTTGATGAAATTCCGGTGTGAACGCTTTTTTCCCGTGACGCGCAGTATGTTTTGGAAGCGGCTAAGAATATCAAGGAAAAGGCGCACTGGGAGGTCGATGTTGATGTGGAGGCTTTTCATGTACGATCTGGCGCGAACCAGATGGCCGGTGGCTTGTTTATGGGGAAAACGCTACTGTATTCGGATCTAAACCACGTCGTTTTGAGAATTTTGCCAAAATTTGAATCCGAAGCAGCACAAAATGCTATTCTGGTCTCTTCTCATATTGATACCGTGTTCTCCACGTATGTTCAATCTCTGTACTTTCATTTTGTTGCAAATTATTTGATTGATCTCCTGTCAAATTTGTATAGTTCAAGCTCAGTAGAGAAAGCAATTTTTATATGGTAGCTGGTGAAAGTGACGATTTATGTTGGTTTTTCATGGTTAAAAGTTTCAGTATCGGCCACGAAGGTCTTGTATCATTACACAAACTCTAAAAACTAGTCTTTTTTCTTTTGGATTTCATGTTGTTATGTGCATTACTACATTGAGAGAAGTCAAGAAAAGAATTTTTCTGTGTCGGCAAAAAAAAAAAAAAAAAAACCAAAAAAAGAAGATCTTATAATGGATATTTGCCCGTGCAAAACTATGGTGCGGACAGGAGATATAGGGATGCAATTACATAGGCTTATGGGGGTAGACACAAAAATAAGGGAGACAAACCTGTAGCAATATGGATGGGGCCTGCTATTAGATAGGCCTAAGGCCTAATCAATTAATGTATAGGGTTTGTGTTTATTTTATGTACTTTATCTAATTAGGGTTTGTTTTGATATCGCTTATTTTGCTAAAACTGAAAATTTATTACTGAAAGTACTATAGATAAAGGTAAAAATTAGTTGAAATAGTATAATAGGGCATATAAATAGTATCAAAAAGTGTAGTGGGGCCATGAATAATAGCAAAAATAAGTGAATAGTGAAATAATTTTCATTTTTAAGTGGTATCCAAATGGAGGCTTAGTCAAAGCTTTTCATTCCCCAATTGGTCTGGAAATTTTTTTTTTCCTTACTAGGTTAGTATAGCTATTCTCTATTCCTACTAGGATAATCGGTTTGGAATTTTATTAAAATTGTTTAGACTTTGCTTGATCAGTATAATTTCTGTTAAATTTTTCGTTTGGTACTGATTCCTAGGTTTGTTTTCTCTTGCTTGGTGTTGATTTCAAGCAAGCCTAGGTACTAATTCCTAGATTGTTTTTGTTTTTTTGTTCTTCAACTTTGGTGTTGCATTAGTTGTGAATTTGTCCTATGTCAAATTTTGGTATCAGAGCACAACCCAAAGTCCAACAGCCACCCACAAGCTTGAAAACCACCCAAACACAAGTTCCTCCCCTTATTGTCCTGCATCAAACTAAAATTGAGATTTTGATACCCAAATCTCATCCTTAACAAGTTTCAAGTAGTTGTGGCTGTCGGCCATTTAGCCCCTCTTCAAGGAGAATTTATGTTTATTTTTTATTTTTTATTTCTCCCTCTTCTCATTCAATGATTAGCATCAGCAATTGCAAGATATTTTAGCATATTCTCTGCTTTCTTCTCTCATGTGACACTTTTTAAAGTTTATTCTTGCAAATATTTCCTTATGAATCATAAAATCTACTTTGTTACTTAAAAAAAATGCAATGCATGTTGCAGGGGAGGAGCTGGAGATTGCAGTTCATGTATAGCTGTTATGTTGGAACTTGCTCGAGGGATTTCTCTGTGGGCTGGATTTAAGCATGCTGTTATATTTCTATTTAATACTGGGGAGGAGGAGGGTCTAAATGGTGCTCATAGCTTTATAACTCAGGTTGGTAGCATTTTTAGTGCATCCTCTAATTCTGGATTTCTTTTTACTAATCTTTTCTGATATAGATTCAGTAGTATAATAGACCATATTTTAAGGTTGTAGGTACTCCCATAATGTATAGTTTACATGAAGCTGCTTGAAGTTGTTTATTGCATGCCTTAGTTCATTTTGAGATAATGTGCTCTTATGTTATCTTCTAGTATAATGAATGACAAGAATCGATTCTGTATCCAGTTCTTAAGATAAATGCAAACACGTAGGGAAGTTGTTTACCCATGGTTGCACAATTTAATTTCTATATAGGTTTATTTTTTTCATTCATGGGTTAACATGATATTGATTGAAATAAAAACCGCAGATATATGGGTAAAAAACAAAAATTATAAATAAAAAATATCAATCAATGAAGAAAACTACTTAAAAATCTTTCCCATCAGGGTCTGATTTTAGTCATAAACTTGCATTTGATGGAATTAGATGTGGTTTGTGAATAGAATTTGAAGGAGAATCTTGTTCAATGTTATAGATTGAACAACTAAAAACCTAAATGTTTATGGAGATGATTCATTATGTGTTGAACGGACTTACAAGAATTTTACACTCATGTTATTACATAACCATCTTTACAATTGAGTGATTGTTTTTGAAAAATCTATTTCATGAATTGTTTCTTACCTGTGTGGATGCAATTACTCTTCTGCATTGCTCCACCTTGTTGTAAGTACCTAAACCATAATCTTTCCAATAGAAGTATTAATATTGAATTTATTGATGCAGCACCCCTGGAATGAAACTGTCCGTATGGCTATTGATTTGGAGGCCATGGGTATTGGAGGGAAGTCTGGCATATTTCAGGTCTAGTTTATGGATTATAATCTCCCCAGTGTTGGATTCTTTTATAGCTCCATGTGGTTAACATCAACTTTCTGGTTAGCTGGACTCCAAATAGATGGTGATTGTCTAAATATGTTTTACATGTACCGTGTAAGCTGTGCAAGATGCAGCTGTATATGACTATATGTCTGATGTCTAATCACAGTATTGAGACAAGATGATACTGCTGAATTCGCATGGTGTATTACCCTGTTTGAATTGGTCTCTCCAGTCAATTAGAGACGATCATCAATAAACAAAATCAATTTGAGATAATCATCAGAGAAACACAATGATTTTTAAAAACATCTTTGGGATCTATTAGCACTTAAGTATTTGCTTTTCTGGGAATAACATGTAATGGAGTGGATGACACTAGTTCAAATCTCCCCATTCTTCCTCCCACTGGGGCTAAAACTTGTAAAAAGAAAAAAGGTGTTTCTCTATCCCATCCTGGACAAGTGCCTGATATTGGCAAGTTGGGCACATGTCCATCCATATCCATGTTATGTTGCATCTTACATGGGTGCCAATGTCTCACAGTGCAGACCCCCAAAATTTCCATTTATCATAGATAAGGATGGTCCATTGACGTTCTTAAATTGGGCAAATGGTCCAATTGTTATGGCAGTCCACTATGTATTTCCTTTTAAGTTGATATTGTTGGTAAAATATCTATTGTGTATCAGATAGTTATCTATTTTCTTTATATTTTTCAAAGGTTGTCCATCAATCCCCATGATCTGCTTTGAATAATGGTTTTCCCGTCTTATCTATATTTACTCATCTGATAGGCTGGTCCTCATCCTTGGGCTATTGAAAACTTTGCGTCGGTAGCTAAATACCCATCTGGCCAAATCATAGCACAGGTTTGTAATTTTTCTTCTTGATGCATTTTTTTCTTCTCTCCTGTATCACTTTTGATAGTTGATGTGCATTTATTCAGGAAGATTACTTAAGCTGAGTAACTTAATGCTGCAGGATTTTTTTTCTTCTGGAGCCATAAAATCTGCAACAGATTTCCAAGTATACAAAGAGGTTGCTGGCCTTTCAGGGCTTGACTTTGCATACACAGATAACAGTGCAGTATACCACACCAAGGTTTTCCACTTTGTCTTTTTTTCCCCCCTTCAATTCATCTGAAACAATTTATTCTGCTTTTCACTACTGTACATAGAGTCCCCCCTCCCCCCCCCCCCCCCCCTCTTCTCTTATTTTGGTCAAACAGTAGAATAAAGACCGCAACTACTTAAGGTTCTATATGACAAAGCACATTGTGCTACCATTAGCTAACTTGATCTGAAGTGATGCCATTGTCATAAATGGCCTAACTTCACAACTCAATCTTCAGAAATGCTTGCTTAACTAGGTGGATGGCATTGGTTGGGTGCACTGTGGCATGCACACACACCCTTTGCTGCATAATGGGTGTTATTCTGTGCTGTAATGTAATGAGCTGAAGCCTGAGGAAGCATCTTTTTAATTGATCCAATAAGGGGATGTGTAGGAGAGCAGCTTTGAGTTAGGCAGATGCTCACGTGTTAATGTTTCTGCTTGTATTTTGACATACATAAACAAATCGCCAGAGAGAAAACAAGAAGGAAGGGTTGAGACAAACATACCTGTCATCTAACAGTTGTATAGACAGCATCTGATTCAACTAACTCTTGGTAAAAAGGGGGGGGGGGGAAGAAGAAAACTAAACATTTGAATCAGTGACATTAACCTCGTGAAAAAATGTCCTTACCACCAACTTGACACATATCTATTAATTTTATTTGCATTTGAAGTTTGGGCTAGTTTTAATGTGCCAAGACTCCGTTAACTAGTTAAAATTACAAAGGGCATTTGAAGCTTGGAAGCTATATAATTTTCTACAACATTTTGATTCTGAATATTTCCCTAGAAAAAAAAGGGGATTGAGGAAATAGAACTTACAAAATATTTCCTAGGATTTTCGTGTTGAATTTACTGATTACTATTTGAATTTTTAACCTCATGCAGAATGACAAATTAGAGCTTCTGAAACCAGGGTCTCTTCAGCATCTTGGAGAAAATATGCTTTCTTTTCTGATTCACTCTGCTGCATCCCCTCATCTTCCTAAAGGCAATGAAATGGAACAAGAGGAAAATAAAGGCCAGAATGCTGCCATTTTTTTTGACATTTTGGTACCTATAACTGCAGACTTTTATCACTGTTATTGGCTTAGCACTCTATTTCTTCCTTCATTTTCCTTCTTTTTTGAAGTTTATAATGTGGTGATTCTAACACTTGTTGCAATCTCAGGGAACATATATGGTTGTATTCCACCAAAATTTCGCAAATATGCTTTACAATTCCGTAATAATACAATCACTTCTCATTTGGATTACATCATTGCTTATGGGTGGTTATCCCGCTGCAGTTTCATTGGCCCTGTCATGTTTGAGCGTTATCCTTATGTGGATATTGGCATTAGGTTTTTCTGTACTCGTTGCATTTATTCTACCCTTAGTATCTTCATCACCAGTGCCCTATGTCGCAAACCCATGGTTGGTAGTTGGGTTATTTGCTGCACCTGCTCTTCTTGGCGCATTGACTGGTCAACACTTGGGTTATCTTTTTCTTCAAACTTATTTGTCCACTGTATATTCCAAGAGAAAGCTACTGTCACCTGCAATTCAAGCTGACTTGATCAAGTTAGAGTCTGAAAGATGGATTTATAAAGCTGGATCTGTTCAGTGGCTCATTCTTCTTGTAATGGGAAACTATTATAAAATTGGGTCGTCTTATTTGGCTCTTGTTTGGCTGGTTCCACCAACATTTGCGTGTAAGTTTACTTATATAACCATCTTAACTGGCCCTTGTTTGATCTATGGAATGCATGTATGACATGACACTTATTGATGACAAGCAGGACACATTTTGTCGGTCGTTTTTGCTTCTAACTGAATTGTTATGCTTGACTATTTAGATGGCTTGCTTGAGGCGACTCTAAGTCCAGCCCGTTTACCAAAGCCACTCAAACTTGCAACATTGCTGATGGGCCTAGCTGTACCAATTTTAATTTCTGCTGGCATTTTTATTCAGTTGGCTGGCACAGTAATTGGGACTATGGTTCGATTTGATAGGTATAGCTTATTGCACTCTTGTAAATCTACAAACATGATACGACTCTTAAACGTCTTATGCCTTCGAGTTGAAATTCTTGCTTCTTTTTCCATGTTCTCATTGTTTGTTAAGCACTGTAAGCTGCCATATTCAACACAATGATCATTGATGGGCCTTACTATTAAACAGTATCAATCATAACACCCTAGCCTAGTATTGTCCATGTGAGCAATTCTTTCCGGCAAGCTGGTACATTCAGCTACTTGATACTCATGTTCTCATATTGATCCATGCATGTTTCTGCTTTGCAATTTGAACTTCTATTCTTCATTTGCTAGACATTTAGGAAGTGATTGCTTAGCCTGCATTGTATATTCATGCAGGAATCCTGGTAGCACACCCGAGTGGTTGGGGAATGTAATAATTGCTGCCTTTATTGCTGCTGTCATATGCCTGACTTTGGTGTACCTTCTTTCGTATGTCCATCTTTCAGGTATTAGTTTATTGAATCTTTTTCCTTTGTTAAACGTGATGTTGACATATCTGGTTGTGTGGGTGTTACTATCATCAGTGCTAGAAAATTAACTAGTCATGCAGTGATTTGAATGGACTTTGCATAAATGCATTTGCTTAGATAATTTGGAAACAGAAATGTTTATGGGCTTCAGATGTCACCTTGGTTCAGAAAATGGCGAGCATCACATCTCATCTCACTTTGGTTTAAAAATTACCTTGGATAGAAATAGCATCTGCACTCTATGCCAAAAGTTACAGATCCCAAGTGATGAGGATTTAAAGCTTCTTTGAGCTGAGTAGTATGATGCCATATGTGTCCACATTTATTTTTGTTTGAAAGAATCAAACTCACTTATTTTTACACTTTAACTGTTTTCTTTTTTCTCCTAAGTTGGCGTATTTCCCCTTAAATATTAAGGTGTTTCATCTACATTTATGAGTTTGTGTATTGCTTGGTATTACTAATTCTAACTCTTTTTACATGTATTGATGACTAGGTGCAAAAAGATCAATTGTCCTTGCAACTTGCTTACTGTTTGGCCTCTCATTCACTGCAGTATTCTTGGGTATTGTTCCACCATTTACTGAAGACACTGCCAGAGCTGTAAACGTTAGTTTCCAGTCGCACCTCTTTTTGTTTCTTTTTGCCACTTATGTTGTTTTCTTTGAAAATAGTAGTTGTAGTTTGCATTGTTCACATAATACTGTACTGACTCTGCATCATTCACAATGCTTATATACACACATGCAAACATAGAGTAGCATATTTCTGTTACAACAGTTGAGGAGCATAATTGAGTGAAGTTGGCTTTATCGAAGCTTTTCAATTTATAGGCATGAAATATAATGGCTTGCAACTATTGCAGCTACTGACCAACCATTGCTATGTTGTTGTCTAATTTCTCAATGCCAGTACCCTTTTTTTTCCTTGCATATGTGGAGATTTTAATTTTTTTTAATGTTTTTCAGGTTGTGCATGTTGTAGATACAACTGCAATATTTGAGGGAAAACGAGTCATTAGCTCATATGCATCTTTATTTTCTACAACTCCTGGAAAGTTGAACAAGGAGGTTGAACAGATTAAAGAAGGTTTGAATTGTGGTAGGGATAAAGTAGTTGATTTTGTTGCTTTTTCAGTCAAATATGGTTGTTGGACCTATGATGACACCGAAGATGGGTGGAACGAATCAGATATTCCCCTGCTTCATGTCTATAGGGATGTGAAGAAGAAAGCAAGAATAACAAGAGTTTCAGTTGATACTAAAGGTTCGATTCGTTGGGTTCTTGCTGTCAATACTGAGGAAATAGAAGATTTCAGGCTTGAAGGTACAATGAACTTTAATCAACACGCATTCTTTATTCCTATTGACTTCATTTTTCCATTCATTCATGCTGTTTGTTTTGAGAGAGGCATTGCTATTCTGCAAACAATCATTTTTTCAGAACATCTAGTAGATAATGAATTCTGTTGTCAATGGGGTTATGCTACATGGGGACTGGTACTCCATATACAGATGCCATGGTATAGGGCATGCCCAAAGTTGGTTGCCGTAGGGAAGAAATTTTCAGCATTTAAAATAATTTAAACTTATGTAGTAGATGTATTTTTAAAGTCCAGCCCACTTTTTTAACACAAGATTTGATAATGTATCATGTCTTTTTTATTTTTGGGGGCAAAACTTAGGTACAACTTTTCAGGTGCTGTAATTTAAGTTCCTCACTTAAATTCAACTATTTTGCTGCATTAACCAATGCAGTAGAAAAGGTATTATCTTTTCCAAGAACAATTAAATTCAACTATGTGCTACATTGGTATATGCAGCCACATGGTTGAATTTAATTGAAATACCAAAAGGTACAGCACTTTGGAGTTGTTCATATGTTTTTTCATTTTTTTTATTTATAAATGTATCTCATCATTTCTGGTGTTGAACAGGTTGTCCCATGCAATGAGGGTCAACTTTTTTGCAAGTTTTCTAGGATAGCATGTAAAATTGACACATAAAACACTTTATGTGATTATCGGTTTGATTTGAGCTACACTGTGACCGGGTAAGCCAGTACGGATGCCTCCGTGCAAAATATGGAGAACATTTTAAGATGAAAGTTGTGTGCTACATGTTGTTGTCTGTGGTGCGGTGCCCCATATGACTGCTAAGTGCTAACTTACCAAACATTATTTTATCTCTCTCAATATTCATTCTTGAATGCAGATAATTCAGATGAGTTAGTTCAATCTGGTATCAAGAGCAGTGTAGATGGATGGCACATTATTCAATTTTCGGGTGGGAAGCATTCACCTACAATATTTAATCTAACTCTTATCTGGAAGTCAGAATTTACGCAATCGGCTCACAAGGTGGATGGGCAGAGAGGGGAACAGCGACCCCTTCTGAAGCTGAGAACCGATTGGAACAGGTTAACACCAAAAACTGAAATGGTTCTTGAAAAGCTTCCTTCTTGGTGTTCCCTTTTTGGCAAGTCCACGTCTCCCAACACCTTAGCTTTTCTAACTAGTCTTCCTGTTGATTTCTAAGGATCTGAAATTCCATCTTCAGGTTCAGTTGGACTAGATATTGTCCTTTTGGGAAATGATATTCCCAAGCCATATTTGCATTCTTCCATACCATTATGTTAATGGTGGTGGGAAAGAATACAAAATTGAGTGCAAAAATAATGCTACCCTATACAGTTACACTTGATCTGAATAAAAACTGTCACATCAACATTCATAGGGCAAAAAGAGGTGGGAAAAGAGATCATTCCGTTTTTTTAGATAATTTATAAATAGATAGAAGAGGTTAATGTGAGTTTTTCTTTGTAATGTCAAATTTTCCTGTGGTTGATTAATGGTTTTCAATTGTGAACCCTCTCTCTCACTCTCTCTCTTGTTAGGCTTGGTTCTTCTATGGTACCTCTAGGCTATGGTGGGTTTTAGTGTGAATCTTTTTATTTGAAGTGTTTTAATCTTACCCTTTTATTTATATTCATGAAGGAATAGTAGAGATTAATATACTTAAAATACATGTATATGATATTATGATCAGAGTGAATAATATACCCCAAAAACTCAGGGGTACTATAAAATATTCCCATAAAAAAAATTAAAAAAAAAAAAAAAATTTGAAGATCCTACATATGGCAAGACACTCAAAATTTTGTGTTTGTTTGTCAAATTAAAGATTATATGGCTACAAAATGTTATAAATAAAATAAATAAATAAAAAACCATATAAAAGTGTGTTTCTTTGACGAACATACGATCTTGTCAAGTAAACGCTCAAAACACATTGGAATTTGGCATTTTTTTTTTTTTTTTTTTGAGAAGGAAAACAACTAATATTATTAGCCAGAATTGGCGAAAATAACAGAATAAAGGTGGGGAGGAGCATCCTCCATCCATACAGTCAAACCTCTAACATGTCTAGCTAGGTTATGAGCAACCTTATTACCACTCCTATAAGTATGAGAAAAAGAAATACACTCGTTGGTAACCAAGGTGAATTTAGCCAAAGAGATGATGTGGCCGAATGAAGAAAGAGAGTCTTCTGCAGCCATGAAACAATATAATAATTAAACAATATTTTAAAAACTATTGGATTGAAATGAACCATGAAGTGGTCACATTTTCGATTTGATTCATAATTAAATTTGCACATACCCAACAAGATAAAAAAATTTACGTGGAAAGCATGCAACAACATACTTCTCACAAAAGCCAACCTCTACCATAGATGGGTTATAGACAACCCCGCCTATGAGACTTGCACACTAGCACCAGAAACGGTTGGACATTTATTTTGGGAGTGCAATGTTGCTAAGGAACTTTGGACCCTCTCGGACATACCACTGGAGAGAACTGGGATCATTCATAGGTCTTTCATGGACCTCATGTGGTATCTACTCTTCAAACAACACATGGACACCACACTTATCGAACTGGTAGTCACAATAGCATGGAGTGCATGGTTCAACCGAAACAAAACTCACCTGGGTGAAGCAAGACAAACCCCGTAAGAAATTCTGAGACGAGCTCGCTCCATATTACATGACTTCCAGCTTGCACACCTACGGCCCACTCAGCTCAAAGAAGCCATGGATGGCCGTTGGGTCCCACTTGTGTTTCCTTGGTACAAGGTTAACGTAGATGCTGCAGTCTTCTCTCAGCTTGGCATGATCGGCGTCGGTGTGATTATTAGGGACCACCTTGGATCTGTTGTCGCAGCCTTAAACAAACGCCTCCCTCTCCTGTTGGATCCTTTGAAGGGAGAAGCAAAGGCAATGGATGAAGCCACTATTTTTGAATGGGACATAGGAGTCAGAGATGTCATTTTCGAGTCAGATTCCATGCTGGTTTGCCATGCTATGGAGAACCCCACAAACGTCTCAGTCTCCATCTCTACCGTGGTCTCAGGTTTTAGCTCAAGACTTCTTGTATTTCGTACTTTCCAATCATCCCACGTGAGGCGACAGGGAAATAGACCAGCTCATACGTTAGCTGCTTTTGCAAAGAATATTGACTCTTTTGTAACTTGGATGGAAGAATGTCCACCTTTCCTTGCATCTTCGGTTTCGCAAGATGTTATGTACTATTTCACTACTTAATAAAATGAGAGCATTTCTTATCAAAAAAAATATGTTTAAACAGTTTTAGCATTGGATGGGTTTTTCCATTAATTGAATTGGTGAACGGTGAACTAGTCTAATAAAGTGTGTTTGGAAAAAAAAAAAAAAATTATTTGTTTATTTATTGAAAATTGGTCAAACCATAATTATTTTAAAAAAAATTTAAGGATTTAAAAAGCTATATAGAAACAAATAAGATAAAATACTTAAAAGAAAAAATTATTCATAAACAGACTTTTGTCTGTCAATGTTTTTCAAATATAAAGATTCACACAAATATAATGTATTTTTATTTCTAAATACTATATTAGACCTTGGTACGACCTTTTATAGCTGGATTAACATATAATTATGCTTAAGTTATACTTGGTAAGTTCTTCAAAAAAGAAGAAGTTATACTTGGTATAATTCTTTAGAGTGATGTAACAACAACTACAATTAGAAACAGTTGGATTAACACATTTATTGTCACACCATTTTGTTGGATTTTTGTAATAAAACTAGTAATAGCTTTAAATTTTTCCAATTCTTATTAATCATAAAAACCAGAAAAACTATGATTGAGATTAATCTAATCGTAATAAACATTTTTTTTTTATCAATTTGGTTGAACTGATGTGTTTGGGGTTGCTTAGGTGATATATTCTTGCATGGCGGATAGTGTTCGTATTGCCTATGTCTAGTGCCACATGAGAGTCAATCAATAATAGCAAATACAAATCCCCCATCATATTTTGTATGTTCCACTTTGTGCTCTATCAATTGTGATATGTCATATGTCTAATTTTTTTTTCCTCTATTTTAAACTTTGATTATTTTATAAAGAAAGTAAAAAGAATATATGATAAACTATAGGTGATAAAGTATGAAATAATACACTTGTATTCAATATTGAAAACTGGGTTAGTGAATGAAAAATCTTTTATTCGTTTCATACATCTAGTTATAAGACCAGATGTCAGTGAAACATGCGTCTCATACATCCAATGGTAGAGATACTTTCTCATTAGTAGAGGCATTGCTTCTAACGGTGAACCTATCACTTTGGTTTTTAAACATTGATAATCAATTTGCTTCCATTCAAGAAATGCATAAATGGAAACCCATCAAAGAAATAAAAGGGATATCCTTCATCCTCCATTTGGGTATCGCATTATTGGCCGCGTCGGTCACTGGTGGCGCCTCTATTGGGTGCACCGTCGAGTGGATCACATTCATTGCTCTTACTATTTTAATCAGACAATCACCAGTCACTCTATCAAGTATCAACCACTCTCTCTGAGGAGAGAACATATGAGTGCTACCCAAACTCACACTTTGGTAGAGAAAACAAAAAGTGGCATAGTGTGGGGACCACTGACTCTGAAACCATTATATGAAGAAAGAGACTCATTTCATTTTGGTACTACCCGTTTTGTCCACGAAACGACGTCACTTATTAGAAGAGCGATCCACGTGGGCAATGATTTGACATTCTGTCATCACTTTAAATGTTTCTATTTCTTCTATTAACTCTTTGCCATAACTGAAATCTCAACGGCCTGGAATTGATCGAGCTTCATCAAAACCCCCAAAGTCTAAGACCCCAAACCCCAACTAACAATCACACAGTAATACTTAACTACTTTTGCTTCTCTTTAAAACAGTGCGCTTAATTCCACAATATTACTGTTCTTTTTCAAATTTCCTTATCCATTTCTTTGAGAGAAAATGCGACGGAGATCGGAAATCTCGTCGGAAAGACCGAGTTCAACGAGTCAAGAACCGAGTTCGGAATCCGAAATTGATCAGAAAGATGCGGGAGCGAAAGTTCGTGTAAATAGCCCCCCAAAATACATGCTTTTTTTTCCGTGACGCGTAATATGTTTTGGTAACGGCTAAGAATATCAAGGAAAAGGTGCACGGGAGGTCGATGTTGATGTGGAGGCTTTTCATGTACGGTGGCTTGTTTATGGGGAAAACGCTACTGTACTCAGATCTAAACCACGTCGTTTTGAGAATTTTGCCAAAGTCTGAATCCGAAGCAGCACAAAATGCTATTCTGGTCTCTTCTGTCAATAATTTGCCTATATTAGATCCCTCATGTGTGTGACCAAAAAGAGTCACAAATGTGAGAATGAAAAACAACATGGAGAAGTGTAAAAAGAAGGCATTAAAAGATATTATGAGATCAAGTAACTCTTTTTCTTTTTAAATTTTTTAATGTTAGTTCAATGATTCAATTATTTATTTGTTGTGAATAATGCCCAATAATTCTTCTCTTTTTTTTGGAACAATTGCCCAAGAGAGGACTTCCAGTAGACTCTGGCCATGTTAGAGAAGGTATTGGCTTTTAATATAAATAATTTTACACAGTATGACTTCCAAGTGACTCTTTAAACTTGGGTAACCCAAGTTTACATTGGTCAAAATTTTTTTTTTATAGCCCTTTATTTGTAAACACTTACAAATTTTCTTATATATATATATATATATATATGTTATCTTGTCTATATTGCCTTTGGAATAGTTGTCAATAATGTACTATATGTAGCCCATAAGTCCTATGAAAATAACATTATTTCTTGCATTGTCAATAGTGATAGTCCTATGAAAATAACACTATATGCCTTACAACAGTTGTCACTAATTCACAAATCTCAACATATGCACCACAATGTACAAATCTATGCCAGCCGATGCACCCATCTAGCGTACCCATGGATGAGAACTACAATAATCAAATATGATCTAAGCCCCTTGCATCCTCTTTTTTTATTTATTTTTAAATGATCATACATTTTAATCTCTTATAGTATTTTATAGGTATTCCATTCTCTGGGCATGCCAATAACCAGTAGTTCAAATCATTTTCAAATATTATATCAGGTGCAAGTAAAAAATATAATAAAATGATTTATGCAATAGAATTTCATTTTTATAAATATCTACCATTTAATGTTGAGATAATTTGAATGTAGATCCATTTTTCTTATTGGAGCAATGCTTCTCCAACTGTTAGCTTAACAAGTATGCTTCAAAGTAACAATTGCTTAAATCATTTAAGTTAGGTAAATATACTTGCTATTATAATTTTTTTTTATTCCTCGTTAGTTATGTTTATTTATTTGTATCAATAGTTATCACTTTGTTACTAATAACTGAAAATGTCCATATCTAATTTTGCAGAATTATTTCTTAAATGGTTTTACACAACTAAATCCAGGACAAAAGTGATCTGACTTGAAAGATTTTTTATGAGTATTCAACTTGGAAGATTTTTGACAAGTATTCAACTAACAAGTATAGATTGACGATGAGAGGAAGTGGCAAGAAATGTTGTTTTTGTATTTTGAAGGCAATGAAAATAGGCTTATTTATAGTATATGTTAGATTACATTCATTTTGTATATTTTCATTTGTTACGCCTTCTCATCATCTAGAAAAAATTGTATTATTCAAAATTGTTATTCATCCAATTGAATATAACTAATATAAACGAAAAGTATTTCACTTCAAATGTGCTTATAAGCATTTTTTGTGAACTTGTGATGCTCATAATTGGTGTTGGGAAAACTGGTATCTTTCGTGAGTATTTTTGGATTGTGGCTATTGTATAAACTGAGTATAGTTGTTTACTATTTAGAGATTTCATCACTTGTGTCTTTCATTTAAGTTTGCATTTCCTTGGAAGAAATGAGGATTAAATCTCTGGAATTTTGTATCTATCTTAGTTTGCTAGTCGGTTCCTTCTCAAGGAAAAGAAAAAAAAAAAAAAAAAAAAAAAAGAGGTTTGCTAGTTTGTTCATGGTCAAGAATTTGATGGGAGTGAAATGGTGTTTTAGTAGGTGCCTTATGTGCATGGCAGATGGTATTTGTATGATAGAGTCACTGCAACATGAAATAAAAGTTCTGGAAAGTGATTTCTTGAATAGCTGCCATGGAAATTCCTGTCTAGTTATTATGACATTTTTAGTTTCGAAATGTTCCTATTGCATAGATTTATCCATGTACTCTAAAAATGTGATATTGAGAAATTGGATGATTTCTTATTGGAGTGGACTTTACAAGTCTTTGATGCCTGTAATGAAGTTGGTGTGAAACTGTCATGTACTTATGTTTTTGCTTACATGCCTGTATGAGAGAGACTTTAATTTTAATTTGATATATTTGTATCTTCTATATTACTTGTAACTTCAATTTGTTACCCAATGTTTTAATTGCATGCAAGTAGCATGCGATCCATATGCCCTTTTTTTATTTCCAAGTTTATGCAGTTATGCAATTTCTGTGAATGCACTAACGAAAAGAAATAGTACATTAATTATATTAGGGATGGCTGGATCTTGCTCACTGCTGGAAGAGATAAGGCACGGTTCAATTTGTTTTTAAAAAAATCTTTGCTCATAAATGTGGTTATTTTAATATACTTATGATCCTCTTATTAGATATTGTATGTGGCTTTGTTTTGGGAGGGAAATGATGTTTTAGAATTCTTTCTCTCATGTCCCTTTTTAAAGATGAATCAGCACCTTATTTTTTTGAAGAGTTCATCCATCAAAACAAAATGCTTACACTTCTCAATGAGAAATTTCCCTTTTAACAACATTACCAATAATTTGTCCTGATACTCAATGAGAGAGGCATTATTCAAAAATAGTTCATATAATTGGGAACAAGCTCAAACTCAACAAAAAGCTGCCCAACAATTGAGAAATTTTATTGTCAAAATGAACAAAATTTACAATGAGATCCAAACACCAAAAACAGAGCAATAAAGGAAGCAAGTGAAATCAAATGTGTTATTCCTTATGACCCTCATCAATACAATCCAACTTATTTATGTAACAAAATCCATGTTAACTAACTAATCCCCTAATCGATGATTACATCTCACTAATCAATGCATTAACAGTAAGTAACTAATTAACTACCCAATGATTAACAACCCTACTCTAACTGCCTAAACTAATTAACTACCTTGACCATCCCAACCAACTGCTCAACTCCTAGGTACAACACAGCAACAACCCACGCACCTCACAGCAGCACCCCATGCACCCCAGTGCACACCTCAATGCACACAGTTGTACATCACCCAACACACCTTAATGCACACCATTGCCTTAGCATGTGCCTCAGTATTTTGGCCTTGTATCACATCAGAACCAATTCTTCAAAGCCACTGATACAATCTTTCTTCAAAACTTTGGGACATCAATTTCGCAGCATCAACAACAACATTCAAATGCAAAACCATGAAACCCAACAACTAAAAGAGTCACAATCACAATTTGGAGTTAAAAACTAGGACTAAAGATATTAACCTCCCCACATTACAAATTCAAAAAAACTAAACTACTGACCTTAAGGGTCGTCCCAAAACAGACGGGACCTTATTCCGACTTTTAAACTAAAAGTTATTAAGGAAAAACGAATAATACTATAAATAGCAAAAACATTGTTTTCGGGGCCTTAATGAAGGAATTCGCCTAAATTTTGGCGACGATCATGGCATCATGAATCTGGATCAGAATGCCGTTTCCCTTCAACCTGCCAAATTTCATGCAATTCCGACACTGTTACCCCGATAGCCCCCTACTAGCACCCCCCTTTGATCCTGCGTTGTGACTTCCTACACCCCTGCTACTCTAGGAAGGCATGTGCTGTCTGTTCTACATCAGCACTCTGAACTCTTCTAGATTTTTCTTAGTTTCATTTTAGATTTTCTTTCATGCTTGAATTTTCTCATAGGCTAAATGGAAAAAATTTAGTATAAGCTTTCAATAAACCATCTAGATATCACATTCTCATAGATAGCACTGAGGCATAAATGCAAGGGGAATAAGTAATCTATCACATAATTCCACGCAACATAAAATATTAGTATTAATAGAGCAACCAAAATAATAATGATTTTTCGAATAAGGAAGCTTGTAGTCGTGGGTGGATCATAAAAGGTGCCTCCTCTTTATTGTGTCACACACAGTAATTGGCGAAATATCGCCCTAAATCTCAAGAATCTTAAACTTTCTTGAATGTTTAATTAACCATAAACAACTGTCTCTAGAGAAAATCTTAATCCTTGAACATCTGACAAATATTAAAAGAGAAAACTAAAACGAAACAAGCAGACCATAAGGTATCATGTTACCTCCCAAATGGAATAACTGGGCAGAGGATGTATAGCACAAAAAAACCTGCGCAGGGCATAAAAGTGAAGGCCAATTAAATGAGAAACAGCTACCAATTAAAACACTAATCTATAACTCTACACATGGGACTAGCAACATTTTAACAAAAAGTTAAGCAGGCTACACAACCATAAACACAATTAATTAAAGGAAATTTGTAAGAATAGTTCAAATCAAATAGGCAACAACATGTGAACAAGAAGTGTTTGTAAAAAAGTCTATAATAATAAAAAATTAAAAATAAACATGAGAACATGAAGTGTGGTTATTGATTTCAAGAAAGCGTTAGCTTAGTTAAACAGGAATATTAATTGCAATATAGGTCAAGAAACAATTGCATGTAAGCCCAAAAGGTGGCATCTTAATCTTATGCGCACAAACCTCCTGCTTATTGTATTAGGTGGAAGGCACTTGTTTGTGCACCGAGCCTCACCTCATAATGCAAATGAACTCAGACGTTAAACTCAGAGAACAAGATAAATCAAAGTAAATCGAGCATGAATGTATTATTCGCGTAAGGTTTTTTTTTTTTTTTTAATGAGAAGAAATATTGGCATAAGTGAAGTGACATTATCTTTCTATCTTTCCTTATTTTCCTCTCTTTATGGAAATAATTTAAGACTGCACAATTTTTTGTCATAATTTTACTAATGTTGTAAATTGTGAGTATTAAAATTTAATATATATATATATATATATTAAAAAGTGGCAGTTCTACGTAATATTAACCAAGTAAACAACGATTGACTAATCTTGAAATTACAATTGTTTTAAGAATGAGTGGGATTTATGGAAAATGTCTCAGACTATTTTATAATTTGTAAAAGTTAGGGTCCGTTTAGAAACAGCTTATTTAGCTAAAACTGAAATTATTTTGCTGAAAGTATTGTAGATAAAATTAAAGTACTGTAAATAAAACTAAAAGGTAGCTGAAATAATATAGTAGAACTCTTGAATAGTACCAAAAAATGCAATGAAACTTATAAATAATGATAAAAATAAATTAAATAAAAAAAAAGGCGGACTTTTTAAGCCAATTCTAAATGCGCCGATAGCTAATAATAAGCAAAAGTTGATATTAATAATAATTACATATAAAAATTAACAAAAAATTATCATATTAATAATTTATAAAAATATTATAAAATAATTTATTATATGCAGTACATATCAAATAATCAAATGTCATTATGAGTTTTAACTGAACTTATGCTAAACCTGTCCTATAAATTGTCACCCTCCAAGAAAATATCAATAGGACAGATTGAAGTGACATTCCTAGATCCCTCGGGTTCCACAAGCTGTGGTGCTCTGGTAACAAATCTGACAAATCATTAAGGATGGATGTAAAATGTTATTTGAGTATAAAATACTTGAAAATATTTTTAGTTGATTGGTTCCATTTCGAAAAATACTTTAAAAAATATTTTCAAGTATTTAAGAATCTGTTTGGTAAATATTATTCTAGTAATGTTATTTAAGTGTTGTGGAAATACGTGTGGAGGAAAACATATTGTGAAAATATGTGATATGTTTTTTAAACAACGAAAACTGCAGTTCAAATAATATTACCAAATAGACCCTAATTGTGTTTTTAAAAATGTTTTAAAAAATGCATTTGTTACTAATTTCTCATATTTTCCCGACTTCCAAACAAATATTATAATAGAAAATCTCAATATACAAACCCCAAGAAACAAAATCAAAACAAAATCATTCATCAAATCTAGTTAAATTGAGAGAGAGAGAGAGAGAGAGAGAGAGAGAGAGAGAGAGAGAGAGAGAGAGAGAGAGAGAGAGGCGGCCCCGAGTTTCAGGTAGAGATGACAAGATCAGGTCATGAGTGGTTTGATATTTGGTACCTACTAGCTAGATTTGGACATATGGATCTTTGGGGCTTTGTAGGACCTAGGGAAAGGAAGAGAAAAAGGGAGGATGAGGGCGACATTCAACAATGGATGTTTAGCTATGAGGATGAGGTTAAGAGCTTGTCCAATGGTGAGGATGAGACAAGGGTTGCGTTTACTAGAATGAGGGCTCTCTCTCTCTCTCTCTCTCTCTCTCTCTCTAAATAAAAAATTATATATGATTTTTTACTTTCTTTTTATATTAAAATATTATGAATCAATTCACTAGTAACTAGGGTTTAAGTTTTTCAAATCAAGATAATTAGAAAGGGAATAAAAAATCAGAGTTTTCCACCTATATTAAAAAGACTTCAACTTGTAGCATTCTATTTTAATGTTATCTTTAATCTAAAACCAATCTATTTCTTTTGAAGTATGCATACTATGATCATGATCTCTCTCTTCTTGAATACATTGTTTATTTTAATATATTTGTAAATATATACCAAATCAAAACACTCATATGAAGATACTTTGTAAACAAACAAAATATCATATTAATTGTTGCTTAACAATGATTAAGTTGACCAATTAGGAAAATAATTTGTTGTTGATAATCTATTGAGATTATTTTCTCAGCAAAAGTTGCAAATTCGTCCATCTAAAAAATTATGAAATAAACAATCATTAGCAAAATTTCATAATTAAGTTTCTATATATGCATCATTAAAATAATAAAAATAAAAATAAAAATAAAAATAAAAATACAATTGCTAAAAAAGTTGAAGGAAATGCTCGACCAAGGGAGGGAGATGCAGTGAGGGGAGGAAAACACATTATAAAATATGTCAGACTCCATTTGAGAGAGAGAGCTGGTAGCAATTAGGGGGTTGGGGGTAGTTAGGAATTTGCTTCACAAGTTATGGTTAGGAATTTATACGTATCATTTCAGAGAATATTCATAAAATGAAATAAAATAAAATGATTATTTCCCAAATCATGAAAAAGACCATTTAGAAAGAGCTATTCCATCACCACATGTCTAATTACAATGTATCAAACACTGCCATTGTAGAGGTTTGAGGGGGGAAAAAACTTAGGTAATCCCGGCTCCAAGGTCTCACGAAGGAGTTTTGAGTTAATTTTTTGAAATAGGCATAATTGGCTTTCACCACATTACCTAAAGAGTAACTTAGAGAGGTTGAATAAAAATTTCTTTAACTAGGCATAATTAGCTTCCAACACAGAACCAAAAGCATAATACACAAATGTAAATCTTAAGCCTCTTCAAGCCTCTCCATCTTTCATATTCATAGTTAATTTCATCATTAGAATCTTCATTGACAAATTTAACTCTAGCTGAAACTCTACCATAATCACCTTCAACATTTTTTAAAATGGTAATGCTAAAAATACGGATCGTAATATTTGCCGTCGTCGTCGTCATCCTCCTCCTCATCCTCATCATCATCTTCGTCGTCCTCGTCCTCGTCCTCTTCGTCTTCGTCTTCGTCTTCGTCTTCGTCTTCGTCTTCGTCTTTATAGCTTTTTTTGGGTTTAAAGCACATTCTCATTCTGATTTCTTGTAAGTCAAATCTATCTCTATACTTGATTTCATAATCAACATCATCTTCATAAGCATCTTCATTAACGTCTTTAACAGCATATTCATTCACCTCTTCAACAGCATCTTCATTCACAACTTCAACATAATCTTCATCACTTTTATAGTTGTCTCCAAAGTCTTCATCATCGTGAAGAACTCTCCTTAAAACCATAGGCCAGTAGCATTGTTCAACGTCATCTAAAATTAGATCAAACGCATCGCTGTCGACGGTTGGATCATATATAGGTATGGCATAATTAAATTTTCTCCTACCATTATGCTTCCGAAGCAGAATCTTCCTAGGTTTAGCTTTCATTGCATCTACAATTAATCCAGCACACGTCAAAGTCAGCTACAATCACAATTATGTTGAAAATAATCAAAATCTCAAGAGTAAAATACAACCATCATTGTGAGATTAATAGATGCTTCCTAAACACAATGGAAAAAACAGATACACAACAACAAGAGCCAAGTATCGTATGGTACTTCTTTAATGGTCAAGAAAAGAAGGAATGGGTAGTTGTAAATGGGCCCGGCTCCCCTCACATTTTCATTTGGATGAAAAACACACTTGAGAAATAAACAATCCAATGGATAAAAACATAGACACGTCAAATGAATACTCTCCCCAACACCATCACTTTCCACTGAGCATTGCAAGTTCAGACCCGTGGAGAAAAGGCCTCTCCCTAATCAAAACAAAAACAACTTAGGACGGAACACCATCTGCACCCCATTCAAATAATACTTTAAATTATATTTGACGTGTCTATTTGTTAGCCATGAGGGTTTTGAATGGGAGGGAACCCAAGATGTACATGAGGGAGTCATATTCATGAGGGACAACCACCCTGACAGAGAATCGAACGGCCTCTACACCCCATTAAATACTATGGGTTAAGTTGAAATTAGAATAGATTAGCAAAAAAAATTGAAATTAAGATAATGATACTTAAAAAGTAAAGAAAATCACAAAAATCTTAAAAGTCATACCAGTGATTTTTACAATCCAAGCGAAGGAATAACTTTTATCCTGAAGCAAAAAACCAAAATACAAACGTTAGAATTTATCATATTATGAAAGCAGAATCTTAAAAAGATACTTTCCATGACAAGAAATTGCAACACAAATAAATGTCAAAATTTAAAAAAAGTATAAATTTGAAATTTGATAGTTGGAACAAAGAAAGTCAATGAAACACAAGAACATAGTGAGCAGATATTTCTATCGATTTATTTCAAGAAGAAACAAAACAGGGAAAGTTTCCACTTCAAAACTGTGAAAAGCATCAAGAAAACTATCAATGATGAAAACATCCTTTTCATGACTTTTTCTTTCACCAATAAACACAAATGAAGAGGAAAATGGCTGAGATAGTAGTGACATAGTCTGTACAAAGGATTAAAAAATTCCAAGCCATTTGAATACAGTTTTGCTTGATGCAAAGAAAAGGTTAGTTTGTCTTCTTTTATTTACCAATCCATCATTGACACTAAATATAAAAAAAAAATCCAAATTCAAACAAAACAATACAGTGACCAACAAACACAAGAAAATGTGGTAAACTACAAATTAATTAGCATCGGACAAATGTAACAAGATTATAATGAATAAAAACCCTTCATGTTCGCAAGGAAAATTGCGAAAAACAGAAAAAAAATCTCAATAAATGAATTCCTCAAGTCAATCAAGCCCACAAGAATTTCCATTGAAGGAATAATCAAATTAATTTTCTGAATAAATTCATCTATATTCTAAAAGGAAATAGGCCTATAATAAAAGAAACAAAGGAGGGGGTTTATATGCCATGCAACCATTTTTTAACACATAATATTGATATAAAAATAAATAAAAGGAACATCAGCGGAGGAAATTAATTAGATGAATGTACTGGGAAATGGTGAACTCACATCATAATGGATAAACCTAAAAATAATGTTTTTAGAAGACTCTGGTGGAGTTAGCTTATCAAAATCCTGAGCAACCTTGTCTAGTTCAAGCCCACTATCCTTAAGCTTTTCCATGAGAACTGCCTTCGAGTTCCAGTCAGGATAAGAGAGAAAAATCTTTTCAACCGCTGCAAAAACAGATCAAATAAAAAAAATTAAATTTATTTATCCAGGAAGGATGAAATAGAGTAGGACAAAGATAATTGAAGTTCAATTGACTCAAACTTATGTCTCACCTATCTTGAACGAACCATTTGAGAATAAAAATGAATCTGATGATTGATCTGATGGTTCTTGTATGCTCAACTCACATCTAGAAAGACAAAAAATAAACAAAAATAAATAATACAACAGTTACAAAAAAGTCTCCGAATAATGAATATGATAGTGAGAAGACATGACCAAAAAAAAAGTTTAAAAAATCTCTTATTTAACCTTTCAAAACTGTTTTAATTCATTTTCATGTCAAAAACACAATTTAAAAATAAAACAATTAAACAGCTGTAGGAATGATAGAGAGACAAAAAATAAGCATAGTTTGAGTATTAGCATTTACGGGAACTCCGAAATGGAGTCGGATACAGACTCCATTGTTGCCTGTAGGGATGGGCTGTGCTTATGGGGATCTAGCCGATCAGCTTCTGTCACACCTGAATCTGATGAGTGATCTGAGGGTGGTTGTATGCTTGGCTCACATCTAAAGATAACAAACCAATAAACATAAAAAGAAACAACAAAATTTCAAAGAACTGTAGTTTTGAGGATGGAATAGCATTTTACATGGACTTGGAATCAGCTTCTGCTGGTTCTGTGACAGACTCCATTGTAGGCTGTAGAGATGGGTCCTGCTTGAATCGCTTGTTAAGCGGACCTAGTTGGTCCTTCTCCAACTCCATGGATTCATCACCCTTCTTTACCTGTGCCAGAAAAGTCAGAAAAATCCACAATATCACAAAACGCAAAACCAAACAAATACATGCTAATGTGTGACTAATTACAAATCTCTAATGGTCTGTTTGGATCACATGAATTTGGATTTGAGGGGGCCCAAATCCAAATCCTTTGTTTGGATAAGTTAAAAGAAATGGATTTGGATTTGGATTTGGTCACAAATCCAACCAAAATTTGATAGGCCCAAATCCATGGATTTGAAATACCTTCCTACATGGTGGAATTTGGAAATCTCTCGCTCTCACTCTCACACACTATTTCTCTCTGGGCTCTTCATGTCTCTCTTCCTAGCCACAACTCACAAGCTATTCTTCCCTCTGTCTCTCTTAGCAACTTCAGGTTTGTTTCTCTCAACTCATATCTTCCTCTTTAACCTCTCTAATTCTCTCTTTCTACTAAATCTAAATCCACAAAGGCTGTGGGTTTTTCCAGTGGGTTTTATTTGATTTTTTTGTGGGTTTGTTTGGGTTCAATTTAATTATTTGTGGGTTTTGTTTGATTTGTTTGTGCATCTTATTTCATGGTATTTTCAATGATTTGTATTGGGTTTTTTTTTTTTTTTTTTTTTCTATTTCTATTTTAATTTGTGGGTTTGCAATGCAAATTATGTGTTTGATGAAATGCTTCTATGAACTGTCTATGAGTTGTGAAGTAATAAGCAAAGGTATATATATAGTTTTGGTGAATTTGGCAAGCAGTAAACCTAGTTGACAAACTGAATTTGGATTAGTTAATGCTCAAAGACATGACCATGCTACTGAAATTTGACGGGTGTTTTGATACAGATGAAGAGAATTAGCGTGTTGTCCATTGGGGCACAGTGAAAAATTGGTTTTGGCACCACCACTAAGGTGAGTGGTCCAATTAGAAAGGCCAATCTCATATGATTTGATTGAGGTCAACAAGTTTGAATTTTTGAGAGCATGAAGTTTGTTCTCAAGATATCCACTAACTAATGCTGCTAGGACTCCAAAAGAGTTGGGATTAAGTTATGGCTAAACTTGCATGAGGGAGCACCAATGGTCCCCTGTCCTCTATTTAGACTCTTCAGGTATTGGTTTATCAGTGGGTAAGTGGTCTAGTGGTAAAGGTTTATTCACATATGATTTGGTTTTCTTTTTTTCATACCTTTCACTAATAGTTTAATGGAAGACTTTGAGGCGTTTGCTCAGAGGGTGTCCTAAGAGTGTCTGGGAATGAATTTCTTTCATTGTATGCCAATGGACAACATTAAGTGAGGAATGGAGGTCGTGTTTGAGCTCCCCTTTTGTAGTTAAAACAATTTGGCTTCACTGAGTGTCTTTTTGACAATGTGTGCCCACTCTGTGTTTGTCTTGAGTTAATGTAGTTCACTTTCTTTGCTGCATGTGGTGATGTATCTTTGCTTGGTCGGATTTTAGTCTAGCTTTCATAGTTAGCTTCAATCTTGTAGCATAGATCAATTCTGTGGCATTCAGCAGCTTTTTATTAGTTATAAATTCTTGGGCCTGTTTGGTTGGTTAGTTTGATTAATGTTGTTTGGGTATTTTTGATATACGTGCAGGTAAAAAAGTGCGTTGAAATGTGTGTAAGATCGTTTAAAATGTGAAAATATGTGTTTGAACCGACTAACCAAACAGAGCTTTGTATTTTGAAAAATAAACAGAGACAAAAATGACCAACGATGGAAGAGACATATCCATTCAACGAAATCGTGAAAACGTAAAAGAGAGGAGACGTAAAAGAGAGGAGATGGAAGTATACGAGGAAGAGGCAAAGAGATTTGAGACTTTATATTTACATTTATGTATTGTAATTTTCTTATTTTGAATTTTGTATTATTTGAAAAACATAACAGAAATGGGAAGAAAATACACATATTTTGGATATTTAATCTGTCTCTCTTGATATATAATTGTTTAGTTGTTATGAACTTTAGTTTGTGATTTTGAATTTTATGAAAAAATCCATGCATTTGAGTTTTCTCTCTAGTTGATGAAAAAATTTTAGTTATCAATAATTGGCAAGATATTTTTTTAGTTGTTTATGACTAAAGATATTTAGTTATTAACTTGTCAATTGAATTATTAATATTACCTCATTTATTTATTAAAAATGTTACTAAAATTAAAATGTAGAAGGATTAAGAAAAATAATAATTAAAAAATATATTTTATTGATCTTAAATTCAAATTCAAATTCAAATCTAAATTTAGGTATCCAAACATGAAATTTGAAATGATGAATTTCAAATCATTCTTTGTTTAAAAAGTTCCAAACAAGAAATTTTAAAATCAAAGGATTTCAAATCAAGACATTTTAAATCAATGGATTTCAAATCCAAATGTTGCCATCCAAACACAACCTAAAGTATTTGATCATCTCTAACTGTGAAACCATCAACAAACCCTAAAAAATGACATGGATTTATACATAAGCTTACTAAAACAGTAAGGTATCAAATTACAGAAGCCAAACGTTGTTATTGTAGAGGATAATGAACAAATTTACATGGTTTAAAAAACCTAGACCAGAACAGAACAATCACACCAACCCTAACAGATCAAACAAAACCAACAAGGTTTCAAAATACGAAAATCATAACAGCGTACTTTGCCCAAAATAAGTTGATTTCATACTAAGTGTGCGTTTGGGAAGCGCGTTTTGCGCTTCCCAGACGCGTTTGCGTTTTGCAAACTGTTTTTTTTTTTTTTTCCAACATTTTTGCACTGTTCATCACTGTTGCGGTTACTGTTCATTGAACAGTAGCCGCAACATGTGACATTTTTCCACAATTTTTACTGTTCATGAACCCACAATTTTCACTTTTCAGCAATTTTTTTTATTAAAAATGGGTCCCACGGTACTATTTACACATTTAAATATTATTTTGCTACAGTGTTTCAGTTTTCAGTTTTCAGCTCTATCCAAACGGACCCTAAATATCTAAAAGCAAAACAAAAAAATAAAAAAACAAAAAACATTCTTACCTCCCTTCTCCGCCGTCTCTCTTTCACCGCCTCTGTCTTGAGAATTTTATAATTTACATTTAGAGTGTGTCTCGATGATCGAACGGATATAATTTATTCCACTCTACGAAATCGAACGGTAAATACGGGCACAAGTTGTGTTTTTTCAGAAAGCCTCATGTTTTTGCAAAATTGTGGACACCGCCCATATGCTCTATCTAATAAAATGAAAGCCCATATCTTTTTACAAAAAGGAAATAGCCCATCCTCTCTCACTTGGGCTCAACCTGCCAAATCATTTTCAATAAAAGTGACCCCGATTACTTTCTTCCAAAACAAGGGCCACAAGCCCATAACAAAATAAAACTTGACATTTTCGTATTCAAATAATAATTGAGATAAATTAATTTTATACGCCCTTTATGTAGTAATTGAATTTTAATTGTTACATTTGTTATCAATTCATTATTCAGATTCAAAGAAAGGGTGTGTTGTGTATAATATACCGCACTTTATTTCTCAAAGTAAAGTAAAAAAAAAAAACTCGCTTCCTGCTCCCTTAAAAGTTACAATAGGTTTTGAGTGAAATTTGTATTGTGCCTTTGTGTAAGAACCTCACTCCCTCTCCATTGAGTGTGTGCACGTTTGTTTCTATAAAAAATTAAATAAATAATTGTCTCACATTTCTTAAGAAAGAGTGTTATGTAATGTGTGTAGTATAATTTGTTCCACCATCGCTTAAAAGATACCATGATTTTTTAGTGTAATTTGTGGTGTGCCTTTTAAGGAGAGGGTTCAAGAAATAGTTAAAGACTTTGGACTAATTAAAGAACTCAATTTAACTTTGGAACTTGGGTAGAAGTGACTGCAATTTATGTTTTAAATTGCTTAATTTTAGAGAGCTGAAAGTCATTCTCCCTCGGGTTGTCTATTTTATGCAGCTTAATTTTAGAGCAAAGAGCCGTTCTCCCTTTGATTGTCTAGGGATTGGGCAAAGTGGAGAGCCATTCTCCCTTAAGTTGTCTAGGGATTGGGTGACTTTCGGTTATTGAGATCTTTTAATAAAAGAAAAATATCGAGTAATTTTAAACATAATAAATTAGGTTTT
Organism: Quercus gilva; assembly: GCA_023621385.1. Classification (NCBI taxonomy): domain Eukaryota; kingdom Viridiplantae; phylum Streptophyta; class Magnoliopsida; order Fagales; family Fagaceae; genus Quercus; species Quercus gilva. Next base: position 58,740,073 of record CM042480.1, on the reverse strand, counting down.
TTAAATTTCATTCATTAGCATAATTTACATTATCACATGATAATTAGGAAACTTTTGGTATACTGTAATGGTGATTACATGTCACTAAGATTATTATCACAAGGAATATGACCTAGAATCAAGTAATTATAGCTATTCATTTATTACACTATAAAAAGATGGTGAAATGAAATGATATTTAAATCAAATATCCAAAAAATACCCTTATTTATAAAATAATCATATTTTGTGAATGTGAAATGAAAAAAAAAATACACATTCACAAATAGATTACATAATTGAGAAAACATTAGGTCCGGAGCTAGCGTAAAACCAGTGTTTTATGCCAACCAATCAGACCACGCCACTTCAGAAAAAAAAAAAAAAAAAAAAAAAAAAAAAAAAAAAAAAAAAAAAAAAAAAAAAAAAAAAAAAAAAAACTCTTGCTCTAGAAATAATCCCTCTCCAAACAGCCAAAACCTCGAGAAATTATACAGTCCTCTGGTAGACCACGTCATCTGTCCACCATTCCACTAAAAAATTCCCACTTGTTTCAAATTGTTGAGTTAATAATCAGTTTTTGTTTAAAAAAAATTTCTAACTTAGCAATTTTAAACATTTGTAAGTCTTTTAGTGGAATGGTGGACCACGTCACTTGTACATCATGTAGACCTTATAATTTCTCCAAAACCTCTCACGCTAGAAAATAGAAAAACCCTAAAAGCTCTCACACCATTCCTCTGCTTCCTTCACACCGAACCTCCACCACCGCCATAGCTTGATTGTTGGAGCCTGAGCTTAAAGAAACAATAGACCTAAAAAAAAAAAAAAAAAAAACAACCTGCTTGCATGCTCATAGCTTTGTTCATAGCTTCGTTCACAGCTTCTTTCACGCTCACAAAAAACTTCCTTCACACCGAACCTCCACCACCGCCACACAGATTGCCGGTTCACACCATTTGCTCTGCTTCCTCTCTTCCTTCATGCCAAACCTCCACCATCGCCACACAGATCGCCAGTTCACGCCATTCCTCTGCTTCCTCTTTTCCTTCACGTCGAACCTCCACCACTACCACACAGATCGCCAGAACAAAACGATTTCGAAGAAGAAGAATTCGTTGGAGCTTGGAAACAAACTGGAGCCGCCGTGAGCCACGATCCAAAGGTTTGTTTTTCATGATTTTCCCTTTTCCTAATTTGGATTTTGAATTGGGTGTTCAGATTTTTTGTTTGCTTCATCTGAAAATTTCAAATTTTGAGCATTTCCTTTTTGATGAGAACAGAGGGTGAGTGTTTGTTCATATCTTGTACTATTCTAATGAAAGATGTTGTGTTGGGTTTTGATATGATCTGGGGTTTGTTTGGTTTTTGAATTAGGGATGTTTGATTGATTTGATTAAGTTAGATTGACTGTTAGATAACTTGGCTTTAGATGTACAATGTGATGGGATTGAGTTTGGAAATGATAATTGAATACTGAAATGGAACTTGCTGTGAAGAATTTGACAATTGTGTTGAAAGTTTCAAAATTTGTTTTACTTTTTCACAAGTGGGTTTTTGTTGGGTTGTTATAGCTGTATTATGCTTATAAGATTGATATTGTGTTTTTTCTAATTTCATTTGTTGTGGTTTGAACTGGGTAAATTTTGGTTTTTGAAGTTTATGTTGGCTTGCTAGAGTATTTTTTTGTATGTATATTCATATGTGTATGTGGGTTTTACTTGGTGCAATATTGATATGTGTATGTTGGGTTGCTGGAGCTTTTGTAATTGTTTGCTGGAGATTAAGGGCACTTATTAGTCATTGGTATCCACAACAAAATTTTGTTTAGTGTTTGTTCATCTATGCTTGATGCTACTTGGGAAGTCTTGCTAGCTTGCTATTTTGGAAGCAAACAAATTAGATTTGTCTTCTATATATGAACTTTGCTATTGTGGTTCTGTTTTGGTTCTGCAGGTTTGTAGGTTGTGTTGCTTTGTCTGGCTGGGGCTTATTTGAGGTTCCTTTTGGTTTGTTTTTGTTGGTCTCCCTTTTAAGAGCCTTGTCTGTATTGTTGCTAGTTTGGGCTGTGTGGTTCTGTTTTGTTGCTGGTTCTCCAACTCTTTCAATAAAGATTCTTGATTATAAAAAAAAAAAAAAAAAAAAAAAAAAAAAAAAAAAACACAATGTTAATAGATTAGGAGGAGGGTTTGTTAAATTTGTGCTTCGATGTGTGTGTTTATATTTTTATCTTTTGAAATTCATCAAACACTAGTTGGTTTTTCAAATCTTTTTACAACCCCACGTGTTCTAACATTGAGAATAAGAATCACCTCAGTATGGAGGATTCCAGTGCTACATAGCCATGAGAATCAATTACATATTCAGTTTTTGGTGACTTTGGTGGCAGGGTGGTGAAGCAAGAAATGGGAAATATTGGAAAGGGTGTAATTGAGCCACTATCACACCAAGAAACAAGCAAAGCATGGGAGAAGAAGCCAAAGTCTTACATCATCTTCAAGGATCTGCTTAAGATCATTTTCCTCTTCTTTCCTTTGTTTGAATCTGGCATTATCGGAAGGCAGTCGAAAAAGGGGCATAGTTTTGCTCCTCAGGATTGTTTCTGGAGTGTCTGGAAAGAGAATGACTGCCTATTTGTTTTTTTTTTCTTTGGGGCTTGTAGGGTAGGGGTTAGTAGGTATCAAAGAATTAATTAGAAAATCAAAAAGTAATGATTTGTCATTGAAGATGGAGCATTGATCCCATCTGAAATTTGTACTCACAGCTTTGTTTTCCACAATATCTGTGGTGGAGTCTATACAAGTGAATACATCAAGTTATAGTTATATATTGTTAATACTTCTCATTTCTGTAGTTATTTCTTCTTTGGTGCTTATACATGTACAGCACAGTGAATCAAGTTATAAGTTTGTCAAACATTGGAAAGATGAGAAAATGTTTATGTTTCCCGTGTCTAAACTTCCAAACATAGAGAATACATTCACCTGAAATAAAACCTGTCACAATTTTTTCTATAAAAGTTTCTAATTGAGAATTCATTCACCTGAAATAAAAATCTGTCACAATTTTTTCTATAACAATTCACCTGAAATAAAACCTGTCACAATTTTTTTTTATAAAAGTTTCTAATTGAGAATACATTCACTTGAAATAAAACCTGTCATAATTCAATTCAAAAAAAGATCATATGATTGACGAACAGTGCAGTTACTATTCATACGCACTAGGAAAAAAAAAAAACGCAGGAAACGCAAACGTGAATATAAACGTGAATTCAAACACTCACTAAGTGACACTTTTCTATTGGATGGGACCTCCAGGAGGAAGCAATAATATCTCAAGGAGCTGGGAGGACCACGGAAGAGGAAGCAATTAAAAAAAAAAAAAAATAGCAAATGTGAATATAAACGTGAATTCAAACACTCACTAAGTGACACTTTCCTATTGGATGGAACCTCCAGAAGGAAGCAATAATATCTCGAGGAGCTGGGAGGACCACTGAAGAGGAAGCAATAAAAATAAAATAAAAAACGCAAAAAACACAAACATAAATATAAACGTGAATTCAAACAATCACTAAGTGGCACTTTCTTATTGGATGGAACCTCTAAGAGGAAGCAATAATTTCTGGATGAGCTGGATTGACCACATCAGTAGTCAATAATTTCTCCTTCTTTTGGTACAGAAAACAAAAGTGGCGCAGTGTAGGACCACTGACTCTGAATCCGATATATGAAGAAATAGTTTTATTTCATTTCAGTATTACACGTTTTGTCCGCGCAACGATGTCGTTTATTAGAAGAGCGATCCACGTGGGCACTGATTTGACAGTCTGTCATCGCTTAAACGTTCTGTTTCTATTAAACTCTTTGCCATAACTAAAATCTCAACGGCCTGGAATTGATCGAGCTTCATCAAACCCCCAAAGTCTGAGACCCCAAACCCCAACTAACAATCATACGGTAATACTTCTCTACTTCTTCTCTTTAAAACGGTGCGCTTAATTCCACAATGTTACTGTTCTTTTTCAAATTTCCTTATCCATTTCTTTGTGTGTAATTTTCACAGTTCAGAGAAAAATGCGACGGAGAACGGAAATCTCGTCGGAAAAACCGAGTTCAGCGAGTCAAGAACCGAGTTCGGAATCCGAAATTGATCAGAAAGATGCGGGAGCGAAAGTTCGTGTAAATAGCCCCTCGAGATCACCGTTCGTGTTTCTGACCTTGTTCGCGTTGATCATGTACAGCTCTTGGTCCGTGTATCGGCACCAGTTCCAGAGCTTGCCGGCGCCTATCACAGCCGAGCAGGCCGGCAAGAGAGGCTTTTCCGAAATCGAAGCATTGAAGCACGTCCAAGCCTTAACCGATTTAGGTCCTCATTCCGTCGGTTTCGATGCTCTCGACCTCGCTTTCGAGGTACATAATTCTATTCACACATGTTGTATTGCACACCAGGTGTTTGATGAAATTCCGGTGTGAATGCTTTTTTTTTTTTCCGTGACGCGCAGTATGTTTTGGAAGCGGCTAAGAATATCAAGGAAAAGGCGCACTGGGAGGTCGATGTTGATGTGGAGGCTTTTCATGTACGATCTGGCGCGAACCAGATGGACGGTGGCTTGTTTATGGGGAAAACGCGAATGTATTCGGATCTAAACCACGTCGTTTTGAGAACTTTGCCAAAATTTGAATCCGAAGCAGCACAAAATGCTATTCTGGTCTCTTCTCATATTGATACCGTGTTCTCCACGTATGTTCAATCTCTGTATTTTCATTTTGTTGCAAATTATTTGATTGATCTTCTGTCAAATTTGTATAGTGCAAGCTCAGTAGAGAAAGCAATTTTTATATGGTAGCTGGTGAAGGTGACGATTTATGTTTTTTTTTAATGGTTAAAAGTTTCAGTATCGGCCACGAAGTTCCTGTATCATTACACAAACTCTAAAAACTAGTCTTTTTTTTTGGATTTCAGGTTGTTAGAGCACCTTATCAAGAATGCTAAAATTTTTGGCATTTAACACTTCAAAAATTTACTTTATTTATTATACCATCTCACTTTAAAATACATCAAACATCAAAACTTTTATATTTTTTACCATTTCATTTAAATAATATAAACTACTCATTAAAATAATAATAAAACAACTTAACACAAACAGCCAGCCAACCACGTCACTAACATGAGAATAAAAAACTGTTTTTTTTTTTTTACAATCCAGGCTACAGTGAGCTTGTATTAGTACAAGCTCATTGTGCAAGTATGCCAAAAATTTTACAATTTGAAAATTTTGATGGAGTTACTTTTTTGGTGTTTTGATGCTAAAATTTAGCTTATATCCCTTTTAGCATCCTTAAAAGCATCTACAACAGTGTATGCATCTGAATATATTAGCTAAAATTTGGAGAATCTGTGCACTGTTCATGCTCCAGTAGATTCGGTAAACATGGAATTTTTTTGGGCTCATGAACAGTAGCCCATCAGGTCTAATGGGCTACTGTACATTAGCAATCGAATTTCTTGGATTAAAAAATTATCCCATCTACTTTTATATCAATTCTTTCTCTCTCCTCCGGATTTTTTTTCTCTCGTTCTCTCAATTTCTCACATAATCTAAACACAAAACACAAAACAAAAAACAAAATCCAATTCTTAAAATAAAGTTGAATCAGAACAAACAAATATGAAAAAAAAAAAAAAAAAAAAAAAAGAAGAAGAACAAGCTGACCCCGTTTCTCACATAATCCAAACACAGAACACCAAATAAATTCCAATTCTTATAAAATAAAATTGAATCAGAACAAGAAAAAAAAAAAAAAAAAAAAAAGAAGCCGATCCAACCTAGCCTGGTGGTGGGGACGACGACGAGCAGCGGTGAAGATGCTAGAACGGTGATGGAGATGCTGGAGCGGTGGTGGAGATGCTGGAGATGCGGTGGACGACGAGATGCTGGATGACAACGATCTCTCTCTCTCTCTCTCTCTCTCTGATGTGAAGCAAATGTGAAAGGTTGGAAGGTTCTAGAGGTGAAAAAGAAAATAAAAAGAAGGGGACACTTGTGTGGAGGAGGAAAATAAGAAAAAGAAAAAAGAAAAAAAGAAATGAAACGTGGACGGTGGATGAAAATGAAACAAAGAAAAATAATATAAAAAATAAAAAATTCTAATTGAAAAATACTATCATAATATTTTTATAATAAATTTTAAGTAACATATTGTTATTAGTTAATATTGGCGAGTTAAAAAATAATTTCAGTGATAGGTTTAAATTAGAACTAATAACAATTTTTCACATAAATTTTGTTGTAAAATTATTGCGTAAAATGTTGTAAATATAACACTTTTCATTAAAAAATATAGTTATTAAAAAAAGAATAAATGATAATTAAAAAAAGAATAAACAATGAATGAAAAAATAATATTTAAATGAAATAGAGAATGAGATAGAGGGTATTGAAAAATGTATTTAAAAAATAAATAAATAAAAATTAAATGTTATTATTTATTAACCAAATAATATAAAAATTTAACTAATCTGTTGGAGTTGCTCCAACGAGGATGCCCGTGCATTACAACATTGAGAGAAGTCAAGAAAAGAATTTTTCTGTGTCGGCCAAAAAGAAACCAAAAAAAAGAAGAAGATCTTATAATGGATATTTGTCCGTGCAAAACTATGGTGCGGACAGGAGATATAGGCATGCAATTACGTAGGCAGAGCATTCTCATTAAAAAACCAGCCATCATCAGACGTTTCAAATCTCATAAAATTTGGCATGGAGCTACAGTACGCTCTCAAATATGAGAGCGTACGGACAAAAATGCCAATATTTATATGCTTATTTTATTTACTTTTCCTCTCTCTCTCCTCCCAACACATCTCTCCTCAAGGACAACAACTTCAGAGTCTCCCAAGGCGCGCCCCAAGCTCTGGACTCCGACGCCGTGCTCTCCGGCGATCACTTCAAGCTCACTTCAACACCGGCCTCGTCCCCTCCGTCGTCGAGCGCCTCGGTGACGCCAAACAGCCCGTCCGCGACACCGCCCGGCGGTTCCTCCTCACTCTCAAGCAGCTCTGTTTGATTTGGGATGGGTTTGATGGGTCTCCCACCTCCGACGCATCACTTCCACGCCGATCTCTCTCTAGCCATGGTTTTTCTATGTTTTTTTTTTTTTTTGGCTGTGGTTTGATGGGTGGGTTGGGCAATGGGTGGGTTCGGATGGGCAGTGGTGGTGGTGTGCTATGGACAGTGGTGGTGGTGTTATGCTGATTTTGGTGGTTTGGTTGATTTTGGATTTTAGCTATGTGGTCGGTGGTAGTGGGTTGGTTGGTTGATTTTGGGTTTTGGGTTTTGGTTATGGTTATCGGCGGTGGTGGATTGTGGTGGTTGTGGGGGTGGGCTACTATGGGCAGTGGTGGTGGTGTTGTGCTTTGGGCGGCGGCGGCGGTGGGCTGTGTAGTATATATTACTGTTTGAAGTTTTTTTTTAATGATATTTTAATATGTTGTGTATATTATTTTAATGTTTAGCATAAAAGAATAAAATATCGGATAAATAGAATGTTGTAAAATAATGTGTTAAAATAATAAAGTAAGTATTTAGTAAGTGAAAATGTCATTTTTTTACTAGAGCGCTTACGAGAATGCCATGCTAGACACAAAAAGAAGAGCCAAACCTGTAGCAATATGGATGTGGCCTGCTATTAGATAGGCCTATGGCCTAATCAATTAATGTATAGGGTTTGTGTTTATTTTATGTACTTTATGTAACATTCAACACAAAAGTTTTATATTAACGTTCAAGGCATTAAAATAATACAAATATCATAATAAAATATCATATTTAATGCAATAACCAAATCCATTAATACATTAAAATACTTTTTTCCTTAGCACTCTACATTAAAATATTATTTTTTGTTTTGAGTTTTGAGTTACAGTGGGCTGCTATCTCAATGCTAATTTTTTTTAAGTTTAGCTCCTTTGCTGTAGCCACAATTTTGGAGAATTGTGGCTACATGCTCTAAGGTTAGTATAGTTATTCTCTATTCCTGCTAGGATAATCGGTTTGGAATTTTATTAAAGTTTTTTAGACTTTGCTTGATTTAAATTTTTCCCAATGGTTTGGTACTGATTCCTAGGTTTGTTTTCTCTTGCTTGGTGTTGATTTCAAGCTAGCCTAGGTACTAATTCCTAGATTGTTTTTGTTTTTTTGTTCTTCATCTTTGGTGTTGCATTAGTTGTGAATTTGTCCTAATGTCAAATTTTGGTATCAGAGCACAACCGAAAGTCAACAGCCACCCACAAGCTTGAAAACTACCCAAACACAAGTTCCTTCCCTTATTGTCCTGCATCAAACTAAAATTGAGATTTTGATACCCTAATCTCATCCTTAACAAGTTTCAAGTAGTTGTGGCTGTCAGCCAGTTAACCCCCTCTTCAAGGAGAATTTATGTTTATTTTTTATTTTTTATTTCTCCCTCTTCTCATTCAGTGATGCATGGGCAATTGCAAGATATTTTAGCACATTCTCTGCTTTCATCTCTCACGTGACACTTTTTTAAGTTTATTCTTGCAAATATTTCCTTATGAATCATAAAATCTACTTTGTTACTTAAAAAAAAAATGCAATGCATGTTGCAGGGGAGGAGCTGGAGATTGCAGTTCATGTATAGCTGTTATGTTGGAACTTGCTCGAGGGATTTCTCAGTGGACTGGATTTAAGCATGCTGTTATATTTCTATTTAATACTGGGGAGGAGGAGGGTCTAAATGGTGCTCATAGCTTTATAACTCAGGTTGGTAGCATTTTTAGTGCATCCTCTAATTCTGGATTTCTTTTTACTAATCTTTTCTGATATAGATTCAGTAGTATAATAGACCATATTTTAAGGTTGTAGTGTACTCCCATAATGTATGGTTTACATGTAGCTGCTTGAAGTTGTTTACTGCATGCCTTAGTTCATTTTGAGATAATGTGCTCTTATGTTATCTTCTAGTATAATGAATGACACGAATTGATTTTGTATCTAGTTCTTAATATAAATGCAAACATGTAGGGAAGCTGTATACCCATGGTTGCACAATTTAATTTCTTTATAGGATTGTTTTTTTCATTCATGGGTTAACATGATATTGATTGAAATAAAATCGCAGATATATGGGTAAAAAACAAAAATTATAAATAAAAAATATCAATCAATGAAGAAAACTACTTAAAAATCTTTCCCATCAGGGGCTGATTTTAGTCATAAACTTGCATTTGATGGAATTAGATGTGGTTCGTGAATAGAATTTGAAGGAGAATCTTGTTCAATGTTATAGATTGAACAACTAAAAACCTAAATGTTTATGGAGGTGATTCATTATGTGTTGAACGGACTTACAAGAATTTTACACTCATGTTATTACATAACCATCTTTACAATTGAGTGATTGTTTTTGAAAAATCTATTTCATGAATTGTTTCTTACCTGTGTGGATGCAATTACTCTTCTGCATTGCTCCACCTTGTTGTAAGTACCTAAACCGTAATCTTTCCGATAGAAGTATTAATATTGAATTTATTGATGCAGCACCCCTGGAATGAAACTATCCGTATGGCTATTGATTTGGAGGCCATGGGAATTGGAGGGAAGTCTGGCATATTTCAGGTCTAGTTTATGGATCATAATCTCCCCAGTGTTGAATTCTTTTATAGCTCCATGTGGTTAACATCAACTTTCTGGTTAGCTGGACTCCACATAGATGGTGATTGTCTAAATATGTTTTACATGTACCGTGTAAGCTGTGCAAGATGCAGCTGTATATGACTATATGTCTGATATCTAATCACAGTATTGAGACAAGATGATACTGCTGAAATCGCATGGTGTATTACCCTGTTTGAATTGTTCTCTCCAGTCAATTAGAGACAATCATCAATAAACAAAATCAATTTGAGACAATCATCAGAGAAACAAAATGCTTTTTTTTTTAAAAAGCATCTTTGGGATCTATTAGCACTTAAGAATTCGTATCTCTGGGAATAACATCTAATGGAGTGGATGACACTAGATCAAATCTCCCCATTCTTCCTCCCATTGGGGCTAAAACTTGTAAAAAGAAAAAAAGGTGTTTCTCTATCCCATTCTGGACAAGTGCCTGATATGGGCAAGTTGGGCACATGTCCACCCATACCCATGTTATGTTGCATCTTACATGGGTGCCAATGTCTCACAGTGCAGACCCCCAAAATTTCCATTTATCATAGACAAGGATGGTCCATGGACCTTCTTTAATTGGGCAAATGGTCCAATTGTTATGGCAGTCCACTATGTATTTCCTTTTAAGTTGTTGTTGGTCAAATATCTATTCTGTATCAGATAGTTATCTATTTTCTTTATATTTTTCTAAGGTTGTCCATCGATCCCCATGATCTGTTTTGAATAATGGTTTTCCCATCTTATCTATATTTACTCATCTGATAGGCTGGTCCTCATCCTTGGGCTATTGAAAACTTTGCGTCGGTAGCTAAATACCCATCTGGCCAAATCATAGCACAGGTTTGTAATTCTTCTTCTTGATGCATTTTTTTCTTCTCTCCTGTATCACTTTTGATAGTTGATGTGCATTTATTCAGGAAGATTACTTAAGCTGAGTAACTTAATGCTGCAGGATTTTTTTTCTTCTGGAGCCATAAATTCTGCAACAGATTTCCAAGTATACAAAGAGGCTGGCCTTTCAGGGCTTGACTTTGCATACACAGATAACAGTGCAGTATACCACACCAAGGTTTTCCGCTTTGTCTTTTTTCCCCCCTTCAATTCATCTGAAACAATTTCTTCTGCTTTTCACTACTGTACATAGATTCCCCCCTCCCCCCCTCTTATTTTGGTCAAACAGTAGAATTAAGACCACAACTACTTAAGGTGATTCTATATGACGAAGCACATAGTGCAACCATTAGCTAACTTGATCTGAAGTGATGCCATTGTCATAAATGGCCTAACTTTCACAACCCAATCTTCAGAAATGCTTGCTTAAGTAGGTGGATGGCATTGGTTGGGTGCACTGTGGCATGCACACACACCCTTTGCTGCATAATGGGTGTTATTCTGTGTTGTAATGGGCTGAAGCCTGAGGAAGCATCTTTTTAATTGATCCAATAAGGGGATGTGTAAGAGAGCAGCTTTGAGTTAGGCAGATGCTCACGTGTTAATGTTTCCACCTGTATTTTGACATATATAAACCAATCGCCAGAGAGAAAACAAGAAGGAAGGGTTGAGACAAACATACCTGTCATCTAACAGTTGTATAGACAGCATCTGATATCAACTAACTCTTGGTAAAAAGGGGGGGGGGGGGGGGGGGGGAAGAAGAAAACTAAGCGTTTGAATCAGCGACGTTAGCCTCATGAAAAAATGTCCTTACCACCAACTTGACACATATCATATTAACTTTATTTGCATTTGAAGTTTGGGCTAGTTTTAATGTGCCAAGATGCGGTTAACTAGTTAAAATTACAAAGGGCATTTGAAGCTTGGAAGCTATATAATTTTCTACAACATTTTGATTCTGAATATTTCCCTAGAAAAAAAAGGGGATTGAGGAAATAGAACTTACACAATATTTCCTAGGATTTTCATGTTGAATTTACTGATTACTATTTGAATTTTTAACCTCATGCAGAATGACAAATTAGAGCTTCTGAAACCAGGGTCTCTTCAGCATCTTGGAGAAAATATGCTTTCTTTTCTGATTCACTCTGCTGCATCCCCTCATCTACCTAAAGGCAATGCGATGGAACAAGAGGAAAATAAAGGCCAGAATGCTGCCATATATTTTGACATTTTGGTACCTATAAATGCAGACTTTTATCACTTAGCACTCTATTTCTTCCTTCATTTTCCTTCTTTTTTGAAGTTTATAATGTGGTGATTCTAACACTTGTTGCAATCTCAGGGGACATATATGGTTGTATTCCACCAAAATTTCGCAAATATGCTTTACAATTCAGTAATAATACTATCACTTCTCATTTGGATTGCATCATTGCTTATGGGAGGTTATCCCGCCGCAGTTTCATTGGTCCTGTCATGTTTGAGCGTTATCCTTATGTGGATATTGGCATTAGGTTTTTCTGTACTAGTTGCATTTATTCTACCCTTAGTATCTTCATCACCAGTGCCCTATGTCGCAAACCCATGGCTGGTAGTTGGGTTATTTGCTGCACCTGCTCTTCTTGGCGCATTGACTGGTCAACACTTGGGTTATCTTTTTCTTCAAACTTATTTGTCCACTGTATATTCCAAGAGAAAGCTACTTTCACCTGCAATTCAAGCTGACTTGATCAAGTTAGAGTCTGAAAGATGGATTTATAAAGCTGGATCTGTTCAGTGGCTCATTCTTCTTGTAATGGGAAACTATTATAAAATTGGTTCGTCTTATTTGGCTCTTGTTTGGCTGGTTCCACCAGCATTTGCATGTAAGTTGACTTATATAACCATCTTAACTGGCCCTTGTTTGATCTATGGAATGCATGTATGACATGACACTTATTGATGACAAGCGGGACACATTTTGTCGGTCGTTTTTGCTTCTAACTGAATTGTTATGCTTGACTATTTAGATGGCTTGCTTGAGGCGACTCTAAGTCCAGCCCGTTTACCAAAGCCACTCAAACCTGCAACATTGCTGATGGGCCTAGCTGTACCAATTTTAATTTCTGCTGGCATTTTTATTCAGTTGGCTGGCACAGTAATTGGGACTATGGTTCGATTTGATAGGTATAGCTAATGTCACTCTTGTAAATCTACGAACATGATATGACTCTTAAACGTCTTATGCCTTCAAGTTGAAATTCTTGCTTCTTTTTCCATGTTCTCATTGTTTGTTAAGCACAGTAAGCTGCCATATTCAACACAATGATCATTGATGGGCCTTACTATTAAATGGTATCAATCATAACACCCTAGCCTAGTATTGTCCATGTGAGCGATTCTTTCTGGCAAGCTGGTACATTCAGCTACTTGATACCCATGTTCTCATATTGATCCATGCATGTTTCTGCTTTGCAATTTGAACTTCTATTCTTCATTTGCTAGACATTTAGGAAGTGACTGCTTAGCCTGCATTGTATTTTCATGCAGGAATCCTGGTAGCACACCCGAGTGGTTGGCGAATGTAATAATTGCTGCCTTTATTGCTGCTGTCATATGCCTGACTTTGGTGTATCTTCTTTCGTATGTCCATCTTTCAGGTATTAGTTTATTGAATCTTTTTCCTTTGTTGCATGTGATGTTGACATATCTGGTTGTGTGGGTGTTGAGTGCTAGCAAATTAACTGGTCATGCAGTGATTTGAATGCACTTTGCATAAATGCATTTGCTTAGATAATTTGGAAACAGAAATGGTTATGGGCTTCAGATGTCACCTTGGTTCAGAAAATGGCGGGCATCACATCTCATCTCACTTTGGTTTAAAAATTACCTTGGATATAAATAGCATCTGCACTCTATGCCAAAAGTTACAGATCCCAAGTGATGAGGATTTAAAGCTTCTTTGAGCTGAGCAGTATGATGCCATATGTGTAGACATAGCAAAACGGGTCAGAATTGTCTGATCCGACCCGTTTAAAAATGACAATTTTTGACCCGTGACCCGTTTTGACCCATGACCCGATTGACCCGACCCGACCCGCCCGTTTTGCCATGTCTACCAACGTTGAGTAGATTGAGATTGAGATTGAGATGTAATTCTTATAAGATATTTACTTATTCTTCTTTACTTAATATGTTATGTACTCCATTATAGTTTGTCATTCTTTACTTGCCACCTTCATTTTCTCATCCTACTTTAAATAGATCGAAGATTATACTAAGATTAGATTCTAGAAAGTTGGAACAAGAGTTGCACCAAATTTAGGTATCAAGTGTTTAGTAGTAATTGGTAAGTGGTAACAGTATCACTATTGAGAATCTAATTACAGTTATGGAACTCAGAAAAAATTGACAAATTGCATCTATTTAAAAAAAAAAAAAAAAAAACTTGTTTGAAAAATACGGGTCAACTCAACCTGTCATGCGACCCGACTTGACCCGCAACCCGTTTGACCCATTTAAAAATGACCCGTTTTGACCCGCGACCCTATTGACTCGACCCAAACCCGCCCCACCCCGCCCGTCCCGTTTTGCCATGTCTACATATGTGTCTGCATTTTTTTTGCTTGAAAGAATCAAACTCACTTATTTTTACACTTTAACTGTTTTCTTTTTTCTCCTAAGTTGGCGTATTTCCCCTTAAATATTAAGGTATTGCATCTAGGTTTATGAGGTTGTGTATTGCTTGGTATTACTAATTCTAACTCTTTTTACTTGTATTGATGACTAGGTGCAAAAAGATCAATTGTCCTTGCAACTTGCTTACTGTTTGGCCTCTCATTCACTGCAGTATTCTTGGGTATTGTTCCACCATTTACTGAAGACACTGCCAGAGCTGTAAACGTTAGTTTCTAGTCGCACCTCTTTTTGTTTCTCTTTGCCACTTATGTTGTTTGCTTTGAAAGTAGTAGTTGTAATTTGCATTGTTCACATAATACTGTACTGACTCTGCATCATTCACAATGCTTATATACACACATGCAAACATAGAGTAGTTTATTTCTGTTACAACAGTCGAGGAGCATAATTGAGGGAAGTTGGCTTTGTTAATGCTTTTCAATTTATAGGCATGAAATATAATGGCTTGCAACTATTGCAACTACGGACCAACCATTGCTATGTTGTTGTCTAATTTCTCAATGCCAGTACCCTTTTTTTTCCTTGCATGTGTGGAGATTTTAATTTTTTTAATGTTTTTCAGGTTGTGCATGTTGTAGATACAACTGGAATATTTGAGGGAAAACGAGACATTAGCTCATATGTATCTTTGTTTTCTACAACTCCTGGAAAGTTGACCAAGGAGGTTGAACAGATTAAAGAAGGTTTGAATTGTGGTAGAGATAAAGTAGTTGATTTTGTTGCCTTTTCAGTCAAATATGGTTGTTGGACCTATGATGACACCGAAGATGGGTGGAGCGAATCAGATATTCCCCTGCTTCATGTCTATAGGGATGTTAAGAAGAAAGCAAGAATAACAAGAGTTTCAGTTGATACTAAAGGTTCAGTTCGTTGGGTTCTTGCAGTCAATACTGAGGAAATAGAAGATTTCAGGTTTGAAGGTACAATAAACTTTAATCAACACGCATTCTTTATTCCTATTGACTTCATTTTTCCATTCATTCATGCTGTTTGTTTTGAGAGAGGCATTGCTATTCTGCAAACATTCATTTTTTCAGAACATCTAGTAGATAATGTATTCTGTTGTCAATGGGATTATGCTACATGGAGACTGGTGCTCCATATACAGGTGCCATGGTATGGCCATGCCCAAAGTTGGTTGCGCTAGGGCAGAAATGGTCAGCATTTAAAATAATTTATGTAGTAGATGTATTTTTAAAGTCCAACCCACTTTTTTAACACAAGATTTGATAATGTATCATGTCTTTTTATTTTTGGGGCAAAACTTAGGTACAACTTTTCAGGTGCTATAATTTAAGTTCCCCACTTAAATATAACTATTTTGCTGCATTAACCAATGCAGTAGAAAATGTATTATCTTTTCCAAGAACAATTAAATTCAATTATGTGCCACATTGGTATATGCAGCCATGGTTGAATTCAATTGAAATACCAAAAAGTACAGCACTTGGAGTTGTTCATATGTTTTTTATTTATTTTTTATTATTATAAATGTATCTCGTCATTTCTGGTGTTGAGCAGGTTGTCCCATGCAATGAGGGTCAACTTTTTTGCAAGTTTTCTAGGATAGCATGTAAAATTGACGCATAAAACACTTTCTGTGATCATCTGTTTGTTTTGAGCTACACTGTGACCGGGTATAGCCAGTATGGATGCCACCGTGCAAAATGTGGAGAACATTTTAATATGAAAGTTGTGTGCTAAATGTTGTTGTCTGTGGTGCGGTGCCCCATATAACTGCTAACTTACCCAACATTATTTTATCTCTCTCAATATTCAGTCTTGAATGCAGATAATTCAGAGGAGTTAGTTCAATCTGGTATCAAGAGCAGTGTAGATGGATGGCACATTATTCAATTTTCGGGTGGGAAGCATTCACCTACAATATTTAATCTAACTCTTATCTGGAAGTCAGAATTTACACAATCGGCTCACAAGGTGGATGGGCAGAGAGGTGAACAGCGACCCCTTCTGAAGCTGAGAACCGATTGGAACAGGTTAACACCAAAAACTGAAATGGTTCTTGAAAAGCTTCCTTCTTGGTGTTCCCTGTTTGGCAAGTCCACGTCTCCCCACACCTTAGCTTTCCTAACTAGTCTTCCTGTTGATTTCTAAGGGCACGTTTAGTAGACTGTAATAGACATTGTAATGTAATAAATATTCCTATAGCATAACTATTCGGTTGTTTGGTTATGTTTTTATTATAATGAATAGTTATTCTTTATGAATAGTTATTCTTCAAAATGAGGAATAACTATTTGTTATTAAAAGTACTGAATATTTATTTATTCACCTTATGTAATAACTTTTTAACAAAATTTCCTAAAAAGCGATTAGTTGCCACATCTTAAAAGGAAAGAAATTAAATTTTCCTTATTGTTAATTGTTAGCTTTATTTTGAACACCCTAAAATAAGTGTATTTTAAGAAATTTGACTTAAAAATGATTTAATTACATCTTTTTTTTTTATACTTTACTAAATTGTAGATGCATATTAAGGATTCTATTCTTAAATAGTCATCAAACTAATGAATAGTAATATTTATTACATTTCAACTTAATGTATTCATTGTAATATTTATTCTTATTCCCATGTAATAATCATTATAATGTACCAAACGTGTTCTAAAGATTTGAAATTCCATCTTTAGGTTCAGTTGTACTAGATATTGTCGTTTTGTGAAATGATATTACCAAGCCATGTTTGCATTCTTCCATACCATTATGTTAATTGATCTCTCCATGTGAAACATGGTGGTGGGAAATAATACAAAATTGAGTGCAAAAATAACGCTACCCTATATAGTTACACTTAATTTGAATAAAACTGTCACATCAACATTCATAGGGCAAAAAGAGGTGGGAAAAGAGATCATTCCCTTTTTTTAGATAATTTATAAATAGATAGAAGAGGTTAATGTGAGTTTTTCTTTGTAATGTCAAATTTTCCTATGGTTGATTAATGATTTTCAATTGTGAACCCTCTCTCTCTCTCTCTCTCTCTCTCTCTCTCTCTCTCTCTCTCTCTCTCTCTCTCTTGTTAGGCTTGGTTCTTCTATGGTACCTTTACGCTACGGTGGGTTTTAGTGAGAATCTTTTTATTTGAAGGGTTTTAATCTTACCATTTTATTTATATTCATGAAGGAATAGTAAAGATTTATTTACTCCAAAATACATGTATATGATCAGAGTGAATAATATACCCCAAAAACTCAGGGGTACTATAAAATATTCCCATAAAAAAAATTTTGAAAAAAAATAAAATTGAAGATCATGCATATGGGAAGACACTCAAAGTTTTGTGTTTGTTTGTCAAATTAAAGATTATATGGCTACAAAATGTTATAAAAAAAAAAAAAAAAACCATATAAAAGTGTGTTTCTTTGATGAACATACGATCTTGTCAAGTAAACGCACAAAATGCATTGGAATTTGGCAAATTGATTGACATTTATTCTATTAAACAATATTATAATTAAACAATATTTTAAAAACTATTGGATTGAAATGAACCATGAAGTGGTCACATTTTCGGTTTGATTTATAGTTTAATATGTTTAAACAGTTTTAGCATTGGTTTGGATTGGATGGGTTTTTCCATTAATTGAATTGGTGAACTAGTCTAATAAAGTGCGTTCGGAAAAAAAAAAATTGAAAATTTTATTTTTTTATTTATTGAAAATTGGTCAAACCATACTTATTTTTAGAAAATTAAGATTTTAAAAAACTGTAAATAAACAAATAAGAAAAAAATACTTAAAAGAAAAAAAATTATTCATAAATAGACTTTTGTCTGTAAATATTTTTCAAATATAAAGATTCACTCAAATATAATGTATTTTTTTTATTTCTAAATACTATATTAGACCTTGGTATGAACTTTTATAGTTGGATTAACATATAATTATGCTTAAGTTATACTTGGTATAATTCTTTAGAGTGATGCTACAACAACTACAATAAGTAACAGTTGGATTAACACATTTATTGTCACATCAATTTGTTGGATTTTTGTAGTAAAATTAGTAATAGCTTTAAAATTTTCCAATTCTTATTAATCATAACAACTAGAAAAACTATGATTGAGATTAATCTAATCGTAATAAACATTTTTTTTTTATCAATTTGGTTGAACCAATCGTTGAACTGATGTGTTTGGGGTTGCTTAGGTTATTCTTGCATGACGAATAGTGTTCATATTGCCTATGCCTAGTGCCACATGAAAGTCGATCAGTAATGGCAAATACAAATCCCCCGTCTTATTTTGTATGTTCCACTTTGTGCTCTTTTAATTGTGATATGTCTTATGTCTAATTTTTGTCATCTATTTTAAACTTTAATTATTTTATAAAGAAAGTAAAAAAAAAAAATGATAAACTATAGGTAATAAAGTATGAAATAGTATACAAAAAGTGAGACAAATAATTTGTATTCAATAGTGAAAACTGGGTTAAAGAATGAAAAATCTTTTATGCATTTCATACGTCTGGTTATAAGATTCAGATGTTAATGAAACATGCGTCTCATACGTCTAACGGTAGAGATACTTTCTCGTTAGAGGGGGCATTGCTTCTAATGGCAAACCTATCACTTTGGTTTTTAAACATTGATAATCAATTTGCTTCCATTCAAGAAATGCATAAATGGAAACCCATCAAAGAAATAAATAAAGTCAGGCTAACTTCTTATATATGAACTTATCGTAGTTTCTTACACCTTACTGTAGTTTTGCTCAATCACAAGTACCCAATTATATTTGTTCATAAAAAATAAAAATAGTAGTAATATTTGCGCAAGTAGTGCCGTGATTCTTTCCGTAAAACAAAAAACATAAAGGACAAGTCTCACTTTCACCACCTGAATTTCTAACTAACACGTGCGTCTCAATCCGTCAATTTTGAAGTTCAGCAAAAACACACGTGTGGTAGGTAAGTCAGTTATACGTAGCAACTCATGGGTCATTGGAGCAAAAACCAAACAGAATCTCCGATTGTTTAGCTTTTGCTTAGCTTAAGAAAGAGAGGGACAGACAGAGTTTAAGAAATCCTCCAAGAAATGCGGAGTATACCACTTGGAGTCTCAGTGTCCCCAACCTCAACCTTTGTAAACTCATCTAAAACCACCTCTTCTTGTCTTACTTTTAAGAAGAAGCCACAAAAACAAAACCCATCTTTCTTTTCCACTCCAAGGGCTCATCATCGCTCCTCTCATGAATTCTCTCCCTTTTGTCCCTCCAAATCTGGTACCCCAATTTTCCTTTACTAATTTTACATATATATTTCTCAATTTATATCTGTGTATATGTAAAAAAAAGTTTGTGACTTTCCTTATTAATTTTTACATATATTTTTTCAAGTTACACGTGTGTGCATATGTAAAAAGTTTATATCTTTCTTTGAGAATACATAGCTGTTGGATCTGAAACATCACCGGCACTATTGGGTATTTGATGTTTTGTGGGTTTAAGTTTTTAGCTTGGACTTTTTTGGCTTCCAAATTTTAAAGGAGAATCACCAATTTTGTTCTTTTGTCACATTTATAGGCAACACTGAATTATCAATTTATAAGAAGTGGTGCAACAATCAGCTTACCTTGGTGTTGAGAACTTAAAGTAAACAAGAAAGATGAAACTCGTCTTTGAGACTTTGATATCTTTTTTTTTTCCCCTTTTAACTCAGGATAAGGAAGGAGGAAAAATTAAGTCAAGCAAAGCTTGTTGTTGGACAATTTATCTTAGATAAATTATGGCTACCATTGCTAAGAATTGTACTAGGCTACTAGCAGGCAGGAAAACTAGATCTTGAAATCTGGTCTAAGTTACAATTGCTGTTCCAGTGACACAGCAATGTGAATCAATTTTGATGGCAGCACTGCACTTCTTCCCATTTTCCATATTTAGGATCCATTCTTCTAAAATAGGCACTGTGCATCATGTAAATTTTATATATAGCTTAATGTAGTCTTAAAATTTCAGTGTAAATAACCCTCATCAATCAATGTGATGCAAATTTTTATTTGTTTCTTGCTCCTTAGGTTTGGTTTCTATGCTTAGATGAGTGAGGCCTTTTTTTTTTCATTGGCAACCCACCAGAGTGTTGGAGTTGGTGAATTACAAGAAAAAAGAAATGAACCTCATAGTTTTCATTTAAATAATTAGGGTTACTTGCACCATTAGGTTTTATTTGGTTAACCATGTTTTCTGGGTGCAGGAGTTTGCCGAGCGAGTCAAGTGGTTGATTTATTTCCCACTGTGTCTCCTGGAATAGTTGTTAGGGAGGCCAGGTTAGAGGACTGTTGGGAAGTGGCTGAGACCCACTGCAGCTCTTTCTTCCCTGAATACAACTTCCCATTAGATTTTGTGCTGAGGCTTGATAGGCTGGTGGCAATGCTAGCAGGATTGTCTGTACCTGATGGTTGCAGGAGAACTTGTTTGGTTGCTGTACTTGGTAGTTCTGCTGATGAAACCTTCCTTTTTGGACCCGAAGATTTCAAAATTGGTAGTTTTGATGGGAAATTCAGTCTCAATAGGGGGTATGTGGCTGGAATTTTAACAATCGATACTGTGGCTGATTTCCTTCCAAGGAAAGGACCACTCCGGCAGAGAAGGTGATTTTGTTATATACTCTTGGCCTTATAGAATTTTTATCGACTAGTAAAAAACCTTGCGGAGCCATCTAATTTGCGTGCAACTAAGTTCCAGATGAATTCATCTCCTTCTTTTTAGCCATGTTGATTGTTGCCTTTGTGCAGCCTCATTGAAAATAAAGCCAATTAGAACTTTTATTATCTTCTTCTGGTGAATAACTTTCTGGATGCACCATAGTCCAGATGTCTATACTATTTGAAACCACCATTTGTTTTTTTTATAGTTGATGATTGAATCACTTAAGAAACAAACATTTTGATCCTGTGAAATGAAGATTCACCTAAATAGGCATCCATGAATGCTAGGCTGGATAAAAAAGTCATTGTTTATAATATGATTGTTAAATTACCGATTGTCTCAAAAACTTAAGTTTTTAGGAAATAGTGAATTTAATCACTTGACCATAATTCTAACACTCCCTCTCACATGTGGGCCCAAACTTTCCCTTGATAAGTGAGGGGCCCAACACAAGAGATTTTTAATATTTTAAATGGGAGGTAGATTAAAGACAAGGATCTAGTTCAAGATCTCCTGCTCCAATACCATGTCAAATTACCGATTGTCTCAAAAGTTTAGGCTTTTAGTGAATTTAATCACTTAACTATAATTCTAACAATGATCATTGGCATTTGTCATGGTTCATAACTGAAACAATATGACCATTATGTGATTATGTTCAGTTCTCACATAGTCAATCATATGCTTCATAACTGAAATAATATGACCATTATGTGTTTATGTTTGGTGCTCTAATAGTCAATCATGTTTTTCATAATTGTAACAATATGTGATTTTAATTCTGTTAGTTGTGCCACACATCGTCGCTAAATTTATGAAAATCACTATATGTTCTGTATTTGGAGCTGTAGTTACTGATAGCTCAAAATGATCTTTATGGTTTTATAATGAGCATTATATGGTAATTAGTAAAGATATCGAGGCATTAGTTTGACTTGGTTTTGGCTGATCTTTCTTCTATAGTTCCCTGCCCTCCTGCAAAACTAGCTCTTTTACATCTCATAATTTATGAGAGTTTAATATCAGTTTGACCCACCATTTCCCCTTTCTTTTTGACATAAGACATGCCAAAACCATTTAGCAATTATGTTCCCTAACCCCCCTCTCAAAAAAGGAAAGGATAAGTCTTTTTTTTTTTTTAACTATATTTTTTATTCACTGTATACATGTTCTTTAGAAATTATAAAGCAGAAATCATATAGCTGTGGTGGAAGAAGAGGTTTTTTTTTTTTTTTTTTTTTTTTTTTTGGGGGGGGGGGGGGGGTTTGTGGGAGAAGGGGGGCAGCAAAAAATAAGGTCTCTATAGATTTTAGTGGAAAATGAGGAGACTGAATTTTATGGTCCATTTAATTAATTATTCCTCACAAGTGCATCACTGATGAATTTATCATAGGACTGGAATTGCATATATATCAAATGTTGCTGTTCGGGAGAGATTCCGACGCAAAGGAATAGCTAAAAAGCTCATAGCAAAAGCTGAGGCTCAAGCCAGGAGCTGGGGCTGCCGTGCCATTGCATTGCACTGTGACTTAAACAATCCTGGGGCTACAAAGTTGTATAAAGGCCAGGGTTTCAGATCTATTAAGGTGCCAGAAGGAGCAAACTGGCCCCAACCCAAGACCTCTCCAGATGTTAGGTTCAGCTTCATGATGAAGCTTCTTAACACGTCAGCTGCAGCACAGATTCTCCATGAGCATGTGATAAGTTAGAAACAGAAATAACCATTACAACAGATAGCAGAAAGAGTAGGATAGTTGAAATTAGTTTGTTGTATAGATAGATAATGAGATTAACTGAAGATATTGGCTGCAATCTTGTTGCAATGTATTATTCATGGACGCATGTCTATTTTTTGATGTGCCATTGAGTTGTTTGTATGATTAATACAGCTCTTGTAAAACACACACAAGTCAAAACCAAGCTTGTTAGGAGCATATTTGCCTGCACATGTGGATGCTCCTTTCCTTTTTAGTTTAGCAATGATTATCTAATATATTGGATACATGTATTTACACTCTCAGTGTGTGTTCAACCATGTGGATACACATGCTATGCTATGAGAAAGATGATGAATAATTGCATATATGCTTAAAATACACTTTCAATGGATACTTCTTTTCCTTCAATGTGAGGTGTCCATTCGACTTAATAAGGGTGCAAGAGTAGTAGGATTTAGAAATCACTCACTCCATTGTTTGATTTTTTTTCCCCCTAAAAAAAAATCACATTTGGTGATTAGAGAAAAAAGTCACAAGTGATCTATAAGAAGGGATTGGGAATTGGGAGTGTTAAATTAAAAACTCCCAAGGATGAAAAAAATTGTCGTGGAGATTGGTTAGCTAATTACAGCCTTAGAAACATTATAGTTAGGCTTAATTTGTTTCCCTTTAACTGGGCTTAACCTTCCCATTGTACCAAAGAAATAAGTTTCTTTGAAGATAAAGCCTATGGTCACCTTGATCAAGTGCCGAGTAGTTACTAGTTCCTAAAAACACTCAACTCGCGCCGAGTAGTTACTAGTTCTTAGAAATACTTGACTTGCTAGTCTATAACACATGAAGCTTTACATTGACTACAGGAGCCATTGAGCAGGTACTTCGAACAGTTCTCATCTAGACACTACTTTGTAGTATGTTTTGCTATACGTTCCTGAGATCTATCCAAATAGCAAACTATTACCAGCAGTGGGTTTAGCTAGTTAACTGAATTATAGAGAATCCAAAGCATTGCCGGCTACAATAATGAGTTTACATCAGCCCCCTACGCTGTAATAGAATCTCAAATCTCAGAAGCAATTGCCACGTCCAAAATCACATCTTTATTGGCGTAGTTCCCTCATGAGAGAGATGCTATCAAACATACCGCCCAGCAGGTAGTTGTTCTATGATGATAGTTTTCTCATTGGAAAAGAACTGAAAGATGGAACCATGCACCGTTTGTTTCTTTACTTTCTTGCGGCACGAACATTTGGAACCTACTCAACAGGATACAAGGTTTAAAACCTTCCAACACAAAATTAACTGCAGACATCATACAATCAAGGAGGCCAGTGGTGCCCATCATAAATCTGGATGGTTAAGAAAGTTGGGAGTACATACTACATAGCAATCCAAAACTGCAATGTATTACAATGACAATGATGATACAAATCTCGCAAGAAGTCATGTCATTCGGAATTTTTTATTATTCATATCTGTACTTCTATGCCTGGAAAACTCAACATTTATATCGCAATATTCTAGTGGCATCTTGAGGCAATTGTCTCCAAGACCCTTGAACTTCATAGCATCTAATTAGCCAGCATCAAAGTTGCAGATCAGCCTCACTGAGGTGTACAACCATTTCACGACAAAGGTGGACATGAAAGTCTCAGAGTTTACTGCTTGGATAGCTCGTCTATGATACCTGGACAAATTTGTCCAGGGCAGATTTATCTAGAGCTGAGAAGTCGCTAACAGCAGCAAGCACAGCAAGCCCAAGTTTGACAGCATCTTCATTGCTTGGTGCCTGCAGTGTGTTTAATTTGAATTAGTTAACATAAGTTTCATAATGACCATAACAGCTTACTCATGAAGACTTGTCTACCTCAATGTTAAGGGGAAGCACAGGATCATGAAGTGATAGTCTAAGAAGGAACCAACCCCCAAAGCCAGAAACTCGGACCTGTTTGCATGAACAAATTGGGAAAACACGAGTCACAAAACCATCAAACCACAACAAAGAACACAACATTGCAAATAGAAATAATGAAGATGATGAAAACAACAACATAATGATTAACCATTTAAACAAAGAACCCAAGTCTTTCACTCACTCCACATTAATTGAAAACCTGTAAAAGTTTGGCATGACTACCAATCTGGATCTTCATAAAAGAAATTCAACTCCAACTACCTTTCCATACATGATATGTTTGTCATGACTATTTAAAACTTAGTCTCAGCTGCCAAAACCTAAAACCATCATAATCGATGAAAAGGAAGACACCCTCACCTTCCTTATTGGAAAGTAAAACAAAAGAGATAACTTTGTGGGTGCAGTAAAGGAGCATTAAAACCACATGAAAGAGATTGAGTTAAGCAAACTCAGTGATGTTAATGTCACAACAACTGTCCAATTAGTCAGTCATGATTGTATCTACAATAAATCATAATAAGATGGCCCTGTACAATAAAAAATGATCTTGTTTAACATTTTTTTTTTTTTTTTTTTTTTTTTCATTTTCATTTTCATCTTGAAATATGGGCTAATCTTACCCCTTCATAATTAACAGAGGCTTTTTGAAGCTTTGGATTTGATTTGATAGAGTTCTCCAAGTGGTTCAGCACTGCCTCTCCATAGTTCCGAAAAGATCTGTACACTTAAATTTATCAGTGACTTCACATCAGATACACCCAGGAAAAAGGTTATAAACAGAAATCATATAAAGTGGCATACCCCCCTTTAAGATCTGGGTGATTCTGATTGATCTTCAATCTTAATTCTACAGCAAAAGCTGCTTCCTGCAGACCCTGTACCAGATCAGTTAAAACTTTGCTGCCACCACCCATTCCTGAAGCTCTAGCTGAAGCAAGCTTATTCAAGATTTTGACCTGCAAAATTACCACCAAGGTTAAGAAACAACAGAAAAATATTATTAAAGATGGAAAATGGTTGTTTATTTGCTTGCTTGTTGCAAAGGAAGTATGGTAAGGTTATTCCACCATGTCTTATGTGGATTGCTTGGAGAGAAAGGAATAATTGAACCTTTGAAGGAGTTGAACTCTCAGTGATTTAGCTCAAATCTATTTTCATAAAGACTGTCTGATTGGATGGAAGTATTAGCAAGTATTTATTATTGCTCTTTCGGATGGAGTTACTTTAATATACTTCCTGTTTATTATAGTAGTCTTATCTTGATTAATTGATCCTTTTACTTATCAAAAAGATACATGCATCCAAGTTGTTTGCCACTAAATGGGCAGCTGACCATACATGAAAAAAGAAACTTCACAAACATGTGACATAAAAGTCCTACCATGAGATATGCACCATCATCAAGCCAGTTATTCTCCTTGAGAGCTCCATGGCCACTGGTTTCAATAGCCAGATGTGACTCCTCACTGATAGAGTTCTGTCAGCAATTAACACGTCAGAAGAGGGTCATAGAAGTTGCAATGCAGCACACCACAAATTTGAAAAATACATTCACTATTACATACAAGGGTTAGCGTAAGAGAACAAGACATAAATTTGCCAATGATCAAAAGAATATATAGGCAAAAATAAACAATAAAGCAAGACCAAAAAATAAAAAATTATAGAGTATTATGTGCTAGAAGATAATCAACTTGGAATCAAACAGAGCTGCTATAAATCTTAAGCTGCAAGGCTTAACAAAGCATTAGCAAAATATCCTTTGATTTGATTATCAGCTTCCATTCTAATTGTCAATGGAGACACAAAATACTAGTGGCCCAGAATTTTCACTGAACCCATTTATAATTAGTAGTCCCAAATTTCTGATATAAAATCAAAGTGTACAAGGAAAAAGATCCTTGTCATGTTCAAAGCTCAGATTCAAGATTTTTCTACTTAAGTAATGTGAATTTTAATCAAACTATAAGTCTATAACAACAATGATAAGTGCACAATTCATCCTACCAAACGAATAGCTTCATCAATGACATTTTTGTAGCCTCTTTTGAACCGATGGTGCTTCCCACCTGGAAGAAATTGCAAGTTATATAAACACAATCAATAAGAGAGGAAGAAAAAAACATAATATGGCTGTTTAGATTTCTCCATACCAAGTTTCTTCTCAATAAATGTGGTCAGACCATCTGAAGTCACACTGTCAGTAACAATAGTTGTTCCAGGATGCTAGGGAAAAAAAACACAAACAGAACAGATTAAGAACAAGAAATGATGAGCCAAGGCTCAAATATAAAAATAATGGTCCTTGAGATTGCAGAAACAGGAAATCTTACTTCCTCAAGAACAATGGCGGACATCAAGGCAATCAAACGATTCCGATTGAACTCATGGCCAGTGGAATCAACAGCAGCAGATCTAAAAGAAAAAGGAATAAAAAAAGAAAAAAAAACTTGATTAAAAATAAACATTATATGAGGTTGTTTGATGGTCTCATAAGTCAAAAAAACCATTACCTGTCAACATCAGTGTCAAAGATGATCCCCAAATCAGCCTTGTTATCAAGAACAGCCTGAGTTATAGCTTTCATTGCTGTCTTATCCTCTGGGTTTGGAATATGATTTGGAAACAAACCTGATACCAAAACAGATATTTATTTAAAACACCAATCACGAAATAATTAACTAATTTTTCTTTTCCAATTTTAAATATTACCATCCGGCTCCAAGAACTGACTACCAGTAGTAACTGCCCCCAGAGGCTCAAGCACCTTTGCCTGATAAACCATTGAATAAAACATGAATATGAGGTACCACTCAGATAATAATAGAATACATGACTTAAAGCTCAATGAATCAATCAAGCATAATTCATGAATTATCCTCAGGGGACTAAACCAAGCACAATGCATATCAAGCACACTCATAACAACACTATGACAATTGAACCAAAATTTGATAATTCAGTAACTTAAAGATCAATGAGAATTACTTTTTTTAAAAGGTAAATAAACAACTCACTCACCTGCACAAGATTGAACCCTTGCCCTCACCCTCCACCACATATGGAGGGAGGAGATGCCATTTAGTCCATGGAGTCATGGACCAATAGCAATAGCACTATTTATCAAAACAACAAAATATTTTGGGAATTCCTAAGATCAGGTATCCATGGATCATTTCAGAACAAAGGTATGCAACGGCCAAGGCAACATAAGTGGAGGCACACACTTTAACATGGAAGAACAAATGGACATAAATAATATGCAATGGCAACGTAGTGCCTGGGCAGCCAACCTCCCAAAAACTTAATAAACAATATTGATAAAAATGATGTAAGCAACAAGTGTCTTTACAAATTCAAAACTGAAGGCCAAATTCATATGTCAAAGCTTTCATATAATTGGCTATGAGTAAAAACAAAAGGCAAAATAAGATTGCATAGGAAACTTACAGCAAAAAATCCTCCTGCTCCATTCCCTGCATCAACAACTATATGGAATCCCTCCAATGGCTTCTCTGATATTAACAATTTCATAAAATTAGCAAACAGGTCAAAGCGTCTAAGAAAACAACCCATAAAAAGAAAAGATGAGGTGCTGGTAGCTTGGTAACAGCAAAGAAGAATAGAGAAGCAATAATAAAAGCATTTTTAGATATGCAAGACCTAATTAAGGTATATGGGAAACAGAATAATGATACAAAGTTCTATTCATGATGCACTTCAGGTATTAGGAGAGATTTTTATCCTAGATACATTTCTACTCCAATAAAATGTTTACTTGAGGTAATACCTATGTTTCCTGCAGCCTTGCGGACTGCATTTACAAGATCAGATGTATATTTAGTCATGTAATCAACTCTCCTTATAGATGCAGAAGCTTTTTCCTTTGAATTCATCAAACCTTCTACTGTAAAATTATTGTATATAACTGTAGCACGCTCCAAGATATCTTTGATGTCGGCTTTCCCAAGCCCTCCAGCATTTGTGAAAAATTTGAATCCATTCCTGTTGTAAGGCAGATGACTTGCTGTTTGCAGAGCATACAAATTAGAATTTCAATCAAGTAAAATTAACCTCACCACTGAGAGAGAGAGAGAGAGAACTTTAAAAGTACAAATTCACTCTAAGTGCAAATTGCCAAAGCATTCACTAAGTGTTTAGATCTATGATACTTTTTAAGAGAGAAATGGTTCTGACATAACGTAACAGGATTTCTAATAGGACCCAGAACAAAGGTTGTTAATGATAACACACAGTCTAACAGAATAACATGTGTAATCTACCTGTTATCATAATGGATCCGTCAACTGGACATAAAAATCCATGGTCTTCAGTAAGTGTGCTGTTAAACATTGCTGGTGTAGATGCTAATCTACAAAAATGCAAAGAAAACATAGAGAACTGGTCCTTATCAGTGAACTCAACAACAAAAATAAAAGCAATCCTGATGACAGCATGGACCTAATACATGGTAAACAGATAATTGAGCAAATTCTAACATCTGTGCAACTTAAAGCATAGTCACGACTTATACGGCCAAAGATAGATGGTGATCCATTCACATGTGACAAGACCAAGGCACCAGATCAAATAGGACAGCCTTTTTTTTAATGGCTTAGATGTTATCTGGAACATGAATTCCAACCCATACAGAGGACATTTTTGGCTAGATTGCCTACTAGACCACATCAATGGGGGGACTCATATGGGACAAAAACTATTGATTTTTGCAGATCATTAAGCTTTTGTCAACAATAAGATCAACACAAAAAGATAAGAAAATCATCACCCACCCATATTGAACAACATCCAAGCCAGCACCAGCAATACCTCGAGAAATTGCATCCTGGAAGTTATATTATAAAATTGTCAGTTGAAAGTAGTAGATACTAAAACCTTCTTTCATATGTTCTTGGAGGGTAAAAGAGATTCCTCCAAAAGACCAAATCTTATATTTTCTAGCACTAGGAAAAATTCAATGACTACAAACATCAGCGAAACAAGGACAACAATGTCAATGCAACAAAACCATCATAACAAACAAGACAAGCAACTTTGGTAAACACAATGAAACAAATGTTATTTTCACATGGTTCTCGGTAGACCTCATATGCGGCTCTAACGTCCATGTTTTCATATATACTTTTTCAATTTGGAGAAAACCAAATTCATAATTTTCACATACACACATATATAAACTTTTATTTTGATAGGTTATAAAGCTTTATTAAATGAAATAAAAATAGTACAAGCTGCACCCCTGGTACACAGGCAGTTTACTTAGGGAAAACAAGAAAGTAAGCAAAATAACACAAATCTACAAAATCCTAAAGGGAAGGAATAGAAAGACCACTCATATCTATCATCCAATTAAACAAAGAAAGCAAGAAGAACCGTTTCAACTCAAGGATGGAACATTCCTCCCCCTTGAAAGCACGCTCATATATATCAACTGTCAGTGAAAAACACAGTCAATGAAGCACTAATATATTTGGCAAAGAAACCTGTAGCCGTAGTGCAGATATTCGGGAATCGTGGCCAATGGAAACTCTTAAACGTCGAGAGCCATCAGCTTTCTTCTTTTCCACTAACCATCCAGAAAAGGCCGACGCTATTGCTTCTGCAACTTGTTCAGTGAGGTTGACGGGCTCTCCCTCAACACCGGCAACAGCAACACCCCGTATATCACTGTATAAAGCAACATCAGCCCATAAGTGACACCAATCAGGCCAGAGCAAATATGCTTGCTAGGGAAATAAAGATAAGAAAGTTCAAAAAACAGGTCAGAGCAAATGAATTAACACACACAATATTTTGGTTGCATAGGACCAGCAGGAAGCTGTTACTGCTACAAGTTGAGTACTTCCATGCGCAAGGGTTTGAAAGTTAACAATTGGAGATTTTGTATAATTGAGGGGATAATACCAGTATTCTATTAGATGTAACGAATTGATGGGGTGGTTGACTGTGATATGCTCTATATATCAGAAAACCATATCCTTTCATCATTTCATATTAGGTAAACAAGTTGCTGAGCACTAAAAAA
Source organism: Quercus gilva (assembly GCA_023621385.1). NCBI lineage: Eukaryota > Viridiplantae > Streptophyta > Magnoliopsida > Fagales > Fagaceae > Quercus > Quercus gilva. The sequence continues at coordinate 58,709,479 of CM042480.1, read as the reverse complement.
CACTCAATCTCAAGACTTGGTGGAAATTTGATAGTTTTACTTCTATTTTCATTTAATGCTATCTCAGTCTTCAGTCTTCCGCATGTCCAGACCACTCCCGCATTGTAAATTTAAACTAAAATTATTTCTTTGGGCACTACAGTTTTAAAGCAAAAAATGACACTAGAACATTTGTAATATGGCAAAGCCATTCGTTTCCTAAAAGTCATGACTAGCAAACATTTAACTTCATAATAATGCAAGAAACTTTTTTAAACATATATGATACAAAGTTAAAATGGGATTAAATCCGGTGACAAGATTCCTGCTTTCTTTTCTGTCTCCTGGCAGGGTTAGTGACTTAGTGTTCCAGAGAAGAAAAAGGAATATTAATTATTGAATAATGATACCACAAACTTTCAAGCACCCAGGAGACAAGAAGATGCGATACTGGAACTATTCTCTACCTGCCATTTTGAAGCTTCAAAAAATCAACTGAGTCAATAGATGGCACTGCAGAGGTATTGGGAGCAACTGTGAAAAAAGTACAAATGGAAAATCTATAAATACTGAAGGTCAAAATATTTTTAAAGAATCATAACAAACAAGACAATAACATGTCACAAAATTAGCTTCACTTGCAAACAAGGCCATTCAAATGACAGAATGAAAATACACACGCGTGAAGAAAATTGGACAAAATACGATGCATGCTAGGCACGAAAGAAAACAACAAGTACTCTAAGGGTGTCTAAAAATTCCAATTTCGCACTTTATATCAACCTGGATAATGAGAGTCTAGAACAGACCATTGCAGTGAACAGTTCCTCTGTTAACAAAAGGACTCTTGTGTTTTGATAAGGTGCGCAATTGCATGGAAGAGATGCCAGTCCATACCAACTTCCCTCCTTGAAAGGGAAGCAAGTTGCACACATAAGGGGCACAACTGTCCCTTCGATATTGGGTGCCGACGAATTGTCTATTCTGTAGGTAGCACTGTGATACAAAAACATTATGAACAACCTTCCCTGACATTGCTGCATAAAAATTTGCAATTTTTATTAGACTCAAACTTGTGAAAGCCTCATGAAATTTTTATTATGTTGCTACCATTATTTAATTTCTGAGGAAAAAGTGAAGTTTGCATTCTTGACCAAATTAGTCTACAAGATTGAAAGTTGAAGAGTACTCAACAACCTTCACTTGTGTAATGTTGGTTTTAAGGGGAACAACAGCATATAAATACCACAAAAATCACATTCTGAACTGTGACCCATCTCCAATTTTCAAGTTAAAAACTCCCTCTAAAGTTTTCTCAATGGAAAACTTAATCAGACCTTCACTAGCACCCATTCAATTGTAGGTGTCACAAAACAAAGCTAAATACTTCCACTGTTATTTTTTACATTAGTTAACAATGCTTTTACGTCCATAAAACATGAAACCTCCTTTAACAAGAACCATAATATTCTAGCATTGGTATTTTGAGCTTCCTGAATCGTTGAGTTCTATTCTCATTTCCTTTTTTTCTTTCTAGATTTCATGATTTGTTAGAAAAACCGTGTTGTATCCAATGGTTATCAGAGTAGAGACAAGCAATGGCAAAATGAGATAAAAATTATTCAATACTCTTGGAGCAACACACCCTTCTCTCACTTGAATTATGGACTGCACCATGAATTTGGCCTGTGAGATCTAGTTTATGAAAGGAGACAGTATTACTCCCAAAAGTACTGCTTGATCATTGCTTAAGAAGACCTACCTAGTGTATGCTCTATTATTGCATACATTATATTTATAATATGTGTTAATGAATTGAATTGTAAATAATGTCCGATTAATATGAAATCCGGCACACGAGTTACGAATAAAGAGAGTTAGTGGGGTTTTCATTTTTCAAAAAATTAACCCAACGAAACATAATTAAATGATGTAACATCGACAAATAGTTACACTTGATCCTGTTTCCTGATTCCTGACCCCATATATACAAAAGCATCAGCAGGCTTTATTACCACACTGACCCAGGGCTTCACCCCAAAGCAATGAAAATATTTCATACAAGTCAAGCACTTTACACCTATAATTAAAAAGGACAACAAACTAAAAAAATTAAAAAATTTAACATCAATTGTATAGGACAATATTCTGCTTCGGTAGGTTAGATTCGAACATCATTTGGTCATACTTCCATTTGTTTTGTTCTTAATAATCAATATAACAGCAAATGAACAAAACTAAATCGAATTTTTTTTTTTACGTTTTTGAGTGTGTAGGGTAAATCAAATAACATGGGAAAAATTAATGACCAAATTAAATTGCATGTATCTAAGCAAGGTGAAAAGGAAATGAAAAGTGAAAGAGATGCATACTAGTAGTAGGTGCAGAAACGAAAGAATTCACCTGACATTTCGAAGAGCAGAGAGTGGGAGTGGGAGTGAGAAAGAAAAACAGATTGGGATTGGACTTTAGGTGAGAAATACGGTGGAAGAGTAGGTGTGGTAAGAGAAGAGAAGAGAAGAGAAGAGTGGCGTGGTGTTTATATTATATTATATACGGTACTATTTTATAGTACATAGGACTAGGAGGAGCTGGTTGCTGAGGTGGTTTTGCTTTTGTTTTGTGAAGGATGGATAATGGGGCCCGCACCGGACGTGTTATTATAGTTACCGGTTATATCTGCAAATGTTGTCTTTTTTTTTAAGTCTGCTCTTCTGTTCTTCTGCCTGTTTCTTCTTTAAAATCAGCGGAATGAACTTTATTCGGTGGAACCTAGCGACCGGGTCGGGTCTCAAACGGGGTTGGATCAAGTGGATTAAAGATTGACTCATATTTTCTTATATGTAATATGCCAATAATAATAAAAACTTAAAAGAATTATAATAAGTATTTTCTCTATCTTTCTTTCAATGTAAATAAGAGATAAAAAAAAAAAATAACAAAATACTCAAAAAAGAAAGTTAAGTAATATATGAATTTTTTCTTTATGTATAATTCTCCTTTCACCAAAAGAGAATGACAAATTGCGTGGAACTAAAACACAATTGTAATTCTCTTTTCATCGGGAGAACATCCAACTTTGTATATTACCTTTAAAAGCAAAACATAATTTTTTTTTTTTATTAAGTTCCCTTCTTTAAAAACTGGGGCTGGGCACAAGATGACCCGATCCAACCTAGCATTTCAATGGGCCGAGTATAAATTGACATGTTTTTCTTATGAGTTGGCTTGTTGGGCTCGAGTCCAATCTTTCCAAATCTAGGTGGAATCGTATATTATTTTTTTGAAAAATCACATTAGTTCTTAAGCTTATGTCTTGTTTAAGAGAGAGACGCTACGTTCTTAATAGTTTTATAACACTTTCACAATAATCATAGGTGGTAACTTGTTATTGGTTTTAATTTGAATCTTCAACTTAAATTACTTTTTTGCCCACCCATAACAACTTACTACTTAGGATTTGTTGTGGATATATCATTTCTTTATTTAAAATTAGACGTCAAGTTTATAATTTTGTAAATTAAAATTTCAAGCTTATATGAAACTGTTGCAATTTGGAATTATGTTCATTTATAATAATTAGTGTGTAGCCCTGTGCATATGCACATGCATGACTACAATAAAAAAACAATCACAATTATACGGTTCAAATTATACTTTTTTTTTTAATATAGAAGATGTTCAAATTATACGTGATATATATGGTTTAGAATTTAATTGGATTTAGGCTCTTTGATTTTTGCACCCAATAATTCACTTGCCACAAAAAAAAAATAAAATAAAATAGACATGTGGCGCAAAATTGGACTTCAATTGAAATCCAATTTAGAATCTAATTGGATTTGGTGTCTTCAATTTGTACACTTAATAATTTACTTGGCACAAAAACTAAAAATTAGATGGGACACATAGCACAAAATTGAGAACTCATTTAAAATCTAATTGAATATATATATATATATATATATTTTTTTTTTTGAGTTTTGTCTTTTAATATTGTGGGGCAACAAGTACCAACCACCCTGGCCCACTCTATATCCGGCCTAAGGCCCGTGCTGAAGACAAAAGGGAAGAAACCCAAGACGTCCAAAGGCCTCGCCGAGGATTCCCCCCTCCTTGGCGCACCAACGATTGATAAAGGGAAAATATCCCTCATCCCTTAAACATATCCCACCAACATTCTGACCGCTTTAATGGTGATGTGATCAGCGGACCCAGGTGCCTTGGTCACTCCAACTAATAGAAATCCTGCAAAGACGGCTGAGAACTAACATAAAGCCTGCAAAATCAGATGATGGGACAAACCCTTATCCACAGTGACCGAATAACCGACAGATGGATGGCTGAGATTAACTAAAACAATACTATATAACCTAGAGGATTCCCAACATATGAAAGGAGTAATCAGTCCGGAGAAAAGGGAGAGAAGATTTATCAACTCTGAGAAAAATAGATCCTCGACCTAAGCCGAGGACAAATATGCTTCGTAAACACATAACCAAAGTGATGATCATTCCCTACAAAAACACTTAGCCAAATTTCTTTAAGAAGATTCCTATGAATTTCATGTCATCTATTACCTGTTACAAACTTTATATTAACCGTTGTTTACTTCGATATTGCCAAGCCCTTTTACCCACACTCTACAAGTTTTTATTGTTAAAGGTCCATTACAAATTGAGTCCTTACAAATGTATACTAGCTTGTAACTCCATACATATGCAAGGATATACTTAAAAGATATACATTAAGACGCATAGTATAATTCTTACATATATAATTTGTGGGAAGTCAAAGAGTGGTACCCTTATGGCCTAAAAAGCAAATGGGTCAAGTCCACTTTCAAACCAGGCCAAGCCCAACCGAGATCTCAGATATTTTTGAGGAGTGCCCCATGCTTAAGGAGGTACCAAAGGGGGTGCCCCGTAGGGGATGAGGGGGAGGTCATCCGCATAAAGAGCCAGAGAGCCAAAGAGGGCCGTAGTGGTTGATATAGGCCAGGGGGAAGGGAAGCTTTCCCAATAAAGTAATCATCACATCTGCATTAAATGAACTGCAACAACCCAACCTACAACATTAATGGTAGAATGACAACTAAATAGGGCTCACAACAGCCTGTATCTCACTCAGCCACCACTAGCAAGGCAAGGATAGGACAAGTATCTAAGGGAAATTCGACAGCCCTTCAAGTGTAAGGCTAGGATGGAAACAGACTGGCTATAAAAAGGGAAAGATCCCAAGTGAACAGGTTTCGGAAAAAATAGAAACTAGAATCCATAGAACTTTAACTATAAAGCTCTCACAAGTGTATAAGTGATCCTCGGCCAACCCGAGGAAACAGATAAATAAGAAATTTGATCTTTTTCCATATCCTTATTGTTGAATAATCTCAGATTCACCTTTTTTTATTTTATCATCCAAACTGCTAAGTTAAGAAGCCCAAGCGCTGGCCCACATACCCATCTCTAAAAATAAATTGTATTGGGCATGAACGAAAGCCCAAGAGTCCTCGATTTTTACTCGTACAGTTGGCATCGTCTGTGGAAAGGCCACCTTGAATTCTTGTGTATCGATTGGAGAGATCAAAGAATGGTAGATCCAGAGAGAAGTGGAACTATGGCTTTTGTACTCGGATTTCAGCCTACATTCGACATTGTCCCCCAACCTTTGAGGGTTTTTCACTTGGTGACACATGTTTGATGCAAAATGCATAAAGTGTGTGACAATGTGTACAACCCTAGGGTGGGTGAGCAAGGATCGACGACTCACCAGACTTATCCATTATCCCCCAGGTATTATTATAACCTTCACCTATACTATCCCACTCTTCAAGCTTACACACCCAATTCACACACCCCACGAAGAAATATCTACTTTTCCAATAACGATTGGATTTGGGCATGTTACATACAAGTTTCAGGGTCGACTTTCTAACAAAAAAATTGTAAAAGCCCTTTGACGCTAAGAACTCCTAGGGCTTGTAACAATAAAAGAACTTGTTAAGGGAAAGTCCTCGACGATTTCCACTCATTTGGCCTCACAACACTTCAGCTCCAATAAATATCTTCCAAGCGTTTAGGGCTATCTGGCAAACAAAGATACCTAAATGATCTACCAATTGACGATGGATTTCACTAAGAGGCAACCTCAACACCATGATGAAGGCTGCCTTGAAGAAACCAATATCCTCTAAGTCTCTTGTATAACACTTCTCCCCTTTATAAGCCTTCCTTATGGGGATATCTTTGGGTATTCAGAAACATAGACGAAGCCTAATGAAGACTTCGTTAGTCATCTTTGAGAGGAAATCGTTCACCGACCAGATCGGTGGGAGGACGAATCCCCTGAAATCTTCTCCCAATGTTTGTCTTGCTTTAAAGGATAGGGAGGCTTGTAAATGGTTGCAGTTAGTCACTAGAAGTTAATAGGTTTCAGTTGTTTAGTCACTAATAAATGAGAGCAGTCACTAACGAGTCCCATCGTAATGATTGGGCATTAAGCATCATGAGCTTACGGGAGAGGGTCTCGGGAGCAACTTGATTGGATGACATGGAAGCAACATCCAATCTAGCTCGCTTGGATTCCCTTTCTAACAAGGAAAGGTCCTCCTCCCTGGGCCATTTCTTTGTCCTTCGAGGACGAATTGGTCGATGGTTCCCTTTCGTGAGGGCCACTTTGGTCGTCAGCCACAAACTCATACACCGAAAGGCAGACCTCATTATCGCCCGACTCCAAACGGGCAAACAATGTTCTTTCACTCATCACTTCACTATCTGACATCCTTACCTACAAGCAACAAATGAATATTAAGCATCTACCCATACGATGACCAAGCATTGAATTGACGACTAATTAAAGTTCAAATAAAATAAAAATAAAGAGCTTACTTGGTAACATCGACGGTTGAAAAGGGGAGCGATGGATGGTTCTAAAGAGTGACGCGTAAACTCGAGAGGCTGACGAACAAACGAGAGCTTTGTTGAATGCAAGAAAGTAAAAATAATTAACAGAAAAGTTAGTAAGGGTATTGGACTATTTATATGGCGAAGAGACATGAGAAACAAAGTGACGCAACTGTTCTAGTCACCCAATCAGAGATCGCCACATGTCACCTAGCCTTCATAAAAGACCCTTTTACCCATATAGATGGCACGAACCTCGAGGCAAAATAATTAATGACCATGAAACATCTTGGTATACTCCATGACCCATCAATTATTTAGACGAACAATGGAGTAGGGGGCAGTTGATGGGTGTATTTTTTAACACAAAAATTTTATAACTCTTTTAACTGTCAGGCCAGAAGATCCGCCAAGCTTTAAGTCCTCTATCAATGTAGGAACGTCTATCAGGTTTGAATACTAATTTGACCACAAGGGCACCTTTCGTACTGTCACCCCAGTAACTCGTTAAGCCCAAAAATAAGCTGCCAAGACGATGAGCATACCGACAAATTAGTGAGTATACCGACAGGATAACAAGCATATTGACGGGTAATGATGAACACCGACAAATTGGTAAGCATACCAATGGGATGACAAGCATATCGATGGGTAAGAACACTTGCCCTCCATGATATTTGTGTATTCTCTACTCATGCATCCCTATATGGAAAGAACTTCCACACCATGTCCAAAGACCCTACTACACGTTTGTATCTTCCTAGTATGGGAAGAAAAGCCCTAAAATCTCGAGGCCTTAACTCCAAATCTTCTCTACAAGGAAAGATCTTACATTCAAGGGATCTTGGTCAGCTCTACACCACTATATAAGCACCAAGCCTCCTACGCTTTTGAGTTTTTGGAAATCTTCTATCACTAACTTAACTTTCGAAGGGTCTTTGGCCAGCACTCCATCAGTGCTCTTTGTAGGTTCTTTGTTCTCTTGTTTTTCAGGTACTCCAATTGGCACGAGTATGGACAATCAACTCACTGACGATTTTGTGCATCATCAATGAGAAAGGCATTCCTATCTCAACTGATGTTTGAAATTGCTGGGCTGGATTTTCCCTCCTACAAGCCTTTTTTAGTCAAAGAGCACAATGTTGTATGCAACATGCTAAAAGTAAGTTATTTTTGTCTTAGTTCACACTTCTGTGATTCTTTTTTCCCATGGTGAAGTTGGGTTATTTACTTGAACATTGCTGGTATCTAATTTCAATTGAATGGTTTTGGACCAGTTTCATTAAAATTGCAATATTGCTGCATAAAAATTAAACTGTCATATTTTGTCTGGTTAGTAATTGTAGAATCTTATGCTATAATTTTCCTCATATGCATGCAGCGTGTGATAATGTATGCACTTCTTGAATAATGGATTTTTTGTTCAGCTAATGATTCAAATGATTGCTCTTTGGTTTTAGGTACATTACCCTGATTTGGATGATGAGCAGCCCCATAGGCACACAAGATTGGTGACTGCAGGTGTCATCACTAAAATCCACACCATTGATTGGATTGTTGAACTCCTGAAGACCGATACTCTTCTAGTAAGGATGAGAGTAAACTGGTAAGATAGTTAAGGCATATTAAATAAGTCGATGCACTACAAAAAAAGTTGTTTATAGCGACGTTTTTTTAGTGGCGTTCACAAAAAAACGCCACTATAGGTACACTATAGTGGCATTTTCTAAAAAGGGACAATCTACCTCATTTGCTAAGGTATGAGAAAAATAATACAAAATACTATCTACATACAAAATATATGGGTTGATACTGACTCAAGCATCAGAGACTCCCTCACTGGGACACATTTTGGTGGTCTCTTCGACCAACTCTATTTTTCTTGTGGATTATAAAAGATTGTCAAAAGCTCTGGATTGGACAAGTGACCCAACTAGTGATTTTTGGCATCATCAAAGCTCATTTTCATTAATTTCTTATAACTAGATTATTCATAAACAGATTTTACCTCCAGCCCAATTGAAGTTTCAATTTACTAAATAGGGATCTTAACTAGATATTAAAACACCCAGTTTGAGATAATAGCAACTGGGTGAACAACCCCCTAAGTTCTCACCTGAACTGAATCTTACATTCAATTCTATAGTTAATCACATCTTATTATTATTCACCATATTGAATGTTCATACACCTCCATTGAGGACCTCAATTTCACACTAATATATTACATATTATTTAATTTTGGAGAATAACAAATATTATGTAAAAATCACCAAATGAAACCTACCAAAACCCTAACCTCAAAAATCATTCAATTCACCATGAAAGTAAAATCCATGGGAACTAACATTATAACATGAAAAAAAAAAAAAGGCTTGATAACACGCGAGGTTGGTTCAATTTGTCAAGACTCAAAAAGTGTTGCGGACATTTGATGACTTTAACACCAAGTACAAAAATATTGCAAACATTTGACAAGGTCCTTAACACCAAGTCCAAAAATAGAGAAAGGAAGGGGGGGGGGGGGGGGGTGATCAGGTGTGAATGAGTTTCTGGACAGCGTTGACATAAACTGTTGCAAAAGGTGGTGCAAAGTGCAAACTAGTAGAGAAAACTATGGTGTTGTAGTTAGTGAAAAGAATAAGGCTTTGTTTTGGTAGAGGGGGGAATAGAAAATATTTGAGATAGAAGAAAAGATTTTATTTTTCATACCGGAAGCCGTTTCAATTTAGCCAAGGGAATGATATGTTTCGGTACCAGTCAATACCAGAGTATCGTTTCAGGTTTACTGTTATTTTTATAATAAATATATATAATTAAATGTAATAATTATTATTTCATTATTTTTATTTATATATTAAACAAATAATTATATATATATATATATTATACTTCTTTATAAAATAAACTTTTATAATACTAATCTTAATCTTTTTAGTAATTATTGGATCAATTAATATAGTTTAAAAAAAAAAAAAAAACTGTACCCAATACATTATCCAACCTTGCATCCTTTGCTTAAAAAAAAAAAAAAACAATATTCTTTTTCTAAGTATTTCTTCTCCTCCCATCGTTTTTATCACCTTTAGTTAAATTTTTTCATTCATTTTTTTTAATTCTCCACACACACAAGTAAGCCTAATAGATAGCTCTTCCCATCTCTGTTTCCTTTTTTTTTTTTTTTCCTTCTCTCTCCACATCAAACGCCTAAGAGCATCTTCAATAGGCTCTCTAAAGACAATTTTGGAGAGAAAACACACAAAAAACAGCCTCCAATAACCTCTCTAACTCTAAATTTCTTTTTTAGAGTTGCTGCAGTAGCTCTCTTAAAGAGAGAGCACTGTAGCAACTTTAAACATTTTTATCCCTTAAAATAATCACCTGGTTGAACAAAAAATGATTTTTTCACAAAATCAATTTTTCTCATAAACCAAATGAAATCATAAAAAAAAAGAAAAAAAAAAAGAAAAAGAAAAGAGAGAGACCCATATGGTTTTTGTTTTCCACCGGCTCTCTCTCTCTCAAATGAGATTTTTCATATTATGAACTTTGGTCTGTGATGGTCCGTGGAGTTGTAAAATTATGCAAGAGGTATGTGGTGAGAGATTAACTATGTACTGTCTAGAGTACAAGAAGTAGAAAAACAAGAACAAAAGTGAAGATAGAGAGAGGAGAAAGAGAAAGAGAGAGAGTTGTTGGGTGTTGTGGAGTTAAGTAGAAAAACAAAAACAAAAGTGAAAAAGTTGAAGATAAAGAGGAGAAGTGGAGGAGAAAAAACAAGAAAAAGAAAAAAGAAAAAAGAAAGAAGAGGAAGAAGAAATGTATGGATGAAAAAATAAAGAGAAAAAGAAAAAAGAAAATAAAGAATAAGAAATCAAAATTGAGAAATGTTACCACAATATTATCACAATATTTTCCTAATAAATTGTAAGTGACGGATTGTTATTAGCTAATATTGGTGAGTAAAAAAATAATTTCATCAATGGATTCAAATTAAAACAAGTAACAACTTACCACATATGATTCTTTTGTGAAATTATTGCAAAAATGTTATAAACGTAGCATTTTTCATTAAAATTAGATGATCTTATTACCCAATATATCGTTGTAACAAGTGCTCAATGATATTTGTTAAAAAAACATTATTGGAAAATTTAAAAATATTTCCGTTGAAAGATTAAAAAATATAGATGTTGAGAATTTGAAAAGTATAACCATTATGAATGGATGAAGGAAGATTAAAAAAAGAATAAAGAAATAATGAAGAAATAATATTTTAATGGGATAGAAAAAAGATAGAGAGTCTGTTGGAAAGACTATTTTAAAAAGTAAGTAGGTAAAAGTTACTGTTCATATTCCAGACAGTACAAAAATTTGGAAAGACTGCTGGAAATACTTTAATCTGTGACAATTGTGTAAATCCAATTTCCAAGAAAACTTTATCTTCACACATTTAAATGTATCTTTTCAGTCTTAAAAGTTCAAACATTATCTTTCAAGACTCATCTTTTCTAGGATTAGGATTTGGTGCAATTCACCATTTCCACTCACAAAATTTTTTCACTTTTCACATTTTTAACTTTTTAAAACTTTTTCCTTAACTTTTTTGAATCAATGGTTAAGACTGAAAGTTGCTTTTTGCAACTATTAAAATCAACCATTCAAAGGAATTGCATCAGGTGCAATACCCTAGATCTCAATCCTCTCTTCCACTTTATCTTTAAACATTGCAGACGTTTGACAAGGTTCTTAACACCAAGTCCAAAAACAGAGAAAAGGGGGGCGGGGGGGGGGGGGGGGTGTCTGATCAAGTGTGAATGAGTTTCCAAAAAACATTGACATAAAGTGTTACTAAAGGTAGTGTAAAGTGCAAACTAGTGGAAGAAATTGTGGTGTTGTAGTTAGTGAAAAGAATAAAGCTTTGTTTTGGTAAAGTTGGGAATAGAAAATATTTGAGGTAGAAGAAAAGATTTTAGTTTTTCCAAAGGGAGTCAATTTCATACTGGAGGCCATTTCAGTTTGGCCAAGGGAACGATATGTTTCGATATCGGTTAATATCGGTGTCTCGTTTCAGGTTTACAGTTATTTTTATAATAAATATATAATTAAATGTAATTATTATTATTTCATTATTTTCATTAATATATTAAAAACATAATTATATATATTTATGATACTTCTTTACAAAATAAACTTTTATAATACTCATCTTAATCTTTTTAGTAATTATTGGATCAATTAATATATATATATATATATATATATATAAATTTTAAAACCGTACCTAATACATTAGCCAACCCTACATCCTTTGCTTTTTAAAAAAACAATATTCTTTTCCTATTTATTTATTTTTCTCCCATCGTTTTTATCACCTTTAGTTAATTTTTTTCGATAATTTTTTTAATTCTCCACACATGCATTAGTATTGATGATGCAAAAAAGATATATTGCTATTTTTAGCACTATCAATTACAAATTTGTGGCTATATTGGTGAAGTCAAAGCTAAATAATTTGGCTGCACAGCTAGCTGTGCATTGTAGCTCATAGGTAAAAAAAAAAATTATTAATTGCGTGTTCACACTACTTTATATTAAATATATTATTTTATTCACGTGTTCATATTACTTTATAGTGAATATATTTTGTTATTATGGTGGATATATTATTTTATTGTCTTGTTTATCTCTATATATTAAGAAGATTCAGAAAATTAATTATTACGTTTTTCACTTTCAAATATACCCCTAATTTAATTAATTTATCATTATTCTTATAAATAAGAATTGAGGCTAAAACCGTAAATAGACAAAAATTAAAAAGGAAAAAAAAAAAAAAAAAACCTATTGACTAGTAACTTTTTACTAGATAGTCAACGTTGATAAAAAAAAAAAAAAAAAATCTAATTGAAATAGGAATCCTATTCTCTTTGGGGAAAAAAATCCTATCTATTTTTTCAAATTGTGATGAATGAAAAATAATAATTCTAAACCCCAACAAAAAAGAGAGCCTCATCGCACGCACAAAGTGCGTGTGATGAGGTTAGTATTATTTTATTGTGTTGAAAGCTAAAATAAAACCACTGATATTTGGTGTTTTGTAAAGTCAAAAGGTAAGATAAATAAAGTAGTTTTTTTATAAAGCCATATTGTTAAATTTATGGCTCCACCACCAATGTGGATGCTTTAATAGATATCTCTTCCCTTATCTTCACACATTCGAACATATCTTTTCAATCTTCAAAGTTCAAACAATACCTTCCAAGACTCGTCTCTTCCACTTTATCTTCAAACATTGCAGTCGTTTGACAAGGTCCTTAACACTAAGTCCAAAAATAGAGAAGAGTTGGGGGGGGGGGGGGGGGGCGCTTGTCTGATTAGGTGTGAATGAGTTTCCAGACAACACTGACATGAGGTGTTGCTAAAGGTGGTGCAAAGTGCAAACTAGTGGAGGAAACTGTGGTATTGTAATTAGTGAAAAGAATAAGGCTTTGTTTTGGTAGAGGGGGGAATAGAAAATGATTGAGATAGAAGAAAATATTTTAGTTTTTCCTAGGGGAGTCAATTTCATATTGGAGGCCGTTTTGGTTTGGACAAGGTAACGATTTGTTTCGGTACCGATCAATACCAGTGTACTATTTTGAGCTTATCGTTATTTTTATAATAAATATATATAATTAACTGTAATAATTATTATTTCATTTATATATTAAACAAATCATTATGTATATATATATATATATATATTTTTTTTTTACTTCTTTACAAGATAAAACTTTCATACTAATACTAATCTTAATCTTTTTAGTAATTACTGGATCTGTTAATATAGTTTTTTTTTTTTTTGAAAACCATACCGAATACATTAGCCAACCCAACATCCTCTGCTTAAAAAAAAAACAATATTATTTTCCTATTTATTTTTTCTCCTCCCATCGTTTTTATCACCTTTAGGATCTGTTTGGGATCTGCTTATTTTACTGAAACTAAATTTTTTTTTGTTGAAAGTACTGTAGATAAAGGTAAATGTTAGATGAAATAGTACAGTAAGACTCATAAATAGTATCAAAAAGTGCAATGGAATCCATGAATAGTAGCAAAAATAAGCTAAATAGTAAAATGAGTTGGCAAAAATAATTTTTGTCAAACGCACACTTAGTTAATTTTTTTCATTCATTCTTTTATTCTCCACACTCAAGGTAAGCCTAGTAGATAGCTCTTCGCCTCTTCCCATCTTTATTTCCTTTTTCCTTTTCTTTAATTCTTTCTCCACATCACACGCCCAATCTAACAAGTGTGTAAATCCAATTTCCAAGAAGTCTTTATCTTCATACATTTAAACGTATCTTTTCAGTCTTCAAAGTTTAAATATTACCTACCAACACTCTCCCACTTTATCTTCAAACATTGTAGACGTTTGACAAGGTCCTTAACACCAAGTCAAAAAATAGAGAAGGGGGGGAGGGGTGGTTGTTGTCTGATCAGGTGTGAATGAGTTTCCAGACAACATTGACATAAATTGTTGCTAAAGGTGGTACAAAGTGCAAACTAGTGGAGGAAACTGTGGTGTTGTAGTTAGTGAAAAGAATACGGGTTTGTTTTGGTAGAAGGGGGTATAGAAAATATTTGAGGTAGAAGAAAAGATTTTATTTTTCCTGTTTGATTGGGGTAGAAAAGTGAAAAGATTTTGGTGGGGTTTAAGAGTTTCCTCTCTGGGCTCATCAAAAACACAATCTACTTAAAATTGGGGAAAAAAAGGGGAAAGAAGATGGGGGAAAAAATATTTGGATAAAAATACATCCAAATCACAAGCTTCTTCTAGTGTATTGTGTTTGTACACTATACGTGATGCCTTAATCTTTGTATTTTTTTGGCCGGTTGTTTCTTTTGTTTTTTGACTGGGTGTAAATGCATGAATAGTAGCAAAAATAAGCTGAACAGTAAAATAAGTTAGCAAAAATAATTTTTGTCAAACGCACACTTAGTTAATTTTTTTTCATTCATTTTTTAATTCTCCACACACATAGGTAAGCCTAGTAGAACGTTGACAAAGTCCTTAACACCAAGTCCAAAAACAAAGAAAGGGAGGGGGGGGGGGGGGGATGATCAGGTGTGAATGAGTTTCTAGACAACATTGACATAAACTGTTGCAAAAGGTGGTGCAAAGTGCAAACTAGCAGAGAAAACTGTGGTGTTGTAGTTAGTGAAAAGAATAAGGCTTTGTTTTGGTAGAGGGGGAAATAGAAAATATTTGAGATAGAAGAAAAGATTTTATTTTTCATACCGGAAGCCGTTTCAGTTTAGCCAAGGGAATGATATGTTTCGGTACCGGTCAATACCAAAGTATCGTTTCAAGTTTACTGTTATTTTTATAATAAATATATATAATTAAATGTAATAATTATTATTTCATTATTTTTATTTATATATTAAACAAATAATTTTATATATATATATATATATATTATACTTCTTTATAAAATAAACTTTTATAATACTAATCTTAATCCTTTTAGTAATTATTGGATCAATTAATATAGTTTAAAAAAAAAAAAAAAAACCGTACCTAATACATTATCCAACCCTACATCCTTTGCTTAAAAAAAAAAAAAACAATATTCTTTTTCTAAGTATTTCTTCTCCTCCCATTGTTTTTATCACCTTTAGTTAAATTTTTTCATTCATTTTTTTAATTCTCCACACGCACAAGTAAGCCTAATAGATAGCTCTTCCCATCTCTGTTTCCTTTTTTTTTTTTTTTTTTTTTCTTCTCTCTCCACATCAAACGCCTAAGAGCATCTTCAATAGGCTCTCTAAAGCCAATTTTGGAGAGTAAACACACAAAAAACAGCCTCCAATAACCTCTCTAACTCTAAATTTCTTTTTTAGAGTTGCTGCAGTAGCTCTCTTGAAGAAGAGAGCACTGTAGCAACTTTAAACATTTTTATCCCTTAAAATAATCACCTGGTTGAACAAAAAATGATTTTTTCACAAAATCAATTTTTCTCATAAACCAAGAAAAAAAAAAAAAAAGAAAAAAAAAAAAGAAAAGAGAGAGACCCATATGGTTTTTGTTCTCCACCGGCTCTCTCTCTCTCAAATGAGATTTTTCATATTATGAACTTTGGTCTGTGATGGTCCGTGGAGTTGTAAAATTATGCAAGAGGTATGTGGTGAGAAATTATCTATGTACTGTCTGGAGTACAAGAAGTAGAAAAACAAGAACAAAAGTGAAGATAGAGAGAGGAGAAAGAGAAAGAGAGAGAGTTGTTGGGTGTTGTGGAGTTAAGTAGAAAAACAAAAACAAAAGTGAAAAAGTTGAAGATAAAGAGGAGAAGTGGAAGAGAAAAAACAAGAAAAAGAAAAAAAGAAAAAAGAAAGAAGAGGAAGAAGAAATGTATGGATGAAAAAATAAAGAGAAAAAGAAAAAAGAAAATAAAGAATAAGAAATCAAAATTGAGAAATGTTACCACAATATTATCACAATATTTTCCTAATAAATTGTAAGTGACGGATTGTTATTAGCTAATATTGGTGAGTAAAAAAATAATTTCATCAATGAATTGAAATTAAAACAAGTAACAACTTACCACATATGATTCTTTTGTGAAATTATTGCAAAAATGTTATAAACGTAGCATTTCTCATTAAAATTAGATGATCTTATATCCCAATATATCGTTGTAACAAGTGCTCAATGATATTTGTTAAAAAAAACATTATTGGAAAATTTAAAAATATTTCCGTTGAAAGATTAAAAAATATAGATGTTGAGAATTTGAAAAATATAACCATTATGAATGGATGAAGGAAGATTAAAAAAAGAATAAAGAAATAATGAAGAAATAATATTTTAATAGGATAGAAAAAAGATAGAGAGTCTGTTGGAAAGACTATTTTAAAAAGTAAGTAGGTAAAAGTTACTGTTCATATTCCAGACAGTACAAAAATTTGGAAAGACTGCTGGAGATACTTTAATCTGTGGCACTTGTATAAAGCCAATTTCCAAGAAAACTTTATCTTCACACATTTAATCGTATCTTTTCAGTCTTAAAAGTTCAAACATTATCTTTCAAGACTCATCTTTTCTAGGATTAGGATTTGGTGCTGTGGGGCACCAAGTACCAACCACCCTGGCCCACTCTATATCCGGCCCAAGGCCCGTGCCGAGGACAAAAGGGAAGAAACCCAAGACGTCCAAAGGCCTCACCGAGGATGCCTACCTCCTCGGCGCACCGACGATTGATAAAGGGAAATATCCCTCATCCCTTAAACATATCCCACCAACATTCTGATCGCTTTAATGGTGATGTGACCAACAAACCCA
Organism: Quercus gilva; assembly: GCA_023621385.1. Classification (NCBI taxonomy): domain Eukaryota; kingdom Viridiplantae; phylum Streptophyta; class Magnoliopsida; order Fagales; family Fagaceae; genus Quercus; species Quercus gilva. Next base: position 58,692,271 of record CM042480.1, on the reverse strand, counting down.
GTTGCCTCGGTCACTACAACTAATAGAAAGTCTGCAAGGGCGGCTGAGAACTAACATAAAGCCTGCAACCACCGATGATGGGACAATCCCCTATACATAGAGTTCAGATAATTGACAAATGGATGGTTAAGATTAACTAAAACGGGACTATATAACCAAAAAGACTCCCAGCTTTAAAAGGAGGGCGGATATTGATGAGCCCGGGAGGAGAGGGGATAGAAAAAAGTCAGTTCTAAGAAAATAGATCCTCAGCTTGCGCCGAGGATTAATTTACCTCACAAATACTTAGCCAAAATAACAACTAAGATCCTGACCAGTACTTCACAAAAGTGATGATCGTTCTCAACCTGAATATCTATCCCAATTCATTTATCTGAAAGTTCATCAATTTCATATGGGCCGCTATTTGCTTGTTAGATGCCTAGTCCATCCTACCCATTCTTTATCATTTTTATTGTTTAAGGGTCCATTACAAATTGAGTCCCTACAGGTGCAATTCACCATTTCCACTCACAAAATTTTTTCACTTTTCACATTTTTAACTTTCATTTTTAACTTTTTTAAACTTTTTCCTTAACTTTTTTGAATCAATGATTAAGATTGAAAGTTGCTTTTTGCAACTATTAAAATCAACCATTCAAAGGAATTGCATCAGGTGCAATACCCTAGATCTCAATCCTCTCTTCCACTTTATCTTTAAACATTGCAGACGTTTGACAAGGTCCTTAACACCAAGTCCAAAAACAGAGAAAAAGGGGGGGGGGGGGGTGTCTGATCAAGTGTGAATGAGTTTCCAGAAAACATTGACATAAAGTGTTACTAAAGGTAGTGTAAAGTGCAAACTAGTGGAAGAAACTATGCTGTTGTAGTTAGTGAAAAGAATAAAGCTTTGTTTTGGTAAAGTTGGGAATAGAAAATATTTGAGGTAGAAGAAAAGATTTTGGTTTTTCCAAAGGGAGTCAATTTCATACTGGAGGCCGTTTCAGTTTGGCCAAGGGAACGATATGTTTCGATATCGGTTAATATCGGTGTCTCGTTTCAGGTTTACAGTTATTTTTATAATAAATATATAATTAAATGTAATTATTATTATTTCATTATTTTCATTAATATATTAAAAACATAATTATATATATTTATTATACTTCTTTACAAAATAAACTTTTATAATACTCATCTTAATCTTTTTAGTAATTATTGGATCAAGTAATATATATATATATATATATTTTTTTTTTTAAAACCGTACCTAATACATTAGCCAACCCTACATCCTTTGCTTTTTAAAAAAACAATATTCTTTTCCTATTTATTTATTTTTCTCCCATTGTTTTTATCACCTTTAGTTAATTTTTTTCGATAATTTTTTTAATTCTTCACACATGCATTAGTATTGATGATGCAAAAAAGTTATATTGCTATTTTTAGCACTATCAATTACAAATTGTGGCTACATTGGTGAAGTCAAAGCTAAATAATTTGGCTGCACAGCTATGGCTGTGCATTGTAGCTCATAGGTAAAAAAAAATATTATTAATTGCGTGTCCACACTACTTTATATTAAATATATTATTTTATTCACGTGTTCATACTGTTTTATAGTGAATATATTTTGTTATTATAGTGAATATATTATTTTATTGTCTTGTTTATCTCTATATATTAAGAAGATTTAGAAAATTAATTATTACGTTTTTCACTTTCAAATATACCCCTAATTTAATTAATTTATCATTATTCTTATAAATAAGAATTGAGGCTAAAACCGTAAATAGACAAAAATTAAAAAGGAAAAAAAAAAAACCTATTGACTATTAACTTTTTACTAGATAGTCAACGTTGATAAAAAAATAAAAATAAAAAATAAAAAAAAATCTATTTGAAATAGGAATCCTATTCTCTTTGGGGAAAAAAATCCTATCTATTTTTTCAAATTGTGATGAATGAAAAATAATAATACTAAACCCCAACAAAAAAGAGAGCCTCATCGCACGCACAAAGTGCGTGTGATGAGGTTAGTATTATTTTATTGTGTTAAAAGCTAAAATAAAACCACCGATATTGGGTGTTTTGTAAAGTGAAAAGGTAAGATAAATAAAGTAGTTTTTTATAAAGCCATATTGTTAAATTTTTGGCTCCACCACCAATGTGGATGCTTTAATAGATATCTCTTCCCTTATCTTCACACATTCAAACATATCTTTTCAATCTTCAAAGGTCAAACAATACCTTCCAAGACTCGTCTCTTCCACTTTATCTTCAAACATTGCAGTCGTTTGACAAGGTCCTTAACACTAAGTCCAAAAACAGAGAAGAATTGGGGGGCGGGGGGGGGGGGGGCTTGTCTGATCAGGTGTGAATGAGTTTCTAGACAACATTGACATAAGGTGTTGCTAAAGGTGGTGCAAAGTGCAAACTAGTGGAGGGAACTGTGGTGTTGTAATTAGTGAAAAGAATAAGGCTTTGTTTTGGTAGAGGGGGGAATAGAAAATGATTGAGATAGAAGAAAATATTTTAGTTTTTCCTAGGGGAGTCAATTTCATATTGGAGGCCGTTTTGGTTTGGACAAGGTAATGATTTGTTTCAGTACCAATCAATACCAGTGTACTATTTTAAGCTTATCGTTATTTTTATAATAAATATATATATAATTAACTGTAATAATTATTATTTCATTTATATATTAAACAAATCATTATATATATATATATATATATGTATATATATATATATATATTTTTTTTTTTACTTCTTTACAAGATAAACTTTCATACTAATACTAATCTTAATCTTTTTAGTAATTACTGGATCAGTTAATATAGTTTTTTTTTTTTTTTTTTGAAAACCATACCGAATACATTAGCCAACCCAACATCCTCTGCTTAAAAAAAAAAAAATATTATTTTCCTATTTATTTTTTCTCCTCCCATCGTTTTTATCACCTTTAGGATCTGTTTGGGATCTGCTTATTTTACTGAAACTAAAATTTTGTTGTTGAAAGTACTGTAAATAAAGGTAAATGTTAGATGAAATAGTATAGTAAGACTTATAAATAGTATCAAAAAGTGCAATGGAATCCATGAATAGTAGCAAAAATAAGCTAAATAGTAAAATGAGTTAGCAAAAATAATTTTTGTCAAACGCATACTTAGTTAATTTTTTTCATTCATTCTTTTATTCTCCGCACGCATGGTAAGCCTAGTAGATAGCTCTTTGCCTCTTCCCATCTTTGTTTCCTTTTTCTTTTTCTTTAATTCTTTCTCCACATCACACGCCTAATCTAACAAGTGTGTAAATCCAATTTCCAAGAAGTCTTTATCTTCATACATTTAAACGTATCTTTTCAGTCTTCAAAGTTTAAATATTACCTACCAACACTCTCCCACTTTATCTTCAAACATTGTAGACGTTTGACAAGGTCCTTAACACCAAGTCAAAAAATAGAGAAGGGGGGGAGGGTGGTTGTTGTCTGATCAGGTGTGAATGAGTTTCCAGACAACATTGACATAAATTGTTGCTAAAGGTGGTACAAAGTGCAAACTAGTGGAGGAAACTGTGGTGTTGTAGTTAGTGAAAAGAATACGGGTTTGTTTTGGTAGAAGGGGGAATAGAAAATATTTGAGGTAGAAAAAAAGATTTTATTTTTCCCATTTGATTAGGGTAGAAAAGTGAAAAGATTTTGGTGGGGTTTAAGAGTTTCCTCTCTGGGCTCATCAAAACACAATCTACTTAAAATTAGGGAAAAAGAGGGGAAAGAAGATGGGGGAAAAAATATTTGGATAAAAATACATCCAAATCACAAGCTTCTTCTAGTGTATTGTGTTTGCACACTATACGTGATGCCTTAGTCTTTGTATTTTTTTGGCTGGTTGTTTCTTTTGTTTTTTGACTGGGTGTAAATGCATGAATAATAGCAAAAATAAGCTGAACAGTAAAATAAGTTAGCAAAAATAATTTTTGTCAAACGCACACTTAGTTAATTTTTTTTCATTCATTTTTTTAATTCTCCACACACATAGGTAAGCCTAGTAGAACGTTTGACAAAGTCCTTAACACCAAGTCCAAAAACAGAGAAAGGGGGGGGGGGGGGTGGTGTCGTCTGATTAGGTGTGAATGAGTTTCCAAGCAACATTGACATAAATTGTTGCTAAAGGTGGGCCGGTTGGGGGTGGGGGGGGGGGGGGAGGGTGTCGTCTGATTAGGTGTGAATGAGTTTCCAGACAACATTGACATAAATTGTTGCTAAAGGTGGTGCAAAGTGCAAACTAGTGGAGGAAACTGTGGTGTTGTAGTTAGTGAAAAGAATAAGACTTTGTTTTGTTAGAGGGGGGAATAGAAAATATTTGAGGTAGAAGAAAAGATTTTATTTTTCCTGTTTGATTGGGGTAGAAAAGTGAAGAGATTTTGGTAGGGCTCAAGAGTTTTCTCTCCAGGCTCACCAAAACACAATCTACTCAGAATTGGGGAAAAAATTGGAAAGAAGATAGGGGCAAAAATATTTGGACAAAAATACACCCAAATCACAAGCTTCTTCTAGAGTATTGTGTCTGTACACTGCACGTGATGCCTTAGTCTTTGTATTTTTTTGGCTGGTTGTTTCTTTTGTTTTTTGGCTAATTGGGCGTAAATGCATGTATTTTGGTTGTTATTTATTTATTTATTTTTTGGGCATGACAGCCCCCATTAGATTGCCCTAGTGTCAAAAGACTGGCTTGAGGAGTTTCAAGTGGTCCAACCTCACCCAAAGCCTCCCCCCCCCCCCCCCCCCCCCACGCCCCAACCCTCATGCCCACTGGAAACCTCCACCCAATGATTTGTTTAAAATAAATTTTGATGGAGCCATATTCCCAGATGCAAATAATTCTAGCATTGGTGTAGTTATTTAGAATAACCAAGGTTTGGTAATTGTTTCTCTCTCGCAACAGCTTCCAAAGGTTGCCTAAATGGAAATTGAAGCTTTAGCCACTGCCAAGGCTTTCTAGTGTGCTTCAGAGATAGGGATCAACCAAATTGTCTTAAGAGTGGGACTCTTAGATGGTTATGAAAGCTTTGATAAACGAGAGTAAAAGTTTAACCCCCAATTGTTTGCTGATTGAAGATGTGAGGCTTTGTTATAGTTCTTTTATTCAATTACACTACTCTCATGTAAAGAGAGAAGGTAATAAGGTAGCCCATTGTCTAACTAGGTACGCTACTTTCTGTGATTCAGGCTAATTTAATCGGTTTTTCTTAATATAAGTAGTGATGTCTTTTCCCTAAAAAAAAAAGCTCGATTTTTGCTTTTAAAAGAATATATATATGTTTGGGCATGATTTTTTTTTTTTTTTAATAACTTGGCCTGATTACTTTTATTATTATTATTATTATTATTATTATTATTTTAGTAGGCATAATGTTTTAATAAGGGCATATATATCGATTTATATCAATTATCTTTTCCATTTTCTCAGTTTTCTCCTCAATCAAACAAAATTTTTTTTCATCCACCACTTTTCCATCTGCCCAAAAAAATCCTTATAAGACTAAAGTTTCTTTTGACCAAAATTACAAGAAAATCTTTTGACTAAAACTACAAAATTGGCCATTTAAAAGTACTAAATTCCTAGATAACGGGTCATGGCGGTTATTGTTACACCCTCCATTTATAAAACTTGGTCCAAGAAATTGTAATTAAATTTAACAAAAAATTGTAAAATGCACTTGGGACTTTTGTAGACACCAAAAGCCCCTCCAAATAAATCATAAATGGCATTTTCACCAAAGTTGTCAATGTTGCTAATAGTTTTATAACTTAATTGGTATCTTTTGGTATTTTCAATAGAACTATAAAAGATTTAATCCCACCACCCCTATTATAACTATTGAATTATCAAAAATTTGTCAATATCATGCCTAGGGTGGTTTTGTTTTAACTTAGGGGAGCAAAATATTTTGATATTGGTTTAGATATACAACCCCAAAGAAAATCTGGGGTCTAGAGATAAAAATTTCAAGAGCCCAACCTCCAGCAAAAATCAATCGATTTTGCATCCAACTTAATTGAAGTTACAAGTAGGGATGCTAATCACATATTAAAACCACCCAATTTGAGATAGTTGTAGCTGGATGAACAAACCCCAAATTTCATACCTAAATAAAAATCTTAAAATACTATATTTCTGCCAATAGCAAAATATAAATAGAAAATCTCAAAATCATAAAATTATTTAATTTGGAACTCAATTCAGGATCTCAGTTTCACATATATATATTATTTAATTAATTAAGGGACTAGCAAAAATGCAAAATATAACGAGAAAATCCCATAATCATACCAACAAAACCCCAACCTCAGAATTCTTTCATTCACACCATTACAGTACTATTCAAGGAATTAACATTGTAACACGAAAGAAATTTGTTGATAACATACATACAAGTGGGGTGGTTCAATTTGTCAAAAGTGTTGCAGACCTTTAACAATGTCGTTTTCTTTGACAGAAATTCTGATGAAAAGAGGCACTACTTCGAGTATGACTCACATAAGGACACAGGACACAGACCTTTAACAAAGTTGAAAGATATGTACGCGGCAAGCATATGCACACAAGGACACAGGACACGTGGTACAATGACATTTCATGGGATTAGATCAAAGGTGGGAACCATGATGACAACTTGAATTCAAGAAAATTATTAAATTCCCGTTGAACAAAGCTGGAACCATGATCCTCACTTGCAACAATGAGTCAGAAACTATTGCGCACAATTCACTTCCAAGCCATTCCTCTTCTTCTCCTGTTCGTTGCACTGCAGCACGTAAAAAAACTTTCTGTTTTTGCTGGTAGTACTGGAAACTCTAATTATTTCGGTGGAAGTCAGACAGATCATCAGGCTTTGTTGGCCTTCAAGACAAAGATAACAGATGACCCTACAAAAGTTTTCAGCTCCTGGAATGATTCCCTCCATTTCTGTGAGTGGGAAGGTGTTACGTGTGGCCGCAAGCATAGAAGAGTCATTGTGTTAGATCTGCAGACTCGAGGTTTGGTGGGTTCCTTGTCTCCATACATAGGCAACCTCAGCTTCATTAGGGAAATCGTGCTCCCGAACAACACCCTTGGAGGCAATATCCCTGATGAAGTTGGCAATCTATTCAGGCTGCAAGTATTGAGCTTGTATAACAACTCCTTTGCGGGGGAAATTCCTGAAAACCTTTCCCATTGCTCCAACCTCAAGTTTCTTAGAGTAGGTCAAAATAACCTTTCAGGGTCAATCCCAATAGAGCTTGCTTCTTTGTCAAAGTTGGAGTTTCTTTCTATTCACAGGAACAATCTCATGGGTGGAATCCCACATTTCATTGGGAACCTTAGCTCTCTACAAATTTTATCTGCAGCCGAAAATGTATTGGGTGGACATATTCCAGGTGCCTTGGGTCAATTAAGAAGCTTAACATTTCTTGGACTTGCTGGAAATAAATTCTCCGGTTTAGTCCCTCCATCTTTATATAATCTTTCGTCTATTACTAGTTTTTCATTGGCCAATAATGAGCTTAGTGGAAGTCTTCCTACAGACTTATTCCTCACCCTTCCTCATCTCCAGGGGTTTCAAATCCCTAACAACCAATTTACAGGATCTCTTCCAGTCTCATTATCTAACGCTTCAGAGCTCAAACTGATTGAAGTTTACAAGAACCATTTCACGGGAAAAGTATCAATAAATTTTGGAGGCTTACAACAATTGGAAGAATTATTAATTGGTCCAAATAATTTAGGAAGTGGAGATGATGATGAAATGAATTTCTTTCAATCTCTACTCAATTGTAGCAGTTTACGAAAAATACATCTTGAAGTGAATCAATTCAAAGGTACGTTACCTAATGTTTTGGTTAATCTTTCAGCCCAGCTTACCCTTTTTGCGATCGGCAACAATCTTCTTTTTGGAGAGATCCCTTTATGGGTGGGTAATTTGGTCAACTTGACCACCTTATCAATGTATGGTAATAAATTTATAGGGGCAATCCCAAATAATATTGGAAATCTTAAAAAATTACAACGATTATATTTAGATGACAACAAACTCTCAGGAAGGTTACCAATTTCCCTTGGAAACCTATCATTGTTAAATGAATTGTACTTGGGAAATAACATATTGCAAGGAACTATCCCTTCAATTATAGAAAATTGCAAAAATTTGCTATTGTTAGATCTTTCTCAAAACAATCTCAGTGGCACCATTCCAAAGCAAGTCTTAGCAATTTCCACGCTGTCAATTTCACTTTATTTGTCTCAAAACTTTTTCGTAGGATCACTACCATTAGAAAAAGGCAATCTTGTCCATTTAGGAGAGTTGGACTTATCTGAGAACAAGTTGTCTGGGAAAATTCCAAGCAGCCTAGGCTCTTGTGTAAGCCTTGAGTACCTTTACATGGAGGGTAATTTCTTTAAAGGAGCAATTCCAACATCCTTGAGTTCTTTAAGAGGTATTCAAGTCATGGATTTTTCTAGGAACAACTTGAGTAGTCAAATTCCAAATTTCTTGGAGACACTCTTCTTGAAGAATTTGAATTTATCGTTCAATGATTTTCAAGGAGAGGTTCCAACAAAAGGAGTGTTTGCAAATGCTAGCACAATATCACTCATTGGAAATAATAGACTATGTGGGGGCATATTAGAACTAAAGTTTCCTAGGTGCTTAACAAAAGAAGAGAAGAAAATGAGATGGCCTCTTGCACTCAAAATGGTAATCTCAATGACATGTGTTATTCTGGTGGTAACTATAGTGTCACTTTTCTTATTTTGTTGGCACAAAAATAGAAGAAAACATAAATCTTCAGAATATTCTTTGAGGCAGTCACTTTTGAAGGTGTCTTACCAAATGCTCCTTAAAGCAACTGATGGATTTTCATTAGTAAATTTAATTGGTGTTGGTAGTTTTGGCTCAGTGTATAAAGGCGTCCTTAGTGAGGACAAATCAATTGTAGCAATCAAAGTACTAAATATTGAACGTCGAGGTGCTTCTAGAAGCTTCATCTCTGAGTGTGAAGCCTTGAAAAATATTCGTCATCGAAATCTTGTGAAGATCATCACTTCTTGCTCAAGTGTGGATTTTCAGGGCAATGATTTTAAGGCTCTAGTTTATGAGTTCATGCCAAATGGAAGTCTAGAAAATTGGTTACATATGGATTTGGAAACAAATAATGGGCAAGTAGATATACAAAATCTGAACCTTCTTCAAAGAACAAACATTGCCATTGATGTTGCTTATGCACTTGATTACCTACACCACCAGTGCCCAACGCCAATTGTTCACTGTGATCTAAAGCCAAATAACATTCTTTTCGACTCAAATATGACTGCTCATGTTGGAGATTTTGGGCTTGCAAAATTTCTTCTAGAACTTACAAATCCAGAACGTAGCAGCTCGATTGGAATAAGGGGAACAATTGGGTACATTCCTCCAGGTAACAACAATTTACTAGACTTTTTAATTGCTAACATATATGATTTCCCACATTAACCATGATTACTTTTTGAGATTCCAAATCATAATGTGAATGTATTATCAATAACAAATATTATGAATGGCAGAGTATGGTCTAGGAAGGGAGGTCTCAACTAAAGGGGACGTCTACAGTTATGGAATCTTATTATTAGAGATGATAACAGGAAAAAGACCCACAGATCGTGTGTTTGAAGGAGGCCTTAACCTTCACAAATATGCTAGAATGGCCTTGCCTAACCATGTAATGGAGATTTTGGACCCAATACTTTTAAGAAATGTTGATGAAGTGATTGATAATCACAATTGTAGCCCTACAAATAGAATAGAGGAGTGTTTGATCTCAATGGTCAAGGTTGGAGTCGCATGCTCTATGGAGTTGCCACAAGAACGATGGGACATTAGCAAGGTTATATCTGAGCTGCATTTCATCAGAAACATTCTTCTTGGCGCTGGGATTTAGCACAACATGCTTAGCTACATGAAAGGTTAAAAATCAAACTATTCACCTTCTTAATGTTAGTATTAAGTTCTTTACTTACGTCGAACTTTTCAACTTTATGTTGTTTTCTATTGACTAATTGCAGGCCCATAAAAGTTCTACGCTCCTTCAAAGTTTTACAATGGATGGAAAGACTTTTCTGGCATACTAGATAAGCATGCTTATGGTTTATTGAATAAAGAGTGTTCAGTGTGGTTCTCATACCTTGTCTTTTATTTGTATTTTTTGTGTGCAAGTGTGAGTAACTCGAAATAATTTCATCCAAACTTGTATTTGTGTTTTAATCTTTTGATATTATGCTTGGAAAATTAACTATGTGATTTCATTTGCAATTGCAATATTTTCAACTAATAATAAGATGTATTTTCCCTTTGCTCCCCATTCCTCACCAATATAATTTTTTCTTTAAAGCTCAAGCTCAAATATAGAAGGATGGTGCGATCTAGTGGCGGAGCAATCTGGTGTTTTTGATGGTGTTGCGATCTGGTCTAAAAAAAAAGCCCAAAATATTTTTCGTCTAATCTCCTGTCTTCTGCGAATGAAATTGAACCACTATCAGCCGTTAGATCCATTTGTCCAAAATCAAAATAAAGAGATTGGAAAAGGGGTCGGTGTTATTGGAGATGGTTCTTTTGTGATCTAATTGGCTTCCTCATTTATCTTTTGGATTATTGAAATTGTTTTTCTTTGATGGCATGGGTATTGATTGATGATTAGTTGCTTCTCTAGTAGAAGTGGTGGTGACATTACAAAGTGGTTGGCATTGAAGGGAGAGAATATGACCAAGAGAGAAAATTAGGGAAGGATTGTGTGTGTATATATATATTTTAAGAGAAAGAAAATACTATATTTTATGATGAGAAAATAATATTTAAATAGAATAGTGATGAAGTATTGAGAGGCTAATATAAATTAGTTAAAGGATTTTTATATGTGTTGAGGACCGTTTTTTCGGCCCACGTGGCATCAAGGTTTTCAGACCCGGACCGTTCATTGAACCGTAAAAAGGAGAGGTTCAAGGTTTTTGAGGTCGAACGGAGGTCGAACCGGGATCGAACCGGGATCGAACCGTGATGACGTCATTATTAATTTAATAATTAATTAAAACCTAAATATAGATATTAAATTTATAAAACTAGTAAAATTGACTAATATATCTATATATGTGAGGAAAATTTAATGATTTTCAAGCATATATTTAATAATTAAATAAGAAAATTAATAAAATAAAATAATAACCATGAAAACATTAAAATTTATGATTAATTTTTGAAGTAAAGTTGAATATCTTTGAAGGATTTTAATTATAATTTTTTTTTTATTCCTTGTAAGAAATGGATAATTCAATTAAGTAGAATAAAATTGTGTTAATTTGTTTTTATAAATAAAAAAAAAAAAAATTGATGAGGGGTTGGACCACACGGTTCTTGTGGTCCAACCCGGTCCAACCCCGGTTTTAAGGGTTCACAGAATTGCCACACATACCCGATTCTTGAAGCTTAAAAAATCGGTTTTCATCCCGGTTCACGGTTTTCACGGTCCGACCTCCCGGTCCAGTCCAGTTCTGAGAACTATGCGTGGCATTACTTTATTGGCAACCCATGCCACATCAACATATTATTGATTTTTTTGAGTAAATCTATGTAAAGCCCAAAGTAAGCTCATATCTCATTCAACTACATGGATTGGGCTCACATGGCCCGCGAGATCCTTACTTCAAGAGGCGGATTCACGTCCACATTTCCTCTTCATCAATTGGGATCATAACTCCACGACATCATCAACATCAACATATGGATCGGGCTTAAGCAATGAATCAAAACTCATAGCCCATATTATCTCTCTTACACTCATGGCAAGCGGCTTCTTCAACAAGAGCCCATATTTACACAAAATGACAATAAAACCTGAGGTACGTCATCTCACTTTCTACTTATGATCCAAGCTCATAAATCTCTTTGGGGAAACTTTAGGAGTCGTGGTTTGAAGGGCCAAGAGGTATGTTCAGTAAAGTTCCAGCAGTTTAAAGTTGATAAAAGAAACATGTTGCTTGGCGTGTCTTCTCCAAATCCTTAAACTCTAACGAGTCCATGTGTAGTGGATAACATATGGTAAGCATCTCTTATTACATAGCACTTTAGATGATAAAATTCCTCATTACTCTTTTCCTAAATCTTAACATTCATCATGTGACAAATGTTCAATATCCCCAACCATCTAACTGCTGGGAAAATAACTGTTCATTTAATCCCCAGCTGTTGCTATTCAAATTTAGAAACTTCATTATATTATTCTACATAAATCTTATTACTTCTTTCAACTAAAATCCAACTCAAACACGTGGCTTAATCTGATTGGCTATCTTTTATCTCTCTCTCTATGCAAAATATTCATGATATTTCTGATACCCAGCTGCTATTTGCCAAAATTTGACCATATATTTCTCTGCCAGCTGTTAGAGGAGAGCATTAAATACTCTTCTTGCTCACCAAGCTTATGTCACAACACAATGAAACCTTGACTAAATCTCAAAAGCTTCTTTGACTATTAACTAATCGTTCTATTACTTATTAGAAATGTGTTGTAATGGAACCTTGGACTAAAAACACAAATACCCGAAAAAAGAAACATTTCCAGCTAAACCCCAGCAATGTATTGCACTTGACACCTGGCTGGGAGTGATATCATCAGCCATTTAATGCTGGAATCCTAGCAACCAACTGTTATACTCAAAATTGCAAGATATCCTTGAAAGAGATCTTACCATTTTCAGCCAAATCCATAAAGTAAATGCTGAATGTCCTCTTCAGTAGTCTAAAATCACCCATCTGACCTCATTGGCTTCTGCCCAAAGCAAACAGATGTCTTATGACAACTATGACAGCTGTCTCATGATAGCTGTCACAAGTTTTCCTGACAGTTGGGACAGCTTTTTCATGATAGCTGTCACAGCTTTTTCTGACAACTGGGATAGCCTTTTCAGAACAGCTGTAATAGCTGACCTAGCAGCCTAAACATTACTGATTTTTCCACATTTGGCTAAAACTAGAACCAACTATTGAAATTACATTTCTCTTGCTAAAATACTTTCATTTTCTGCTACTTTTTCCTCAGCAGCTCTTACCCGAAATAGCAAGAATATCTTAAAACTAAACATACCATTTTTGGTCAAATTTTAAGATGGATTCTCTAAAGATTCATTGCTATTTAGGACAGATTTTGGCTGATATTCTTTGCTAAAATACTCCCTTAAACTCAACTCTAAAGGGAACCTCTCATCAACACCTCAAAGGGACACCAAGAGAGATTCATAAACTTCTTCATTCTCTCCCTGTAATCATCTTCTGAAGCTCTTAATGAAGTGCTGAACTTCTGAGTTTTTAGTTTCTAAAATTAGGAACTAAACTATTCAGCCCTTAGCTCATAAATGCCTTCATAAGCTCTCATACATCCTCCAGCAGAAAATTCCAGCAGCTTTGCTAAACACACTATAATAGTATTACTCTCTTATACTCATGATCTCACTCTCCATATTCGGAAAATACACATGTCCTACTGCCCATATCTCTAAACATCTCTTTCTTCATTTCTCTTACACAATCTCATACACACTTATTATACCATTACATATAACACACCACAACTCTTCTAAGCTCCACTCTCATACTCTCTCACTCTAAAATTCTACTATTTTACTGCCCATAAACACATCTCAATACTCTTCTACACCTATCTTACTGCTCCTATCTCCAAATGCCTAAACACATATCCATACTCTTCTCTTACAAAGTCTTTCCTCTTGGAAAGCAATCTCTACAGCTTCTCCAGCAATTATAATCTCATATTTTTACTATATTTAATCTCCATATCTCTTATACTTCTATATATCACACATATTACAAATATTACATCCCATAACACATCTATATCTTTTACCATCTCCACACTTCTTAAGAGATATCAAACACTCATACTAAAAGCCCTTCTCATGGAAGGCATGAACTTCTATTACTAAAGCCCTTCTCTTAAAAGACACAACTACTTCTTACAAAAACCCTTCTCTTAAAAGGCACAACTACTTCTTACATAAAGTCTTTCTCTTAGAAGGCACAAATGCTCCATGCAAAAGCCTTTCTCATGGAAGGCAACATTATTCATAACTTCACAACAATTAAAAGAGCATTGTCAAAGGGGAAAACTCATTTAAGTGCATGATAAGAGGGCAAGCTTAACCAGCCCCTACACACAGCTGGACATACTCTCTCTCCCTCTAGTTGCACCCATTTTCTCCCCTCAATCTTGAAGTTATCATAGCAAACTGCCTCTCTACTGTTGGAGTTACTTTGCTGGGATATTATCAGCTCACAGAAGCTGTACAACTAGGGCTACAAATCATATAAAGATAAGTGACTTTACTTCCTTATTTTTAAATTTACATTATTGAGCATATGATTGCTTCACATTTAAATACATATTACTTTATTCCAACCACTATTACAACTATTAACCAAGGCTTAAATTCATTTAAATGCATGATAAGAGAAGCAAGCTTAACTAGCCTCTACCGCTGGCATTTTGCTAGAATCCTATCAGCTTAGTGATGCTATACAGTTGGAGCTATAAACCATACAAAGATAAGTGACTTTGCTTCCATATCTTTAAATTTACATCATTGATTTCATGATTACTTTACCTCTAAATAAATACTACTTTATTTCAACTGTTATTACAACTAATCAAATCTATTATATCAAATGCATATTACATATTTATTCAACCATTATCGTAATTCTTAGACTTTGACCTTAATGATTTTGTAGGCTTAAAAATACGCCAGTAGCCGTTGGACCACGTGACCCAATATTGAGTTCCGGATGCAACTCCCCAAAAAGAACTCAGGCCTAATAAGGTTATCCCTCCAACGGACCATAAGTGGCTGGGTAACCGAAAAAGGCCCCCGAACAATATGTTTACATTGTACTTGCCATATAAATTTACATGTAAACACACAAAAGTGCATTGATTCAAGTTAATTAAGAAAACTAGTCATTACTCTTCTCTCTCTCTCTCTCAAGGTCAATACTTTCCATTCATCCTAATTCAGGATTGCTGCATTTTCCAATCACAAAAAAATACTTAAGAGTGTGATGAAATTTATGCATTTGCATGTGAATAATTTTTCGTGTGCTACATCTCATCACACTCATAAGTTTTATTTGAATTCATTTTCCTCTCAAACCCATTTCTCCCAACTCAAATAGTGTTGGGTTATAAATTGACTTGGGTTAATTAATTCAATTATCCAAGTTGATTAATTAGATCATATTATATACAAATTGTGGAGGTACAAACAAATCACCAAAATAGCTAAAGTGCAACAAAAAGTAAACTTGACACAGTGATTTGTTAATTAATGAGGAAAACCTCTTGCAAGGCAAAAGTCCCACCGAGTGATTTTCAGGTCACCACTCCTAAGAATTCACTAATTATAAATCAAGAGCGGTTACAAGTATTAGGAATCTTACCACTACTCTAGACTATCCCAAAACGCCAATTTACAGTTGAATCTTTACTCCAATACCCAATTGGACTTGATTTTGTAGAGACTTCTTTCTTTGCACGGATCCCAGTATGTGACTAACTCCTTTACACGAATTCAAGTATGTGACTAACTCCACAACAACCCTTTGATTGTTGTAGTTGATTTGCAACAGTTTCATATAGAAACACCAATAAGGTCGTCAATGTTGGTGCTAGAGACTTTGCTTAGTTACAAAACCCAAAGGCCCACAAGAAACACAGTAATATCTCTTTCTTCTGTAGGAGGAGGCTAGGGTTTCAAAAAGAAAACTTTATGAAACTTTTTAGGGTTTGGGTTTTTTTTTTTCTCCACCTCCTTATTTAAATAGGAGTTTAATGGGTCTTTTAAATGGGCTATCCTATTCCTATTAGGTTTACACAAACCCATAAACAAATAGTCAATAGGATTAACGTTGAAGGCTATATTCTGAAATCCCCTAAATCGAGAGGTATCGAGACAGGTATCAAGCTTCATTAAATTTCGATAGATTAACAGGTATCGAGATATGTATTAGGACCTGCAAATTTAGCATTTCTTGAGCAGTTTCTTGAGTATTCTTCATGTCTTTAATATAACCACTTGTAACGATCATCTTGAACCCACTTAGATTTACCCAAATACAAGTAAAGTGCGTTTTGTTATAGGATATGCTAATTACATAAAAATATGAATCTAACAATCTCCCATTTTGGCACTCCGTGACAAAATCACAAGAGTACATTAAATGTCCTAGAAGACATTCTACTCAAGATTACAAAAAAATAAGCCTAGTCTAAAATATCTGAACCTTGGAAGTTGCTACAAGAAGAAGGCTCGAAATCTTGACTTGCTTTAACCTATCTTTCTTGAAAGGCACTAAATAAGACGCATGTGAACATTTATTCACAGTGCTAGCAAAATAAACAACAAGAATATCTCACTCATAGCATGTGAACGAAAGCACAAAGATATACATATCAAAATATATCAATATGAAAGTGTATCAAACTAAGGACATAGAAAGCTAAAAAACTTGATCGGAGACAGACAGAAAACTGACACAAAGGGAATAAGGAAAACAAGAAACCATAGACCAACATGAAAAAACATGAAAACAAGATGCTATGGACACAAAGGGATAATAAAAATGCAAAACATGAAAAACATATGAAATGCACGCAAGAGGAGCTTGATCTATCAAGAGGTATCCAGGGAGGTGTCGAGGAAGACTTTGATAGATCGAAACAGGTATCAAGCAAACAAAAGGTTAAGGAAAGAGGCTCGATGTATCGGGGTGGTGTCAAGAGGTGTCAAAGAAGATCTCGATGTATCGGAGAGGTATCGACATGTATAAAACATGAATTTTTCAAGGAAGAAAAAGCATGGATTGTATGCAAACATGAAAAAAAAAAAAAAAAAAAAAAAAAAAAAAAAAAAAAAAAAAAAAAAAAAAAATCAATCCCATGACCAACCCATATTAAAAAGAGTTAAAGAGTTAAACATATTAATGAAAAATTTAAAACTCCAAAAACAAATTTTAAAGCAAAAACGCAAAATTTTGTTTTTTTTTTAAATATACTCATACTAGTACAAGAGTAACTTTAGATGGGAAGAATTAAAGTAGAGGACAAATAGAAAGAAAATTAAATCTTAGGATCCTTTATCACCCACAGAGCACGAGTCTTTGGCCGTGAAGATGAAAAGACACGTGTCCTAGTATGTCTACTACAGGACATAGAGGAATTAGAATTCACCTGAAATTGAGTTAAAAAGCTTACAATTTTTAATAACTCACCAATAATAGATATAGGGCCTTTAGACAAAGGTTGAGATCAATTAGACACTCGCTTATGAGGGAATAGTTTAAAACATTTAGGACGAGCATGACTAGAAGCATCACAATGATGACAAACATGAGTAGTTTCAAAAATACTAAGCTTCCTAGAAGGAGGTCTAACATTGGAGGTTGAAAAAGACCTTAAATTAGGACAATTTGCCTAATATGACCAACAACATAACAATGATGACAAGTGGGGACAAATTCAGATTTTTCTTTCAGCCTAAGAGGAGTTTTAGACATGGATTTAGAAACTTCAGAGATAACATTAGATTTTTTTAAATTTGTCTATCCTAGCAATATTAGCTTTCAACTCTTCATTATTCCTTTTAAATGGAGGCTTATAATTTTTTTTCTCTTTAGAGTTAGGCTCAATAAGAAGTTTGGCACTAGTTAATTTTTTCAATTTTAGTTTTAGATTCAACTAGTCGCTCTTCCAAACTCTTAATTTTGTCCTTTTGAGATGAAAATGGATTTATAAAAGTTTCACTCAATTTATTGGCTTCATCCAATTTTGCAATTAATTCATCTTTTTCAAGTTTGACATTATCAAATTTACTCTTAAATTTTGTAAAGCTTTTAACTGATTTGGCATGAAATTTATAAAGTTTACAATAGGCATCATGAAAGACTTTCACAAAGATCAGCTTTAACAAAAAAGGAATGGATCTTTGTAAGAGAAAAAGTGAGAGATTTTGATTAGAGAATGATGGAAGAAGACATAGTTGATTCAGTGGAGATGAAGGGGAGTGGCTTGGTGGATTTGGGTTTAGAACAAAAGATTAACCACTAAGAGAGATGGAAAAAAGAAAAGAAAAGATTCTTACTTGTTTCTCAGTTTTTTTTGAGGTTGTGGGTTTCCAAAAGAAAAAGAAAAAATAAAGAAAAGGAAAAAAATTGGTACAAAAAAAAAAAAATATATATATATATATATATTATTAAAAGCAAATGTGGTTGTTTTTTTTTTTTTTTTTTTTTTTTTTTTTTTTTTTTTTTTTTCTTTCATTTAAGCGCTGGCCATATTAACCACTCAAATTTAGTCACATTAGCATCTAATTTAATATTTTAATATTAGGCATGCCAATTGTATAAACCGTTTGCCACATAAGCATTTTCTGTTAGTGAGTTAACGATAGGGACTAAATTGAGTGCAAGTTGAAAATAGTAGGGACCAAATTGGCTACTATCAAAATGTAGGGACCAAATTGATTGTGACTCCAAAATGTAAGGACCAAAATAGTGTTTTTGCCAAAATTCAATTTACCTTACAATCTATACTTATTTAATAAAATGATAACTCAACTAATATTAAATCAGTTCACTCTCATTTTAATTTGCGCCAAGTATCCTAAATTAGATTTCATATCTTCAATATTTTGGCTTTTATTTAAAATTAGTCATAGCCCACTGAATTATTTTAATTTTAAACTCAATTACAAATTTCCATTTAATTTACACATTATTTAAAAAACTTCAAAACCATTTAAAATTATTCTCAAACCATCTGAAAATTGAAACTAATTTATATTCTCTTTAAAAAAAATTCCATTAATGAAAGTAAAAACCTCAATTAAAATTTTACCTTGTTCTAATTATTAGTGCGCCTTTGCGATATATTTTCATAATTTATTTGAGAAGTACGATAAATATTAACAACAATCATTGTATTGCGATCAAAACATTATGTTTTTATTTTATTTATCAATAACCACTCGCCGCATTAACAGTTTGTAATTTTATTTTATTTTATTTTTTGTAAAAAAAAAGTTTATATCTGTAGTATTACTCTATATCTATTGTAGTTATTTTTAAAAAAAATGTTACGTCTACAATATTTTCACAATACTTTAAAATAAATCTTAAGTGGTAGATTGTTACAAACGGTTATATGTGTGCCAAAAAGTAATTTAAGTGGTAAATTCAAATTGGAAGCAATAAAAACTTACCACCTAAATTTTTTTGTAAAAGTACTATAAAAATGTTATTGATGTATAATTTCTCTATTTTGAATGCTAAAGTACAAATTACGCCTCTAAAATTTGGAAGCCTTTAATTTTACACTTAGAAATTTCAAAGTTTCGATCTTATCCTTGAAGTAACTTCGTTCATATTTTTCATTAAGCAGCACGTAAACTTACCAAACTTGTTTACTTTATCCAATAATGATAATAACATGTAATTTTTGTGGCATAAAAAAAAAAAAAAAAAAAAAAAAAACTTGAAATAATTAAAGAATTAAAGTTGCTTTGATGAGATGCCATGTATTGTGCCAATAGATTTACTCAATGGTTAGGATTAAAAACAAGGGTATTTTTTAATTTTATTTTACTCAATACGCAGGGTATAATACGATTCTCAAAACCATTTAGATAAAACCCTAGTGAAAACAAAAAAGTATCGCCGGGGCTAGCTAGGCGCATGCGTTGTCTTCTTCTTATAGCTCTATCAACACATTCCTTTGGTCACAATTTCTTATCTCCTCTCAATACTCTCCGCTCCGCTCACTCAACCCTATCCCAAGCGATCACGCGCCGCCCCTACCCGACGATTCAAATGGAGGAGACTCTCCGTAAAGCCCTAGCCGAGAAGCAATCGGCCGTGGATTCACAAGGCAACGCCGTTCGTGCTCTCAAGGCTGCCAAAGCCGCCAAGGCCGATGTCGATGCCGCTATCGAAGCCCTCAATGGGTTGAAGCTCGAGAAGGCCTCGATCGAGAAGCAGCTCCAGGCTACCGTCTCCGGCAGCGGCGGCGATGGGTCGCTCAACAGGGAAGCTTTCCGGCAAACCGTGAATAACACGCTCGAGCGGCGGCTGTTTTACATTCCGTCGTTCAAAATCTACCGCGGCGTTGCTGGGCTTTACGATTACGGGCCTCCCGGTTGTGCCGTCAAGTCCAACGTCCTCGCTTTCTGGCGCCAGGTTAGCTCAAAGCTCAAATTCTTTGTATCTACTTTGTCTTTGTTTTGAAACTAGCAACTCAGGGCTTGGTTATAGCATGGATTACTTGAAGAAGTTTGTGCATGAATTGCATTGAGAATACTTTGTTAGGATTTGGGGTAATATTGAGCACAGAAGACACACACTTTTATATATGTTAAAGTTTTCCATGATATTTGAATTGCTTATTACTTCAATCAGTGTAACAGTTTTTAAGGTGTTTTTTTTTTGGGTGTAGTGATGGGCTATGTAATGTGATTGATGATGTCAATCAAATCCAATAAAACAGTGTTTTAATTATGAATCTTGATGTATGGAGCTTGTAAATTCATAATAAGTTAGGAGTTAAAAATGAGGGAGCCTCCTGGGTGCTTAGCCCCGTCATGGATTACCCGGTAATTGGTTCTAGAGGGTGGGGTCAGTTGCCTATGGGAATTTAATTAACAGTCGACATGCAGCTAATCTAAGTAAAGTTCTCCTATGTCATCACAAGAAAAAAGAAAAAAAAAAGGGGGAGTACAGTGCAGGCTTGTGATTATAGTTTGGCTCTTGGGGGTTTAGTTTTTCGGAGTATTTGAAGGTTTGGAGGAGTGGACAGAACATAAACTTTCCATTTCATTTGTAATGGTTCAGGTTTTATTACAGGCTGCCCTGTTATGTAAAATTATTTTTAATGACATGGCACTCAATATGCCAATAGATTTAGAATATCCAATTTGAACCGTGAAGTGATTAGCATGAAGTGCTGCAGGCATGGTTCTGTTGATCTTGTGTTGTCTGAACCAAACGAAGTTTTGAAATCTTAAGCAAAGGGGAGGGGAGAAGAGATGGATTGATGTACAATGCACCATGAATAAAGTATGCAATATTGTCATTCGTTGTATCTACATGTGTGTTCAAGTTATAAGTCATCATTTTCATTTTTGATGACCTTGGCACAGCCATTTTACTTGAAATTCAACCATGATGGAACTTTTTTGCTAGCATTTGACCTAGATTTTTTAAGATTTCATTAACGAACCAGTGTGAATGATGACAAACTTAGAAGTTGTGCATTTATGTCAACATTAAACATTCCTATTGCAAAATTAGTTCGTTCATATTTTAATTTTGGGTTTTGTTTGCAGCATTTCGTGCTTGAGGAGAACATGTTGGAAGTTGATTGCCCATGTGTCACACCTGAGGTTGTACTGAAGGCATCTGGGCATGTTGATAAATTCACTGACCTTATGGTCAAGGATGAGAAAACGGGCACCTGCTACCGTGCTGACCACTTGCTTAAGGACTTTTGCAATGAGAAGCTTCAGAAAGACCTTAGCATAACTGCAGAGAAGGCAGCAGAACTGAAACATGTACTTGCAGTCTTGGATGATCTCTCATCTGAAGAGCTGGGTGCAAAGATCAAGGAGTATGGCATTACAGCTCCAGACACAAAGAATCCACTGTCTGATCCGTATCCGTTCAACTTAATGTTTCAAACATCGATAGGCCCATCTGGCTTGAGTCCTGGGTGAGTATTTGGTAGATATACCTCTGTTCTTGGGAATTATTTTGTCCATACCAAATAAGTGGGGAATGCGCTCACAATGAGGCTTTTTTTTTGGTAGGGTGGGGGGTGTTTACATCTGATTGTATTAAACTCTTTAGATTCTTTTGATTGACTTTGATCATCTCTTGAATTTGTGTGCAGAATTATGAGTACTTACCCTTGGAAGCAGAGTTATTAATTATTTCATTTTCTGCAGGTATATGCGTCCTGAAACTGCACAAGGCATATTTGTTAATTTTAAAGACTTGTACTATTACAATGGTAACAAGCTCCCCTTTGCTGCAGCTCAAATTGGTCAGGCTTTCAGAAATGAGGTAATTCTCTCCTTAAAAGTGAAAAGCGTTTAACAAATGAGGTAATTCTTTCAGAAATGCGTTTAATTTATTTTTCTAACAAATTGCTTCCAAGTTTTACTTGTCAAATAAAAAAGAGAAAAGCTGTTTCTGTGCATGTTGTGTGGGCTTATGCTAGTATTTCTTTATGTAAATTGCTATATTGTGTGGAACTGAGAATGTTTCTCAACTCCTGTTACCTGGGTCTTGAGTGTCACACAGAGAGAAAGAGCTAATGTGATTTTTCATATGGGCAGATTTCTCCTCGCCAAGGCCTTTTGAGAGTCCGTGAGTTCACCCTGGCTGAGATTGAGCACTTTGTAGATCCTGAAAACAAGTCCCACCCAAAATTTTCAGAAGTCTCTAACTTGGAGTTTTTAATGTTCCCAAGAGAAGAACAAATGTCTGGCCATTCCGCAAAGAAAATTCCACTGGGTGAAGCAGTTTCAAGGGTTGGTTTGAAGAATATCTGTTTTTTTCCCCCTCCTTTTTGGTTTGGTTTGGTTTGGCTTGGCTTCTCCTCTCTCAATTGCTTGGTTGCCTATTTTTATGTGACAATGCTGTGGTTAAATGTTTCTAGGGAATTGTCAACAATGAAACTCTTGGCTACTTTATTGGGAGAGTATATCTGTTCTTAACTCGCCTTGGTATAGATGAAGACCGTTTACGGTTCCGGCAGCATCTCGCAAATGAAATGGCCCATTATGCAGCAGACTGTTGGGATGCTGAGATTGAGAGTTCCTATGGGTGGATTGAATGTGTTGGTATTGCAGATAGGTCTGCATATGACTTGCGTGCTCATACGGTAAGAATTTGATTGGTATTATTTCAGGATTCTTACAATTAGACAGTAAACTAGATGTTTTTGAAAAATTATATGCTTCAATCACTTTAATGATGAGATGCCATGATTTCTAAGAATAAAATGGATTGTTTAAGTTCATTTTGCCACATTATTGTTCAGAAAGCTTGCTAATGTGATATGAACCTTCATTGTTATCATAATAAGTTAGTTAATGCTTTTATTTGCAAGCTGCTGACAACTTATATTGTATCAAGACATTGTACCATTACAACATAGAAGAAAATGCTAAGGATGTATCTACTTTACTTTCTGGCAATAGTGATGCTATTTAGCTATGGAATTTTGATATTTGATCTATGACAGGATAAAAGTGGTGTTGCACTTGTGGCTCAAGAAAAATTCTCGGAACCTAGAGAAGTGGAGGTAATCCTTCTGTTTATTTACCATACCCACCATCATCATAATTAGTACTATAAACATGGGTGCATTACTTTTGTCACAACACAACAAGAAGCTTTTTTGAGTACACCTGCTTTAAAATTGCTTGACTCATGGTGTATATTTCAGAAACTAGTCATCAATCCAGTGAAAAAAGAGCTGGGTCTTGCATTCAAGGGGAACCAAAGGATGGTGATTGAAGCTTTGGAGGTATTCAATTCAGTAGCCCTCTTTGGTCCTGGATGCCATGATTTCCAGAAACTGTAGTGCTGCGTTAATGTTGATCTATTATTTGTTTTGTTTTTTTGTGTTAGGCAATGAATGAAAAAGAAGCTTTGGAAATGAAGGCCACTTTAGAATCCAAGGGGGAGACTGAGTTTTTGGTGTGCACACTTGGGAAAAATGTAACTATTACAAAGAGCATGGTCACAATTTCAAAGGAGATTAAGAAAGAACACCAGAGAGTTTTTACACCATCTGTGATCGAGCCATCTTTTGGCATTGGGAGGATAATATATTGCCTCTATGAACATTCTTTCTACATGAGGCCAAGTAAAGCCGGGGATGAGCAGTTAAACGTTTTCCGTTTCCCGCCTCTTGTTGCACCTATTAAATGCACAGTTTTCCCACTTGTTCAGAATCAGCAATATGAGGAGGTTGCTAAAGTCATTTCTCAATCATTGACTACAGCTGGAATCTCACATAAGATTGACATTACAGGTATTTCATCTTTCCACTAATTTGTGAATATGGACATTGGTATAGGGGCATTTGTTCTCGCTTGATTGCATATGTCAATATTTTTTTTCTTCCTTTTACTCCATTTTTGTGAGCTGTAATCTCTGCCAATTTTAAGAAGTATGAAACCAATGACTTGTGTACTTTCATCAAAGTTTTAAGATAAAATCACCATTTAGAAGTCCAGGTGACTGAAGTGTGTACTGTGTAAATGTATATACCTAAAAAAAATAAAAAATCTGTACATTTATAAAATTTTCTCTCTTTGGGAGTAAGGCAACAGGAGAAGCACTTGAGGGTGTCCCTATTGCCCATGAAAGTCAATTTTCATGTGATCCGTGTAGCATTTAAAATTGTTAGTGTTTAACTTTACATTGAATTTCAACAAGTTTATTGAACCGGCCTATTAAATTCATCTTAGGATTTAAACATTAGTCATCATTTCTTTCTTTATCATTTGGCAATGACTGCATTTTCTTTACTCTGTATTGCAATGACATCAATTACAATAGAAAGGTAATTGTTTGCCTCAGAAAATGATGAGATGGAGGGCGGCCTAATGCATTATGTGGAATGTTACTGATTGTGTGAATGTTGAATGATGTTTACTAGGGACATCAATTGGTAAACGATATGCAAGGACTGATGAACTTGGGGTACCCTTTGCAATCACCGTTGATTCAACATCCTCAGTGACAATCCGGGAGAGGGACAGCAAGGATCAAATCCGTGTTGATGTGGAACAGGCAGCATTGGTCATTAAGGAGGTGACTGATGGACGGAGGACATGGGCTGATGTGTGGTCTACTTTCCCCCATCAATCTTCTGCTTCCGCTGACGATGACTAGTGAGGGCTGATTAATTTCCAATTTGGAGTTCTTACTCTTTTCTTTTTCTTTTTTTCCTTATTTGGTAAGTGGAGTTGTCTTGCATTAAAAAGACTATAATGTTTTTGTTTGTTTTTTTTTTTTTTGGGCGGGATTGATTACAACCAATTAAAGTGATACCAAATTTTAAATGTATTCAGCTAGACAATAATGTTGTAGCTACTCCTGGAATGCTTGTTTTGCATGGAAAGAGTAATGATAGGGACAAAATATGTCATAACCTACACAAAATATGTCATAACCTTTTTTCACTTGTGCTTTTACTTATCAAAAAAAAAAAAATATGTCATAACCTACATAGATATCAATTGAATTCTCAATTTTGCGCCACATACAATACATTAAGATGCATAGTGTAAGTTTTACATATATAATTTAAATATTATTGATAGTCATTCTTATCTTCTTCTTTTTTTAACTATTTAAAAAGTTTTGTAAGGATATTATTAGGTAGAACATGTAAATTATCCAATTTTTTAAATATTTTTATGTTCATTAATTTCAGTCTTTTTGGTTTTTGTACATAATAACTTACTTGGATAGATATTTATGATGTGGTTTTACATTTGACTCTAAAATTAAGAAATAACTTTCTCTAAAAATAAATAATTTAGGACACATGGTATAAAATTGAACTTTAATTGTAAAATCTAATTGGATTTTTTCTATATTATGGACCTTTCTCCTTGTTATTCTTGTTGTAGGTATGTGATTATTCTCAATAGCTTTTGTGTTTTGCATATTATCTTTGATCGGTAGGTTATTTTATATTCCTTTTGTGTTTTGCTTATTTTCTTTGATTGATAACCATGTGCTCAATTGCGTTCGATTCTTTGTATTTTTTCAGCACTTCGCCACTCTTTTCAGTGTTCCCATCGCCTCTCTATTTGATGGTTTTTATATTTTTCCTGTTGGGTCTCTGGTTATGGGTTATGGTTGAGTGGTCTCTACTTTGTGATGGAATCCCAGCTGCCCTTGAGCATTTATTAGGACTTCCAGAAAGAGAGGAAGCTCAAATATGACTTCACCGAATCGATTAATAATGCCAAGCTGTTGGGAACTTGTGATTGTGATTGTTAAAAGGGTCTCACGTCAATATATATTAAGAAGAAAGAGGGGCCCTAAACCATCTCTAACATCTGGGCAGAAAACCCGAGTAGCAAGGTTGAAGATGGTTAAAGGCCGTCCCAATTTTGTTTTACAAAAGGATGCCTAAGAAGCAACATTATGGGCTAAAAAAATTCAGGTTCCTGGGAACAAAACAAAAATCCCAACAAGAGGATCTTAAAGATTCATTTATAATATTCAAAATAGGAAGAAGAAAATCTGGTGTAGAGGTAGCAGAAGCAGTATGTTTTTGAGAGCTTCTGTTATTGCCAAAAAAAATCGCTTTCAAATTGAACATAAGTGAGATTGTGCTGGACAGAGTTTCAAGGCTAAAAGAGCTGCATTGACTTCACCAAGGAGGGGATCTGATGGAGACAATAAAGATGAGTGTGCAAAAACAGGACTTAACCTTTGTCATTTCTACAAGAAGCTGCTGCCACAGAGAGATTTGGTCTAATTGCTACATCATAATTTATTTTGACCACCCAGCCAATAGGAGGAAGTCATTTGGATAATCTGGGAGGCCTGAGGGCTGGCCAAGCTTCAAGATGAGCCTCATAGGATTTGTTTATATCTCTTGCAGCTTTTCTAAGATCGGGAATGTGACCTGCAAAAAATGGTTAAACTTCTGATTCTCCAAATGTTGTCAATAAGGATTGAGCAAAGAAGGATAAAACTGATTGTATCTTCCTCAAGAATTTTAAGAGATGAAGAAGCAGGGAAGAGCAAACATTTCATGGATGTAAAAATGTGTATAGTATAGTAAAATACATAAATACTTAATAAGATTTATAAAAAAAATATATATATATACATATATAAAAGGTATATATATGACTAATGACTATATTTTTTTTAGAATCAACTAATGACTAATTTAATTATTACTTATGTAGTAATAATTAGCAAAGTGAATTAAATAAATCAAATTATAATATGTTCATAACATTCATGTTCAAATTGATTAAATTCAAAAGTGATAGGAAAAGGTTTTGTTTCAAACATATTTGGAGCTATTTTAGTCCAATCTATTATGTAGTAATTGAAGAAACTATCTATGTGTATAGTTACCGAACTTTTTTAATGAGTTATGTGATTTGTTTAAATAATACACGTGGATAGTTTTATAATTTGTCACTTAATGGGTTGGAAAATATAGTTTAGAACATGTTTGGAGCCAAATTTGTCCAAAATGATAATACATGACATATAATCCAAAATAATTACTTCTTTATTATATTTATCATCTTGTCTAATTAACTCCCTCTAAGTCTATGTTATCAGCATGTTGATCATCTTGCAAGATTATTTTTTCATTGACATTTTCCTTGTTATAATCATCAACATTTGTAATTTCTTCTTGTTCTTCTATTTTAGTAACTTTTTCTTGGCATTCTAACTTCTTCTTTTTTTTTTTTTCTTTTTTTTTTTTTTTTTTTTTTTTATATCTAGCATTCTAACTTCTTAGACTTATAACAACAATATAAAAAAAAATAATTATATTATCATTTAATACCTTATATATAATGTAGAAATGAAATTTGCAAATGTGAAAATGAAGTATCAAGTGTGAAATATAAATTTGGTAGGAGACAGAGAGAAGAAAAAAGATAATACACCTTATTTTATTGACTGAATCTAGTCCAATAATTTGTGTTAAAAACAAAGCCAACATCTTATTGGACTCTAATCAAAGCACAAATTTTAACAAACAAAACACAATTTAAACTCTTATAATTATGCATAGTCCAATATGTACTATTCATCTTATACGCATTTGTATGTCATACAATTCATAAATATGGTCTATACATAATTTTTTCAATTGATACAATACATATATATCATATTATACTCAAAATTATGACTTAACTGAGAGCCTCTTTAAGTAATGTTTAAGAACTATAATGTAAGTTGTTTTACGATTAAAAACAACATATTAGTATAGAAATGTAAGTTTTTACTTGACATCTCAAAGAGCGGGAAGTGCAGTATAGAAATAGATTATTAGATTGGAGTTGGATTTGTTGAGAAGACTGTAAGAGTAGGTGTAGTGTAGACTGTAGAATAGTGTATTGATGTTTTTACTGAGGTGCTTCGACGTTCTAAGGGAAGGTGGGTCTATGGGTCTACATGTGTTAGATGTTATGCCATGTTTGTTTTAGCGATGATATTTTTTAGAAAATCATTTTCAAAGAAGTATTTTCTATAAAACTATAGAGTTATTTTCCAAAAATATTTAATGGATAACAATATCTAAAAATAAGTTCTACTTTTTATGTTGACCAAAAATAGTTTTCCTTTGACTTATCTTTTTTTATACTACAAAACACTGAAAAACATAAAAAATTATCTTTATACAAGGTTTTCCTTCAAAACAAAAAAAACATAAAAAATTATCTTTATACAAGGTTTTCCTTCAAAACAAATAGAGCGTTACGCATATTAAGTCTTCCTCTAATCTTTTGGTCATTGCTTGTATATCTTTATTTGGCAGAAGAAACTTTATTAAGTAGTTTGAACATTTCAAGCATATCTAATTGTAGTTATCCATAAATGTTTTTTTTTTTTTTTTTTTTTTGGGTTCAAATGATAAATTATAGTTCAATGGTAATTGCATCATATGTGATAGTCTAAATACACCCTACATATGTAAGGAGTTAAAATCTACTTATTAGTTATAAGTTTGTATCAATTTGTTTAATTGTATTAGCATGATTTCAATGATTAGTGGTTAATTGTAATAGCATTCTCAATTATTGCACGTATTGCATAAAGTTTTGTCAAGTATAAACTATTTCATACACATTTAAATTCTACACGAGAATTTATGCCCTTTAACTTGCACCTCTCTCTGTTTCTAAAAAAAAAAAAATGCATCTCTCTCTCTCTCTATCTCAAAGTAAATTTTGAAAATGAGGGAAGAAGATGGAGTTATTAAACATAATTTGAAAGATTGAAACCCATTTCAAAAGAATTGCTCTAACAAATTCTACTTTGCTCTAAAACAATATCGTTCCTCTTTTGCTGTTTCTTTTTGACAATTTTGAATTTATATTTGCAACATTACTATTATTTTTAAGAGAGAGGTAAGTTAAAATTATCACGATTAAAATATTTAGTGAAAGAAATAAAAATAAAGAGAGAAAATTAAGGGAATCCTCTGAAGTTGTGAGGATTCTTTGGGATTCTGGTGGATGTAGGAATATGTGTAAAATGGGAAAGAAATGATGACAACCCCATTAATGAGAGACTATAAAAGAGGGGAGGGGGGTCAACATGGGGGTTGGTTGGAAAAAGATGGGGAGTGAGAAATAAAGAGAGAAACACTAGGAAACATAGGGGAACAAAGGGAAATCAGAGGAGAAAACTGGAGGTAAGATTAGGATAAGACGAACCAAGCGAAGTTTTGAGGCCTGACCTGTAGGATAGTGATATAGCCCATAATAAAATAAATTGCGGCCCAAATACTGCTACTTGAAGAGTTTTGGGGTACCACAAAATATTATTTGTATTTATTTATTTAATTTTTTTCACTGTGAGTGCATTGTCCTATGACAAGGTGTACTCTTTGGGAGTATGGCTCGATCAAGTGGGCCTAAGAGATAAAGGGTTGAGAGTCATCACTTGGTGTAGGTTTAGGAACCAACTTGAGCCTCTTGCAGAGGCATACACACCAAATATTAGGTCCAAAGTTAAGCTACGGCTTGGGAAAGTATTAAGCAACCAAGATTGCCCGGCCTATTAGCTGGTCTCCACTTATGTGTTGATAGACCATGTTTAAATAAAGTTTTTATTAAAAGAGTTCTAATCATATCCTAATCACACACAAAGTATTAATTAAAAAAAAACACATAACATGTTAAAGATTGCATTCACCATAAAAAGAACCTCATTTAATCCCACAATGAAATCAGATTCAACCACATAGGAATTAGAAATCATATTAGACAAACAATGATATATTTCAAATACTACCTAATATGGCAAAAAATTGACTGAAATAAATATAACAAACAATTTATCAAAATTAATTAACATAATAATAGGAATTCAAAGTTAACAAAATCACAAAACATGGGTAAAAGCAATCAACTAAAACAAAGCACAATTAACATGTCCGATCATGTATGCATGATCAAAATCTCGTGTATGCAATCTCGATGATGCGTAAATATCCTAATATAGGAACTTGAAGTTTACATTTTAGATTGCACCATTCGAAAGTCCAATACATAAACTAATCATTTTAACATCAACAAGCACTAAGAATTAAATACAAGTAATCTATGATCATATTAACAAATCGAACAAAAATCATAATCATCAAGAAAAGCACATGTGAAAATTGCTACACGTTAGAACATACAGACTTAAAATCTAAGGGCATAAACCATAGGAAACACAATGAAAAAAAAACAACAGCAACAACAACAACAACAACAACAAAAACAAAACTAAGAATGAAGCAAAAATCAATTCATGGTCAAACTAACATGCATCAAAGAAAAGACATAAGCGTCATACAAAAAAATGAATAAAACTTGGACTAAATTAAGAGATTCATATGGATCTTATTTAACAGAGGAAGAGATCAAAGAAAGAATACTTACCTTGCTAATGGATCTAGTTAGTTAAAAGTTTGAACCATTTGATTAATTGTAATAACATAATTTTAATGTTAAGTGGTTAATTGTAATAGCATTCTAAATTGTTGCTTGTATTGCATAAAATTTTGTCAAGTACAAACTATCTCATATAAATTTAAATTCTACACAAAAATTTACGGTCTCTAACAATACTTCGCTTCAACACCTCTCTCTCTCTCTCTCTCTCTGTGAAAATGAGGGGATAAGATGGAGTTACTAAACATAATCCGAAAGACTGAAACCTATGTCAATTTTTTTGACAATTTTGAACCTACATTTGAAACATTATTACTGTTTCAAAGAGAGAGGTAAGATAAAACTATCGTGATTAAACTATTTAGTGAAAGAAAAAAAGATGAACAAAGAGAATTAGTTAGGAACTTGGAATAAATAGTAGGTGAGATGATTAACAAAAGTTTTAATTAATTATAAAAAATTGATAGTAAAAATCTATTTAAATATTTTTCTTTATCAATATAGATTTATCAAGAGATAAAACCAACCTTTGACTAATTGGCTCATGAGAGTCCACAAAAACTCAAAAATGTTATTAGTCTTTTTTCGATTAGAAACAAGCAGATATACTAAAAAGGCTAGGTTGGGGGAGGCTTAATTCCTAGAAAACGTATTTAAGTCTCAATTTGGTTGTGGTTCAGTGGGCTGCCATGATATAGGCATCTTCCTAACATTATCAAGTGTAATCAAACCACAGATCATTTGGAAAGTATAAGCGAAAAAGATTGTGGCCATGCATGCAAAAAACTCTTACTATCTCCATAACATTTTTGTAAGAAATCTTAAGTGATAGGTTATTACTTACTGTTATTGGTAGGTAAAAATGTAATTTCTCTGGTAAGTTCAAATGAGCACTACTAATAACTTACCACATATAATTTGTTGTGAAAATGTTGTGAAAGTGACACTTTTCAAAAACTTTAGCCCTTTCTCTACCAAAAACCATGAGTAATTATTAGCACAATCACATGATACGGTCATACCAATATAAATAAATCACCTAACAAAAAATTTAATTGTTTCATTTGATTTTTAAAAGTTGTGATATATTTTTGTATTACGTGGTTAATTTTTATTGGTGTGGAGTACCACGTTAATGGTACCAAGGGTATTTATGAATTTTACCCAAAAAACATATTATTTTTTATTTATTTTTTACAAGTAAATAATTAAGTGAATAAAGTAGATGAGTAGATCAGATTTATAAGTGTGGGCAAAACTTATGTATAATTTCATAGGTACTATTATACCCTAGGTTTTTTTTAATTAAATCCAATCATGTGACTCCATTGACTAATACAATATAAAAAAAATTATGTATTCTCAAAAGCAATTTAATAAAAAAAACTTAAGGTACAATAACTAATTAATTGTACATTTTCTCCAAAAAATAAAATGTAAATAAAAAGTTTTAACAATCGCGCTAAATTGCGGGATTCGGAAAATTAGAGAAGACAAGACTCCGAGAAGTCAGTTGGTAGCAGGAGCTCGAAAGAATCAAGTACATAGGGTAGACTAGGTTTGGATGGTCTTTTGTTATTCATGTACTCCAACTTTATTCTCTAGTGGATCGATTTCGACTTGGAAGGTCGCGCAGAGGTTTTTTGCCGAGTTCTTCGATTTCCTCTTCGATAACACGTCTCAGTGTTATCTTGTATTTGCATCTCTCTTCCCGACTCTTAAACTTTCCTTTTATTGTTGATAATTGATGAATATGGCTTAGGGTAGTGATAACAGTTGTTTGTGCTTCTTTACTCTTGTTCCGCACTTAGTATAAGTTAGAGTAAAAGCTATCTAGTCGTAATTTTAATTTGGGGGTCTAAACAAGCTCATGTGTATTTACACAAATCTGAGCTTTCAAAATGATAGTTCAACGGTAATAGTATCATATGTGATGGTCTAAATACACCCTACATATGTAAGGAGTTACAATCTACTTATTAGTTACAAGTTTGAATTAATTTGTTTAATTTTAATAGCGTGATTTTAATGATAAGTGGTTAATTGTAATAGCATTCTCAATTATTGTTCGTATTGCATAAAGTTTTGTCAAGTACAAACTATCTCATACACATTTAAATTCTACACAAAAATTTATGCCCTCAAACAATATTTCGCTTTAACTTGCACATCTCTCTGTTTCTAAAAAAAAAAAAGCATCTCTCTTTCTCTCTCTCTCTCTCACAAAGTAAATTTTGAAAATGAGGGAAGAAGATGGAGTTATTAAACATAATTTGAAAGACTGAAACCCATTTTAAAAGAATCGCTCTAACAAATTCTACTTTGCTATAAAACAATATCGTTCCTCTTTTCAACATAGCTCTTGTTAACTCCTTTTGCTGTTTCTTTTTGACAATTTTGAATTTACATTTGCAACATTACTATTATTTTTAAGAGAGAGGTAAGTTAAAATTATCATGATTAAAGTATTTAGTGAAAGGAATAAAAATAAAAATAAAGAGAGAAAATTAATTGGAAATTTGGGATAAATAGTAGGTGAGAAAATGAGCAAAAATTTTAATTAATTATAACAAATTGATAATAAAAATCTCTTCAAATATTTTTCTTTATTAGCATAGATTCATTAAGAGAGAACACCAACCTTGAACTAATTGGGCTTATGAGAGTCCACAAAAATTCAAACAGGTAATTAGTCTTTTCGAACAGAATCAAGCAAATATACTAAATGGGCCAAGTTGGGGGAGACCTTATTCCCAGGAAACATACCCCAGTCCTAATTTGATTGTGGATCAATGGGCTTCTATATAGGCATCTTCCCATTACTCTCAAGTGTAATCAAACCACAAATCATGTGGAAGGTACGTTTAAGAAGCAAACAAGATTATGGGCCTTGTGGCCAAGCAAGAAATGCTATACCTATATCCACAATATTTTTACAACACTTTCACTACAATTCCTGAGTGATAGATTGTTACTAGTTGTTACTGGTAAGTTAAAAAGTAATTTTAGTAATGAATTCAAATTAACACCAGTAACAACTTACCGCGTAAAATTTGTTGTGAAAAGTTCTGGAAGCACTTCTCAAGATTATGGGCCTTGTTGCCAAGCAAGAAATGCTATGCTTATATCCACAATATTTTTACTACAACTCCTGAGAGATAAATTGTTACTAGTTGTTACTGGCAAGTAAAAAATTAATTTCAGTGATGAGTTCAAATTAACACCAGTAACAACTTACCGCCTAAAATTTGTTGTGAAAAGTTTTGAAAGCACTTCTCAAAAACTTTAGCCCTTCTCTAACAAAAACCACGAGTAATTATTTGCACAATGACATGATATGTCATACCAATATAAAAAAATAGCCTAATACAAAATTTAACTGTTTTGCTTGATTTTTAAAGGTTATGATATATTTTTGCATTAGGTAGTTAGTTTTTATTGCTATGGAGTGCCACATTAACATTATATTAAGAATATTTAAGAATTTTACACAAAAAATTATTATTTCTTTATTTTTTTTTATTTTTTACAAATAAATAAGTTGATGAATAAAATAGATGAGTAGATCAAATTTATAAGTATAGGTATAACTTATGTATAATTTCTTAGGTACTATTATGTCTTAGGTTCTTTAATTAAATCCAATCATGTGACCCCATTAACTAATACAATATAAAGTACATTATGTTTTATAAAAAACAATTTAATAAAAAAAAACTTAAGCTACGATATTGTATATAATTTTTTTTTAAAAATAAATTTTAGTACCAAATCCACCTCAAAAGAGTTACTTTCATTGATATTGGTTCTGTTATATTATTTTTTTTTTCCCCAATATGTGAGGAGTTATACATTTCTATAAGGAGTGTGGAAAGTTAAAAGCATATTTTTGTCATGGAGGCTTACTCTCCTTTCAACACATTACATCAAATGAAAAAAAAAAAAAAAAAAAAAAAAAAAAAAAAAAAACACTTACTTAACCATAAATAGATGCTCAAGAGAAAAAACATTAAACAAAATTTTGAGTTCTCATTTATGTCCCCATTCTTTTATTCGAATTAGTTACACATTGGAATCATAAAAATATGTATACATTTATTCCTTTATATTTTTCCCCCTTCTTAGAACATTTTCTTTACATGTTGGAATTCAAAAAAAATAATTTTTAGCTCTATTTTGGTTATGGCTATAAAAATGCAATACTTTTCATTTTATGTGCACCACATAGTACAAAAAATAGCAAACATGGAACGAGACTAAAAATGATTTAATTGCTTACATAACATTTATGTTTAGCAAAATGTTTTTGTTTAGGTTTAAGACCATGTTTGTTGAGAGCAATTCACTTTAAAGGTACACTCGGTTAAGACTTTTCCCTTACCATTCACAACATAGAGGGATATGACTATATATAAGGAGAATTACCACCATTTAAACGTAACAAAAATGACAAGTGTTTGTCTTGTTTGGTTTAGTTTTTTGTTTTGTTCTAATATATTGTTAGTGTTGAACGCTTAATGTGTTAACTTATGTGCATTAAAATTAGTGTAAATTAGTGTTTAATTTTTTTTAATAAATAAAAATTTTAAGATTATAAAAAAAAATATTGAAAATGTTGATGGTTAATACAAATAATTAAATATGAAAAATTAAAATATTGATTGTGATAATTTAATTGTTGAATATGTCACTATCGTGCTATAGTAGGCTTACACTAATACTATAATAGTATATAATGACATGTCTTAACAAGATAAACAATGATACCAACCAAAAAAACAAAACAAAAAAAACACATAAATTGTCTTTATTTACCTTAGCAAAGCCTATATTTATTTTATAGGCAATTATATTTCGTACGTTATCCAAAATCCCATTATTGCAATAATTCTACTTCGGGATTTGAAAATTTCATGTCTCTAAAATAAGGAAAGAAACTAACTCCCTACTCATACTCCTACGAACACTTATCTTTTTAATAATTTGTTAAGGTCGTCTTTGAGCAACACTCAATAGGTGTTAGGAAGAATTTATTAGTTGCCTTGGATTTTTTCCAGTTCTTGGGAGGAGTTGCCACTCTAAGTCTTCTAGAATGAAATCTAGATAGATTTGGTATGGGGTAGCCATGAGTGGCTAAGAAAAAAGAAAAGTCTAATACTACTACATTCCCCTTTCTTCGTAAAATATCGTAGGTTCGTGATGCAAGGAGGGTGCCATCAAACAAAAACTCAAGAACTTATGTTTCAACTCTTTTTTTTCTTTATCTTCTAACACCTTAAAATCATTTGCAATGTATACGAGATAGTTTGACACATTGCCTAAGCCAAAGTAACAATCATCACAGAAATTTCAAGAATCTATGCCATAACAAACGCATTAATCATTCTCCATTTGGCCCTCCCCCATAATAATAATAATAATAATAATAATCAAAACATAAAGAGTTAAAATCCTAAATAAAAATATGTTTAAACATATTTGTGTGTTCGTAGTCTCTTTCATGAAATACAAATGTGCATGAGGTTATGCAATCAAAGCCTAAATTTATGAAATATAAATGTATGTAACGACAAATGTATCTAAAAAAAATGACTATACAAATGATTCACACATGTTAAATAAAATATTATTTGTACTTATTTATTTAATTTTTTTCACTATGAGTGCATTGTCCTATGACACGGTACTCTTTGGGAGTACGCCACATTCAAGTGGGCCCAAGAGGCAAAAGGTTGGGAGTTGTCACTTGGTGTAGGTTTAGGAACCAACTTGAGCCTCTTGCAAAGGCATACACACTAGACATTACGTCTAGAGTTAAGGTATGGCTTGGGAAGATGTTAAGCAACCAAGTTGCCTAGCCTATTGGCTGGCCTCCACTTATGTGTTTATAAACCATGTTTAGATATAGTTTTTATTAAAAGAGCTCTAATCATATCCTAACCACACACAAAAATTAATTAAAACACACACACACACACACACACACACAACATGTCAAAGATTGCATTCACCATAGAAAGAAACTGATTTAAGCCCATAATGAAATCAGATTCAACCACATAGGAATTAGAAATCATATTAGACAAACAGTGACATGTTTCAAATAATACCTAATATGGCAAAAAATTGACTAAAATAAATATAACAAACAATTTATCAAAATTAATTAACATAATTCTAGGAATTCAAAGTTAACAAAATTACAATACATGGATGTACGTGCAAGTTAGATTTGAGTTTATATAGAGAAGTGAAATAAGTTATCTAACTGTACATCTATATGAGAAAGCTTGAAAAGATGCAAGCTTTGACATGACACTTAAACAAAAAAGAAAGAAAGTGATGATAGGACATGAAAAAGACGCACATTTAAACAAGAAGAAGAAACTGATTACTAAAGCAACACCAGATGTACTTGGAAAACCCTAAAGAATGAATAAAAAACCACAGTTTAAGCAAGAATGTAACATTCTTGCTCTACTCAGCTTGTATTATCTGTGAAAAGAGATTAATTTCTTGCAATTAGGTTATTTTCCTTTCCTACCAACTCTCTACTTTCTTCCCAAAATATCTACTTAGGTTCTTTCCCTAATAGCACAGCTGCATGTTCATCTTATACTCTGAGGAATATGGTTAAGTACAAGGACAGGTGTCAAGTCATCATTTTCTCTTTTGGACCTTTTCACAACTGTGATATTATCTGTTGACTAAAGGATAAGAGTTGCTCTAACATGGCACTGAGACCCGTAGGCAGGTAGCTTTGCCACTACTTGGGAGACAAGTCTTGGTCATTGAGAGGAATATCAGGAGTGCTATGATTGATACACGTGTCTCTCAGGTGACTCATTTTGCATTCAACCAATAAGGGTGTCCTCATAACCTCTGACCTTGGAAAGTCACTATATCCCTTTTTGGTGAGTGCTTGAGTACCATGTCAGGTGTAAATCTCACTTCCTTCCCAAGGCAGTCACATCTTTAGCACAAATCAAGACAAAATCTCTTAGCCAACACTTCTCTCCCTTTTCTCACAACTACTCCACATGTAAAATCCAAATTCAACCACTTATGCATTCTCCCATGCCTTAGTGGTGTTATGTACGATAGGTAGAAACAATCAATTAAAACAAAGGACAATTAACATGTTCAATTATGTACATGGGATTGAAATCTCATGTATTCAGTCTCGATGATGCGTACACATCCTAATACAGGAACTTGAAGTTTACATTTTAAATTGCACCATTCGAAAGTCCAATACATAAACTAATCATTTTAACATCAACGAGCACTAAGAATCAAATACAACTAATCTATGATCATATAAACAAATCAAACAAAAATCATAATCATCAAGAAAAGCACATGTGAAAATTGCTACACATTAGAACATAAAGACTTAAAATCTATAGGCATAAACCATAGGGAAAAAAAAAAAAAAAAAACTTAATAATGAAGCAAAATCAATTCATGGTCAAATTAACATGCATCAAAGAAAAGACACAAGTGTCAAAAAAAAAAATATATTAAAACTTAACACTAAATTAAGAGATTCATATGGATCTTATTTAATAGAAGAAGAGATCAAAGAAAGAAAACTCACCTTGCTAATGGATCTAGTTAGTTAAAAATTTGAACCAATTGGTTAATTGTAATAGCATTCTAAATTGTTGCTTGTATTGCATAAAGTTTTGCCAAGTACAAACTATCTCATATAAATTTAAAATCTACACAAAAATTTACGATATCTAACAATACTTCACTTCAACTTGCACCTCTCTCTCTCTCTCTATAAATGTGGGAATAATATGGAGTTACCGTAATTTTAAAGACTAAAACCTATGTCAAAAGAATCACTCTAACAAATTCTACTTTGCTCTTAAACAATATCGTTCCTTTTTCAACATAGCTCCTGTTAATTCCTTTTGCTATTTCTTTTTGACAATTTTGAACCTACATTTTCAACATTACTATTGTTTCAAAGAGAGAGGTAAACTATTTCATGAAAGAAATAAAAATGAAGAAAGAGAATTAGTTAGGAACTTGGAATAAATAGTAGGTGAGATAATTAACAAAAGTTTTAATTAATTATAACAAATTGAGATAATTAACAAGAGAGAACACCAACCTTTGACTAATTGGCTCACGGAAATCCCCATAAAGTCAAAAATGTTATTAGTCTTTTTTCGAACATAAACAAGTAGATATACTAAAAGGACTAGGCTGGGGGAGGTCTTATTCCCAAAAAACGTACCACTGATCATTTGGAAAGTACAAGTGAACAAGATTGTGGTCGTGCAAAAAACTCTCACTATCTTCACAGCATTTTTAGAATACTTTCGTAACAAAAAATAAGTGATAGTTTATTATTAGCTGTTACTGATAGGTAAAAAAATAATTTCTGTTGTAAGTTCAAATTAGCACTAGTAACAATTTACCACATATAATTTGCTATGAAAATATTGTGAAAATGTTGTAAAGGTAGCACTTTTCAAAAACTTTAGCCCCTTCTCTACCAAAATCCATGAGTAATTATTAGCTCAGTCACATAATATGTCATACCAATATAAATAAATCGCCTAACACAAAATTTAATTGTTTCACTTGATTTTTAAAAGTTTTGATATATTTTTGTATTAGGTGGTTAATTTTTATTGGTGTGGAGTATCGCGTTAATGGTACCAAGGGTATTTATGAATTTTACCCAAAAAAAACATTTTATTTTTTACAAGTAAATAATTCAGTGAATAAAGAAGATGAGTAGAACAAATTTATAAGTATGGGCAAAATTTATGTGTAATTTCATATAGGTACTATTATACCCTAGGTTTTTTTAATTAAATCCAATCATGCGACTCCATTAACTAATACAATATAAAAAACATTAGGTTTTCTCAAAAACAATTTAATAAAAAAAACTTAAGGTACAATAACTAATTAATTGTACATTTTCTCAACAAAAAAAAAAAAATAGTACATAAAAAAGTTTTAACCAATAAAGAATTAAAGATTGGTACCAAACTGACCTCAAAAGTGTTACTTTCATCCATAGTGGTTCTGTGGTATATATTATTATTTCTCTTTGCGTGAGGTTGAGGAGTTATACATTTCTATAAAGAATGTGAAAAGTTAAAAGCAAATTTTTGTGATGGAGGCTCTCTCCTTTCAACACATTAAATCAAATGAAAACAACATACTCAACCATAAACAGATGCTCATGAAAAAAACCATTAAACGAAGTTTTATGTCCTCATTCATGTCTCCATTCTTTTGTTCGAATTTTTAGATTCTTATCCATTTACCAATTTGTTCATTGTAATTTTATCTTTCATAACAATATATATCTCCAAGAAACAATATATACAAAGCAAAATGATGTTTGACAATTTGTGAGTTGACGAAATTTTTTATAAAAAAATTGTGAGTTGACTTAGAATGAATAAATAGTAGATAATACTGGTCTCAATGCTCCATGTTTTAAGTTTGTTTTCCTTTGTGATCCGTAATTACATATAAAAAATAAGAAAGAAGAGATTGGAGAACAGGTTGGAGTACTCGAATTCCCATGTTGGAAATCAGATTTTTCGGTTGACCCACGAACATATCTATAAAATTCTTGGATCTAAGTCACTAAAATAAACATGTTAGAGCAGTGTAACACGGATCCGAGCCATTGAAATCTGTAGTCACTTCTCAAATTCAACACTTTGTGTCTGTCAAGAAAGTTAGTAAAATTCAATTCTATAACATTTTTCTTTTGTTAATTTCCTCTAACATCGTGGTGGCATGGTTGACCTTTTATAATGGCTAAGCCGTTTGATAGTTTATATATATATATATATATATTTTCTTTTAATTACGTTGGGAGGGATTTGTTAATTTATAGTGAAAAAAAAAAAAAAAAAAAAAAAAAAGAAAAGAAAAACCTCCATTATTTTAAATCACACTCGTCAATGTTGATTATTTATTGATCCCATTTCCACGGACAGAGCGTGTGTCTTGTCTGTCATCTTAATTTTGCAAATATTTTTTGGTTTCAACATGTTACACAAAATACTTTATACTAGGGATAGGTCCTTCAATGAAAGTGTCTAGGGCTAGCTAGGCAAGGCATTCCTTGACTTGTGAATCTTTGTCTGCTTGGTATGACTTATTGGAGAGAGAGAGACTCATATAATAATTATTATTTTTTGTTAAAATTAAAACTCATCTAGGGAGGGTTTCAAAGCTTGTCTCATTTATGAAATCAAGCTAAAATCATGTTTATTCAACTAGGTGACATTGAAATTGTGAAACCACTCGAGTTACTATGTTTCGAAACTTAGAAAAATTTGAATGTGCAAATAGTAAATTAAACATATCTTCTTGATTCAATAGAGACACAATGAATTCCTTGTTTTTGCAATGTGAGAACCAATTAAGTTTAAAGCACAACACATGGTTCGTCACAATAGGCGTCATAGGGTTACTAACCGTTGCAATAAAAGAGTGGGGGAGATAGTATTAAATGGTACTAGTACTACAATGGATGTGGAATATTATAAGCAAGGAAGGGTTAAAGTAGTTAATTGAATCATTAATTAATTAATGGAAGAAAGTTTGACCGAAGAGAAAAAGGGTTTTTTTTTTTTATTTATAAATGTTACCCTAGTACTTTAACTTGAGTGGTTGAGCTTTAGACATTTGACAATTAACCCCTTGAGCTTTAGGTTTTATCACTTGATTAAACTCATTAATATTTTAGTTTTAAAAAATTCATTATTTTTGGACAAAGTTTAGCAATAAATTTGGTTGTAGCAGAGGCTAAATTCCACTCAATATCTTTTTATTGAATGTGACAAATCCACAATTATATTAAATTTTCTTCTTTTATCATTCACGCTTATAAAATTTTAAGAAATTCTAAGATAAATAGTGTGGGTGGTCAGAATTTTCACCTCATTGAGGCTTGACACCCTATACCTCACCTTAAAAGGCTTTGTCTGCTTTGGAGAGCCAAACTCTCACGGTTTTGTATCATGAAAGGGTGGGATTGTCTCACATCGCTTAAGTAACCCTCTCACTCATGGTTTATAAGCCCTTGGAGCAACCATGAGTATACCACTACTACAGGCCTTTTTAATGTGGGTGGTCGGGATTTTCACCTCTTTGAGGCTTGACACCCTATACCTCACCTTAGAAGGCTTTGTCTGCTTTGGGGAGCCAAACCCTCATGGTTTTGTATTACGAAAGGGTGGGATTGTCTCGTCCGCTTTGAGGAGCCAAGCCCTCACGGTTTTGTATTACGAAAGGATGGGATTGTCTCACATCGCTTAAGTAACCCTCCCACTCATGGTTTATAAGCCCTTGGAGCAACCATGAGTGTACCCTTTCGTAATACAAAACCATGAGGGTTTGGCTCCCCAAAGCAGACAAAACCTTCTAATGTGAGGTATAGGATGTCAAGCCTCAAAGAAGTGAAAATCCCGACCACCCACAAATAGCTATGTCATCAATCAAATATTTAAATTTCATTTTCTTTTAGTCTAAAATTATGTATAAAAAAAAAAATTTACAAATCGAATAGTAAATAATATCCGATTAAAATGAAATTCAACTGTGTGTTAATACAACAAAGAATATACAATCCAATAATTAGATTTTTAAAATGTAATCATGTTAATTATTTTAGTGAGAGTCGTATCCTTAAATTATAACCAAGTTCATATTCAAACTGTGACTATTATTTTTTAACCAAAAACACTATCATAAGGTGTGATTTATCAAATCGAGATGTAATTGTTCAAAACAAAAGTGTAAGAACCAAATCTTTTATATCAAGGTGATCAAATACTGAATAGTGATAGGATCGTTGCCACTAAAATATTGTGTGAGGTTACGTAATGGCCAGTAATGTATTTTTGACCTAGCAAATTGTTGTTAGGTCTGAGTAGGATTTTGTTGACTTTGGCAAAGTAATTCTAAGTAGATTTTTGGTTTTAGTGCCTCGCTTCTCATGCCTCAATCTACGGATTTGTTGACCAAATGACCCATACCATGTCATGATCTTAACAGAAATATTTTGTTCTGTAATGGGATTCAATCTTTAGCCTATACACAACAAATTTTAAAACAATTCATTGAGACATTTTATGAAACTTCAATGTGATAAAGAAGAACCCCACACGTCTCAAATTGGGATTTACCAATGGGTGAGAAAAAAGCATCAATGTCTGCCATTCTATTGCCCTATAAAAAATTGATGAGACATGAACCAAAATTTGCAGCATATTCCTTTTGGTTGTGGTCCATGTAATGACAGTTATTGCTGCCAGGTTATATTATGTTAATGATACTATAAATTGTGTCACTAATCACAAGAAATTAATTCAAACATATATTTATTTTGTAAGTTTTGATTGATAATAACTTTTAACATTTTTCTATACTAACATGCAGATGAAAAGGAACAATGTATAAGAGAAAATATACAGTATACACTAGTCTTCATGCATAAAATCAGCTGAAGTACATAAAAACACAAAGTACAATTTTTTTTAGTGTAGATAAAAACACAAGTAAATCATCTGAAGTAAATCCTGCTAACAGCCAAAACAAAAAATGTACTTGTGTTTTTATCTGCACTCAAAACGTGCGAGGAATATTTTTATCTCTGCAAGGACCCTACATTCTTAGTACTTTGTGTTTTTGCAATACATAGAAGCAGCCGACAAAATTTGTCACCACTAGACAATTTAACATGCCATTGAACTTGGATAAAAGAACAGAAGACTTTCCCTCTATATTTAGACTAATTTTTGTCAATGTCTTCTTAAACAAAGTTACTCCAATCTCTAGCAAATATAC
Organism: Quercus gilva; assembly: GCA_023621385.1. Taxonomy (NCBI): domain Eukaryota; kingdom Viridiplantae; phylum Streptophyta; class Magnoliopsida; order Fagales; family Fagaceae; genus Quercus; species Quercus gilva. The sequence continues at coordinate 58,648,634 of CM042480.1, read as the reverse complement.
TCAACAACATTTAGCATCTACCTGGCTCCATGTACTAGAAAAAGGGCTTTGCTATATTGCATGTATTTATATGATTTTCGAGAGAAACTATAAGGTAAAACCAAGAATTTGCAGAATGGAATTTGGCATTTATCGAAATCAATACAAAACTCATTTCTTGGAAACAACTAAAACTAAGCTACAATATTCCAAAATTGGATGAAGTGAGATTTCCCACAACTCTCCAAAACATGAGTAGTTAAGTGAAAATCAAAACAACCAAAGTTGATAATTCAGCTGTACAATAAACAAATGCTACTCATTTGCTAACTTTCAATGTTGTCACTGCCTGAATCTGTAAGAACAGTTAGCCTTCTTGCTGTCTTCACGAATTCACTGCAAAGAATTATAAAAATAGAAAAAAAGAATTAGTAAGGTCCAATTAAAATCTCTCAATGCCAAACAAGAAAAATTGGTGAATAAAGAAAGCAGATTTCAATACCTAAAGCTTTCTTCTCCAGTGTGTTTAACGGCACCTAGTGCATCCTGGTAAAGCAGCATTTGTGAACTCTCCAACCTAAACATTTTGGCCAGCTTTACATACAGTTCTTCATATGAACCAAGGCTGGACAGGTCTAGGGTCCAACCAGCATCAACTGATTCTACAAAAACCTTGCAATGACCTGGCTCTAAAGCGAGATCATTATTACGGTGATCTTTGTACCAGGGAGACCCTCCATCCGAAGAATTTTCCAATGAAACATTTTGATGTAACACAGAATCAGAGCCATCAGAGAAGTTTGCCGCCTTCTCAGGACTCATATCTGATGAGCTATTTCCAATTGTATCACCAGAGCAGCTTTTAGAAATCTGCTCCTCAGTGAAGATGAGTTGACCAAACAATACAATGTGGGGCGCCTTTACTTCATTGTTATCTTTCAAACTTCGGGTTGTATTCCCCATTGTAAGCAAGCAAGATGCATCATTCTTTTCAGCATGGTCAATAAAGTTGCCACCAGGGACTCTAGGTGTAGCAGCATGATCAATTTGCTGGAAACCAATTGGAAATAGACTTGAGTGCATTTTGTTGCTGTGGTGGAGATCTTCTGAAGATATTCCAAATTGAGCATGCCTGGCTCCCTGTATGCCTGCAGGAATATTGTCCGAAAATCCACAAAAGGGGCGGCTGGTATGAAGGAGGTTGTTGGAAAACGATGGCATTGGGAATTGGCTGATTAGGGAATAATCTGCTTGCTGTGGAAGCCGCATCTTTTTTCTTGGTGGTGAGAATGTGGGTATATGCATGACTGGTATGTTTGATACCAATTCGACCAACCATGGATTGACACACTTCACATTTTGGAGTAAATCTGGCTCATCCCACGCGACCTGATAGAATTTTGCAAGGAATTTGTCAGAAGCAAATAATTCATTTAAATAAGACCTGATTTAAGCCTACAAGAAAAACTACGCAGGGCAGGACAACAATGTATTAACTGATGCATCGGATGTACTACAATCATGAAGAGATAAGTCTATTTACTTCACACAATTAGGAATTTTCCTTGTTCAGATTTAGCATACGTTGAATATAACGCGTGTGAATATCATGTGTCAACAATTGAACAATAATTTTGGGTACTATCTGGGAAGATCATTTGCACAAAAGACTTAGAACGATCGACCAAATTCGATAACCATAAAGAACAACCATTTGATCCGAAACAAATAATTAAAACAGATATGGCTAGTTATCATTGTGATTAAAGCAAAGCAGTGTATGAATTCTGTTCACTGAACATTTCAAGGTTTTATAATCAAAGAAAGATAATCAATAAATCCAAAAGTGTGCTATTTTATATATGATTTGTTTGCAGAGACATGCAATAAAACGAACCATTCCAATATAGAAACTAAGATTTCTATGAACAAGCACAAAAACTTGAATTTACATTATTAGTTGATACACACAAAATAAAATATTTTGTTTAATAAACAGAGAAACTAGTTACATAATACGAATGTCAAGGTATGCAGTACCTGTAAAAGACGCCATGGGGAATCAGGCCAATGGACAGGATCGGCGACCTGAACAGCAGATATGGTTCCCATGAACCAGCTAATCCGAGAGGAATCCTCAGTTTCGAAAGGCATTTTAAACCTCATCCCAGATGACCAGTGAATTTCCATTGCAGCTCTCACAACAGAGGCCTTAACAAAAAACTCTGGCGTGCTTGCACGCGGATAGTACACAACCTCAAAGGGCTTTCCATTAGTAGCAAGAGTTGCAGCTTCTACAACAGATTCATTCCTCACTTTTCCCCCTAATTCCATTGGTTTACTACTATCCTTACTCTCCCTCATAAAACTAGAATATACCCCAAAAGTAGAGCCACAATTAGCAGCCTCTTGGTTCCAACCAGACAAGTACTCAATTCCACCACCAATGCCCCTTTTAGCCCTCCTAATCCCAACACAAAGATCCCCATTCTCCGCTCTCAAAAACACAATTGAATCCCCAGCAACAAGCTTCTTCCTATTCACAAAATTACTCCACCCTGTAGTCAAAAGATGACGACGAGGTGTCCCTCTATAAATATGCCTAAATTTCCAAACCCCACCATGCACATCCTTGGCTAAAATGGTCTGAACCGGTGGCTCAGCGTTATAATCCAAACGAGGAAAGATTGTCTCTGCGCAATAACGAGGCACAGAGAAACCCCCACCATTGTTTGCATCAGATTGTGTCAAAGTCTTAGCAAAAGAAACAAGTTTCTCTTGCCCTTGATCAACCCCACTAGCTCCTAAAAACCCATCCTCCTCAAAATCCAATTCATTGTTTCTCAAAGGCACTAACTTTAACTTAGCATAAACCTCGTCGCTCTCAGGGTCTGCCATGTATCTTATAGTATTGACCCTGCAGGGAATCAGAGAAGGAATCCGAGAATTCCCAAAATCCACGTTCCCTCCCAGAGCGTGTTCAGCGTGGCCCTGAGGGAAATAGAAGACCTTTGAGTTAATGGGTGGCATTTGAACCATCCCACCAGCACAGGCGTGCCATAGCTGAGAATCCAAGCTCTTGTCGGAGTTTCTCATTGGTATTTCTTTCACAGAATCCATCACAGTAATCATTGTTGTTCGAATCCAAAGCCTTTATAGTACTCAAGTCCTTGACTTTTCCCAAGTAAGAACACTGCTAGCAATCAAAAAACTCGAGTAAGAAATATATTTAAAAAAAAAAAAAAAAAAAAACAGAATTTTCTTTGTTCAAACATAGGAACAGACAGAGGAAATTGTCTCTGTGTAGACACTGAGAAAATTGTAGCTTTTGATAAAATCTAAACACTAAATCAGAAAGAAAGAAAGAAAAACAAAATTCTAAGACTTGGGTTTCTTCAAACCTTGGAAAATTTCCCGCAGGTTTCTCACAAACCATACAAGACGTTCAAGAATATTACATAGGTAACATTAAAGATATATTGCGTATTATATAGAGGATATAAAAGAGTCTGAGTCGGTTACGATTTACCTTTCAATCAAGATAAGATAACGAAAAATCCGGATTGCGCAACTCTTCTTAAAGAGTTTTAGTCTCAACCCAATTCTTAGAGAGAACGGAGAATGAGAGAAAGGTTGTGACTTTGGTTAGAGAAAGAAACAGTACTGTTTGAGATGAGACTTTGATGAGGTTTGTGTTTTGTTTTATGTTTGAAGTGTTTTAGCAACCTGAAGCTTCTTTTGGTTGCCGACCAGACTGTGCAAATGAATGAACGAGTAAGTGAGTGAGAAAGAGTTAATGTGAATGTGAGTGAGAGAGAGATTTGACGGAACAGAACAAACATATAGGCAATACTGACACATACAGTTTCTCTTTTTTTTTCTTTTGTTTTTTTAAATTGGGTTTTTTTTTTTTTTTTTTTTGGGATTCGAAAAGTCCAAGTTTAGACCAATGCCATCATTCAGGTGAATTTCTTCTTTTTCCCTCTTCTGTTTCTGCTTCTTCTTCAGATCTTAAACACTGAATTCACACGTACTTCTATATTTTTTTTCAGTCTTACTCTCGGTTCTAGCACGTGTAGTCACTCTCTGCTTTATCAAATTATTTATAAAATAAATACATCACATTTAATAAATAAAAAAAATTACATCACGGTTGATATATATATATATATATATATTTTTTTTGTGATAACAACATCACGATTGATACTTGATACAGTATTATGGTGCATGCATTGTATTGGTTTATGGGTTTTTTTTTTTTTTTTTTTTTTGATCTAAAGTAAATAATGATTGGGTCCACATTCATTGTTTTGGCCATTATGAATTTTTTTAGAATCGTATTTTTCTTTTTTGGGTTAAATTTCGTGTTGATGTTTTTCTTTTGCTATATTTTTTCATGCCCAACCTTTTGAATTTCTGTCCTCATACATTTAACTTGTATCAAATGTTCTTTATTTCTTTAAAGCATAAAATGAATAAATAAGTACTAATTAAAGTAGCTTACTAAAAACGTCAAAGAGGTGAGATATTCATTCATAGACTTAACGTGTACCAAATTAAGGGTAGTGTGTGATTGGATAATTCTAAGAAATTAGAAATATTTCAAACTCACTAATCATCTAAGTGCAAAACGAGAATGGCAATCAAGTTAAATTTAGTGCCAACAATGATAAATTTGCCCTAATACATGCAAAATGGGGATGCCTCTCTATTGACCTTAATCTTGATTGGGGGGTGGGGAGGTTAGGCACTGATTAAGCTTTTATGGATCCAGTACTGGCATGGAACGTCTCAGTGTAAGAACCAAGTCAACCCATGATATAACTTAAGCTTATTAGGTTGTTTGTTAAGAGACTTTGGACCTCAGACAAATATTTTTGAGGATCGCTAGCCCCGACTCACCAATATCAAGTTGTGTATTTGGGTCTCAACTTTGTTGAGTTGGGCTAACAAGGACATGCTTACTCAGATTAGAGCTTTCTAACTCCATTTTTAGACCTACCCCTGGTATGATTCTCCCCTCCACTTGTTATTATTATTATTATTATAAAGGAGAATGTTAACTAGCACTGCTTGGTGCTGGTTAAGGGCAGAAAAGACAAAAAATATTTGTCAAAAAAAGTCAAAAATATTTGAAATAATGCCTGCAACACTGAAAAAGTAACATAAACTAAAGAAAAAGACAAATATATTTAATATAGTGTTAGAAAAAAGTGTGCTTAACGGGCACCTCACGGTGCCCGTTAACACAACCCTATTATAAAAGTATATATATTTATCAAATCTCAATAAGTTTCTTCATTACATAATCAGTTTTTCCCTTTACCTTTTGGTTTTTTCTTTTTTTCATAACGAGGAAAGATTTCTTTTTTGTTATATATTGTTGATTCTTTCTACTTTGGGATGTATTCTTAAAATACAACCGTTTTTGAAAAGTTAGTGAGCGTTTGGATCGCATCCACGTTTGGACGTTTTGCGTTTCAGCCCTTTTTTTTTTTTTTTTGGGACTAGCGCCTATGAACAGTGCTTTTTAGTGTGAACAGTAATCAGAAATTATTTTTTAATTATTTTCAGTTTTCAGCAAAATAAGCGGTACCCAAATGTACCCTTAATATCAATAATTTTTACAACCTGCCTTTTATTTTATTCAAAATGTGAACACCCCTTTGTTTAGATTAAATATAGATGTTTTGAAAACATCTATCTTTCTATTTGTGAGACAGTGTGTTTTAGTGATGTTCTTTTTATAAACTTACATCTTAAACAAGACCAAAACATGAAAATTAGTTCAAGTTACAAACATCGAACTTAATTCGATGAGTTTTAGGGTTGCAAAATACAAGTAAGTAATACCATAGTTAATTCGATGAGTATTATGGGTTACCAAATGAGTATCAACCATTTATCCCACTGCCAAAACCAAAGTCAAATAGATTATATAATGAATCACTGATATTCAATTGTCTTCCACGCGTCACGAAGCAACTAGAGGTTAAAAAAAAAAAAAAAATCCTAGAAGTTGCAAAAGATCGAAGCATTCAATTAATTAGATAATAAAAAATAGATTAAATAAATTAGTGATATTCAATTAAATATTAATTAACATTAATTGAAATTTGAAAATTGGATAATTTCCTGTACCTGTAGAGGTTTTCGGTACGCAGAGCAAGATTGTCAATGACAATTAATGAATGAAAGTAATCACAAATTTAACATGTTCCATGTGCGTTCCTGAAATGAAGGCAACAATCTCTAACCATGTACCTCAACCATGGTCAAGTTTATGTCGTCCCAGCTCCCAGGCCCCTAACTCTAGGGTTAATTAACCCTAGGGCCAGTTTACTTTTCTAGCTCTCCCTCTCCATAGTCATCGGTCAACACCAAGACCCATTGTCATGGGTTTGTTGAGTGTTCCCGCATTTTTGGTCGGGTCCAAGATTTGTTAATGGAAATGTTAAGAAGAGACATGTTAATGAGTGTCCTTAAAGTACTCATTAATAATTTATTTTAGAAAAAATTTTATATTACTTTTATGAAAAATGGAAAAAACTGTCAAAATATTAATTTTTTTTTTTTCATTTCTCATAAAAACTTTCTTTAAATGAATTATTAACTAGTACTTAAAGGCACTCGTTAGCATTTTTCTTTTAGAAATAAAAATAGGGCAGTATGGTAAACTCGTAAAAAGTAAAACACAAAATACTTTTTTTTTTTTTTAATAGTTAAAAAATGGACTGATTTCATTAAACAGAAAATTAGTCAAAATCTATTACAAGTACATTATTGATATATGTTGGAACATTCTTCATCTACATTGAAAAGCTTACAGGAAAACATTAGAATTACTATCGCTTTTATTACAAAAAGTTTACAATTTGTGTCAATTAAATATTTAAATAATATAATGAATTGTGGTTTTCAGTTACTTTAAATAGTAAAGTATTTTGTCATTGAATAAGAGATTTGAAATTCAAATTTTGTCTACACCATAAATTGATTAGTATTTTAGCATGATAATAAAGAGTAATCATCGTTGAGTAAATGACATAAGTTAAAATTATATCCTATCTATCAATAATAACAACGAATGCATACTTGAATTATGCTAGGTAATTTTTTTACCCAAGTATTGTAGCTTAAATACATATTGCCTAGTTTGTAATTATCGAATAGCTTGTGTTTTATTTTTGGATTGTAAGTAAAATTTTAGTTGGATTAACCAATATTTAGGCCAATGTGAATGTTCTTATGCTTTTGTGTCTCAATCCAAATGGGGTCATTGTGGGCATGGTTGTCAAAATCCCGATCTGGATCCTACGATCCTACGATTTTACGATACGATCCTACAATTTTACGATCTCACTTGCCCAAAACGATCTAAATCTTTTAAGGATTTTAGCGATCGTTCAGGATCGTACGATTCTGACGATTCCAAATGATTTTGGTTTCTTATAATCTTCTTTGACTTAACAGAAAGTTCAGTTGGACCCAAATGAAAAATAATATTCCAATAGATCAAGTTTTGCTATTCTAATATAGCGAGATAGAGTGTTAGTTAAAAACAAACAAAAAATAACATCTTAATAGAGTGTTACATTTTGAGATTTTTGACATCTTAAATGATGCTTGCAAATGGATGTAATGATGCATGGTAATTACATCAAATGGATGCAAATTTTTTATTTTTTATGAATGTATAATTTATGTAATTATTTAACATACCAATTTGTTTTTTTTTTTTCTCAAATAATGTAGGATCTTACGATTTACGATCCGATCCTACGATCCACGATCCCACCTACCTCCCACGATATTACGTAGGATCCCAATTTTGACAACCATGATTGTGGGTAATCCGCAAGCTGGTAAAATGCCATGAGTAAGAGATTAAACTGGTTTTTGGATTGAGGAACTACTTATGCAATGTGACAAGGACATAGAGATTCAGTGCAAGGTTCTTAATTTTTAATTAGTTATGCTTAGGTCTTAATCCAAATAGGGACATTATGCTAATTAAGCTGATAGTAATATGCCAATAGTAAGAGACAAAGCAAATTGAATTTTGGATTGAGCAACTAATTATGCAATGTGACAACGACATAGAGAGTAAGTGCAAAGGTAATCTGACGAAAATGTAATTTGCTTAGAAAACTAAGAAAAGCCAAAACATTCGGCAGACGACCTTGGTCGGACTTCTAATAGCTTATAGGACATTTGTTTTTCATGATGCTAATTTTCTAGGCAACAAAAGAAAGTGTGGTTGGGTGAATTGTCTGCCACATATCACTTATGTGGAAAGCTAAAAACATGTTGAATTCGCTAGTTAGTGCTTGGATTTATCTCATAATGAGAGAAATTTTTAACACAAATTTTTTATAAAAAAAAAACTTTAATTATGTGAGCAAGACTCTTTTTTTTTTTTTTTTTTGGTCATGTGTCTTTATATTTCCAATATTGTATTTTTGTCCCTTTACTTTATAAATTTGACCCCTAAATATAACCTTTTTCTCTTTTTTGGGTAAAGGAAACGTTGGTTGGTTATTGGCCTAATATTGGTTGTGGGTTTTCATCGGTGTGATTGTTCGATTTTGATGGGATGAGATATATATGATTGACGATGGTAGTGTTGACAACACAAGGAAGTAAATCAACTTAGGGTTTGATTTAAAACAACCCCTTTTTGTAGGAATTTTTTTTTCATCCAAAAAACTACTTCTTCAAATACAATAGTGTCATTTTACAATTTTTTTAAAAAAAGTTTTTTTTTAAGCATTATTTATTTTTGGTTTTATTACATTATATAAAAATTATAGGGTTAGTCGGTTACCATTAATCGACTTTTTAGAGTTATCAATTACATGTATAATATAGAGAATGGCATGTAACCAAGTTAGCTCAACCCACCAAGTATACCTAACCCAAATAGAATACTTCTACTTGACACAACATATCATGTATCCAACCAAAGCAAAACACTTGTTTGGCCAAGGTGTTTAATCCACCTAATATCTCATTTGAAACAAACCAATAGGTAAGATCCCTACATACAAAACCAATAAATGCATGACAACAATATTCCAAAAAATGACTTCTCATTGAATAGCTGTTATAAACAACCTTAAAAACGAAGTAGACTCAAGGAACCATATATGCACAAGTTAATTCTTGAGAATATACTTCCTTTCCCCTTCAAACAGTGTCCAATTTTCTAAATTGGAGTACAAGTGGCGATATCACATTGGTGCTCTTAATTCACTGGATGAGAACTTGCAAGGATAAAGCAAGCTACTTCGTATGATTTAGACCAATCAATAGGGTTGGTTGAAGCCTCAAAGGCACTCTAAATGTTTAGCCAATAAAAAAAAAAGGGCAAATAACACTTCCCTCCCTTGAGGTTTAGAGAAATGACACTCACCCCCAAACTTGAAAGGAAAAAACACTCCCCCCCCTGAGATTTAAAAAAAATAACACTCCCCCCCTTCTGTTAATATTAGTAATGGAATATAAAGCATATTATAAAACATGTTGCTTATGTTGATTTTTTAGTCTCTTATAGCACATTTCCAATTGATTTTTTAAAGTTTGATGATCCTCTTAGATTTTTTAAAGTTTGATGATCTTCTTAGATTTTTTAATCGCTCCTCTCTCTAACACTTTGGATCAAAATTTATGAAATAAAATAATTTGCTGAAACTTTCAAGCTTTTATTGTTTAAAAATGAGTTTGAAATTTTCAAAGTCACTTATCAATATAAAAAACTTTCAGAGTCAATTTTAGGAATACATTATTAACCAAAAGGTACGTTAGTGCACAATATTTTTAACGCAAATTTAACAGAATTTAGATAAATAAATGTCAAAGGGGAGAAAATGTTTTTTTCCTTTAAGTTTGGGGGTGAGTGTCATTTTCCTAAACCTCAAGGGAGGGGAGTGTTATTTGCCCAAAAAAAAAATTCCTAAAATAAGCTTAAAGAAACGATCGTAGAGTAACGAGATTTTGAGGACATGCCTTTGTTAATGGCTTAAAGGGAGTATTATGGGAGGTTTCGACTTTCGAGTCGACATTGTCGATCAGTTCCCAATATAGTAGGATAGGCCTTAACAATTTGGCTGAAGGGTTGTGCTCCTAGGGTACTCCTTCAAATCCTATACCATGACGGCTTGTCCCATTGCATTTTATGCAAATGGGTTGGTGGTTGGTTAGAGTAATTAATGTTAATGCCATGAAATAAATGACCTTTCTCATATGCTCTTTGGTGAAATTCGGTTACCAAGCTCTAGAAATCTTTATTCGGTTACCAAGCTCTTGTGACATGTTCTATGAGGGATCTAACTCGGAGACCAATCAGTGCAAGAAATGTTTTTTCAATAGGTTAAAGTGGGGTCGCCATGTAGATGCAGTCCTGTGCTGGACTTTGACCCCACAGGTTTGTTTGAGAGAGAGGGAGAGATCACCTGATATTCAATTCATATACTAGTTTTATTTTCATTCGCTCTACTTGTTTATCACAAAGTCCTAAACTTTTTCATACCATCTTTCATCAGTCAGACACGGTATGAATTTATATACATTGGAAGCAAAGAAAGTTCATCATTTGATGAACAAATATATATATAAATATCAAACATTGCAGAGAATCTGGTAACCATTCACGACAGCTAGAAATTAGAAAGAGACCCATTAACCAGACATATTAGCTACAAACGGACGTGATTGGATCAAACAAAAAAAGAGTTGGGGACGAAAACAAACATTGAAAACGACACAAAATTTGTCTTTTTTATCCCATCTACTTATTAAAACCCCATTGTTCAACAAAAGCTCAAAAAACTTGAACGACCCACCAAATTAATTTAGAATTAATTGACCTCTCAACGATGTAGTTGGGGCTTTTGCTTTTCTTCCTCATCAGATTGCTCTACTGTCACGCCCTATCCAGTCCCAACACATATGGAATTATGAGGTCACAAATAAAAACATTGTCTTGTGGTTGTCTTGTCTTTCCTCATTGACAACGATCCCTCGCTCACAAACAAAATATCTCCACGTCTTTTGCAATTTATTATCTTTTGTTCTTGCAGTACTGGAAACCAAACAATTGGGGAAAAACAATTTCAACCGTAGAGAGGACCTTTCTTTACATTGCAAACAAAAGGGTATTTGTTTATTTGTTTGATGTGTCGAGGAGGAGTTTCTATTTTCTAACCAATAATGGCCTGTGTGTGCCGTGTGGTTCCTATTTTTTAAAATATTAATGCTAGAGTAGAGAGATACGTAAAAATTTTCACCATCTTTTTCATTTTTGAATAATAATATTTTAAACCATATACTTTAAAAACAGTAGATCTAAAGTTTAATAATATTATAAATTAAACCTAATAGTTTGTTAAGTTCAAATCTAATCTGCTATATCAATGTCAACTTAATAATTGTCAAAAATATTATGATAAATTTTGCTAACTCTTAACTTTATTATAATTTTTTAAATAACCAAAAAAAATACTATTATGCCATACGAGTGCATTTTTTATTTATTGTTTTTTTTTTGGTAAAAAAAAAAAAAAAAAGACATTAATTTTGAATGTTTGAAAATAAAAATAAGGCTAATGTGAAAACTATACCCTTAAAGTGGTCTTTAGATTTTACATCCTAAAATTTTAGAATTTGAATTTTATTCCATAAAGTTATATTCTGTTTGTATCAACAACATTTTCATACATGTTTTTTGTTAAGTGCCACATAACCTTGTCACGTGTATTTAGTTCGTTCAATAAATTGATGTCACATCATTTTTTTAATTTAATCTTAAAAATAATATATCATCATCTTATTAGATGAAGTAAACATATATGAAAAACTTGACATTTAACAAAAAAATATAAATTGAATAACTACTATGTAAACATAATATAACTTCAAAGAGATAAAATTTAAATCTCAAAGCTTCATGGTACAAAATTCAAAAACTCCTCAAATTTAAGGGGGAAAATGGGCAATTACCTATAATTTACCAACTATACAGTAAAATGCCTAAGTTTTGAAATTATTTAGCAAAATGTCCCTGTTTTGAAATTCAAGTTACAGGTTGAACTCGACATTAGAAATGTCGAGTTTTATGCATATTTTGCCACATAATTTTTTTTTGAAAATTTAAGTAAAACTTGACATTGCTAATGTCGAATTCCACTTCAAAATATATATAGAACTCTATTTTAAGAATATCAAGTTTTACATAAAACTCGATTTTGTTAAAATCATGTTTAAAAAATAAAGGCATTTTGCTAAATAGTTTTTCAAAACAGAGACATTAAATAGTTTCAAAACAGAAACATTTTTCTACATAGTTTGTAAATTAGCGACAAATATCCATTTTCCTCAAACTTTAAGAGCAACCGTATCAGTCAATGCAAAATATAAAAAGTGGTTAGTTTTACACATTTTAACCAAAAAAACACCTACATCAGTGCTTGCAAAATTGTGCATATGTATATGCACGGTTACTGTAGCTTTGCATACTAATATTTTATTAATTCCACATTTCGCTCCTTTTTTTTTTTCTCTCTTTTCCATCTACAAAACCAACTCAGGCATCTTCTCTCCCTCATCATCTTCTTCTTCCACTGATACACACAAACACACCCACACACATGGACACACCAACAAACCTAGCACTGCAAAATCAAGACAGACCCATTATCTACACAGACCCAGCACCGCAAAATCAACACAAAACCCACCATCTACACAGACCCAACACAGCAAAATCAACCAAAAATCAAAAACACCACAAAATCAACCACGGACACACCACAAAATCAACCACAGACACAGTACACACCACAAAATTAACCAAAAATCAAACACACCCACACATGGACACACCAACAGAGACAGAGAGAGCATTTTTGTGAACTTGTGGTTGTGGGTTGGTGCTTGGAGGAGATCGGAATGTTTAGGTCGACTGGAACAAATCTCTGTGAATTGATGCTTGTGGCAGATCGGTGCTTGTGGATCGGTGAGTTTCAACTGTGGTGGATCATTGCTTGTGACCGTGAATGGAGAGAGAGTTTAGATGGGGAATGGTGAGAAAGTGTTTCAGATCGTGAATGAAGAGAGAGAGAGAGAGGGGAGAGAGAGAGAGAGAGAGAGAGAGTTGAGAGAAATAATAAAAAAAAAGTGAGAAAAATGATTATTTAAATAAAATAGACAGTAGAATAGATAAATTGATATAGGTATTTTGTAAAAATTAGTGTGTAAAATAGAAAAAGTAAGGGCCCATTTAGTATGTGTATTTAAACAACAATTTTCAGTTTTTTTTGAAAATATGTATGAGTGAAAAAATGTGTAGAAATACGTGTAATATTATTTAAAAACTGAAAACATGTATTTAAACACATGTACCAAACGAGGCCTAAATTTTTCAGAAATTTAGCATTGACCATGTGATTGCGCTAATGGATCCGTGTATAGGTATTTTGTAAAAATTAGTGTGTAAAATAGAAAATGTAAAGGCTCATTTGATACATGTGTTTAAATAATAATTTTTAATTTTTTTAAAAATATATATGAGTAAAAAATATATAAAAATACGTGCAATATTATTTAAAAACTGAAAATATATATTTAACATTGACCGATATGATTGCTCTAAGCAGTAATCTCCACTTTTAACTAAAAATAATATTCATATTTTTGAAAATATTAAAAGAAAAAGAAAAAGAGAAAGAAAGAAATGTGAAAAGTGGGTGTTTGATATGATGGATCCGTATAGTCACTGCAAAAATCTAATCAGTAACAACAGTAATCGGTTCCTGTGGCGGAGCTGCTTAACGTGTACAGATAAAAAAAAACCGGCCACGCTTTTAGCTTTTAAGCTACAGAAATAGAAGGAATGACAGACACACACAGTTACGTACTCCCCAGTACAAAAACCTTTTTTAATTTTTATTTTATTTTTTTTATTTTTTCAGAAAAGTTGAGCTCACAGCAGTTAGTCAGTTGCCGACGTTGCCGTACGTGGTAATATGAAAAAACAAAACAATTCCGACGTGGCGGGACATGCATCTGATGGGTCCTACAAACGCATGCGCTGCTGCTTTGTGAATCTCGTCACTGACGTGTTGAGAGACCGTGACCTTTTTTGTTTTGGGGACCACTTAAAAAGGTGGGGCCTATGTCCGAATCTCTGTCTTTACTTCTGGCCCTACACTGTTAGAATTTTAATCTCTCACCCCTTAGCTACTGTCCAAAATCTTTCTTTTTCTTTTCGTTTTTCCTTTTGTTTTTGGGTGTTCAATTTTTATCTATTTATCTATCTTATTCATCTTTGTACGTCCTTTGTGCTATCGTATTAGGATCCTAGTAGCTTTCACAAATTCACAATAATTTACAATTACACAAAATAAAAGGAAAATAGACAACTAGGTCGCTATTCCTCTTATTATAATGTTATATTGTTATAGGTAGTAATCATTGAATTCAAATTTGATAAAGATGCGGTGTAAAGTTTATAGTTTATACTCTTCTAAATGTCACATTAATATTTTAAAAAATAATAAAGAAATAGTATTAGACACAATCATTACTCATCAAAATTCCAAAACCCATCTTCTCTCTCACCAAAGAGCCACCAAGGGCCAATCTTCTTCAAATTCGCCTATCACCAGTTGTAACTGCTATCGTTCTTGGTCTTGACTCCAATCGAATCGCCTCCCCTCAACATCTCACCAATTCTCCAAATCCACCATTTCAAACTGACCCAAAAAAAAAAAAAAACCGTGTTCTCAAAGGCAAATCAAAATCAATGGTGCAGAAAACATAGTGTCACAGTGTTTGAGGTGAAGGAATTGATTGTGGCAATGGTGGTTACCGGTGAAGGACTGAGGTAGTGCATCCCGACCTTGGGTTTCTCATAGTGAGAACAGAAAAGAGAAAAATGAGACAACATCCTTACAGAATTTAATTAATCTCATAAAAATTACTTAATAATGTATATACAATTTTATATGATCCAAAATTTACATTTCACCACTTAAAATAAATTATGCAGTTTTATAAAAATAAATAAGTCACATAGTTGATTTTTTTTAATATAAAAAAGTCACATAGATGAATTTAATTATTCTTGAGAATGATAAAATTATTTGAAATGCGTTACGTGGCTTAATTTAATTGAAGAGCATAAGGTACAATAGTTAATGATTGGACCTAAGTTTTTCCTATCAAATATTATTTTTATTTCTTAAGCACATATAAGAGATTAATATGAGAAATCCATGTAAGTGGATAAAAGTTTATAAAAAATATCATGACAAGGTATAGTTCCGTGTGAGAAGTAGTACTAGTGTTTTAACTTCATATTTAAGTTTTCTATTTTTTTATTTTTTTAACCCATATATATTAGTACATTGATCACTGAGGGTGAAGGAATTTAAACCAAAAATATCTCTATTGTAACATCAAGAGGTGGCAGGTACCAACTAATTGAGTTACATGGTTCTTGGAAAAAAAAAAAAAAAAAAAAAAGACTTCATATTTAGTCTCATGGCAAGTAGTTATTTCTCTAAAGTAAAATCATTGTAAGAGCATTCACATCAACTCATACAAATTTTTTTTGTTTATTTTAGGATAATGACTTATTTTTCTATATTACACAACTTTTTTTCAAAAAACACCTACAACTAATTATCTATTTTAAACTACTTTTCATTAAAATATTATTTTTTTATCAAATTTTTATTACTCTCCTCAAGTTTCTCGTGTATTTAAGAAAATAAATATTAAAAAATATATTTACTTGTAAATAGTAATCATATATATTTATACTGTTATTATAACAATAATCTAAATTTAATATATGTCGGGGTAGTACTGAGTCTGATGGGCACTAGTTTTTTTTTTTTTTTTTTTTTTGATATCTTGATTGACACTAGTTGTTATATCAATTATGTGGGGTAGTGAGTTTTGGCCTTGTAATGGGCAACAAAGATTCCCTTTAGAAGTGACACTGTGACAGCAATGGCATGCAATAAATTCTGGTCCCAAGTAGGTCGTCGTAGCATGAGACAGTGGTTGATGACCTGCATTCCACATTGAATGCTATACACATGTCCTCACGTAGGCGGGGCCTGCTCTTATGCCGCTCCGGTGGCCGTGGCCGTGGCCGGTGGACTCGCTTATGTGTTTCGCTTCAACATTTAAGCTATATTTACTTACAGCCTTTGGTCAACAGCCATTTTTCCCATTATTTTTTTGGGGGGTTACATTAACAAATTAGCATTAACTAGCTTGCATGGATATTATGAGACTTTGATAACATCAAACGCAAGTTTCAACAAATTGTGTGGCTTCGTATCATGTCAAAGAAAAATTATTTGACCATAGCACTAGTAGAGAAATCACATTAAAGACGTTACATTGGATTCCAGACCATAGAGGTTACATATTGTTCATGAGTCTTTAAAGAAACATCCAATAGTGGGTTCCAGTTAACTCAATTGGTAAAGTCTCTGATGGTTGTATAAGAGATCTGGGGGTTCAATCTCCGTCTACACCAAAAACTTATTAGTGGTCTTGGTCTGATGATAAAGAGCTATCATCAGGAGCGGACGCCATAGGTTGAAAATCACTGCCTACACCAAAAGCTGATTGGTGTCTTAGTCTGATGATAAAGAGCTATTATCAGGAGCGGACGCCATAGATTGAAAATCTCTCTCTAAAAAAAAAAAAAACATCCAATATAGAGTTCAAATCTTCTATCTCATTCTTCCTACTCCACTCTGTGCTCTACACATAAAAAACATGCCACATATCTATCTATTTAAGTAAAATGCTAGATTTATGCGATTTTCTTATTTCAATTTCCTAAGATAAATAAATATATATAAAAAAACCAATGAATTCCTTCATCACCACCAACTTTCTCCAGGGCCACTATTAGGAGCCTGCCGACACCATCAACACCTCCGGGTATGGCTCTAGTCATTTTGTCCCTCTCAAACCCATAAAAGAAACCAGTGATCGGCTCAGGTCCCACATCAAAGTTAGCTTTTGAAAAATCCCAGAAAACTTCAATCTTTGAATTGAAAGATTGGAAAGTTCCAAACTTTGCTATTCAATCGCCACTGAGAATCTGAATGCACACTAGCGGCTCTACGTTCAGTTCAAGGTGATCATAGGACCACCCTGACTTGAATTTTTTTTTATTATATATAAATTTTATGATTTTTTAATCCTTAAAAAATATATGTGGCCTCCCTAAATTTTTTTAGACCCAACATAATTAAATTTTGGACAAAATTTGGTTGTAAATTAAGGTTATAACTCTACTCAATTTTTTTTTTTATTGTACGTGAATTTTGACAAATCCAAAAATAAATACATTTTTTTCTTATTTCCTTCATATTTGCAAAATTTCAAGAAGATCAAAGATTAATAACTTTGTCATCAATCAAATTTTTAAATTTTGAGTTTTTGTAGTCTAAAATTATACATAAAAAATAATTTTATAAATCAAAAGTAAATAACATACGATTGACATAAAATTTGACATGCATTTTAATAACATAAAGATTAAATAACATGTAATTCAACAATTAAATTTTCAAAATTGACCATGTTAATTTATTTAATGAGAGTTGTAGCCTTAGGGTATAATTAAGTTTGTAGTCAAATTTTATCCTTAAATTTTAGTCCCCTTAACAACTTATTAGGTCCTTACAAAAAAAAAGAAAAATCCCAAGAAAATTTTTATCTAACTAAAATTTTGATAGAGATATAACTTGCAACATTAGTAATAAGACTATCATGCAAAAATTTTAAAATAAAAAAAGTTGTAGAAAGAAATTGTAAGACTTTATGTATTTGTGTGAGTGTGCTTGTTTTTTTTTTTTTGGTCAATGTATGAAGTTCTCTTTTAATTAAATTTTATGTAATTTAAATTTTTTAATGATCACTTTGGAAAATATTCCTGGAGCCGCCACTGTGATTCTGTGAATGCAATTTGGAGAGTGAGGAAGTGCTGTTGTCATCAATGTTAACGAAGAAGACTTGGCCCATAAGCTTGTTGTACAAGGTGAGTCCAATCAAGAGCTGTTTCTAGGTTTAGAGTTTGGGATTGAAGGGATCCGTTTTGAAGTGCCATAAGGTTGGTTTGAAGGCTTGAAAAATATGAATGGGACACCTTAATAGAAAGTTCATTCTAGTGCTGGGTGGATTTTTTTTTTTTCTTGGGTTTAAGAGGGACAAAGTGGTGGGTTTCATCGGTAGCTGTGAAATTGGTTTGAAATTGAAGAGGACGGTGACCGGTGGTATTAGCTTGGCGGCAGCAATTGACAGTGACCAGAGGCGTTAATGGCGTCAATGGACAGCCACTCCGGCAAAGTTGGTGGTGAGGGCGGTGGGAATATGATGAGTTTTTTTTTTTTTTTTAATTAAAAGATCATCTAAATTTAAATAATAATAAAAATTGAAATAAGAAAATAACATAAATCTAGCATTTTAATTAAATAAATGGACACGTGGCATGTTTTTATTTGTGAAGTATAGAATGGAGCAGAAAGTGTAGAACAAAAGATTTGGACTCTACAATATGAATGGAGTATTGGACGTAACACAGGATACAACATGAAGAGAAATGCTAACTGCATTTGTACCATACCTCAAAAAAAAACTAATCACAATTGAAGCTCTCGTAATTGGTAATAAAGAGATCAGATCTACCTAATAAATATTTAATATGGAAATTATTACACATCCACACAACACAATTGGACGATATTCAAATCAGTTCTGGGGCGTCACACAACGTACATGTGCCTTAAATGTCTATGTGTTAGTCTTGTATCCATTTAGTGCGTTGGGACCTCGGGTAGGAGCCTTGCCCATGTGAAAGTGGTAATGGCCATAGTTAATGGACCCGGAGTCAGTTCCTTATTTAATTGTGTGCATCTGTGTGGTGTGGGTCGTGCAATTAGTAGGATTTGTGGTCCAAATTAATTAGAGAAAATTTGGGCACAGCATGGCAAGTTCAGACTAGGCTCAAACTGAAACCCTGAACAGGTCCATTGATTGTTGTGGTGGGCCTGAGTTAGAAAACACAAAGCAATAGAGGTCACAACTCACAAGCTATTAGGTTTGGGCTCTCCACAAATAAAAGCTCTAATAAACTAAGCATAAGTGAAATAAACAATGAGGCCTAAAAAGCAATATCAATCAACTTGGTCCACAAGACAATTTAGTCAGCTAGCCCATAAGTGAAACTACGGATAGCGACTCTCTTTTGGTAAGTCACGTAAATTATTAGTCTTTACTGAGGCTATATCAACGCCTTAAAACTCGGGGGAATCATTAAATACTTCCAAGTTTCCCACTTTCGAGGAACCAATTACGGATGAGTCTAAAAAAACATTTCAAGTCTTTATCTTTAACCTAGTTGAAAAAACAAAACAAAAAAGCAATCAAAGATTCAAAAACACTACACTACAGAAGGCTTTCAAATTCAACTCTTGGAAAAAATTGTAGTTGCTGGCAAAAATTGTGGGAACAACCCTACCATTTGTCTGACTATTAGAAAAGGCTCAGTTTGGAGTTTGGACAGGTGCCCTTTTTATTTTGGAAAATCACCTTGGAGTCATGTTTGGAATGGTCACCATTTTAATGTAGACCAAAACCTCAGCTCACCTAGGAGACCAAGACAATATAGTCAAGGTCCAAAGTCCAAACCATGTTGCAAAATTCTGGCCCAATTTTAAGAAATTGGTTCTAATCTGATCTCCAAGGAACAACTAAACAATAAGTTAATAACACCTTATCCTATAATTTATAATGTGTGGATTGCAATTAACTAAACTGGTGAATTTTTGTAATTGAATTGAATAAATGCCTTAAGACTGAATGCTACCTGCACCTAAAAATTTATTGATACATTATATCGTCAAGAGCTTTATAACTTAATAATTCGTAAATTTTTTTGTCATTGAATAAATAACTTAGGATTGAATGCTAACTACAACAAAAAATATATTGATAAACTCTATAGCTCAATTGACAATTTTTATGTCTTTATATTTTAAATTCTCTCTTCTCCAACTATTAAATTATGGCATCTAATAAAAAAAAAAAGGGTAATATAACATCATGTGCTACATATCTTTCGAAGAAGTGAGGCACCATACACAAAAACCATTCGACGTGTTGGGCATCTCTCAAGATGAAGTGGTACTCTATTGTCATCCTTTCTCACATACAACACGGAGTCACAGACCAATTTTTTTGAAATTTTTTAATTCTGCTTTTGACTTCATCAATCAAGTGTCCCATTGAGTGTAGCGTGTGGATTGTTTTTGATGAGGTCTTCCTCTAGTATAACCTCCTTCACTTTACTTATAATTTTGTTCTAGACACAACATTTCATAGATTCAATTACTTGCAAAAAGGCCAAGCTAATATGAAAACTCCAAGCAGTTTCTCAAACATTTCTTAGATTCAAACACTTTTTTGGTGCACATTGTAGGCGATGATCAGGTTGGCTAGGCTTTTCAGGTTAGGGGAGAGAATAGACACCATTCTCACAGGTCTCTAGAACTTTTTTTCTTCATATTAATGAATGTTTCTTTCAAAATATTGACAATCAAGCAAACTCAAAAAATGTGTCTTGGAAAGGACTTCATACGATATGATTAAAAAGTCCAATCAACATACGAAATGAAAATAACAGAAATGATTGATGCAATCAAATTGGTTTTTATGCCCATTTAACACACATATTTTTATTTTATTTATTGTTGGTAATAAAGTTGCAAATGTTTAATCATTAGGTTGCGGTGGGTTGGATAGGGACAAATTGCCAAACCTAAATGGCTCAAGACGACACTTAGGCATGATAGGGATCATTATCCTGAAGCCCAAAGCAAGCTATGAAAATCACCAAACCCAATGATGTGTTTAAAAACAAAGTTGAATCAAGGTTTCAACCTTCCCAATTTGTAATGATACCTGCATAGTCAATTGTTAAAAGCACTTTTTTTTTTTTTTTTTTTTTTTTGTTGAGAAACGTTAAAAACACTTGGGGCTAATAAACTCATTGATATTGTCGTTCCTGTTGCATGATTTGCATCAAAACGCGTTTACTTTGTTATCTTGTCCTTAAAATGTAGCTTTTTATCATCACCCTTTCAAATTTTGAAAGAATAAAAAATGGGTATTAATTAACTCAATAGGTAAAATCTCTTATAATCGAATAAAAGATTTGTGATTCGATCTTCGCCTAAACTAAAAAAACAATTGGTGTCTTAGTATGATAATAAAGAATATTGTCTTGAGCGGACGCTATAGTTTGAAATTATTTCTCAAAAAAATTGACAGAACAAAGAAAGAATAATAAGAGGAGAATTAGATAAAATGCCCAAGTCACATGCTATTAAAAAATTAGTATGAGTTTGAAATGCAATCCCTCTATCACAATTTTTGTGCAGGGAAATGAATGACTTACAACTCTATATTTTTTGAAACTGTTTGTTGGTTATTAGGTGACATATTTTACTATTTCTGATCCGTATTGATCACTAAATTAATAAGTGATGAAAATTTTAACCATCTTGACCCTTGGTTAGTAGGTGACATACTTTACTACTTCTGATCCTCATTGATCACTAAATTAATAAGTGATGAAAATTTTAACCATCTTGACCCATCAAACGCAGGGAGTTTTCAATTTCAATAAGCATGAGTGCAACAACCACACATCTAGGGGCCTATGGTTCCAGCTTACTTGCAATGTGTACAAAGACCAGAAAAAAACAGCAAAGCACTCTTGCCATGTGCACAAAAACATTAATGTGACAACATTTATGTTTTGTTAGCAACCCTACAATACTTTAGAGCCAAACTTTACTCCACTTTAGCTTTTGGAAAAAAAGAAAAAAGAAAAAGAAGAAGGTATTTCTTACAAAAGATACAAGTTAATTAGTTTTTATAGTAACGACAATATATACTAAGTCTTAGTCTCAAATTTTTTGGTATCACCTATGAATTCTCAATAGATTAGTCAGAGTCGACTACATATATTTTTTTTCCATTTTATTATATTTGAAGTCATATATTCTGGTACTTCCTTAATTGACATTTTTTTTGGTCAGCTTGAATTAACTTTTATTTTTATTTTTTTATTTATGCATAAATTGCAATTCCCTTAACATGATCAAATCATCTCAAGTAACTTTAGACAAATTAGCCTTTAAGTCAGCAAAAGTACTGCCAAATTGCTAATCAGAACCAGTATTCTGAAAACCAGCATTTGGCTAAGACTTAGGTTTCATTACAAACTAAGGAAATAAAGCAATAATAGCTGCAAGAAGGAAAGGATCTAAAAGAAGAATCTGAAGCTGGAAAGAAAGAAGTGGGGTAGAAAGCTTAAAAAGAAGAATCTGAAGCTGGAAAGAAAGAAGTGGAGGAGAAAGCAACACACTTTCTTGAGCAAACATTAGGCAAATTTTGGTTCATAAAGCAATATACTTCCTACCAATATTGAAGACTTGTCTTGCTTTAATTTTAAACATAACAAAAAGTTCTAAAGTGCTCACTAAATACTATCAAGTGTGCTGATAATCAGTATCAAATTATATAAAAGATTGAGTTCAGAAATACAAGCAAAAATAAAATAGCAACAAAAAAGGGAGTATCTAAGAGAAGCTAGCGAGGAAGAAAAGGGGAGAAAATACAGTACTTTGTAAAGGCACTTGGGTCAAGCATAACAAATCTCAAATTCCATTACTCATCTCAGAATTTTCTACTACAAATGAACTGCAAAAAGAATTCCCTTAGAAAGGAACAAAAAGAAAAGAATGCAAAAAGAAAAGAGACAACACAGACTCAGACACCTACTTACCTTAGGGACCTACTACCCATTACTGAACCTAAACTCTATTCTTAAACTTGCATTTTTGTCTACCCATTTTTAGTTCTCTCATTACAATCCCTCGTCTACTAAGCTAAAATAAGGTCATCTATTGCTCCTATTCCTCCCCATTCCACCCCTGTACAAAAAAACAATGAACCAAAGTAATGAATAACAGTAAGAGAAACAACATGAGAGGACAATGGGACGCGGTGAAGAGAAGAGATTCCAGCGAGGAATGCAGTTCTCTCATCCTCCCTTACACGAATTCCAGCGCAAGGTTGCTATTTGCATTTGGAATGAGTTCCGGTGAGGCAGCCATTGTTGGCATTTTCCCAGCTATGACAACCTTCTCGCCAGTCTTGTTTCTCATTTCAATCACCTTCTTATGAGAATTGGAGTGCAATGATGGAATAAATGTTGGGCTTGCTGCAGGCCGGTATTCAGGGAAGAGCCGGCCAGACTTGTAACGAACGCCACAAGCATTGCAAAGCGTTTTGGGCCCCATTGGGCCTGCCCTCCATTGGGGAGTCTTGGTTATCTCACAATGCATGCATTTCCTCACTGATTGTGATGGCGGATTTTGATTTGCCTCCACGGGACCTAGAGGAACTGACAATTTGATTTTCTTCTTCTTCTTGTGTTCTGCATTGGCTTGTTTTGGTATTTTGATCAAAAGTCGAGACTCTGCAAAATTCTCAGAATCTGAAGTGACTTTTGGTGCAAGGAATGGCTGAGGGGTCTCGGTAATAGAGGAGGTCGGTGAGATGAGTTGCATTGCCAGGCGAGGATTGAAGGTGGCAGGGCGTGGACGCTTGCTGCGAGCACGTCCACGTCTGCCAGGAGTGATGGTTTCTGGGCTGCGGGGCACATTCTTCTCCCCTGAGCAGGAGCTGCTGCTTTCGAGGACAGAAACTGGGCTGGAGGTATGGAATTGTTGGTGGGATGAATCCTTGTTGATGAATGACTCTTCGTTCTTCATGGTAAGGCTTCCACCAGAGAAGGAATCCTCAACAAAGTTTGAAAGCCATTCAAGCTGAATAATGTCTTCATACTACAGTCACAAAATAAGAAACAAAGCTGAATCAGATGAAAGTTGGACAGTATGAGATTGTTTCACATTTATCCAACAAAATCTCTACTCTCTAGTCTAGCCAGACCATTAAGCATCCAAAATAATATGTTGTTAATCTTTGACATTACACCAAGAACCCATCTTGCCACAATTCACTCATTCCAAATTACACCAACTTTAAGGAAATTGCCAATTCCATCCCTAAAGTTTTTTTTTTTTTTTTTTGTCATTTAAATATTTTTTGATAATCAGTCATTTAAATATTTAAACTTTAACATTCATGTCAAGTTAATCCTTCCGTCTATTGACGTTAATAAATTAACACTATTCAGACCTAATCGACAAAAAAATGTTAAAATTTAGGAGCAAACATGACAATTCACCAAACTTAAAAGGTTGTAATTTAAATTTTGGCCTATGCATAGCTTCTAGAAGGGGCCATTGTATAATTCACTAACCACCTATCAGTTTTGACAATTGCTTGTGAGTACATTTGAACCATGCGACCAAGGATAACCAAAAAAAGACAGGAAGTTGTCACACATCAGATTTTTATATTTTACACCCATGATTGTTGTTGACAAATCAAAGAGGAAAATAAAATTAAAAAAAAATAAAAAACAAAAAACAAAAAAAAAAAAGCCACAACTTTGCACATGATTACAATTGACTTTTGTCTTTATTATAACTAAAAAATCACAAGACAAATCACGTGATTTCCATTAATTACGCAACTACAAGTATTTAAAGTGTGGACACAACTATACGACCATACACGTTTGTCGTCGATTGGTTCTCCAAATGTGATTTTACAATTTAGACCGCCCGCCAATAACGCTACTGAAAGTCTGAAACGACAAAAATATCCCTTAATTTTGTTTTTTGAATTTTGAATTTTAAAAATTTTGAAAAAGATAAGAATTCAAAATTTTTTTGTGTCACATACCATGTATGTACACTATACAACACAAAGTCTATCTACCTTTTTTTTTTTTTTTTTTTTGAGAAGAATAAAGTCTATCTACCTAGTTTGTCCATTTAAGGTACACTACAACTAAAATAGGTCCCAGTCACATGAAAATACACTGACACCCATAAATTACATTACAAGCAATTAAAAAGTTACTCTGCGCGTGTAATAAGACCAGTTATTATTAATTATAACTCACCGGAACGGAGAGCTCGGCCGAGAGGTCCGAGGCGCTGTTGTTGGTCGAGAAAACTGAGTCGGAACCGGGGAGTGACTCGGGCTGAGTTTGCCAAAGGTTAGGGATCAACGAGTTGCAATCCTCGTTGGCTTGACCAGCCTCAACGTCGTCAGCTGGGAAATCAAGCAAGTCATCGATTTGGTCGAAGAAACTGCCACAGTCTATTTCGTCCATGAAGTTTGGTCCGATCATTGTCCCTTGAAAAAAAAATGAACTTTTTTTTGTTCCTGAGCAAGAAAATTTGTCAATTTGAGAATGTTAAAAACAGTACAAGGAGTAATAAATAGTGAAAACAAAATGATGTGGGTTTTTTTTTTTTTTTGTTTTTTTGGTGGGGGGGGGGGGGGGTTAGTGACAATGTAGTAATTATGAGGCCAACGCATGAAACAGTGTGGCGCATTTTAGCAACCATACGTTAAAAAAAGGAAAAACATTTAAAAGTGTTACTCATTTTGTACCCTTCTAGATTTTTTTATGTTAAAAAAAACTCTGTTATTAAATTTTTTTTTTTTTTTTTTTAAAAAAACACGACATTCAAGATGAGATGGTATTTCAAAAGTGGGCAACAAACACATGGGCGCAAAGTAGCACCAGCCGGTCCCAGAATACGTCACATTCACTCACTCGTTGCAACTTTGCGAAGTAGGGGGTGTGGTTTTTCGAATTGAGGAGTTTTTATTTTTTATTTTTTTGGGTTTGAGAAATAATGAGAAGGAATTTTAGTTTATGAAAACTTTGTTAAGAGTACTAACCTGGGAGTTTTGTGAAGGAAGCCGAGGAGTTTGAAATTTGAACTCTTAATTTGTTGAGTGTAACTGAAGAGGGATTTGAGGAATTTTACTTTAAAACCTGCACAAACCAAAAAACAAAATGGGTTATTTGTGTGTACAGATAGAACGCAAAATCTCTATAGTAGTGTGTTTTAATTTGTACAAGGAATGTAGCAGTGTTGGGTTGCCGAGAAAACAAGTAAAGAAAGAAGGAATTGAGTTGTGGGGGGTTTCTTAAAATTTCATTTCGCCAAGTTCCTGAATTTTGAAAATTACATTCCTTTTCTTTTCCTCAGCAACCAAACAGTGATATTTATCAGTAATGCTTAAAATCCCCAAAACTCAAACCCCACCGACACTCAAATTCCGAAACTTAAACATAGCCGACACTCAAAAATTTTGAAACTTCGACTCAAAACATGAAAATGAGAATCCACAAAATGCATAGCCAGAGCCAAACCTGAGCCCAAAACTAAAAAACTAAAACTTGGAATGACTTTAGAAGGGAGCACAAGAAGAAACCCAATATTTCCTTCAATATAAGAACACCCAAAAAATTTTCAACCCCAAACCCAAAGGACAGAAAACCATATTATTATCACTAGTTTAACTAGGCAGTCCTAAAACAACCCCTATTCCTCAATTATAAACCTATAGAAGCAGAGTTCAAAGTACTAGCAATAGTAGAAGTTGTAGTAGTAGTTTGTAGCTCATTACCTCCAAATTGCAAAGAAATAGAGAGAGAGAGAATTAGAAAGAAGAGGGAGCGAGAGGTTTGAAAGGAGAGAGAGGAGAAGGAGAAAGGCTAAAAAGGGTTGAGAGATTGTGATGGGAAAATGTTAGGTGAGCCTCCTCCTTCATTGCTAGCTGGCTTTTACTATCCCCCTCACTGTCTTGATGTTGAAGTCTTCTCTCTCTCTCTCTCTCTCTCTCTTTCTCTCTCTCCAAACACCCAAAAAAAAAAAACACTCTCTCTCTCTCTCTCTCCTGATTACACACGGGTCCCACACGTCCACCGCTCTCTCCTCGTCCCACCACACCCAACTCACCCTTTTTAATTTCTTTCACGGATTTTCACCGCTCTTGCTTTCTTTATTTAATTAAACAAAAACAAAAAAGTTGGGTGGGTTTTCATTTTTTTTTTTTTTCAAAGACATAAAGAGAGAAAAAAAAAAAAAAAAAAACCACACACACAAAAACAGTGTTTGGAATTTTGTTTACTTTTTTTTTTTTTTTTTTCTTCTTCTAACAACTGCTGATGCTGGTACAACTTTTCTTTCAAGTTCTTGGGTTTTGGGTCTCTGAGGACTGAAGACTGTGCACACACAGATATAATGTGAGAGAGAGTGAAAAGAGAGAGTGGATATTATTTGTACCGTAGTAAGTACTACTAAATATAGACAGAGAAATGGGGTCTGAGGATTTGTCAGGCTTGGAACCGCCGTTTGTTTCCGACAGACATTGTTTTTTACTTTCTTTTTCTCTTTGATGAGACCCTTCTTTTTTTCTTTTTCTTTTTTTACAGTCATAATCCCAATGTCTGAAACTCATTCTGAATTACTGAATTGGCATTTGCCAATTTGTCAGAAAAAATAATAATAATAATAATAATTTCACTTCTATTTGAGAGCGCGTGAGATACAGTACTAGGAGACAAAAATGGAGGTTAAAACTTAAAAATCAGAGTGGATACGATAATTTTAAATAAAAATTAAAATTAAAAATAAGCTAATAAATAACGCCATTATCTGTTTAATTTGGTGTTTGGTTTAACTTTTTATATGTAAAAAGTTAGTAAAAAAAATTATTGCCGCATAACAAATAAACTAATGGTTTAGCAAAACTACTGTGTTAATCTGGAAGCATATGCTAGGTATAAAGGAATCACACAATATTGTATTGAATTTTGTGACATACATAACAAATAGAGCAAATTACCTATTATGCCTTTTAAGTTACCTAATTTAAGTGTAACTAATGGGAAAATTTTAAAACTTCATACATAAGTTAAATAATAAATTAGAAATATGATCGCTTGATTAATGACAGGTTAGTTTACAAATTATACAAAACAAACTTTGACGGAGCTATTTTTGAAAATAAACATTCAACAAGTTAGATAATGGTTGTAAGCAACTGGAAGAGGTCAAGTTATGGTATCTTTGTTGGAAAGAGTTGCCCTTGCGCATTGAGTCGAAATGTTAAAAGCAGCCCTTTTTAGGAGAGTAATCTTGATCGCTATCGAGATCGGAAGAAAATGTGCATGAGGGTGATTTGGAGTTGATAATCACTACATTATGCTGTAATAAGGACAAACTTTGTCGCCTCAGCCATATCATCAAGGATGCCAAATTCACTGCTAGAAAGATTTCTATAGCTTAGTTACTCCCAAGTACACATATTTCGAAATGGAGTCGTCCACATATTAGCAAAGAGAGCAAAACGCTCTTTTATTTTTTTGGTCTGGATGGAATTTGTACCACCCAATATTGAATCCATTCTTTGTAATGATATATTCATCAATATTAAGAGTCTGTTTGGAATTCGCTTATTTTGTTGAAACTGAAAACTTTTTATTGAAAGTACTGTAGATAAAGTTAAAAACTAGCTAAAATAGTACAATGAGACTCATGAATAGTACCAAAAAGTACAGTAAAACCCATAAATAATAGCATAAATAAACTGAATATTAAAATAAGTTGGCAAAAAATAAGTTATTCAAACGCAACCTAAAACCTTACATTCTTGATTCTTAAAAAAAAAAAAAAAAAAAAGTTATTCTACAAACTTTTTTTTTTTTTTTTTTTAATTTTAAGAATCAGTTATTCTACAAACTATAGTAACAGATATTATGTCATTAAAAAAAAATTAATGTTCAAATCTCTCAATTACAATTATAGAATTACCACAAAAAAAATACCATCATTTTCACAAAACTTTGGAAATCAATATCCTTGTCTAAATGCCAAGTATGGTTAGGGAATTTTCTTTTTCCTCTTTGGTCCCTAATGATCAAAGTGTGATAATGCATATCATAGATGGAGGTTGGCCTCCACTTTACTTTACTCTTCTTTTATTTCTCTCTTTTTTGTTTTATTTTATTTTATTTTAATTTTATCATGCCTCCACTTTACTTGAAACTACGACTTTGTCTACTTTTTGTTAAACCTAAGTTACCAAACGCACTAGCCGTTATATTTGGAAATTTAAAACGTAATTTGGCAACGTTTTAAGCATATGGGGTACTATTTTCCCAAAATATATATATGGCTACTATTGTCCTTTTCTTTTTTGATAAAAATAAGATATGGCATTTTTTTTTTTTTTTTTTTAAGAATTATATATGGCAGTATTTCATTGTGCTCATCACATGGTTTTGGTAATTTTCAGGCTTTATCTCTACCGAAACTAAAGGCAAACCATCTGAGCTTTCTTTTTTTCTTTTTGAGAAAATTTTAGTAGCACCTTAAGTTATAGGGTAGGCTAATAATTCACATATGCATAAGATACAGGTCCCGCAAACTTTACCCGAAGCTGCAATCATAGTTTACTCTATCAAAATTGGAAAAAAACAGTGATTTTTCGGTTTTAAAAATTACAAGGCTGCTTGCTATAATTCTTTCTAAAAAAAAATGTAAAACGGAGGCTTACTAATTACTCCATTGGCGCATATATATATATATATATATATATATAAGATTTCAAGACATATTCCTGAATTACACGTTATTGTTTTTTGGAAAGTGGTCAAAACCTTTAAAAAAAAAATAAAAAGCCGGATATGATGAAGCCATTAGGTTGGCTCCTTGGTCTTTACTGTGTTCAAAGCAAAATGAGGATGTACTTTTTAATGTTAAATGTTGTTTGTAAATGGTAATAAATTTCAGAAAATAAAATATTGATTGATATATGACTAGTATAAAGGTTAACAAGAGTAGGTAAGAGCCTCGTAACTCAATTTGGATTAACTCATGTTTTTAACGATGACATTTGGACTTTAAATTTTTGTTACTTCAACTATCAAATTTTAAAAAATAGTGCAAATTAACATACGGGTTCTAATATATATATTATATATATTAAAAACTTAAATTTAGAGAAAACTTAATTAGATTTCAATTTTATTTTCAATTTTGTGTCATATGTTCCATCTAATTTTTAGTTTTTGTGCCAAGTGAATTATTAAGTATAAAAATCAAAGAGTCCAAATCCAATTAGATTCTAAATTAGATTTTAATTTCCAATTTTACGCCATGTATCCACCTAATTTTTTAATTTTTGTGGCAAGTACTGAATTATTAAATGCAAAAACTGAAGATTTTAAATCATATAATTTGAACCTCTTTGAAAAAAAAGTATAATTTGAATCATGAAATTATAATTATTTTTAATTGTACCCGTGCATATACACGAAATTACACATTAAAAATAACTTAACAGTAATGACATGTTGTAATAAATAATCAATTTAGTACAAGGTTTTTTAGTTGTTGTATTTAATCACTGGATTTGGAGTAATAAATTGTGTACTGGGGAGTAACAAATCTTTTAGAAGTCCAAGAGAATTCTAGCATATATTTTTGTATTGTGCTCAAAATATAATATGCTCTAATTCTGAAGTCAAACTCAAATGCATGATTTTTTGTGCAAATCGTCTGTATTTGACTAAAAATTGCTACACCGCTTATCCAAAAAAAAAAAAAAAAGGCTACACTGAATTGCCTAGCCAGCCATTTTGAATTTTTAACACCACCTATTGTTAAAAAATCAAGGGCAAATAACACTCTCCTCCCTTGAGGTTTGGAAAAATGACACTCACCCCCAAACTTAAAGGAAAAAAACATTTTCCCCCCTTTGACATTTATTTATCTAAACTCTGTTAAATTGGCGTTAAAAATGTAGTGCACTAACGTACCCTTTGGTTAATAATGTATTCCTAAAATTGACTCTGAAAGTTTTTTATATTGATAAGTGACTTTGAAAATTTCAAACTCATTTTTAAACAATAAAACCTTGAAAGCTTCAGCAAATTGCTTTATTTAATAAATTTTGATCCAAAGTGTTAGAGAGAGGAGCGATTAAAAAATCTAAGAGGATCATCAAACTTTAAAAAATCAATTGAAAAGGTGCTATAAGAGACTAAAAATCAACATAAGCAACATGTTTTATAATATACTTTATATTCCGTTATTAATATTAACAGAAGGGGGGGGGAGTGTTATTTTTTTTAAATCTCAGGAGGGGAGTGTTTTTTCCTTTCAAGTTTGGGGATGAGTGTCATTTCTCTAAACCTCAAGGGAGGGGAGTGTTATTTGCCCAAAAATCAAAAACAAAAACGATGGGAATTATTATTATTATTAATGAGAAACTATGTTCTCATTTTAACACCGCTAGATCGATCTCAATCAAAACATTCACAACCGTAGAGAAGAGAAGTGGCTTAGGTTAATTTGCAAATGAGAATTTATGATAAATTAGGCACACCAACCTATGTCAGTGCCGTTGATTTTTCTTTATAACTTCTACAAACAAAATGAATAGTATGAGAGAGAAGGAAAATTGTTGATGGCACATGAAGTTCATGCAAGTTCGACGTAAATGCAGGAAATTTAAGTCTAAGCGCAATAAGTGTCGTTAATTTAGGCAATACCAAAGCAACCCTCAATACCAAATTCTCGAAATTTGTCTATCACATACCAACGGAAAATATATATAACTGCAAGTAATTAACAATATTTTTTAGTATCTTTTGAGCGGAAAATTATTAAATACTCTGAAGTACTATAAATATGTACTTTCTCCTCTCATATAAATTATAGGTTCCACTATAAATTTAATTAATAAAACACACAATTATGTAAGATGGAGGGAATACGCATTTATGATACTTCGAAAGTACCCAATAATTACCCCTTGGGAGCAAGGTGCCCTCATATCATATTATTGTGGTTTTAATAAATTAAATTTATGACGAGAACTACTATCCATTGGAGATGAGGAACTATTAGTATTGGGATATTGAATAAATCTCAATATATTGCATGATTGTCATAGATGAAAAAGTCCAACGGTGTAAAAGGCTCTCTCTCTCTCTCCCACCCTTTTTTTTCCAAACCACTATCACATGAGCAGATGAGCTCTTTAAGGTCAATGTAATGTGTATAGACTTGTGTTCAAATTATACCTAACGTAACTTTTTACAATAATCGTTAGTTTCTTTAAAAAATATTTTTGGATTTTATAGTGTTTGGTCGCATTAATGAAAAAAGTTTCAGAAACATTTTAAGGTGCTTGCTGCAACATAAAATTGAAAAGAAAAAAAAATCTCATCTCTCAATCTGATGCACCACTACGTACAACCCACCAGCTTAAAGGTCCTCTAACCCACCAATTCTCTCTTCTTCTTTTTATAATTGCTTTTAAATTTAAAATTGAGAATTTTTGGAGGGAGAGAGAGTGGAGCATGATGCGATTTGGAGGAAGAGATATCTAGTGATGAAAAACTAAAGAGTAAAATGCGACGAAGATTTTGTACGAATCAGAGAGGAAAGGCATCAACTTGTGCCATAGCTCGCCTTTTTGGCCCATCAAATGGTTGACTTATATCGTTCGCCTTGCTATGCCATAGCATTGACAATCCCGTGCAGCACAACCGACAAGTTTTATGTGAGAGAGAGGAGGGAGGTCTAAAAGCATTCGCATTTGGTATTGCAAATGGTATATGCAAGAGAATTTTAGCATTAATGCATCAAACAAGCCCAGCATCCGGTCTGCTACTTGTAAAATTTTTTACAATACCGCTACAGTACCGTTTTACTTTTATGACAGTATTGTAGCAACTTGTATACTTATTATATTATTTTTATCTCTCTCTCTCTCTCTCTCTCTCTCTCTCTCTGCTAATTCTTTCTTTCTTTCTTTTTTTCCCTTTGATTCTCCCTTTCTTTCATCCTCCAGTTCTCACTCCCCCTCTCACATCTCTCTCTCTCTCTAGTTCAAAGCATGCCACCAGAGTTGGGTTAGATTCGGCGTGGTCACGGACTCACGGTGTGGGTGCAGCGGTGGAGATCGGCGAGATTGTGAGTGGTCGTGGCGAGATCAGTGAGATCTGCGAGGTCGTGCTATGACGGTGTGGTTGATCAGGTGATGGTGTGGTTGATCAATGGGTTTGCTTGTGGTTGAATGAGCGTGATTTCCGTGAGAGAGAAGTGAGGATATTTTTATTTTATTTTATATTATTTTAATGTGTAGTATGGTAAAATAAGTGTGTTGTAAAATTGTATGGTATAAATGATAAAGTAGTTTTTTGAGATGGTAAAATAGAATAGTCTGAAAATACTGGATGCGAATGCTCTAAGTAAAAGAGAGAATATAGGGGAAGGGTGGGGAGAAGGGTAGTTATAAAAAAAAATGTTTTATGGGTTATTTTTTTTATTGTAATATATTTTGTAACTTTTTGTATATATTTTTCACTTAAAAAAAAAAATGTTAGAACCACAAAAAATTACACAACTTTTGCCACAATATAAAATTACAAATGAACCATAAAATATTAGGAAGTAAAAAGGGGGAAAAGACAAATACATGTTCGATTGATCGCTATTTTACAAGATGTCAAAATGTATATAATGAATTTTTTGGGTGTAAATATTCAATGAACCTTATACCACGCATGTGTCACATGAAATACGAAACCAACAATATTCCTCATACGACCAAATAATCATGTAATCCATGATGCAGATTGCAGAGCTGTTTTAGTCCAGTCTGTAATTGTGTTATTCCACTCAAAGTAAATATCCATGAAAATTTTTTTTTTAATTAATCCTAATTTTATGTTTACTTATTTAATTTTTTGTGTCCAATTATTCCATTAACGAGACTTTTAAAATCCCCACGTTACCATTTGCCTTGTTCCTTTTGCTTTCCCCGCAGTAAATAGGTTCTTGCAATTGTGAAGGAAAAGAATACCAACGTGCCGATTCAAATTATTCGGAGGTGACATTTTAAGCCACTAACAGAAAATAAAACAAGAAAAAAACCATAACAATGCAACAAACAAATCTTTATTATTGTAGACTGAAAGCAACGATGCATTCTGTCAATGCAGTCAACATAGTTTATGCGAGAGGAAGTACTTCGAGCTGTACGAAAGTCTCTGTGCACCTCCAATCATTTACCATCATTTTGAACTTAAAATGAGTTATGCTACATAACAATAATAATAATAATAATAATAATTTGTTTTCTTGGCCCTATTACTTACATAACTTATTTACTTATCACTAAAAATTTGTCACATTAACAGCTGATAAATTTTTTGTATTTATAAACTTTCTCATTCAAAATTCATAATTTTGATGAACTTAATGTCAGCACAAAATTTTTTCAGATATTTTTTAAAACAAAAAAAAATTATATTTTAAACTCTATATTTAAGGGTGTGACAAATTAAGTAATTATAATTTAAAAGTAAATGAATTTAAATCTTATAATTTAAAAATAACAAATTAAATTATGAAATTTTAAAAATAATAAATTAAACTTTCTATAAGTAAATAAGTCATCCAAACACACCCTAAGCCCTAATACAATGTCAATTTACTCAATTGAATGTAGTTAATTTATTACCTTGTGCAATTATAAATTTTAGTTTGTTAATTTTTAATTATAGAGTTTTTTTTTTTTTTTTGAGGAAGTTTAATTATAGAGTTTAACTTCTTAGTTTAGATATAAAGTTTAATTTATTGCATTCTTAAAACAATGTAATTTTTTTTATAGATATAAATAGGATTTTAATTTATGGCGTCAATTTCATGATGATTATTTTTTTTAATCATCATATCAAAGTACAAATCGATTTTTGTTATAAATATGATTCAAACTCTCCTTATGGTGTGAGTTTCATAATTTTTTTTTTTTTTTATCTTTTTTTTTTTTTGAGAATCGTAATTATTTTTTTATCCATTTAGCTAATTGAAATTCACATAAATTTGTGTTTTTTTTTTTATTTGAATAACATAGCGTATATAAATATAGGGCCCTCTCTTTTGGCTGGTCCACGCAACGTTGTGACTTGTGAAGTATCACACAAACTTGCTTCTATTTATTTATTTATTTATTATTATTATTATTATTATTATTATTTTAGTAGAACTTGCTTCTATTTGAAACAACTTTTAAAGGAGTCACCTGCCTGGCAGCTGCGTGGCATATTCGGTAATTCAAATGAATTCCGGGGCATTAAAGCGATAAAGACTTCGTATAAAGTGGAAAATATGCAAAGCCATAATTGATTACATAGCTGCTGGGTTCAACTTTTTGACCATCTTACCCTTTACCCACTTTATCTTATTGCCAATTAAAGCACATCACTTTAGTGCGCCACAAAGTTTGGTACAAAATTAGAAAGGCATTATTAGCAGCAAAATTAAAAGTTTGTATAAGTGGGAATTAAAACTATATAATAAAAGTACATTCTTTAAAAAAATTTGAGAAAGCTAGATTAATAAAAGTGACTTCGCAACTGAACCATGTGTTTGGTTTATTGGGCCTCATAGAAATGATGATGGGCTTCACTCACAGTCACAGACCCTTATCTTCTAGCTCCTCTCATTCTCTTTTCACTAACTTCATGTGTACTCTTTGAATCAATTCCTTGCAAAATACTCACTCTCTCTCACTCACTCTCACTCTAAAAAGTTCAATATTGAAACTTGAAAGGGGATGTGGCTCATGCAACCCATTCTCTCTTTTTTAACTAACTTGGATTGCACTCTTTGAATCACTTCCTTGCAACAGACTTCTCTTGCTTTCAAAAAAGTAGATTTAGGTAAACCCAATTATATTTTATGGTAGTCAAGGATTGGGCTTCATGGACTATTATTATATGTTAGAGTGGTTGCCACCACTTGCCACAACCAGAGAAAGAGAGCAGGTTCTTCTATAAAAAAATACGGTTTCTTTGGCCACAAAGCTTCTACTTTTTTAAAAAATGTACTTAGAGTTTAGATAGTAATAATACATTAACCTTAAACAGTGCTATGAAACTTGATATTTCTATGGCATGAACATATATTTTTTTATGGTTAAGCGAAGGATCTTGTAGCTGACTTGACACTCTCTCATGCAAAAAGTACTTAGAAGATTTGGGAGAGTAAGGGTTTGAGCTGCGAGGTTAATAATATATTGTAACTATCTCAACAAAAAAAAAAATTAATGATTAAAATGTGTTTTATTTATTTATTTATTTATTTATCAAAATGGTTTCATTCAGAGTATTTCAATTTTGGGTACTTTTCTCGTTTGTATATATGACGTGCAAGTAAGCATTAATATTATAATTATAATAATTAACGGGAGGGTTTTTTCATGCATTAATTAAGATTCTTGCAATTAAATTCATAAACAAAAAGTTTGAGTTAATCAATCCCTATTTTTCCTTTAAAAGAGAAAATAAAACCCATTTTAATCTTAATTAATTATCAAGGAAGTAGACATTTAGAGAAGTAATTAATTAACTGATGTTGAGGTAAGCACGTAGAAGAAAACAAAAGGAAAAGCAATAACACCGACGAAAATGTATGTAGCAAACAAGCCCTAGATAAATAGTACACGATAGTGATGACTTTGAATCTAGAAAGTCAGAACCCATCAAATAGGACTATCATATAGTCATTGTCTAAAACCCACGCACACAAAAAAAAAAAAAAAAAAATTTTGTATTTTGTATAAACAAGTGATGCTGATTGTGCCTTATAACCTTCCATTTTGTCGGTCATTAAATTGTGTCCATACTCCATGTACATCTAGGAACAAAAAATATTTTTAAAAAATAAAAATCACAAGCTTTTGAGTGCCCTAAATAATGGGGTGTACATGCATTTTTATCAGAAAATGAATATAGCAGTATATAGATCAAATCACATTTCTATCACTTGTATTCTCTAAATAATAGAGACAATATTGAAGTCATTTTAGCTTTGATTAACAGCAAATCCCATTAGACAAGGACTTGTAATTCATTGTCTTAGCTTCATAAGCTTGTTTTGGTCGATTAATATTTTTGAACTATTCAAAATTAATTATCTTATAATCTATACTATTATTTAAGAGATTTTTTTATGTTTGGACTCCTCATTTTTTTAGTTCAAAAATGCCCCTACACCCCTATGTTTAAGTAGAGACAAAACTAAAGGATAATCCGGTAAAAATGCAACTCTAACTCCCACTAAAAAATTGCCTAAAAAATAGGATCACTTTCTTATTAATTTTCAAATTGGTTTATTCACTTATAAATTATATTTTTTTTTAAAAAATTATATATATATATATATATTTATATATAAAATAAAAAAACATAGTTTTTTTTTTTTCTATAAAATAAGACCACTAATAAAAAAAAATAAGCCTCATTACACGCACGAAGCGTGTGATATGAGGCTAGTCTTATACTTAATGAACATACACTAAAATTCAATAATAGGAAGTTTATTGTTGGTCATTCACTGTCCTCTAACAAGGGAGCTTTGTGCCTCATTGCCTCTCAAGTGATTCACACGCTCCAATTGTGCTTCTCCTGAAAGTGTTAATGTATATACCACGCGCCTATAATACATAGTTGGTACATTTTTATATTTGTATAACATGTTGGTTGTCACGTACACATGGGTTTGATGTGCGAAATGACTCCGTAACCTTCCTAATACATCGTGACAAGAAGATCAACCTCAAACATTTATTATACTAAAAATTATTTTGGCATGAATAATGATAGAGTTCACAAATTTCTTTCTTTTGGGTTAATAGAATGTTAATACGGTAACTTATGATTGAAACAATATTACTTCTCGTACACTCATTAAAGAAATTACCAAAAATCTTATCTACATTGAGAAATGAAAAATGTTGTTAAAATTATAGATTTTTTTTTTTGCTAAATGAAAAAGGGGTCTTCGGATGGATTTATCGACTCTACACCACTTAACAATAAGAATAACACCATATATACTACTAAAGTCTTGATGTGACTATAATTGTAGACACAATATATGTATATTCGTTGAAATACTACTACTCAAACCACTCAATCCTTATCAAACATTATATGAAGCAATAAATTTCAACTGCACTCAGTGGTTAATATTGGTTATAAATCTCAACTTGGCGACAAAAGGTAGTAGGGTACCCTTCCTATTAGCTAGTTCCCTTAATTGTTACGCAATTCAATTTTGTACTATGTAGTTCTCACCAAATTTACAGTAGGTTTCAGTTTCATAATAACGTTGTAAGTTAGGGCTGATGTGGCAGTATCCTGCGCGAAAAGCGGGGGAGAGAGGGGGGGGGGGGATCATGTGCATCGTGCGTGCTAGGATGTGAGTTAGGACCATGTTAATTAATGGGACCCAATTCCCACGTTCAAAGCTACAGTATACACGTTAGGCAACGTGGCAGGCATAGATTCACCGTGTAAAACAGTGGAGCCCACACAGCGAATCAACCCCTCAATTCCAGCTGTGTGTGTATGTATGTATGCACTCTCTCAGAACGAAGAAGAAGAAGAAGAAGAAGAAGAAGATGAAGCACGCGACGTGGGGGCACCGGTCACGTGACTTTGCCTTGGAATTCGAATCTGTTCTTACACAATGTATTTAGTACTTTTTACTTTTGTCAACTTGGACTTATGATTCTTTGCCACGTTAGGTTCTGCTGACTTTTGTTAGACGAAACTGTCCCATCCCAATTAAAAAAAAACTAATATGCATGCCTTTTGGTCGTGATTGAGATATTTGGAGACGCATCATGTGGTTGTGGGACCAAGAGGACCAAGCTTTTGTGGGACCCTTTATTGCACAGCCGTACAAACTACAAAATAAAAGGTGGGTTCGGGACAAATTGTGATATGAGGGACTTTTGTGGGCCATTCCGAGTATGGACTGTAGTCCAAAAATCAGTCCCCCAATCTAGCTAGGAAAATTATTGTCCACAAACAGCAGTTTGTCAGCCGTTCATATATTAGTCCAAAGTGTAGAAGTTAGAACTTATAAAACTTGGAAAGTGTAAGGCTTTCTTCGGTAGCAAAAAATTTCTTAGGCCCACCGTCAATTTCACATTCATTTGTGGTGATTGATCTTGAATGGTAAAAAAAGAGGTAATGGGTTATTGTAAAAGTTACACATCAATTAAAATTGATTGTGATCTTCAAAACTCATTTGATAGACTCAGGAGGTAAGTGCAAAGAAGCTTAAGAGATCAAAAAACAATAAGTAAATGTGTCTGTAACGACTGTCTTGTGTATTGGTTAATGTTGAGTTTTTTTATTTTATTATAATTGATCAAAATTTTTGAGAAAATTGATAGCAATTAATTAAAGAGGTATTTGTTTATTAGTTTCTCTTTAATGTAGTAGAACCTGTTCAATTATTCCTTAACAAGTTCAATCAAGCATTGGTTAACATTTTTCAAATACATCTATGATAAAAAAATGGATCAAATTATTTATAAATGCTTTGGGGTTGATTTAGAGTCTGTTTGGTTTGGAAATCGCTTCTTTAGTTGAAACTGAAAATTTTTTATTGAAAATACTGTAAATAAAGCTTAAAGGTAGCTGAAATAGTACAATGTAGCTCATGAATAGTAACAAAATGTGTAATAGGACGCATGAATAGTAGCAAAAATAGGCTGAATAGTAACAAAAATAATCTAAATAGTAAAAAAAACCAGTTTTTTAAGTCAATGCCAAACACAACCTTATAAAAAGCATATTTATGACTTTTATTTAATAAATAAATTAATTTTAAGCCCAATTTTGATTCAAAATATTTAATATGAAAAACTCAAAGATTGTGTTATTAATATGTTTTTGAACTCATGAGTATGAGACATGATTTATATATATATATATATATATGAAAATATACTAATATAATTTTTTTTTTATAACTAATAGTCATAGTTTTCGAGAAAATTTTGAACCCAAGTTCTAATCTCAAACTCAATTAGCCAGAAATTTCCGCTTGGGCCAAATCATTATCTTTCAAAATTTCAATGATTATATACAAAAGTTCTCTAGATCAATGAGTATACAAAAGAATTTATCATCTTTCTAGAGGGTCATTAGACAAGTTCAAATATTTTAGGAGGAACCAATAGTCTAAATTTTGAATGACCAAATTCTTAAAAAAAAACAGCTGCAAAAAATTACACCAAGGTCCGTACTGTCACCATGTGTCAACACTCAACACAATGCCGCACCACATCAGCGCTAAAGGCAACGTTAGCACAGCTCACGTCGGCCAGAGCTTGAGGTTAATATGGATGGGCCCTTCTTCATGCAACATGTAAATGCAGGTCTCAGGGATGGTGATTATTAGTGACACTGATGGCTAGGTTATTGCTGTATACTTTGTGAGAAAGTACGTCCTATTTATACTGCTGATCAATAGGTAAAAGCGATGGCTGTTTGACATGCTGTGCTTTTTGCAGTACTGAAACTGTGAAATAGGCATCACGAATGCTGTTTATGAAAATGACCCATTGACTGTAATGAGGGTCTTAAACGACGCAACAAGCATGCGTGGTGTGAGTTTCAGTAAGTACTGAGAAGACAGTGTAATACTGTAATGTAGCAGCTCACTTACTAGCTTGTTATGCTCAAGTTTTAGATGAGGCCCGAATATGCATGAGTTGAAGAGATAGATCTCAACATGTATTGTGTGGCAAGTGCAAAATGATATTATTAAGCTATTGGGATGAAATTTTGCTTTTTTATTTTTATTCTCATCTGACCTGAACAGTCATTCTCTCTTCAAATAATGTCGGAATGAACTTGATGGTGGCAACCTATGCGCTCCAAATGAATTGACAAACGTTGTGCTGTAGGTTTGTCTGTTTGTTTGTTTGTTTTTTTTTTTTTTTTTTCCAAGAGAATTTAATTTTAGTGCGTAGAGAAAATTTTATGAGTTGTTAAAGACACGACAATTGGCACAAGAGATACTACATTTGTAAAGAGACCAGAGCGTGATAAACTAACATTTCCTGTGGTAGAAATTGGTAGGTGAAGTAAAGATCATGTGACATTAATTGAAGAAGTTTATAATCACTATTTAACACTATGACAAATTGTTCGTTCAAGCCCAACAAGAGAGGGAAATGTGGAAGGTATGACGGTCAGTAATTGTCGAACACTTAAGTATAAATAGATGACTCATTCTCAAGAAAATGACACCACTTTCAATTAACTTGTTCTTATAGAGATCATTATATTGTAATAGTGATTCCTTAGAGATCTTCTCATAGTTCGTAGGGCTTTAGAATCATGCTTATAAGTGCTTTCTTGTAATCTTGTTACTTAGTTTAATCTTGTTTATATAGAATTATTTCATTTTGATTCAAGTTCTTATATGTTAATCCCATTTGATGTATAATGTATTGACTTCAATCTGATTTGATGTTTAAAATGTTTACTTAGGTTATGATCTATTTTTTGTCTTGCTTGCAAACAAAGTTTTTGTGGTTATGGATAAATAATTAGCTTCTTGGAACTCCATGACTTTTGATCTTACTTAAAAATTAGTCCGAGTACTTGTTAACTTGTAATTTAGTTTACTTGTATGCTTTTCCATATTTTTTTGTTACTTGCATTTCCTCCTTCGAGCATTAAAATTCCTCTTAATTAAGGCAATACAAAACCATATTCCCTTAAACATGAAGTCAAATAATTCATTCAAGTCTGTGGTAGGCTATAACTTCAATTTTTTCATCAATTGATTCTCAAATCTACTTTGATATTTTTGGTATGTTGAAATTAAGAGAAACCTGATTACACAACTATTGCTGCACAAATGTAGTGTTCTCATCTCTTAAAACCCTCTCTTAGGTCAACTTATAAAATCCATTTTATATACCAACGAGTAGAACTTGAATTGGAGTTAAAACAAACAAATTATTGGGTCTTTTACGTTATTGATTGACATAGTCTCAATAAGTCAGGGTTGCTATCAATGCTCGACCGATTAGTTGAGATCACAAAAACTATGCTTTCTTGATATGACCTAATTTTGGGACTTTGATTTAATCTTAAATTACAACTCTATGACACAATATATAATTCTCACCAATTTTGCTCCAAAAAAAAAAAAAAAAAAACTCACCAATTTGAGATAGTTTACCAACACTAAAGCATATAACCTAACAATATCTATAAATATAACATGATATACTTTTTTTCACTAGCACTTTATTCATATATAGAAAAAGTTGTTGCTCAAGGCACATCGAATAATGGAAAAATCCAGGGGGTTTTCCCTTTTTCCATTTCAAGCCAAATTGTTGGATAAAACAAAGTGGATAATGTGCATTTTTAAACTCTCTCGAATATTTATTGTAGTAAATGATTCACTGCACAACACTTGTTACTTTTAGAAACCCCCGCCCTTGTCCTCTTCTCCTTCTCTTCGTTCATGCATGTAATTCCTTTATTATATTGAAGTCAATCATCTTAGCTCATCCATCAGTCCCATCAGCCCAAACAGAGAGATGGAGAGAAATCAGACAATATACAACACCTCATTACCAACACAGCTTTCGCTGTCTTCACGCAAATGAATGGGCCTATAAAATCCCACCACCTCCTCTAGTCTTAGCTCTTATGTATTTAGTATTTACAAGGGTTTGAAAATCGTTATATATATTTTTTTTGTATAGTGCCATAGTCATGGCAGCAAGTTTGGGCTTTCAGTGACCAGAGAGCATGTTTAGTCAAAGTAAGAAAAAAAAAAAAAAAAGTGCAGCATTTTAAGCTTAAAGTAACAGTACTAGCATCTAGCAACTTGAATTCGTATTAAGCTTAAAGAAATTAAAAAAAAAAATCTAATACAACATGCACTTTTTTAAAGAAAACTTATTCACAAAAAGATCTCCATACTCAAATCTAAATACTTTAATGTACTTTCCTATTCGTATATATATGTGGGTTGTGATTCATTTATATAAGTATATGTAACATGAATTTTCTTTTTCTTTTTTTGGCTAAAGATTATAAAGAAGAATCTAGCTAGTAAAGTCACGTAGAGAAGAGTGACCAAGAAAGAGCAATTAAGTAGCTCTCACTTACGGAACTGAAAGCAAAACATGGTCTCCCACCAATCAATGCGTTTATATTTTTGATACCCCACTATAGTTTTCCCATTTCGTTACGCACCCAATTGTAATACCAGTTGCCACTCATCTCGTACAAACAAACAACGAAAAAGAAAGCACGTAGAAGCTAGAAAAGTACACACACACACACACACACACACACACACGCACTTGGGATTTTTTGTTTTTCGTGGCTTGTAGTTGTAAAGGAAAAAAAAAAGAAAAATATGGAAAATAAATGAAAATAAGAACTACCGGGAATAAATCTTGCATGTCGGTGCCGACACTCGTGGCCACCGACAGGGTTAACGGTTGTATCAGGTGGCACGGTGGATTCTTACCGGCTAAGCTAAGGAAAAGCCTTACTGGACTGGACCCATAGTCCCATGCATGACAAGGGCTAACGTGTCGGTGCGTTTATTTTTGACTCGTGACTCCGTAACCCCAACGGTTTTCCTTTGTTCTGATCCGGATTATTGTTTTTAATGGGATATTCACTTATTTATTTGTTTATTTATAAATACAATAAGATTTAAACTTATAGCATTATCAAGGTTAAAATACAAACTACAACCTTAAAATTTGACGCTTTGAAAATTTACAATTTAGATTTTATTCTTTTGATATCTATATTTTTTATTAAGTGTTTAGTTTGTCCAACAAAATGATCCCACATCATTTTTATAGCTTAAAAAATTTTAAATAATTAAAAATGACATGACATAATAAAAATGA
Organism: Quercus gilva; assembly: GCA_023621385.1. Classification (NCBI taxonomy): domain Eukaryota; kingdom Viridiplantae; phylum Streptophyta; class Magnoliopsida; order Fagales; family Fagaceae; genus Quercus; species Quercus gilva. The sequence goes on along the minus strand of CM042480.1, from coordinate 58,604,831 downwards.
TGTAACATCTTTTTATTGGATGAACTAAATATATGTGGTAAGTTTATGTGATATTTTACTGAAAATATGAATGAGAAAACTGCTAATGCAAACAAAATAAAACTTCAAAGAATAGAATTAAAATTATAAAATTTTAAGGTGTAAAATGCAAACACTCATAAAACTTTAAGGATTTAGTCTGTGATTTAGCTCATTATCAATGACACTTGATCAAAAAAATATAAAAAAAGTTTACTTTCGCATGCTTATATTTCCTGCCACCCGCTAGGTAGTAGTTAATAAATCGTCACATAATAAGTCAGAGAAGATTTATTCGAATTGATTTGGAGGAAAACATTATCCAATTTATATAAATTGAATAAATATATAATGATATGTAAGGAAAAAAAAAGAAATTTTAAAAGTTATATTAATTTTTTTAATAATTTTAAAAGTGATCATTTCTTTTTTGTTTATTTTGTGTTTCTGAGACAAAACCGAAAAGAAAAATATTCATAAAACAAGATTTTGAATATTATTATTTTTTTTTTCCCAACCCAATACAAGTATGCAACCCAACCCATTATTGTGTATACTGGCCTCCAAGATTTATAACTTACTATTATTCATAAAAATTTAAACCATTAGGCCAGTTATTACCTAAACTTTTATCCCCCAAAAAAAAGTTATTACCCAAACTCTCTTGAATCTTCTTTTTCGAAATCATATTTTAAGAGTTTTGAACAGGCTGACACTTACTCATAATTTTGACTAATGAATGAAACCTTAAAAACAGAATGAATGTGACATTTTCATTTATTCGATTCTTCTTAAACCAATTTTGTCATTATATATACAAAAACATAATACAAAATTATAATCATCTCATTTTGTCATTATTCACTTTAATTAATACTTGATCACGAGAATATCACTTACCCCCCTCCAAAAAAAAGAAGAGGAACTATTTGAATAAAAAATATATATTTTTCTGATCTCTTTTTTTTTGACGGAATATTTTTCTGATCTTTGAACATGCTCTCCTGTAAATGTAAGACGTGTGTTGGATCCCAGAAAGGAATTAATAAATTTAGAAGCATGTGAGAGAACAACGCAATCATACAATTTTCACAAAACAATATCATGATTGATTGTGATCTGGAAAATAATGTGCGCATTATATACACCATTATATGCGCCGGTAACAAGGATTAGGTAGCGATGCTAACATGTAAGATTATATTTAGAAAACAACATGATATTTATTAAAATATTTTAAAAAAATCTTTGAAAGCCAAATAAGAGAAAGGAAAAATAATGAAACATTGAAATGTAGCCATGTGCCACGTGGGTGCCTCAATCAGTGCACACCAACACAACGTGGAGACAACAATCGTAATTTAAATTTATTTGGGATGTGGTTGAGTGACACATTTGACCACGGAATGCAAATGTATGGGTGTGTTTTGTGAGGGTATTTTGGGTATTAAGAATATAGGAGTTATTGGATTTCCTATTCAAATGTACACATCAAGCCAATATTGAAAATTATCTAACAAAGTGTGGCATCCCACACCTCTTAAAATCAAATTTTGGGAGACAATTCCAAGAACAATGAGTGTTGTATTTAGCTAGTGAAGATTTAACCATGAGTTCCCCCACAAATTTGTGGCCATACTTCTTAAAATCAAAATTTGGGAGACAATTCCAAGAATAGTGAGTGTTGTTTTTAGCTAGTGAAGATTGAACCATGAGTTCCCCACAAATTTGTGGCCATATTTATTATTTTTTTTTTTTGGGAAATGTTAACAGAAACGTGCTCGTTAAGGATGATTTATCGTGACGTCTACTTAATAAAAAATTGGTATAAATTGATAAGGTAATTAAAAATATTATTAAAGTGATAAGTGAAACTTAAAAAGTTAGTTTTATTGACTCTACACTCTATAAAAGGGAAGGGCTTGTGTCCAGTGAAAGTTATCACTGGACATGTTAGGATTCGAACATGTGTTCAAGAGTGGACACGTGTACGCAATCCAACGTATCTAGTGATAATTTTCACTGGACACAAGCCGCAACCCCTATAAAATTGGTCAAAAATCTGACATAAAGCAAAATGATTTGATATAAAACTATTTATTAAGGGGGGCATCTTTTGACAGTCAACACTACCTTTTATTTTTTGGGGCTATTTCTAAAGCAATGTCAATTTTGCTGTAGAACCAAATTTGGCAGGCTGCAAGTCTTCAAAAATTTGTCGGTAGTATTGCTACTATTGCACAATCTCTATAAACCTCTAATCAGAATTTTGAAATTTGAATGTTGCTATCCAAATATGTCGGTATGCATTATTGAATGTGAATATATATAACATTTAATGAAACTAATGTAGAATGAAGAATGTAAATAAAGTTATTTGTATGGATTAGGCATAAGAAATCACTTATCATTAGGGATGACAAATTTTCTCCACCCTACTTAACCTGGCCCTCCCCGCTTTGTTTCGAGTGGGTTTTCTTTGCCTTTGCACAGGTGGTGAGGCGGGGATGGGGCAAGATTTTAGCCTCGCATCACGGGGCGGGGCGGGGATGGATTTAGACTTTTTAGAACCACCCTGCCCCGCCCCTCCCCGTCCCTGCCCCGCCCCACCTCGCGTTGGTAAGGGTTATAATTGTAAATTTTTTATATCCTAAAAACCTATTATTTAAATAAACATATCAATATTAGCTTATTTTATTCTACCTAATGTAGTTCTTTGCCTTTATTTTGTTATGTGTTATACTATGAGTTTTTTTTTTTTTTTTTTAATGATTGTCTTGTTAAACACTTGGATACATTATTCAATTTTTTCTAAAAATTGATTTGATTTGATGGATAAATTTAGTTGTAATTTCAAGTATATTTTTATCAATGAAATATGTTTCATTAAAAAAATTGTACTAGTTATAGGGTAAATTAAAAAAAAAGTAAAGTTTTACGGGATGGGACGGGGCTTCGTGGGGCCCCAAGGGGCGGGGATGGGGTGAGAGTTCTCCCCATCATGCGGGGTGGGGCGGAAATGGGGCAAGACAAAACTATGTGGGGCGGGGGACGAAGACTCCATCCTTCAGCCCTACCCCGCCCCATTGCCATCCCTACTTATCGTGTTAAAGTATTACCCCATTCCGTTTGTTTCAATGTTAATATTTTCAGAAAAATTAGTCATTCTTTAAAACACATATTTTGAAAAACTATCTTATTTTCATGCGCTCGATAACAACCTCAAAATTGAGCTGAAAAATGTTTTTTTTTTTGCTAGATAGAGTTATTTTTCGAAAATTTTAGTGTAAAATCACCACTTAAAAGTAAGTTATATTTTTATATAGAGTTTTTTATTAACTAAAGATAGTTTTTCCTTTGATCTATTTTTTATGATACTATCAAATACTGAAAAATGTAAAAAATTATTTTCACATATGATTTTCAAATGAAAATTGAGCTTAGTGAAAGAGGACTTGATCACAATCCTTCTTATGGTTCTAAATAGTTTTATCAACTACACTAGCTAACACTTAAAACAAATGTTGAATTCAGAGTATGTCTAAGTTAAAATGGGATCAAGTACATTCATATTGGCTATTACTCACTTTCTATTTTGGGTAAAATATCATTTTCGTCCCTAAACTATCACAAAAGTTCGTTTTTTGTCCCTAAATTTTCAAAAGTTCATTTTTCGTCCCTAAACTTTCAAAAGTTCTATTTTCGTCCCTAAACTTTTCCAAATGTATTGATTTTCGTCCCTCTCACATCAGCACACTGTCAAAGCCACGTCAGCACTCCGTCAGACGGAGGGACGAAAATCAATATGTTTGGAAAAGTTTAGGGACGAAAATAGAACTTTTGAAAGTTTAGGGACAAAAAAACGAACTTTTGTAATAGTTTAGGGACGAAAATGATATTTTACCCTTCTATTTTTGAAATGCATTTGCTACATGCACATCTACAAGCACTACAGTCCACACACCTTGGAGTAGGCTTGCAACATTGGCTTTGGGGCCCTGTTGTTCTGCTTATGTTTTGGTGATCCAGTACCCAAAGGGCCGATACTCTGGTGTTTGAACTTGGGCCTTCTTCTCAAGCCTAACCAATAAGTTCTTTTTTTTTTTTCTTTTTTTTTTTTTTTTTGAATCCAAGTTCATTTTAACTTTTAAGTGCTCAAAATACAAAACTTTACCAACGCAAACCAGCCCAGAGTGGACCACTTTACTGACCCTTTTTTTTTTCTTACGCATGTAAAAATTGAACAACAGTGAAAAAAATGTTAATATTTTTATAATAAATGTGACTACATTGTTTGTGAAGAATGACATGTACAACCAATAATGTGACCCAATCTCACATTTGTTGTATTAGATTCTATGAAGTGATCTTTGGATATTTTAAAAACGTAAATCAAAACATTTATTTTTTTAATCATTTGTATTAGAGAGTTAACAATTTCGGGATCATTGCCATTGTTTTCTTAATCACACGAAACATAATTTATCATGTTCTTGACCTTATTTTCCGTATCAAATATATGAAGTGGAGCGAATCTTGTTTGTGGCAAATTTTTTCCCTTTAAAAAAATTCGGTCCATTTCAGCTTATGTTGGTCGGTTTTGGTCCACATTGGTCTATTCAGTCAAATTTTGTCCGTTTTTGTCCACTTCAGTCCATTCAATCCAGTTTGGTCATAATAAAAAAAGTGATTTGCCAGTGAATAAATAAAGACATGATCTAAGCCGAAAAGACCAAGATAGTAAGAAATAGATAAAGACAAACATGCATAAAAATGAAAATTGTAAAATTAAGTAAAAAATATATTGATAAAGAAATGATTAAAAATAATAAAAAAGATGGAACATTGAAGTTATTGTGTTGCAAAGTAATTAAAACTCACGAAGAAATTAATGCCAGTGCTAGCATCCCATGTTGGGTTAATTTTTTTGGGCTTGTTAATTTTGTTCTTGATTTTAGATCTATAAATTTTATAGTAGACTTTAAAAGGATTAATGATATTGTTAAGATCCTTACAGAGAGTTAAGTGTAATTTTATTGAACCAAATTATTAAAATTAGTACATATATAAATACTAGTATTTAAAAAAAAAAAGGGGGCGGCCATTGCCCCCTTAAGCCCAGGAATAGCTCCGTCCTTGGGATTGGTCATGTATATTATTCTTCATCATTCCATTATATAAAAAAATCATAATTTTTGTTATTTCTTAATTAACATGTCATTTTCTTACAACTTCTAATGGTTTTATTTTAGGTCTTTATTTAACTTTATTCCTTCAACTAGAATCACGTTATTTTTTTTCCTATAATCATTCCGTACACATGACCAAATAATACATAATTATCACTTCATAATATCTTTAGGATACCGTTTAATTTAGTATTCATATTTTTTTTCTTCTAATTCTTTCACATTATCATGTGAGTGATGTTGAGACCTATGGTGAATTCATTCGTATGGGATATACATAACATCAGTATATAAATATTATTTCCCAAAGTCTAAGAAATTGATTTTCTCTGAAGAAAAATGTGTATTAAATACTGAAAAAAAGGGACAATTAGTACTTCTTAAACAATGACCTGAGAGCTTTTGTTAACAAAAGCAATTAAACTCATTTCAATTGCATCTGAAACAATGATGTATGTGGACCTAAATTCCAAACAACTACTGCTAGTGATATGAAAAATGATAAGGTCCATGAAGCTTCGAAATGTACCTAAACTTTACAATCATAAAATTATTTTTTTTGATACGAACAATCATAAAATTATTATAGCCTTATCTGATCACATCAGTTTTTGTATGCATAAAAGCAGGCATGTTTGAGGGAGAGAGAGAGAGATCGATGTTGGTGTGACAGAGATAATGATTTTGGCAAGTTGTGTTGTGCATGGTGATTTGCAATAGGTTATGGGCAAATGTGATATGTGATGGTGGTGGCAGTGGCAATTTAGAAGAGAATGGCAGTAGGGTCAGTACCCAGTAAGGATGGTAATTGAATTGCCAGATTCGAAACAGAGTCCAAAATATAATTTTTAAAATGTTATTACTTTTAAAAAATAAAAAAAATTACAATTTGAAATAACGGTTTTTTTTTTTTTTTTTTAAATTAAAAGCAATACAAAGATTCAAATTAAATCCTATTTTCTTAAAGATGTTTCAATTCATATTATGAATCTATTACTATTAATAGAAAATTCTTAAACAAAACAACCATATTTGACTTGGAGGGTGAAGTAGTGTTTATATATAATGAGAGATGCTACGTGTACAACAATTTTACAATATTTTTACAACAAATCACATGTGGTTAGTTGTTATTGGTTCAAATTTGAAATTAACACTAAGATTACTTTTTTTCCTCAATAATAATAACCAGTAACAACTTGCTACTTAAGATTTGTTGTAAAAATATTGTAAACATATCATTCCTCATATATAATAGTAGTAGATTAAGGTAAAGTTCCTAATATCTTATCTATTTATTTTGAAATGAGTGAATTGGATTTTATCGTATTATTTTTTTAGTATCTATTCAAATTATTAATGATGTTGCAAATCTAATCCACTAATTCTAAAATAAATGGATATATATTTAATAAGTCCATGGTAGAGTTGCTCTAAATCCACAACTGCACACCTTTAGTGCAATGGTCACTTCACAAGTATAAGTACTTGTGGGGTGTGGAGGGGAGGGGGAGGAGGCAAGGGTCAGGATTCAAGTTTCCAGGAGTTCCAGGAGGAAACTTCACACACGTATACACTTAGATTAAGTTAGAGTAGAATTTCTATCTTATATAAAAAAAAAGAAAAAAAAAAGCAAATAAATAAATAAAATAAAAAAGAACTCTAAATCCATTTGAATTGAACATAGTCATGTACTCATGGAATAAGAGGCAAGGAATATTTGAGAATATGTATCTCCATTTTAAGTAAATTGGAGATAGTTCATTTCACAGTTAATATTTTATTTTTATATTTAAAAATAAATATAGTTTCATTTATTTAAATTTTCTATAATTTGACTCTAAATTTATCTTTAGATTTGTAATAATTAATTAAAGCAATGAAATTGGTCTATTAGAAATGAGGGGAATCCTTTCCCGAAAATTAGAGCAATGAAATTTATCTGGAATTTAGACCTATGCCATTGCCTCCTATATATTGTTTCTCAACATGCAAAGTCATGATTATGTCTCTTTCCTTTGTTTGAAAGTTAAGTGATATGATCATTAGAACTCATATTTTTCTATGTGGCTCGTTTATGAGATTGGTAATGTGATGGAAGAAACAAATAAGGGAAAAAAAAAAAGGAAAGGAAAAATAGAAACAAAGAAAGAAAGAAACAGAAGAATGACACAAATGCTTGCAATTGATACATAGGCTTCAATTAGTAACAACAATAGAGACAATAGTGCTCCCCATGCCATGATACTGAACCCATATGCTAAAAGATACTTCCAATTGATTCATCAGGATAAATAGATAATATTTTTACACAAACATAGTTTGGGAAAGATATACCGCCACATTTTGTTCATGTAATTTAAAGAAACAATTTGATGAGGTCTAATAAGTATAATAAAAAAAAAGATTGTTATTTATATATATATATATATATTATCCCAATGAATCAATTGCATATTCTACCATCTAATACTAAAAAGAGGTGGCTGCTTGATTTTTCCCTTTTTGATAGAATGAAGTGCGTTTGGATATACTTTGCTGATTTTATTTGATGAAAATTCTGCAGAAAATGAGAGAGAATTATTTTATTTTATTTTTTTTGGGGTGTAAGGCCCACCAACATAAGCTCAAAAAGCCCAAAATTGGCTTTTGTAGGGCTTTCCAAACGCATTGGGCCTGGTTTAGATTGGACTGCCTGAAGGAAAATATTTAATCCAAGACTTACTGTTGGCTTCAACTGGGTTCACTTTCAGATTGGATTCACATATCCAAGTGCAAGTTCTTATGGCCCATGACCAGTTAATATGATGTTTGCACACTCTGTTGATTAGTAGTATGAAGAACTTTTTACATTATTTAAAATTAATGTTATACAAATATACCAATCACATAGGAATGCTATTGTATTTTACCATTAAAAATTGAATTGTTCCACCTTATAATCACAGTTGCACATTATATTGCACCCAGAGTATTGGATGGAAAAAAGGGCAGTGCACAAGTTGATTTCAAGAACATTGCAAATCTCTCTTGACTTCATCTTTGTTCTATGCTTGATAAAAACTACATAACCTGTGCTGCAAGGATGTATGAGATTTTCTAGGTCAGAATCACGATTTTAGCCGGACTGATTTGGATGCATCAAGATGATTAAGTCGACATGTTCCAAGTAGTTCTTCTGGAAGCTCCTCATCTGTGTTGCCCTGCAAAATTTGGTTTTTGGGTCATGCATGTGAATACTTTGTTCCATCAAGTGACTTCAGCTCATATAGATATAGTAAACAAAAAGCTACTTAATGCTCTCCCTATGTTGCTTTTCAATTGCTCATAATCCATTAATCCAAACTCAATTTAAAACTTCTAAGCTTTTAGCTTATTTTGATTTCTTTATTCAAATTTTGTGTCATTGATATAGTTTGTTCCATTGCATATTTAGTTCGAATGTTGCTTGCTAGTCAGGTAAAATCATTTGTTAGTAGATTTATCTGGATCCAAAATGGTTATCTATCTATCTCTACATGTATCTAATAAATAACTATGGATGTGTGTGTATACATATATATTATTGTGAAAGCTTGGTTGTTTTACCTGTATTAAGAATGCCATTTCTATGACCAAATTGTTCAGGTATCCAAGAACAAGACTGACCACCCCCCTTGCCACTGTTGAAGACCCAACATCGATTTCAAGCTGGTTTTAAACACAATGTAAGGTTAGCATTTCATCACATAACAACCAACCAAAGAACATCATTACAAAAGGATTCTAGTACATTGTGTACCATATTAGTTAGCACATTTAGAGAGAGAGAGAGAGAGAGAGAGAGAGAGAGAGAGAGAGAAGGAGAGAGGAATTGGAGGAAAAAACATGATTATTGGTACAACTTACCTCCAAATAGTTTTCCCCACGAAAATAATTTATATTGAGCGCTTGACCCACCAAGCATGCTTTCTTCCCAACACTCTGCTTGACAATCCATGATCCCTGAGAAAAAAACAAAATTGCATGCAATGCAAAATGTGAAAAACATGGCCATGTGATTCTACATATATGCTTTTGCAAACTGAGTTCTTACTAACCTTAGAAATATATGGTATGAGTTTAAATCTTGAGTTCCTAAAGGCATCATCTCCATTGACGAAAGCATGTAGCAACGGATTGTCTTCCAAAGGAGTTTTCATCATGTAATATAGTGCCAAGGTATACATGGTCTTACCAGGGACCTGATGTGTGGAAGTTTATAGTAAAATTCTTAATCTTGACGATGATGATGATGAATAATTTGAATCAAACTCACCTGTATGTTAACAATGAAGAAGAATTCTGGTTCCCCGCGTTCTAAAGATTTCTGGATGAATCAGTAACTTGTATGAGAAGAACTACTTTCCAATTATATGGCATGCTTTTGTGATTTTGTCACACAGTTTGTAGAGATGCTTATTATCCTTAACTCTTAATCATTGTATATGGAATGCCCATAAAAAAAATAAAATAGAAAAAGAAAGAAAGAAAGAGAGAGAGAAAAATATATAGAATGAGAGGTCAAACCTGAACAATACTACCACAGCGGCTAGCAAGATCATCTTCTCGCCGGTCAGATTTTATCCAATCTGCACCAACCATTTGCATCAGCGTGCCTTTTGCTTTAATCTGGAGAAGAGAATCTTATTTAGTCCAGAGTAGGAAATAACAAAAACTGAAGCTTTGTTTCAAAACAGAACATTGATAACTATGATATAATGAGGCCTTTGAATGTTTGACTCTGAGTATTAAACCAATATTGTAACAAAGAGTTTAATCTAGGTTCAGATTAAGCAAATGAATCTGTAGTGTTGGTCTGAATCATCTCTTTATTTACATTTTTTATGTTCAAAAGGTAAGTGAGAAGGAACCTTAATCAATAGTCACAACCCTTGTTCCACTTGTTAGACTTGTAATCATCCTTCTCATTCCTTAGTGTTAGAGATATATTAGCCTATTAGCATAGGCCCAAACCTAATTCTACTTTGTGTGCAACCAAGCGTCCTACTTGTACTACAAGTTTATTAGTCTAGGGTTTTGTCTACTATATATACATATGTTATGATTTATTGTACCATAGGATTTGTAATACACTCTAATATATTATTGATGTAGCCCCTTAGGGTTTCCTCTGTAGATGTAGACCGTTAGGCTGAACCACGTAACCCTTGTGTGTTATTGTGTTCTAAACTTTATGCTTCTGTTTCCGCATTCATACTAACATATTCAACATGATGTATCAATGCTAATATTTAAACACTTAGTAAGATGATGATGATCATGAAATATTCAGTAATATAATTACATGCACGATGCAATGTAACAGATTCAATTTGAACTGACCAAATGTCTAAAGTCTTTGGAAGCCTTGTACAATGGCACCATTCAACTCAAAGTCAGAGAGTAAAACAGGTGTGCAGCTACAATATATCTTTATTATTATTATTATTTTTTATAACAGCTACAATATATCTCTTTCTTCATGTATTGAGTAACGACGACTTCAGTGCAGGTCAATATTAATTTATGTTATAAGCTTTTCAAATAATCTAATGTGTGTCACATTCTCAGTTTATTCTCAAACAATAGCTAGAACTGAAAGAATACCTTTTGATGGTCATGTAAATAATTTTCTCCGCGTATTAAAAATGAAGAAGGATCAGCTGCTGCCCAACTGCAAGGAGTACTACAACTTGGGTCTCTGTGAAGAGTGGTTCCATAGGAGCATGTTATACTGTCTTCCCTGCCCAAGTCAGGTAACCCCACATAACCCTTCTTCTGAACTGCACCAAGTTTCGATCCCATTCAGAGTCAGAAAATAATCTAAAGTCTAAACGTACAATTTACACATATGCTATCCCCTTATCATGTTAAGAGCTCTGGCTACCATAACAAGACTTACCTGCAATTTCATGCAATCTTTTCACAAAACTAGCAGCTGATGATAGTCTAGGCTGGTATCTATTCTGCACATATTTCAAGAACATTGTCATTAAACAATAATTTACACTAATAGACAGAATGATATATAATTGATCATTAAGGGAAAGGTTAGAAAGTCCCAGGGAAATTAAGTGATTCCATCTTGCTGTAACTCTTGCATAGCATTTGATTGCACAAGTTGGTCCCAAATGCTCTAGGGTAATGAATTGGACTGCCTGAAGTTTCATGAAAATCGATATACTTCCTAACAACATATAGAAACTTTGAAGTAACTCATGTCCAGTAGCGAAAATTTATAAGGCAAGCAGATCTTAACAGGAAAGCTTATCCCAAGACCAATTGATAACATAAAGTGAACCAAAAGTCTCACTGGAAGTGAACATAAAGATGACCACAAAGATAAATACAGCTTTCTAAAATCTCTTCTCTAGAATATTCACCATACTTTAAATCTTAAGGGACATGACAACCAGATATTTTATAATCATCCATCTATGTTAGTCATAACAATTGTGAATAAAAAAGGAAGAACATCTTCCCATCCTTGCATTTTGAAGTACTCCTAAGTTTGTTGAGGAATAATACCACCATTTAAATGTATCATACTAATTTTCCCCTACATAATACATAGTGACAAACATATATTATTCTAAAACAGTATGGGCATTGCTACCCAAAAAAAAAAAAAAATCCATTTGTGTCTTGGCAAAATGGTAAAGAGCAACAATTATAGAACGAATGCCATAGATTTCAAATCCTATCATATCTATCTCCCCCCCCCCCCCCCCAAAAAAAAAGCCAAGAGCCTTGTAGCTCAATGACATTGCTTGGCCTCTTTTATGAGGAGAACTACGGTTCAAATCCCCATTCCTCCAGTTGTTGTACCAATTGAATTAAAAAATAAAAAAAACACTATATGCATTCTTGTCAGAGGCCCAAACCAGAGACCTAAGTTAATGTTCTCAAAACAAAAGTCCATATTATGAGGGACATGTTACAATAATTCTAGCATTACATAACAAAAGACATATATTCACCTCAATTATGCACATGAACAGAAGACATATATTATTCCTCTGTTAGCAGCAAATAATGCACATGAACAGGAGACAAAACTTGGGATAAGGAGACTAATAAAAGCAAAGCCCAAGCTTGTGAAGCTTATTTAAACTAGTATAGGAAAGTAAAATCTAGTTATAGTGACTATTAAGTACCGGAGAGTGCACTTCTACGCTCAGGCCAGAAGGCCACTCAGTTTCAATATGGGCACAGTCTGGTTCAGGAACATCAAAGAACTCATCAGAAGCATCATTCCGTCCCATTAAACTTGCATGGCTATAAGGTGGTTTTTCGAACTCATCCCCTATTGTGTGTTTGTCCTCCTTCTCACTTTGGGGCAACCCAATATCTCTTGTCGAATCTCCAGATGAGAATTCAAAGGAATGATTTCCTGCTTTGGCTTTAAACATCTCCCCTAATGCTGTAAAATGCACAAACAGAAATGGTCAGACCTATTTACAACTTAAATATGGAAAAGTTACAAGGAAGAAAAAAGGAAACTCTTATCAAGTACTAAAAAGAGTACCAGCAACTCTCTCAAGCATACTGATTGTTATGGATCTTGAAATTGCAGATGATGGACGCAGAGACATTTTCCAGAGCTTCCAATCAATAGCAAGCATGTGTTTTACTAGTGAATGTTTCCCCTGGTTGACAGGAGTTATTACATAACCTCCGCCTGAAAATAGTCTCATTCTTTAGTAATGTTATATACATGTTTGACACAAAATAAAATTTGATTAAAACACAGAAAAGAAGTATGGGAAGCTTTGCAAAATTAACTCTTTAGTTTATCCACCAGTTTAGTGTTAAACTAAAAATGTTCTTGGAGATCTGTCGAATCCTAGAGCCATGCACGTAAAATATATGTTTTACAGAGAAAAAAAAATGGATTATTACTCCAATTTCCTCTCATGCGTTCTAAATTAAGCATTGCTTATAATAAAATGTAGTAATGTGACTCAGACAAGAAAATAGCCTATCATAATGGTTAGCATCATTTAATAAACATTAATAAAAGGAAAAAGGACAAGCTTTGGTTTCACATTCAATTTACAAGAGATGTCCAGGAGGGAAGATGAAGAGAGGACAACTAAAGATCTCCATTTGGGAGCATATTAGGTGCATTTGCAATCTTATTGAAAGAAGTTAAAAGAGATAACTTTTATGCGTCTGGCACATAAACGGGCAGTGTCACCAGGTATAAGAACAATTTAAATTTGAAATTCAAAGCGTACATTACTTTTAAGACAAGCACGAACATAGCCTTTCTTTGGACGGCACTTCTTGTGAGGCACAGAATGATAAAGGATTACTGTGACAGAATTGAATAAACAAGGTTAGTGATTTGGAAAATTTAGTAATGGCTCCAAAACTCTCTGATATATTCAAATCATTCAGAAAGTTACTACCATACGTGCCATCATCCTCCCTTCTCCAATAGCGCCGCAACAGTAAATCTCTTCTCCTCATCCCCCTGCAAACAATGATATGTTAACAACATCATATATTAAAGTGAATACTCTTTAAAGAGGTTCCGAATCTGACCGAGGTAGCCAATTGCTGTATAGCAATTTGTGAATAATATCTGTGTGTCCATCAATGTGCTCAATCACGCTGCCCCGATAAAAACAAAAGTCCCATCTGCAAGACACTCAGTAATTCAAACTCTGGAATGAAAACAGTCCATTATCAGGGGGAAAAAAAGTCTCTACTAAACAAATGGCAGTAGGGGATTAGTGTCTGCAAGTCACAACAGCCATGGTGATCAAGCTGGAAAGGAATAGAAATGAAAATGAGAAGCCAATGGGAGTCTTGTTAGAATTGTGTTTAAGTAATTAAATTCACCATTTCCTAAAGCTTAAGCTTTTGGAAGAATTGGTAATTTAACATGATATTAAAGCAGGAAATCTTGAGTTCAATCTCTGTCTTTACTCTAGCTCTCATTTAAAATGTTAAAAATCCCACATATTGGGCACATGTGAGGGAGAGTGTTAGAATTATGTTTAAGTGATTAAATTCACCATTTCCTAAAGCTTAAACTTTTGGGAGAATCGGTAATTTAACGAGTCTACCTAATTGGTTACAAATTTTGGTGAGCATTGGCAACATTTATATGATTTAAAAAGAAGGAATATTCTTATTACATAATTATTTTCAGTATTAGCATCAAATAATGAGAATTTACTATTGCAAAGCTTTTCATGACACTAGAACTTAAATGTAGGAAGTGGAGATAACATTTCAGCAGTCATACTCTGATCTTGAGTGACCGAGAGACATAAGTGTTCGAAAAATAGCCTCTGAAGTTCCATCAATCACACTAACTGCCATTATTGCCGGATGATCATCCCAATGCTGAGAAGAGCAACATTTTCAGCCAAATAATCAATTAAAATAATCATGAACTAGTGAATCAAAAGAGCAACTCACCGTCCCATAGGAATCCCAATCTTTTGCTTCTCTGAAAAGTCGTAATCCTGCAATAAGTAATGAAAACTCAGAACATACACATGTAAGCCTTGAAAGAGCAGATATGAAAAGAAGTCTTACCATTCTGAAAACCAAAAATTTTCCATGGTGAGGATGCAATGACATCAGATGTCATTGCCTCCAACAGCATGGATGACCAAATAGTCCAATCTATTGGCCTTTCATGTTCTCTCTTTGAACCATCCAATCTGTTGAAAGAAGAAATTAACTGATAGAAGGGGCACAAATAATATAAATTTAGAAAATATGTGTGTGTGTGTTTATTTGTGCCAATATACGGGGATGTCCATTCCAAATCATTATGACATGATGATATCAACATACTTTTATCCAAACAATATCACAAACCTGAAATTCCTGAAAGGGTTCTTATTTATGATATATTTTCTTCTTCTGATGTAAATGTTTTATTAAATAAGCAGTTCATATCCGTTAAGTTATATGCTGAAGATCAATATACCTTAAAGATGAGCCCTTCCTCTTGGAACAATCCACACAATTCTTTGTTTGATTTGGCCACTCCTGAAAAATGCAGTAAAACATAAGGCTTTCATCACAGAAAAACCAGTAGACTCATAGGTTACAACTTAAAAGATTGTAACCTTTAAAGCAGAATCTTGCAACGAACGTATCCATCTTGCTGCTTCTTCTGGACTACTTGCTCCCAACTATAGTGTTGAAATTGTAAAGATTATGCACCATATATTGTAAAATAAAGATAAATATATTTGCATTGGGATTTACCACACCTTTAACCGATCACTTTGATTGGAAGTATTATAAAGTGTGAAAATGAAGATTACCTGCAGTTGCAAATAAATTTTAAAACAAAGATGATAGGAAAAAATATATCTTTTGCGGGGCCATAAATACAATCCATATTTTCTGGGAAAGATAGAGAAGCTAAAGTTCATACTTTTGAATGAATGCTCTCTCTTCCATTGTCTGTAACCCGAATGCAGGAGTCAATTATTGCGCTTCTAACTGGCTCCTGAAAAAAAGAAAAAGTACAGCTATAGTTAGAAGCTGTAAATTCACAAATGACACCCTCCAATATACTGTTCATGAAAGTAAAATAATTGGATAATTAGTCAATTTTTATTGCATTTCATTTACATAGCTATAGTTATTCGATAAAGTATTATAGAATATCAGCTTCAACATTTGATAGCTGTTTGATCATAGCTTTCTGAACATGTGAACACCTTTTAAAGAGAGATTAGTACCAATCAGGCAGAATGGAACAAGACCAAGGGGAATCCCCATAAGAGCTTCATTTGTTTCAAATTTGATTACTTCCACCTCTTACAGTTTTATATGAGGTAAAATGTCATCTTGAAATAATAAAGAAGAAGGCTAGGGAAAATAAAAACATTAAATAATGTAAAACATCCAATAGTCAATATAATTCACCTACAAGGACTTAAAATTAAACGAAGGCAACACCTTGTAAATGCAACACAAGTTATTAATATTATGAATCAACCAATCATGCAAAAGAACCACAAAACAATTTCAACAAAGAGAAGAAGCTGAAGCACCAATAATTAAGGATTAACCAGAACTCAAACAAAACCACCTACTTGTCTTTGCTTAACAATGCTCATACATGAATAATATGATAAGTTGATAACCCAATTCATATATTCTGGAAAGACAGAAAAAGAAAAGGAGAAAAAGACATAAACCAAAACAACAACAACAACAGAACCACAATGTATATCTAATTCTAAAACATGGGTTCAAAGTTCAAACTCTCTGAGAAAACAGGGTTGGAATTCCACTAACATCATTAAAAAAAAAAAACACACACACACACACACACAAATAGCAAAAACAAAAAGAAGGAATACCTGTCTCTCAGAAATGGGTATCCCTTTGTAGCACCTGAGGCAATTGTCTTTGAAAACAAAGTACCTCCTGCGTGCGTATTTTATCCCAATCCGGTTGGACCGAATGAGATACAGCCAACCTTCCGTTAAACCATCATTTTGCAACATACCCATTTGAGAGATCACACAAAAGTCAAGTTTTTTATGGTTCAAAACCGTGAACCCATTACAGTGTTTTGAGGTTTTTTTTTTTGCAAGTTATCTAACCAGAAGAACCAGAAGCCAAGGTGGCTATATATTGTATATATGTATGAGCATAGTATATATATTAAGAAAATATTATGTAGAAATATGAATGGGAAATTAAGAAGAATGATTCTCTGATTCCAGCTAAGGGAATCAGAGATCAGAGAAACGATGGTGGGGAATTCCAGTTCAGGCACTGAAAATGCCTTTGCCTCGTTTTCTCATTTTTTATTTCTCAGCCTCTCTCTTTCCGTTTGAAATATAAACTGATTTTGGCGTGTAAAAGAGACATTGGATAACTGAAAGTACAATGTTCTCCTTTCTTTATTTACTATTGGCTATAGCTACTATTTTTTTTTTGACTTAATTACCATTTTAACTTTAATTAATACCTTTTAATTGATTCCCAAAAAAAGAACTTTTTAATTTGTTTTTCTCATCATCTCAATTTTTTTTTTTTTTAGTTTCCATTCGTTTCTGATGTAATCCTCTTGTTTACCTTCAATCCATATCATGCCGTTAAGTTTACTAAAATGACATTGTTTTGAAAAGTGAAAAATACTTAAATTAACTCTGAGATTGGACAAAATTATATGGAATGACTATTGAAAAGAATCAAAATTAAAACAACCAAAATGAAAAAAAAAAAAAAAAAAAAGTGACTTAAAGGAGTTGAAAACATATTAAAGTTAAAAATTGTAATTTATAATTTAGTTTATTTTTTATTTATTTATTTTTTTTTTAAATTTTCTCAAGCAATGTGGCAATATTTGAGGTTTTGCATTTTGATAGGCAAAACAATTCAGCTCTGCATGTAATACAGAGGGTGGGTGAATTTTGTTTATGTTTGAAAATATAATAATAGAGTAAGTTTTACAATTTGACATAAATGATAAAACACCATTTTTCAAGACAAACTGTGAAAGTATGATTTTAAAGTCAAAAGTGAATAAGGACTTTCATACTTTTAGAACTTTTATTGAAAATCAAAGGTATAATCATCATCATTATATCTTTGCTTAGTCAAATGGGTAAAGTGCATAATATTTATGTAGTATTTTGGGGAAAAAAAATATTGTATGTAATGGGATTGCTTTGTGTTTCCTTTCCTTGCAAACACGATATAAGTAGATCAAGTTAGATATCAAATAATAGGATGTAGTAGACACATGAACTGATGTGTTTGAGTTATGTTCATTGAGGAATAAGATTTTTTTTTTTTTTGAGAAAAAAATATCATCTCATATAATATGTAATATAATAAAAGTTAGGTTTTACATGTTTGCTTATGTTAGCACATATCACACATCACCCTTTACCACATAATTCATTATATATATATATATATATATATATTAATTGTTTTGAGTTCTAACAATTTCAAGTCGAAAGAACAACATGCTCATTTTTTGACTCCAATGCCAGAAGTTCTAAAAGATTTGAAGTACTAATTATTATTTTTATTCCATTTGAAACTTTACTATAAAAATTATTACTAATGTGAAATTATTAAAGTGAGATTTTGTTATATTTTTATTTTTATAAAAGTTATATTCGTTTTATTAACTAAACTGTGTTAGCATATTATGATTTTTACCTGTTTTGCAATTGATTATGATTGTATCATGTTAATTAAGAATAGCTGCATTCAAGATATAATATTTTAAAAAAGAAAGATATAATGTCTTTATTAGCTGACTGTCACTATGGAATGCAATTGGCAATGATAATCATAATTGTTAATATCATAATTATTTTATGTTCTTGATCAATTTCTCTCACAAGAGCAATGAAAAAAAAATATTTTTTTGTTATTTTTCTCCAAATTATAAAGAAATTCAATCAAACCCTATTAACTCATGCGCATAACAATGTGGAAATCAATGATTTAAGAAAAGAGAAAAGTAAGTATCAATGATATAAAGATCTTAGCATGCACATATTTGTAAATAGAATAGTTTTTGCACCTTGTGGGGTGGAAGATATATAGTCATGTTAACAAGTGCCCTTAGAGTAATAGTTAATAAATCATTTTAAAAGACACAATTTTTATGAAAAATATAAAAATGCATTAAAAAAATTAATTACTTCTTTATTTTTTTATAAAATGTTTCTAAAAATAGTTTTTAAACTAATAACTGAGGATATTTATTAACTTTCTTAATGTTTTGAAAATGAAAGCAACATAGTCCTTATTCATCAAATGATCATACAGGTATGACACCTAATTGAAAACCATAGAGTAGCTTAAAATGATTAATATGAAGAAATATGACTACTAGACTAGTAGAGTCATCATCTTTGTTTGTAGTAATGATTAATCATAAAAAATTCTGTGTCTAATTTTTTTTTTTTTTTTTAGAACTTTTGGAACACAATTTTAGTAATTGGTTAGGAAAGAAACATAACTGCCTTAGGGCCCAATAGAAATGAAATGCTGTCTTATTTTCTTAAAATAAGATTTTGAGCTATAAAGGTGTCTAAGTGTATGGTGTCCTGTCTATTTAATTCATTCATTCTTCTAAAATTTGGATGCGATTTGTGTCAATAAAAATTTTCATTGAAAATATCCAAATTCAGACATATGTCCACCATTCAAGATGTCCAGTGAAAACTTTCACTGAACACAAGCCACGCCTCTAAAATTTTTGCCCAATTTCATGAATCATCCAAATCTTTTACTTGGTCAAACCAAAGTGACAAGTGACAGCCGTAATTTACTCTCTCTTTTCTATATGGTTAGCATTACGAGGGCTGTCATGGGTTGAATTGGTTTCTTATTACTATTTTAGAGCTTTTTAAAAAATTAAAAAATTCATATCAAATCAAAGTTCAACTTTATCCTTAGCTGCGTCAATGAGTGTGATAATTAATTTCCTAATATTTGAATGAATTGGGAGGGAATTCTTTTTCTTTTAAATATCTATATTCAGGTAGACTGTAGAGTAATGCTAGAATTTTTTTTAATAAAAAAAAAAAATCATAATTATTGATGTAATAAGTTGAGATTGAAATAACACTACTTTCATATGAACTTATTATTAATTCAACTTTTATAAGCATCAATCATAATAAGCTATTAACTTACTGTTGTATAAAAGATTGAGAAAATTTTGTACATTTAAACTTTACTGATCGTGATAAGTTTAGATTGATAATAGTTGGAGGAGTTCAAGCATAGCTTGGTTAGGGACTTGGGGTCTTTGATTGGTAGAGGGTTAGACTAAAAAGTTAAGAGACACTGAATAAAAAGTATGCCACAGGACAATTTTTATGCGCAGTAGCATACTTTGATTAGCCTCTTATTCTTTTTGCGTCCCCAAGACAAAGATTGAACCAAATAAGTTCCCACTCTTCCAAAAATTAAGGCAACAAATAGCCATTGTAACCATTAAAGTTTGTCTATTATCACCTTTAAAATGAATATTCTTAAGAAATGATTGTTCACATTGAAGTTGAACCCTATACCTACTATATGTTGTGCGTAGACTACATCAGTTCATTACTTAAAAGCTCCTAGATTTTTTGGGTTATTTCTGTGCCATTTTCACTTTGAAGTAAAGGACATAAGTGGCATGAGAGGATGAATAGCTTTGTCAAAGAGTTAGAAAGTAGCATATCCCAACAATTAATTGGTTCCTATACTTCCACAATTGGCAATTACTTGCTGCTTACTACTGTATTGGTAGCTGTAATTCCATTCCTTATTACTTACCTAATAAAAGAGAGAAATTTTGGTAGCTGTAAACCCATTCTTCTCATGATTGCATATGATCAGCGAGACTAAAATTAAAATGGAAATTCATGTGAGTCAAAGGAAGTTTGAAAGATGTACCAAGAAATAAGAAAATGATGAATATGTTATATTGATAAGTTGTGTAAAGTATCTACTTCTATGATTGTCAAACCTAAATCCAATAAGTTTGTTGATAAGCTTTAGGCTAGCAACCCATGTGAAGCTCTATGATATAAGTTTTTGTAATCTTCGTAGCTGCTGCCAAATGATCGTTTGAGAAGATTGAACCCAGATTGAATTCCATTTAAAATTAATAAAATAACTTGTAATATTCTTATCCATACATTGCATAAACTCTGTGTCTTCACAGACACAGACAATGGTCCAAACATACTAGTGACTATCAAGAAAGGAAAATTAGCATAATGAGAAGGGACTGAAGCTATGATGTGGTGTTTGTGAATGTAAGATTTTTTTGAAGCCAATTGGCAAAAGATGAGAGGTCAAAGTGTCAAAACTCTATAGTCAGCTACTTCACTCTTCAATTGACAAAAGAGTCAAGACACCGTGGGGCACACATAATGGGTCTTAAAAAATTGGTCTAGAAAGGCAAGAATTAAGGAATAAGGAAGATTAGTTTGTTTTAAGTGGTGTCAAGGGTACTAAAAGTTTTACTAAATTAGTCTTACAAATTGATATATCACTAATTAAATAGAAACAATTCAAAATTTAGTTATGAGGTGGTTGAAATCCACCAATCACATTTATTGTCACATCAGTTTGTAAGCTTTATATTGTCAAACTTGCAATTACTTTTAACATTTTATATTTGTCTTAGGTGGACCTATTCTACTTGATCATAAATTATAACAAAAGCTAACTAATCCAAGTTACTGTTCCGGGAATAATATTGTCGATGGCAGTCAAACTTGCAAATTTACTTTAGGCATGGAGCTAATTGCCTAATTGTCTCTCACATGAGCCTATCTAAAGGTTGCCTATAGCTATGTGCACTGTAGGCTTTATTTTAATGTTTTTTTTTAACAGTTTCACCTGAACCTTTATTTTCTGAACTCAAATGATGAAAGAGTCCCAAATTCATTTTGCCAGCTTTGCGCTTGGAAGTTTTGTATTTGTATTTTTTGTTTTTTTAGTCACACCAAATGACGAAAGAACTCCAAATTACAAGCGTTGGCCAAATGATATCTTGAAACAGGACTGATTTTTAACATAAGAGTTCTCTGCGCACTTTGTCTGCACTCAAGATTTCTTTAAACCCAAGTCTTGCGAGACCTACTTATATCATTGGTCTACTGGTAAGTCAAATTTAGTTGCGACTTGTGATTGTGAATTGAGCACTTTCACCTTTTTCTGTTTAGAAGATGAAACCAAATACAATGCATTTTGGGCAGCTAAGCTTAATCATAGCGAGGCCAAGTTTGCCTTTATTTCAGTATCTCTCATGTCTTGAGCAATCCTTTCTAGACCAGGCTGCGATACTTTTTTTTGCACTAAAAATCATTATCGATTAAGTTTTACTTCAAAGTTCAAACCCCAAATAGAAAATTCCTGGCCTATGAATTCACTTTTTTTTCCGCTAGCTTTTGGTTTTTTGATAGGTATACTTGTAGTATACCATTCTTCTTGTGCTTGTTAGGGCTCAGACCGCATAATCTAAAAGAGATATAATCCAAATAAAATATTTTTATGGCTGCAAATAAGCACTTAACAACCCAAAGCTAAACATAGGAAAATAAGCTATCAAGACTCTTGTATCTCAATAGTATTATCTGGTTTTCATCTGGAAGATAACTTGGGTTCGAACTTTGGTAAAACGGTCCTCATCCAGGGTTTTTTTTTTTTTTTCGTCGGCAGTTTAATACGTAATTAAAAATTTCCATGCTCATTTTGATGGAGGGCGGGCTCAGAACATTTTAGAGGTTAATCACATATTTCAAGACTCATGAGAGAAATTAAACACAAAATTGCAAAATTGTAGAGGTGACTGAGGTTTGTCATTTGTAGATTGAGATCCTTTATAGTTCTTTCTACTTTTGGGCTCTCAGCAATCTTTCTATTTTATTTACTGTGGGTTTTTAATCTCTTAGCTTTTATATGACTGCAGGCAGATTCAGAAAGCACATATTTCAATTTAAACATTTCAACCTCATGGTGCACACAGCCCAGCAAATTTGTCATTTACACCCCCCATCAAAAGCCCTGGACTAGTTCCTCTCTAATCTTATTCTTCTTTCAGAGAGCTACAGAACAGAACTAATCCAGTCACTTTCTCAAACCCTGACTGATTTTTTTGAAAGATATAATGCGCACAGTATTTCTGATAATGGATTGATCTGTTCTTTAAATAATGGTGCACAGTAATCTATCTGGTCAAGAAGTTGGAGGGATAAAAGGGTAGACTAAGAAAATTATCACCAAAAAAGCCACGTGGGTTGCTGATTTCTCTTTCTTATTTCCATCTTCTTGCCCACCAGGGGAAACAAGTCCAGCCATTCCAGATTTTGAGAAATATAAACATAAACTGAGAACACGTTCTCTCTTCAAGCATTTTTGAATCTTTATATTTCTTAAATTAAGACAACAATCCAACACTCCCCTAGTGGGGATGGGGCCTAAGTTCAACTTGCTATAACAATGCACAAATAACAAAATTTCTAAATCCAACCTATAGTCACCAAAAGAAGACAACCAACAAAATTTTCTAAATGCTATGCTCTTACAACACTCCTAGCATCTTCTGATTTGGCTTAGTTACTGTGTGTTAACCAAGTTGAAGTGACTCGCCTACAGAGCAAAGAAAACAGTTTCAATAATAGATATTGTATGTATATATAACACTACTAAGTTGCATAAGATTACCTCTGGCAACTCCATTAATCACTTGCGAATAGAAAGATCAATGTGTAGGTAAGCCACATAGGTGATGAATAAGAAGAAAAACACCGACGCCAACATCAATGGCTCTGCAAGCATGAAAACTTGGTTGAAGGTGTAGTAAACCTTCAAAAGAAGAATGGTTAATATCCACAGAAACAAATTTTGTTTTGTAATAAATACTATCTACTACAAGACATACTAATATCAAGAGGATACAAAAAGGATATCTCCTGAATGCAAAACATAAAAGGGAACAGTGATCTATCCTTGCAGACATAAGTAACTGATATATATATATATATATATATGAGTTGGGTTCAAGTTACACTTAGTATAACTTTAAGCAATGTTACACCACTCAATATTTTTTAATTGGATGCAAATTTTAATAAATCTACCATTAGATTACATTATCTTCATATATTCTCCATACTTGCAAAATTTCAAGATAATAAAAAATTAATAGTCATGTCATCAATCAATTTTTTAAATTCAAGTTTTTATAGTTTAAAATAATGCATAAAAAATGAGCTTATGGATTAAATGGTAAATAACATCCAATTGACATGAAAACTGGTATGATTATTAAGAACATATAAAACATGTAATTCAATGGTAGGATTTTCAAAATATGAATTTTATAACAAGTTATTGGATGGTGTAACATTGCTTAGAGTTACAACCCATATAATGTGTTATTGAATTCATTTTTTAAAAATCTAATTGTTAGAATGTTCTATATATTATTAATATGCATGTTAATTTCACGCCAATCGAATGTTATTTACTATTTGATCTATAAACTCATCTTTTATGCATTATTTTAAACTACAAAAACTTGAATTTAAACAATTGATTGATGACATAGATATTGATTTTTGATCATTTTGAAATTTTGTAGACATGGGGGAATATACGAAGAATGCAATCCAACGGTGGATTTGTCAAAATTTACATCCAATTAAAAAATATTGGCTAATCTAACATTGTTTAAAATTACACTAGGTGTAACTTGCTATATCTATATATACATACATACTGGCATATTATCAGCTGAAATCTCGTGGAATATTTACTTTTAGGTCATTTATGCAATTAGTTTATTACGGGTCTTGACACAACTCTGCTATTCATGAAATGCCTGTGTTATCAGTTTTAATAATGCTTCATCCAATTGACTCTCATGTCCTTTACTTATCAAAAAAAAAACCTCTCATGTCCTGATAGAACATTTTTCAAGCCAGTAGAAACTGTATAATTTGTTTAAAAAAATTACCTGGAAAGGAGAGTTGTGCTCAGGAACTACATTTCTCTTTTCCAGAACCACCACAGTCCTCCCAACAATGTCAAGGTACGAATATTTGGTCTGCAGAGATCCAAATGTAAATACATCTTAGTTGATGTGGTCCAGAAATTAATGATGCTGTAAATTTGGCTAGTTAATGCTCATAGAGCAACAGCACATGTTTGCAATAGCACACTGCGAAAAGTTCATTTAAAAAGATGGGACCCCCCTCTATCACTGGATCAAAGGGAGCCCGAGTGACATTAAGAATAGCTTATGAAAGGAAAACTGGCTAACGAAGCCTAGCTCTGGGGTACTTTGAAAATACTTGTTAAAAAAGACTTTGAAAACTACAGTTCTGTCATTGCTCATATTACAACATGGACGACGTAATGAAAAAGAGTTGAAATATAACACTTAGTAACCACAGTGTGTGTGTGTGTGTGTGTGTGAATTGACAAGTTAAGTTACCTCCAGATGCTGGTCCACTGGGAAAGGAACCACAGCAGAAGGGTCTTTTGATCCCTCTGGCAACACTACCTGAAATATAACACTTAGTACATGTATAATCTGGATTTTATACAATATGTGCAAAAAAATAGAACAACAATAGAAACACAAACTTATGTTACAGAACCCACTTTGATGGTCAACTTGTCTGCCACTGTCTCCACAAGAGGACATCCAAAACTGAAGTTGAGGTATCGTCTACCATCAGGTGACTCAAAGAGGAAGTCTTGCAATGGTAGTCCATATCCAATGATAAATGTAGATTTCCATCCTCCAAATAAAGGATAACGTGGTTCAATTTCAAGTTCTGACTGTAAAGAACAAGTATTAGTCACAAGTCACAACATGTGAAAAAACATTTAACTTCTTCTTCCCCTCCCCCCCAACACCCCCCTACAATTTGTGAAAACACATTTAACTTTGTTATTATTTCATCTTCTTTCCACTTCCTTGGGTTCACCACTATCCTAAAGTGATCTTTAGTTTTCAATTACCATAATATCACTTTTCCAGCTCAAATATGACCACCATTCTATTAAGATGGAAATACACAATCAGAAAACTCTGGCAAGCCTTAAGTTGCAAATCTTTTCCTGTCGAACTTTCCCTAGTAAAGGTAGACAGATACAGGTTCGTCAAATTATACACCTTGAAGGAGCTAGTTTTGAATTTGAGATAATATGAGTAAAATTCATGAGATACAGCTTTTGATTACAAAAATACAAAACCTTTAATTTAAATTAGGAATTAAATCATAAGGCTTCCAACTTTTTGATAATTTGATAGTTACAATGGGAGGGGGGATTGAACCATGAATATCTCATTGGAAACACCACGAGGTGCTAGTTGAGCTACAAAGTGTTTGGCATAAGGCTTCCAACTTCATAATATGATTTGACCAATTGAGCATACTGGTTGCATTTATATTGAATTTACTCATGCAAGGAAAACAGATATTCTGTAGACAAATATTTATAAGAATCTTCTACAATAGGACTGTAAAATTAAAGGTCACATGTTACCTTCCAGGGATCCGTACGCAAATGTGATGATGAAATATTCCCTATTTCATCTCGGTAGTAGGCAGAGTGAACCCCAGGTGGTAATCTTGCTAGAAGATTTTTGAATGAAGACACCCCACTAAAAGATGGCTTAGATTGATATTCAACCCTGCCAAAAGGGAACTTCAGAAATATGGAAGTGAAGTAAAGATCAAGAGAAGGAAAATAATATTTTTTAAAAAGGGATTGAAATTTCTATGTTTTGCATTTATTTGTTGCTATCAAACAATAAATCAAAGAGAAAGGGAAAATATTCTTCTTCATCTTTTTTTGATAGGTAGATAGTGGGGGAGGGGGAAGGTGAGGTTCAAACCACAAACATGAGCATCACAAAGAATGTCGTTACCGTTGGGCTATCAATTGAATCCCAAGGGAAAAAATTCTAGAAAAACTTAAGCTAATGTGATATATAATATTACTAAAAAACTCTCTCAGATAATAAAATATTCTAAACCAAAGTTCAAAACATAAGTTACAAAGACATCAAAGTTAAAGCAAATGATAAAGGAGACAACAATTTCATTCAAAAAGCATTGTGACAAAGCTATGACATATGACAATTGACACAGCAATAAACCCTACCTCGAAAACACCCCTTTGTGTCGGGCACCGGCATGCATCAACTTGTAATGCTCAGTGATCTGAAGATTTCCCCAGTGAGATATCTCCACTTCGCGGACAAGCTCCTCAACAACGGCAAATGGATTGTTATTCTCAAAATGAACAATTATTGGTGAAAATGAATGTGGAGATTGATTTTCATAAGGCCCATACTTTAACTCTGTACCAGCACGGTTTGTTGGTTCCACTTTTGTGAATGATTCTAGTTTAGTACTTGGAGTCTTCAAAAATGTTGTCTGTTTCTTAATATCATATGGTGATAATATTATTGCACTATCATGATAATAGACCCGCTGAGATTCTGACTGACTTATTTCAACTGGAAATGGTTCTAGAGAATGTGTCAATATGTAAAGCACTTCTATTGTTAAAGTTTCACCCGCACTTAATGGATTAACCAAAGATATAGAGAAATACTTGGTTCCATTTGGCGCATCAGGTAGCTCAGTTGGGTTTACCTCAAGGGGCAAATAACTTTTCTTCTTCCGTTTTCCAACAGTTGCAGCAGCTTTGACAAGTGCTAGATGATCAACTTGCGTTGGAGGAAATGCAAGATATATATCTGAAACAGGAGATGACCCAATGTTTTCAACCTGAAAAATGAAAAAATAAAAATCCATCAGTCAAATAGATGCACCAAACACATTTGCAATTTCTAGCACAAAAGGAAGAAATACATAAATATTTTCAATAACTTAACAAATGCTTACTAAGACTATGACTTCAAAGTTCAGACCAATTTACAAGATTCTGGTTTAAACAGGTCCCCTGAATCAAATTGGGCCAACATTTAGCCATAAACTTGGCGATATTATTTTATAATTTTTATCCATTTGAGGTTGGCTGACAGAGAAATTCAAGATAATAGAAGATTACAGCAGAAATCTCTCTCGCTCTCTCTCTCTCTCTCTCTCTCTCAATACAGAGAGAAAACAGACCTTTTAAATGAATTCAGAAATAGAAAAAGGTAATTCCATAACCCTTAACCTACATAAATTGGATTGGGAACTATAATTTGATTCTGGTTAGAGCCTTAACCTCTCCCCACCTTAAAGTACAAGTCTATGGGGATGAAGTGTAGAATTTCAGACACCAAACAGAAAATGCAGAAATTCAAATGAATAATTATAAAAATTTGATTGAGATTTTGTCAATTTTAGCTTAACAATTTAAAAGTTTTTGTGACATCAAAACTTAATTTTAATTCAAGCTATCAGGAGAAAGTTTTATATGGGCATAAAAAGTAAATCTAAAATATACATTCTTTCAGACCATGAAAAAGACATACACAAAACCAAAGCTTCAAACTTCTCCACCCATTAAGTACAATTTCAACAATTGAACAAACACCTTCTTGGCACCTTGGTATTTCAAATTAAAAGTAGTCATGTATCAATAAGCATTTGAAAGAAATACCTTCAAGGTTAGGAAAACCTTAACAATGTGAGAAGTCAAGTCAATCTGCAAGCATGACCAGCAAAATTAGTGGTGACAGTAATATAAAAAGGAGCATTGCCATTCATAGCAAAAAGTGAAGAAAAAGAAGGAAATTCTAGTACAAATCAATCAGAAAATCATGCCCATATATCCATATCTCGTCATTATCAACATAAGAATGAAAATTGTTCATTTGGTTTTGATTGATAAGTTATAAATGCACCCAGTGGGTTATGAGTAAATATCTAGGATGCACAGACACAGGTATGGGTATAATATGGCGACATACTCACATAAGTAATTTTTGAAAATTATAGCATGATTCCGTAGATAGGACGCTGTTACACAACACAGGTACAACACATATATATGACACAGGTACAGCACCTAAATGAAGTGTCCATGCATCCTAGGTAAATATCCCAGAAATACAATGCAAATTGAGAAATGAGAACAATGCTATGAACACAGATGTGATGAACAAAGATATTTCTTTCTAAATATCAAGAATATCCTAGGAAGTAATCAATATCTCAAAGGTATTAAATTTAAGCTCAAATGAGCCAAATAATTTGAATTAGGCTTAGCTGAGAGGACTTTTTTGCATTCTCATAATTTGAATTATTATGTTTTGGAAAATGCCTAATAAAATATCGTCACCAAAATTTTTTCCTTTTTTTATTTTTCTGTCCTAATTTTCTTGGAAACCAAACAGAGCTTGAATATTAACATAAATTGTCCAAATCACTTAAAATCTGTCACAGCTTAAACGAAATTCAAATTCTGATTGTGAAATATTTTTAACCAGACAAACAATCAAGACGAACCTACATTAGAAAAAATCAAGATCTTATAAAATTATCGAAAATGGCTAACAAGAATAAATTCGCAATTGAATGAAATGAATCGAAATATGAAACCCTAATAATTCAAAAAACAAAGAGAATTTTGAAATTTGGAATGATAAAATTTAGGGAGAAATTGGAAGCATACTCTGCGCTCGGCGTTGACGATCTGAATGTCATGAGAGACGGAGGAGGATCTGGCGAGGAGTAAGAGAAGCGGTAATAGAGAGAAAAGAAGGATCGCTCGGACACTGAGCTGAGCTTCCATGGCTTGGCTATTCTTCTCCTTCACAGACACAGTTGACGAGCTGTGAAGACTGATGACTCTCTATGAGGAGAGGGGAGTGCGGACCTATATGCCTCTTTTGGGCTGGGCTCAGAGTTGACCAATTAAAAAGAAGAGGCCATGATGGCCCAACCAGCCCATTTACACCTCGCCTAAAGGCCCAATTAGCAAATTGGGTGGGCAACTTCAATTACTAGCTTTAGGAATTCAAGGGAGCTCCAAATAAAGCCTAATGTTAGCCAGGTGTTCTTTCGCCTTGTCAGTTGTCACATGGACTAAGAGAGAGAGACAAAAATGTGAGAGCGCTAAGAGAGAGAGAGAGATGAGTGCTTTTAATGGATAATAAAATATGTATAAATAATTGAATTTGTATATTAAATAATTAAATGTGGGGGGTATTGGCATCTTGCTTTGCTATTTGATATTTGTAATTTGAACCCCCACTATTTACTTATAAATTATATACACACACACTCAGGGTGAGGATATGGAACAAGACTAGTAAAGGTAAAGCGAGACAAGGAAAGCAAAGTTAACTCAATACACTTAGGGCCTAAGGCGATAAATTTTTAGTAGTTTTTTAAATATTTAAATAATAATTATCCAACTTTTTATATTTTTTATTTCAAAATCGTTCTTACTTTTTGATATGCAAAATTGCTATCATAGTTTTTATATTTAGATTTTTTTTTAATATATCTTTTACAAGTTGTTTGAAAAATTGATTGTAAATAATTATTTGGTACATTTATAGAAAACTCATAATTTTTTTTTTAATAAACAGTTTAAGGTTTTAATTGTGTTGAATTTCTATTGGCTCAATATTTTTGGGCTTTCTTGAAATGGGGAAAGAATGTAAAAACCTTAAAAAAAAAAAAAAGTTATCATACTACAATTTTAGAAATTTCTGAATTTGGGACAAGCAGGGGCTTAAGGCCTACACTAGAGTGAGTAAAAGTATAAAACCCATCTCCAGCTCGGTCACCTATTTGAGACTGGGAAAAAATCACTCAAAACAAAATGGGATATGACAAGACATTTTTGTCATCTGTATTGGTTACTCAGCCAATTGAATTACTACTAGATCTCTCCCATCCTCGACTATAAGGATACGTTTGGTATACTGAATGGAGATTACGATGAAAATTGTAATTTTTATTACTAGTAATAAAGTGTATTGTAATGTAATAACTAAATCTATTTATTAGTTTAGTTGTAAATTATAACATTAGAATAAAACTTAATATTTATTTTAAGAAATATCTTACTCATACAATTATATCTCCTTAAAAATTATTATTTTTAAATTTAAGAGAGATATGTGTTATTTTTTTATGATTTTTTATTTTTATAATTGTTAGATGTATATGGAAAGTTTGTTTATTTGGAAAGAAATTAAGTTTTGAAATTATTGTACTTACTAAGGAATAGTTAATACAACCTCTTAAAGAGGAATAGTTATTCCTCATTTTGAAGAATAGCTATTCATAAGGAATGACTATTCTTTGTAATAAAAACATAACCAAACTAAAGAATAACTAAATCATAGGAATAACTATTACATTACAGCGTCTATTACAGTCTACCAAACATACCCTAAGTGTACGTTTGGTTTGAGCGTTACGTCTAGCGTCTGCATTTTTAACCTTTATTTTTTTTCACGCGTTTCCAGCTAAATTTTACTATAGCAGCATTGTTGCGGCTACTGTTCATTGAACAGTAGCCGTAAAGTTTGAGTTTTTAGCACAAATTTTACTATTTACGAATTCACAAATTTTACTTTTCAGCAACTTTTTCATTAAAAATGAGTCCTACTATACTATTCACACATTTAAAAATTATTTTACTATATTATTTTTTAATTTTCAATTTCAGTTTCCAATTTTTAATTGTATCTAAACGGACCTAAGAACAACTTCACATTGAAAAAGAAAAAAAAATTACAATATTAACGTGGTCATCTAACATGGGTGCAGAGTTGCTGAAGATTAAATTGGATACGGAAGTAGTGGCCCTAATGCTAAAGGCTCTGAACGACTGCAGGCTCTCATTGCTATGAGCTTTTTTTGTGTCACTCGTACTGAGAAACTGACAAATCTGTGGGCATGCTGACAATAGTCAGTGGCTCCCAACCTAAAAAGCTTTTGTTTTTTGTTATTTTGCATGAGTCCAGGAGCTATTGGTGTACATTCTCACCTAAGTTATTGGTGTTCATTATTTCTAGTGCGAGTCACTTGAAGTATGAGTGTTGGTGGAGTATAAGAGAAACCGTCGAAATTTAAGTTTTTAAAAATAGTGTAAAATTTTTATTTTGTAAAAAAAAAAAATCATCATTTATTACCCCAGAATAAAGTTACAGTATTAACGAGTGATTTAAAGAAATAGTAACCTTCGAACGTGGAGGTCTATAATGGTCTTCTGACAACATAAACTTTATTTGACTTTAAATCCAATTTTTGACTTTGAGCCATTTTTGTACTTGTATTTCTTGGAAACCTTATGAATACTTTTGGTTGAAGAATTTTTTATTTTTTATTTCAATAAGCAAAATTTTCTAACTCTATGGACTACAATGTTTTCTTAACCAACAATTTGTGAGGAAAAAAATCAAGTGAGTATGAGAGAGAACGGCCAAAGTTCAAATTTTCAAGGAGAAAATTTTCATATACATATACTTGGATAAAAATAAAGTAAAATTTTTATTTTGTAAAAAAAAAAAAAAAAAAAATCATCTTTTATTACCCAAGAATAAAGTTACAGTATGATTGAGTGATTTAAAGAGACGGTAACCTACGAACGTGGTGGTCTATAATGGTCCTCTGACAACATAAACTTTATTTGACTTTAAACTCAATTTTTGACTTTGTGCCATTTTTGTACTTGTATTTCTTGGAAACCGTGTGAATACTTTTGGTTGAAGAATTTTTTATTTTTTATTTTGAGAAGCAAAATTTTTTAAGTCTATGGACTACAATGTTTTCTTAACCAACAATTTGTGAGAAAAAAAATCAGGTGAGCTTGGACCGTTCCTCTTATCACGAGCACATTCACCTGGTCAAAATGCTTTAAATGGATAACCTTAGTTATAACTGTAATATATACAACCCATCAAAAAAAAAAAAAAAACTGTAATATATACAAATTGGCTTGGACTAAAGTCTAAATTTCCTAGGATACAATTATTAAATACACACAGATACAATTGTGTTACACTTCCAACGTAAGATAAATATTAATTGCTAAAAACTCAAAAACCCCCAAACACTGCCTTTTTCATGTAACAGCAGCGACTGATTTTTCTCCTAGATTTGCCTTTAGACTCGGGACCATCTTAGTTCTCCAAAGAGAGAAAGAGAGAGAGAGAGAGAGAGAACAAAAAACGAAAAAAACAAAAGCCATTGTGCCCATTTCATCATTATCCTCAGTGGTGTGTGCCATTGTTCTCTTATTCACTGCAGCTAGCTCGCTCTTTTCCATGGTAACTAAACTGTAGTTGAGTAATACAACATGGCGTGCATTAGACTGGGATCCAAAACCGAAGTCTTTCACCTTGAAGGCCAAGCCTGGTCAGTCATTTATGTTTTATGTTATAATTGTAATTCAAAATTGTGTTTCTGTGATAATACTTGATATTACGTGATGGGTTTGTTTTGTTTGGCATTATGAAATCCAAAACTTCTGGGAATGGTTACTGTGAATGCTTTAACTTTATGAACTTAATAGCTTATGTATCCAATTGGCTTTCATTCTTGGAAGCCCTTTAAAGGTTCTATGTATTAATCAATAAATTACATTACTAATATTGAGGATAGGATGGTTGGTAATTTTGATTTTATCTGTAATTTAAGTTCAGTGATTGTAGTCTCTCAGTTTTGTCACCACCATTGTTAACTCTGTGTGAACTCATTGAATTGTCAGTAATGTACATTGCGTGTAAACTGCACTTTTAGGACTGGATTTTGTGTCTTTCTATAGACACGTTTGGTAAGATTAATTAGGAGGCCTTATCTGTTGTTCTAATAGTAACCCAGTAGGTGATAAAATATGCAAACCAAGTTGGTTTAGAGTCTTTAGACGTTTAGAAGAGCACTAGTGATGAATGGAATGGGTGAGAAGAGTTGTGTTTCTATTAGTCTATGGGTTTCAAAGGATGAGTGAGGCTGTAAAGGACGGACCTTGGGCTCATGGGGAGAGATTTATATTTCTTTGCTTTTAATGGACAATGGTAAAAGTATGAGTGGGTTTTGAAACTACATAATGGCACTTTTTGACCTCTAATAATTGGAATGTGGCACTGCCCCTCAAATGGGGTTTTAATTTTGTGTAGTCAGACTAGGAAAATTTGGCAACAGATCTAAATTATGGGTGTGTCTGGTAGTAACCCACTACCAAAAACGTGCTTTAAGAGCCTTAAGCTGAAAACAACTTTAAGACTAAAGCTGAAATTTAGAGCTTTTAGGAAAAAGTTTTACAATACATTCTTCATGCTTTATATATTCAAAACTTTAAAGCACTATTCACTATAATTTCTCAAAGGGAAATACTTGTTACACATGCAATAATTGCACTGAAAACGTGACTTTAGTGTGTGCAACAAGTAGCGTGTAATAAACACTACTCTTTGTCAAAAACTCAAAAATGGTAAAAAGCTTTTCAAAACTCTATATTGCAAAAGCTATACTGTTAAAGCTCTACTTCCTACAGTAATGCCAAAAGGGTACTATGTATCCTGAATTCTCTTCTAACCTACTTGAGTTTGCAATTAATTCTGCTATGGTTTAAGAAGTCTTTGATTGTTGGCTTGAACTTTTAAGGTTTCTGGAAACACATATTGGTTTCTCAAGCATTACGATCCCTTATCATGAAGAGAGTATTTGATGGTTAAAATTGTAAAGTTATTTGCATCCAGTTACGCACCTGCTCTTCATACAAGATTAACTCTAAGTGATTATTTGATGGTCATTCTTTGATAACTAGAATGAGAGTTGATAAAGGAATATGTTCATTCATGTTTGTCAACTGAATCTACACTTGCTTGAAATGATCCCTACAATCATAACTAACTGAACTGGATAATAGTATCTTTAATTCTTCATAGAAGATTAACTGAAAACTTTTCATTCCTGATTAATAAATAGTAACAAGATATGTGTGATTACAATGGTTCCTGCTATTACAAGAATGAAAAAAGATTAAATAATATTTTACCAATTGATTATTGGTTGTATCATTATGACATATGATCTATAGTTAACTT
The DNA here is from genome assembly GCA_023621385.1 of Quercus gilva. Lineage (NCBI taxonomy): Eukaryota > Viridiplantae > Streptophyta > Magnoliopsida > Fagales > Fagaceae > Quercus > Quercus gilva. The sequence goes on along the minus strand of CM042480.1, from coordinate 58,570,094 downwards.
GCTGCTATGTTACAAGTGTGGTTCCTACCTCTTAATTGTTACAGCATGCTGATTTTCTAATCATTTTTGTGTTGATGTCACCTCTTTGAGTAATATTTGTTCAGTTCTGTTTCAGATTTCTTTTAAGCCAAATTCTCTTTTGCAGGCTTTGCTCGACTGGGCTTCCTAGTGATATCATCATTGAAGTTGGAGAGACAACCTTCCATCTCCACAAGGTGTATTTTACTTGGGCAAGCCTTCTGCCTCATGACTTAATTTGTCATTATTTATGCCATCTACATGTCTAGACACCATGGTTTATAGAACCTTAAGTCTCTGTTCCTTTTGGCTGCTTGTTTTGTGCCTTGAAATTCTCTCAAGTGTAAGGTTCAACTATAAACAATCAAAAGCAGCTGGTTCTCATTACTGAGATTTTATCTTGTCTGCATTTAATTGTTTTATTTTGTGATTCAAAATTCGTTGAGAGAGAGAGAGAGAGCTCTTAGCTCTTATCTACTTCATGAATTTCTTTGATGGATATAAAGAGGGAATTTTTGTAGATCTACTATTTGCAACTGTTTGGGAGTCTTTATTTGTAAAAAAATTGATGATAAAACTGAAATTTGAAAATGATCACAAAAAATTGATTTATCCATTAGATTTATTTAGATGAATTTATTAAAGTCATGCCCACCAAATAGAAGCTTAATATTGGACTTCTTGTAATTCAGGATGTATGAAAAATATGAACATGGAGCTCTTATCATGTTATTTTCCTATTATGTTTATAATTTTTTTCAATTGTGATACTATTGCCTTGTAATTCAGTCTTGCCTTTCGGCAAGTGAAAAGCAACCTTGCTTCCTAAATCTTGTATAAGACATGGACAGGTTGCATATCTTATGTATTCTGGGACATTTCTACACACTAGTTTTTATTTCTTGTTTACTCATCAAACAACATTTCCTCCCTTTCTTGGAATACATGGCAGTTTCCCTTGCTGTCCAGAAGCGGAGTTCTAGAAAACCTTATCGGGGAGCTTTCTGGAGAGGATGAGAAGAAGTGTACTTTGCAGCTCCATGACATACCCGGAGGAGCCCAAACCTTTCTGCTTGTAGCCAAGTTCTGTTATGGTGTAAAAATAGAGCTCAATGCATTAAATGTAGTCAGTCTCAGGTGTGCAGCCGAGTATTTTCGGATGACTGAAGAATATGGAGAGGGAAATCTCATCTTGCAAACTGAAAATTTTTTTAATGAGATTTTTGGTTACTGGACAGACTCAATTAAAGCTCTTGAAACTTGTGAAGAGGTTCTACCACTTGCAGAAGAGCTTCATATTGTTACAAGATGTATTAATTCCTTGGCAATAAAAGCTTGTGCAGATCCAAGTTTGTTTAGTTGGCCAATGTCAGGACGGAGTGCTGTGCAAAGCCCAGATGAGACTGTATTTTGGAATGGAATACGCACAGCAACTAAGCCTCATCCTGTGAGTGAAGATTGGTGGTATGAGGATGTGTCCTTTCTTAGACTACCTCTTTATAAAAGATTGATTCTTGCTGTTGGATCGAGAGGCATGAAGCCGGAGAGAATTTCTGGGTCCCTTGTCTACTATGCAAAGAGGCATCTTCCCTTGTTGGGTAGACAATCAAGCTTCCATAATGGGAACCGTGCAGGATCAACCATATCTGCCCCATATGATGTAAATCAAAGAAACCTCCTTGAAGATATTGTGGAGATACTACCTAATGAAAAAGGTATCATACCAACCAACTTCCTCCTTAGGCTTTTGCGAACGTCAATGATATTACATGCTAGCCCATCATGTCGTGAGAATTTAGAGAAAAGGGTTGGTGCTCAGTTGGATCAAGCAGCTCTTGAAGATCTTCTTATACCAAATATGGGGTACTCAGTGGAGACCCTTTATGATATTGACTGTGTTCAGCGAATTCTTGATCACTTCATGCTGGCGGATCATGAGCCTGTTGATCCTAATTCTAATTCTATTGTAGATGAGGGGCAGTTAATGGGAGGTTCCCATTCACTGACCCCAATGACAATGGTGGCTAATCTGGTGGATGGTTATCTAGCTGAGGTGGCACCTGATGTTAACTTGAAGGTACTGAAATTTCAGTCACTTGCTGCTGCTATCCCTGATTATGCCAGGCCTATAGATGATGGAATCTACCGTGCAATTGATATATTCCTCAAGGTAAATGAATGTTCACATTCGCTTCATCTCATTGATGATTTTCCTTGCAAAAACTTTTTTGGTTCTGGTCATCTTGGTTAAAGGCTAGAAGTTTCCGAAATAGTTTCAACGTTTTCTGATAACTTAGTTTATAATGGAGCATTTATGCCTTTCTTGTGTATGATTTTACTGTCACTTATCTCTCCTTAGATCTGCTTGCAAGTTTGAAAAGTACTCATTTTGGAGTGCTTGTCTTCACATTCACTCACACCACTATACTCAATTTTGGTATATTTTTGGAAATGGTTCAAAAGGAGAACCAACTTTTTAATCGCATAAAAATGGCTGCTTTAGTCTTACCATGTCTATATATTATTTAGTTCATGTTTTGGATAAGTAGCGTTGCAGATATGGTGCTTGGGCATATTGTTCTTTCTTTAGCAAGAATATTTACAGTGGACATGATGCTTTCATGGTGGAATTACAATATCACTATGAATTGTGTTGAGAACTCATTTCATTGTCAAGTTCATTGGTGTCAGTTACATTATAATATACTAGAAGAGCTAGTTTCTTTTTCTTCGAAGTTACTTCCCAATGCACACTAGATTTCTTCCTGCTTTGCCTAAGAAAACTGATGTGTATCTCAACTTCAGGCTCATCCCTGGCTAACAGACTCTGAAAAGGAACAAATCTGTCGGCTCATGAATTGCCAGAAGCTCTCCTTGGAAGCCAGCACCCATGCAGCCCAGAATGAGAGGTTGCCTCTTCGTGTCATTGTCCAAGTTTTATTTTTTGAACAACTTCGGCTCCGCACCTCTGTTGCTGGTTGGTTCTTTGTCTCTGACAACCTTGAGAACTCACAAAATCACAGTGGGAATCTTGCTCTGGCTAGAAGTGATGCCCCTATACAAGCAGGCAACTCATTGAACCACCTTGTGACAGTTGATGACATGAGGGACCGGGTGTCCGAGCTTGAGAAAGAATGCTTTAGCATGAAACAGGAGATCGACAGGCTGGCAAATACAAAGGGGAGTTGGAACACAGTCTTAAAAAGGTTTGCTGGCAAACTAAAGTCAAAGCCCTGCGATACTAATGCATCAGAACCCCGTAATAATTCCAAAGCACCGCCACCATCAACAGAACCAGTTGTGAATGGAGGAGAAAACCACGAAAATGGTGGATAGGGAGATTGAATTTCATTCTCTAAAATGAAATAAATGTAAAAAAAAAAATTAGAAAAAAAAGCTTTTGTTTCATCTATTTTTGATCCCCTTCTGAAAACTAGCTAGTCAATTTGTTCGTTTCTGGTTTAGTTAATCTTGTAATTATATTTAGACATTAGATCATTGAACTTTTGATCCTCATTGTCTTCCTTTGTTATATTTGACTTTTTAGTTTTCATCTTTCAATGTCTGTTTTCTCGTACTGGCTTCTTTTCCCTTGGTCTTGATCACTCTATATTTTCCTGTGGAATCCATGTTAATTTATGCAGGTCAAAATAAATTTTTGCATGGTCTGCCAGTCTTCTTGTAGTATGGTAATGTAAATGAAGCCTAAGATTGATTCAATAACTATTATAATTATACCACTTCTCCTTTCAAGTAACAAGGATTATTCTACAACCTTTTCTTCATTTCTAGTAGGGTTTTTAGTTATTTATTTTTAGTTTTATACATCTCCTATTTTAGGACTTAGGAGCAAGAATTCAGGATAAAAGTACAGTTGTTAAGAGTTAACTTCAGTGCATTGCATTATATTTTAGCAGTTGCAGATAATTGTCGCTCTTATGATATGAATGGCAGTATGAACAAAAGACTCATAAAGTTGTTGATTGAATCTACAAGGAATAGCCCAAAATTCTGTGCTCAGGTTTTAATGTCTCATTGTCAAACCAAACTTGAGAATGTGCCTCTTATATGTACATATTGATATTGTAGGCAGGGGGACGGTGCTTTGTCTAGTGCGGAGTAGGAAATCCTTTTGAAGGCAACAATATGTGAGAGGTTTAAAAAAAAGTTCCTGTAGAGGTTAGCTTCTTGAAAATGATACTTGACACTTGATTTTATCTTGAAAATGTAACCTTCCCTTTCTGTAATTCTTCAAACATGGAGTATTTCTTATTTCTTTTTGCAGAAATATGATGGATAAATTTTCTATGGCAAATTTCAATGTTCCAAATTGGGTCGGGTCAATACAATGGGAGTTTGCTTTGTTCTTTTGGAATGTTTCTCACATAAATAGGGAGACTAATATGGCTTCCCCCGGTCTCTAGATTCTTGGATTTCTATTGAGGTTTGAGAGATACCTAGTGCTTGGACAATGGGATACAAATCCAACCATTCTCCTCTCCCTATTATTAAACTAAAAAATAAAATTCAATGCAGAAAAGACTTTCTTTATGAGCAATGCTAGGACCACATAAAGTTCCACAACTTTTGTTGCAACTCACCATGTGACGAGTTGCCACCACCACACCTCTACCACTCACAATTTATTAAGTAGTGAGTTGTGGTAAAAATTGTGGAATTTTATGTGGTCTTAACATTTTCCCTTTCTTTATACTTTCTTCATACATTACATGGATTTTACTTATTTTAGAAAAAACAGAATCAAATGTAGTAAACCAGTGAATATAGCTTTTCATAAACCACAATTATCAACAACAACAAAAATTCATAAACCACAAAATTCAATCGAATCGACAAGTAATCATAGAAAATAAAAATCAAGTTTCCTAACTCTAGAACATAGTAGGAAAAAACTTTACTAAGCATGCACCAAAGATTTCATATGAATCACATCTCAGCATCTAGTAGCAATTAACCAAAAGGGTGTGGATCTATCCTCCCAAAATCACATTGATATTATGTCTTCGAACTTCATCTGTCAAGTTGAACATGCCGCAATCATGATCGCCATACAAGTGATCTTCATTCATCTGGTCCCAATTATCATCAGTGTAGTAAACAGTATTGGATTCACACCCTTGAAGATCCTTTATGGACAATGACAGAGTGATTTCCACCCAAAAATATGACCCTATCACCTAAAATTTCCACCTTCTCCCATGTGTTCCGAAGAACCTAGCTTATAAACATGAAATCCCTTTGTTCTGAAAGGACAAATCAAAGGTTGTGTATCCTCGGTACGTGCCAAAAAGGTCACTCTCATCAACTGCTACCCCTCTGAATTAAAAAAGTTTCCAATAAACCGATTGACAAGCAAAAGATCTCCCATTGATTCCACCAAGTAACATTGAGTTGAAAATTTGTTTCTTGGGAATTCTTTGCCATCTAAATCTATAATAACTGGTCTAAAGCTCATGATCTTTGTGGGAAAAAGAGTAGGCAAGTCAAAGTCCCATACTTCAACTGTACCATTGTCTTTCAATGCACAAAGCTGAGTCTTGTAGCATATAATGTCACAATAAGCTGATTCTGTAAGGTAATTCATTCTCAATAAAACAAAAAGAGTGCCAAACATTATTAGAACTTATTGTAATTGTAGTGCGGTTGACTACCATACTGCATGAAATGGGGTAAATTTTTCTGATTCTTATTAGGACCCCCAAAATTTCTACGGGAACTTAGTGATTGATTGAGTTTTCAAGGTTTAAATATTTTTGAGTGGTGATCATTTTTATGTGTTTGATGATGTATTATACCACTATACAAAATTTCAAGTGCATCACTCAAGTTTGCAACAATCCCTAGAAAATTGAAAACAAAGCACACTATAATAAAATCAATAGAACAAAGTTTGCAACAAAGTGACAATTTTTTTAAAAAAAAACTAAGGTTGCAACTCTACTTAATATTTATTTTATTATATGTGAATTTTGACTAATCTATCATTAAATTATATTTTCTTATTATATTCTTTACACTTGTAAAATTTCAATAAAATCCAAGATATCAATAGCTACACTATCAATCAAATTTTCAATTTTAAGTTTTGTAGTCTAAAATTATACATAAAAAATAAATTTATGGATGGAATAATAAATAATATCTGATTATTATGAATTTTGACATGTGTTTTAAAAATATAAAGAACATGCAATTTAATGATTAAAATGCCAAAATATGTACCCATGTTAATTTGTTTAATGAGAGAACTTTAGGTTACAACTAAATTTGTAGCTAAACTTTGTCAAAATCAAAAATATATTAAAGTCAAAACACAATCAAAATTCAAATTAACTTCTAATTGTAGTCTTATTTGCTTCATGAGTCCATTTTAATTTTCTTAATTTTATTGTTATATAACCCATTTATAATACTCCGTACGAGATGACAATTCACAATTACTATTATTAAATATTTCTGCCACGTAAACATGAGTTACAACATAATTGAGAGAAAGAAAGGACAAGAAATATAAAATCGAATAAAGCTGCAAATGAGACATTAAAAATAATACTAGGTTGCAAAATAAAGTAAAACAGGCAAGTTTTGGGACAAAAAGTTGATAATAATGTCTTGAGTCTTGACTATATGTTATGCTGAATTTGATACTAATCTTCGTTCACTAGAGAGAGTAGAAACACACTTTCCCTCAAAAAAGAAAAAAAGAAACAGACTTTCACACACAACACACATACTACGTTTTTGCCACGTCAAAACTATGCCCAATCACTTTCACTCAAAATTCAGAACAGGACAAATTTTCCACGTGTCACCCTACAACTCATCACTTTTTCTCCATCAATCCTGACACGTAATTTAATTTCCACAGAGTTCCACTTACAAGTATCTTGCCTTTCAAATTCTTGAAACAGTGGGGGACACATCACTTCACAGCGTGTCTACGTATCACACATAGCGCGTCTACTTATCACACTCCTAGTTCTTTCCTTGGCGCTTTGGATAAGTCCCAACGTCTATATATATATGTCCAACTCTCACTCTTCTTAGTACTCCTTCAACAAACACAAACACCACCCTTTGCTTACTTATATCTACTTCTACTACTTCAATACAAGCAAACTAAACTCAAAGTACTGAGAAGCAAAAAGTTTTAAGTCATACATGGATGATTTAAGACATATCTCAGACCCACAATATCTAATGGGGTCTGATATTTCGTCCTCGGCGTCAGAGAGTGACAATGCTCGCATGGTGAACTTGTCATATGAGGAGGTGATGTTGGCTTCGGACAATCCTAAGAAACGAGATGGGAGAAAGAAGTTCAAGGAAACAAGACATCCAGTGTACCGCGGAGTGAGGAGGAAGAATTCAAGGAAATGGGTTTGTGAAGTGCGGGAGCCAAATAAGAAGTCGAGGATTTGGCTTGGGACTTTCCCCACCGCAGAAATGGCGGCACGAGCCCATGATGTGGCAGCAATTGCGCTCCGTGGCCGTAACGCGTGTCTCAATTTTGCCGACTCGGTATGGAGGCTTCCGGTTCCGGCGTCGGCAGCAGCAAAGGACATTCAGCGTGCAGCATTGGAGGCGGCTGAGGCATATCGGCCAGCAGAGTTGGACGATGTTTCTGGGGATGACTTGACGCAGAGGTCAGAAAATGCAGCTGCAGTGGCGGAAACAGCAGTGACAGTGGCTGCGGAGGCAGAGATAGAGCCGGAAAGCGTGTTTTTTATGGATGAGGAGACGGTTTTCGACATGCCCGGGTTGTTGAGAAATATGGCAGAGGGGATGTTGTTGCCTCCACCACCTCATTGGGACGGTGGAGATAACATGGAAACTGACAGTGAGGTTTCATTGTGGAGTTATTCAATTTGATTGTTATTAGTAATATTATAGCTTAGTGCTGCAGTGTGATGTGAGGGAAAGTTGGAGATGGCGATGTCATACTGTTCAAAAGAATTTTTTGTAGCATTTGTTTACGCCAACAGAAATAATAATCCGTTTTGGGTTTTAGCTATATCAAACTTTAGTTGAACTGGGTGACTAGTCCATTGCTAATACTCCAATAAAGTAATTGGATTTTGTGTTTGATGAGTGAAAATAAGGAGGCGATTATAAAAAAAATTAAAGGAGAACTCCTATTTGAGATAAAGTGTGAACACATTACCATGAAATAAAATGTTCTGAAGAAGAAGAAGTGGAGAGGTAGTGGACGAAGCTCAAGTGCTGCCATCTGAAACTCTCTGCTCTGGAACTTTCAAACAGCTAAAGTTTGACGACTGGAGTGCTCTGGAAATAAAAAAAGCATTGGACTAGAATGTGCTAGTAGAAAAAGCAATGTCAGCATGTCGATAAGTGGTGGGGCTTGGGAATGGAGCTTCTTGGAAGCTTACTTATAAATAGCCAAAATATTTATTAATTTATAATAAAATCCTCAAATTTGAATTTTTTTTTTCTAAGTAACTGATATAATCACTTTATTATGATTTTATTTTGTAAAACACTATTAAATTCAACAATTTATAGAATCTAAAATAATCAACTATTTATATCATTTGGCTTAATATATAGCCATATATATATATATATATATTTTAGAATCCTACATGTAATATATATATATATATATTGATGATGTACAAATCGTCAGTAAATTGATTATTCACTTGTGCGCCAATTAGGATACCTGAAGAAAAATAGAACAAAGAACTTACAGAGAGCACCTGCGGGGTGCTGGTCAAAGACTCTCTAAAAGTTAAGTCAGTAATAGAAGAATCTCCAAGAGCTCAAAAGTGTGAGAGTTAAGAAAATTCGTGTACCTTGAAGAGATGGATACTTGGTGATTAAATAGTGGGGGGGGGGGGGGGCAAGTATTCTTACCCATTGACATGCTTGTCACCCCGTCGGTGTCCTTGCCAATTCGTCAGTATGTTTGTCATCTTGCCAGTTTATTTTTAGGCCCGACAAGCTACGGGAGTGATGGTATGGAAGGTGTCCTCGTAGTCCTTAGGTCAAAATGGGCTTCAGGCCCGACGGATGTCTCTACATCGATGGAGGGCTCAAGCCCAACGGATCTTAATGGGCTTGACGGTTAAAAGAGTTAAAAAAATTTCTATGGTCAAAATATCCCTTATATATATATATATATATATATAGAGAGAGAGAAAGAGAGAGAGAGTGAGAGAGAGAGAGAGAGAGAGAGAGAGAGAGAGAGAGTCTGAATTTGGTAAGGATTAGGTGTAAAACCCATGTTTTACAACATCCTAAAAGCTTGAAATTGTGTGAAAACACAAGAGTTATTTAGACCCCTAAATTAAAAATTACGACTCGGTTGATTTTACTCTAGAGTAGGGAAGAAGAATGCAAACACAAGATAACACCCTGATGTGTTATCGAAGAGGAAACCGAAGAACTCGGCGAAAAACTTCTCCGCCGCCCTCCAAGCGGTAAATCAATCCACTAGAGAATGAGTTGGAGTACGTGAATAACAAAAGATACTCCAAGCCTAGTCTACCTCATGTACTTGAGCCATCTAAGCTCTTGCTACCAACTGACTTGACGAAATCTTGTCTTCTCTAACTCTCCGAATAATACAATTTAGCTCGATTGAATACACCAAACAAATGGCTTTTTCCAATACTTTCTAGCAGTACCAAAACCTTACTTTACACTTAGGATGAGTGTCGTAATTGTTTGGGCTATCAACCTCTCAAGGATTGGATATTGAGAGGAAGGAGTTGAGGAAAACTATAATGGATTGTGTAGAGGATTGTGGGTATGACAATCTTTAACTCTCAAGGGTTATGGCTAGGGTTTTCTCTCTGAAAAGCACTCCTCTCAATATGTGGATAATGTGGGTATATATAGTGTGGGTAAGATATGGTGTATCAAATATAACAAAATAACAAAACAGAATATTTCGTGGGTATCTTGCGGGAAGGCCTTACCTGCAAAATACTCGCGAAAACTAGCTGTCACATTTGTCATGACTCTTCACATTCTAATCATGTGCTGAGCACATAACTTCACTTCGTGGGAAGTCTTCTCGCGACCTACTCATGAAAACTCGTTTGATCTTCAATTTAATCTTAAGTCTTCACACTCTCTCTCATACACAACTCATACAATGAAATCCCATTTAAAATATAGGGTACATAAGATTGAACAAAATTACAATCAAATTTGGTACGGAATTACAACCAACACAAAATAGTTGTAAATCACAACTTTACACATTCAATAAGTGATCGCCACATCAGCATTTTACTTAAAATTCAATACATCCTACCATATCTAATAACATCTCAATAAACTCCAAATTTGATTGGATTTATATATAGATATTAATTAGAATTACTTGGGTGTGATTTTGCTTATTCTTAAATATGTGATAAGCTGATGTGGCATATTGGGATTTGAGGGGTAAAACATGAGTTTTACACTACATTCTTACGGAATTTAATCTCATAAAACACCAAGTTCTTGGATCCCCTCTTACAGGTAGAGATATTCTTTTATATATATATATATATATAAAAGGGTAAATCACAAAAATGTATAACAAAATAAGCTAGTACCAAAATATTTTATTTTAATAGAATAACTTAAACGAACACCAAACCGGTGCTCATAACATCAACTAAACATACGTGGATTTCTTTATTTGGTGAGGGGGGCAAAACCACAGAATGCCACTATTAGTCACCTTCATCTCAAACTTTTAATTTCATTAATATTAATTCCATTAAACAATTATAACCAGCTATTTGATTCAACATCATCCTTTCTAACTAATAATAAATTTTAAAAGTGGGTTTCAGTTAACTTAACTAGTAAAGTCTCTGATGGTTGTATAAGAGATCTGGGGTTCAATCCCCGCCTACACCAAAAACTGATTGGTGTCTTGGTCTGATAATAAAGAGTTATCATCAGAAGCGGATGCTATATGTTGAAACTCTCTAAATAATAATAATAATAATAATAATAAATTCTAAAGAATCTATAGAGTAAAAACAAGCTTAATAGTATTGAGTTTAATTTAGCAACTTCTCCCAAAAAAAAAAAAAAAAAGGCTTAATTTAGCATTTAGAATAGTTGCTTATTAGGAAACGAATTTTTGTTTTCCATGCTTATTGTTTTTGATTTAGTGTGGTGTTATAGAGAAACTGTTTGGGGGGGGGGGGGTGTTGCTAGGGAAAATCATATTTTGGAGCTAATGCCATGAAGGCATGAGCAAGTATGACTAGTGTTGAATTGAAGAAGCCCAAGAAAAATGCAGCAGTTTTAGTGTTTGGATATGGCAAAAGCCATATTGTATAAAAGAATTATATTCTATTTTCCATAATGTCTAAATTCTGGATATATTTGTGTGGGGCCCTATTGCACTAACCGCGCTGGCCCACCACATGCGGCCCAAGGCCCGCGCCGAGGATAGTGCTGAGGCCGAGGACAATGGGAAAGAACCCAGAACGTCCGAAAGGCCGCGCCGAGGATGACCTGTCCTCGGCGCACCGACTTCATTAAAAGGGAAAATATCACGACTTCATTAGAGGGAAAATATCCCACCAACATTTTGGCCGTCTTAATGAAGACATGACCGGCGGACCCAGTCATCTCGATTACCCCAACTAATAGAAAGTCTGTAAAGGCGGCTGAGAACTAACGTAAAGCCTGTAAGCTGCATATGATGTGACAAACTCCTGTACACGACGATCAGATAATTGACAAGTGGATGGTCAAGATCAACGAAAATAAGACTATATAACTAGCAAGATTCTAAACATAAAGGGGGCCGGAAAAAAGAAGAAGGGAGATCCTAAGAGAGATCCGAGGATCAATGGTCCTTACAAACACTTGGCCTAAATTCGTTGTCCGCCCGTTTTATGCTTAGTCCTTCCTACCCATTCTCTACAAATTTTATTGTTAGGGTCCATTACATTTTGAGCCCTTACAATTTGCAAAATAAGTTTGTGCTTTAATATTTTAGTCTACCTTTTTGGGGGCATTTACATAAATCTAAGAAAGTTACTCAAATGTTTTATTTTCAATTTTTTTTTATTCTTTCTTTCAAATTTCTAAGAAAAAAAAAAAAACCACACATTTTTGTCTTGCATACTAGTTCAGCTGAAAAGGGAAGTCATCAAACAAAATAAGGCCACAAAGCTCCCAATTCTTAGATAGAGAGGGAGAAAAATTATAGATTCTTGTTGTAATAAATAGAGAGAGAAGAGGTGTATCAATAATAAAAAATCTGGCAAAATAAAAGCCTAAAGGACAAACTAAAAAAGAAAAAGTCGAAGCCTGGAGTTTGTGTTTCATTCAACATCATTCTTCCTAACTAATAAAGATTTTATAAACAAAACATTAAAAATAATGACACATTTAATATGGTAACAAGGCTAGTATAAACAATTCAAGAATACCAAAAAAATGATACAGTTAATTGTGTTTATTGGCTTGAGCTTTCAATATGCTGGCTAGCTAGCATGAGGGAGGCTAGCTAGCTTCGCAACATTCTCCTGCTGGGATGTGTTCAGGAACCTATCAAGTACCATGTTGCCCCAAAAAAAAAAAAATTAACCATCAACAGGCTGCAACATACAATGCTATGTATAAGAAAAAAATATTGAAAAAATATTTGAGAATCGAATAAGAACAAATAAAAATATTGAAATAATATTTGAGAATCAAATAAGAACAATTGATACTGATATGATCTTGCTGTCCCTGGCAATAAAACAGTCGCAAAGTCACCATTAAGCCTTTTCATTTTTAGGATATAGGACTTATATTCTACGGGAACTTAGTGGTTGAGTGAATTTTTAAGGTATGTGGGTTCTTTTTTTTTTTTTTTTTTTTTTTTGTTAAACAGCACATAGGCCTAAGTAACAAACAAGGACCCTGGGCCCAATGCTTTACATTTAAGGGATTGAGCTTGGTTCACTACAGCTAAGTTGGGTTGATTTCAAACCAAGTTATGCACAAAGCGTGGATCCTACAACACATACATACTTACTGTAAGGGCCTTTTTTTGTGTTCGAGCTGGGCTGCCTCTTGCGGTGATGGGCCCGAATGTTTTTCTGAGTAGGAAAGTTAAGACCAGCCCAACTGAAACTCACTTTGGGCCGGCTTGTGCACAAACTTAGCCTTGTCTGCCAGAAACGCCCTTACGGCAAGCAAAGCTATTACAACAAGATTATGGCAGACAGATATAATGACAATAAAAGGAAAACAAAGTGCAGTAACTTTTGTTAATAACAAAGACCGAATATCACAGTAGTAATAATGGTAATAATAATAATGACTTTTATAAGAAAGAACAATTGATTGAACGATGATGGAAGTTAATCAAAGATAAATATCAAGCCAAACGTCTGCAATGGCAAGAAATCAAAAAGGAAGAACGCTTCCTCTCAATGAAACTAACCTCCCAGGAGAATATCCTGCCGTGGGGATTAATGATTTTGAGCGAATCGGACCTAAGTGATAGATGCTTAAAGAAAGTTCTTACTGCTTAATTGTTCCTTAGAGAGTGGGATTTTGAGGGGGAGAGAAGAGAAAAGATCTATTGGTGCATGCCTATTATCCTCACTATTTGTTTTCTTATCTTTCCTTCTTTTCTTTTCTTTTTCTCTCTAGTTTTCTTTTTATGTTTTCCCTTCCTCTGTTTTTCAGTCCCTTCTACAGGGCACAACAAGGATCCTTTTATAGGGCCTGCCGTGGTTGTTTTTTTACCATTTCACCCCCTAACGGCTTTTGTCTAGTCTGGGCATGCTTGTCGACCACTGTCTGTACACTACTTACCTTCGCCAGACAAAAACAGGTTGGTTGTTTCTGTCCGCTGTGACATTGTCTTTTGTCGTGGCACTGTCTTCTACCGTGGCTTAAATGCTCTCTCTCTCTCTCTTCCTATGGCATACACCCAACGTTCCCTCCTCAACCTTACCTCTTTTGGGCGGTCTGTCATCCTAGCAGGACGCACCTTTCAAAAGGGTTTGGGCAGGGAACATAAAATAAATCTTTTCCCCCTTCCCCACCACCAAACCGCACCCCCCTTTACCTCTTTCCACTGACTCATGGCCCTACCACGACCCATATTGGCTGGGTACAGGCTGGTGGCACCTGGGCCTTGCGCATGCTTTCCTGTTATATACGTTCAAAGCCCGCCTGCGGCCCGTGTGTTTGTTGTGATCTGGAGCTTTGTTTGCATTCGTCTGCCATACTTCTTCATTCTTTCATGTGGGCCGTTCTGTACTTTCACTGCTTCTCTTTGAGATTGTGCTTTTCTTAATACTGGGTTTCACATCTCTCTTAGCCCATTTCTCGGTTTATGTTCATGTCTTATTTCATTACTTGGCATTTCCTGCCATGATGATATGTTCCTGCTAGGCCTCTTTCAAGCTTGCTGTTCCATTCCTTACCCTAGTGACTTAAGAGAGCCTACTGGTGTTCTTACTCATGGGCTCCATTGTCCCTTTCTTTTTTCCCTTTGGGCCTGCGGCCCTTTTACTTTCCTCGGGCTTCCTTTGCCCATTTACTGACTTTGCTTTCCCATGGGATTTTATTAACTTGATTGGGCTTCCCCGGCCCAATCTCCTCATACTCATCCTTGGGGTTCATGGGCTTACCATCAACCCTTATTTTCTTTGTTTACATTGCCTTGGACCTGCCGCGGCCCATTCTCACTTTTTCATACCATACATTGCCCATGGGTGTCATTTCTCTCTTTCTGGGCCCTTTGGGCCCATTTGCTTCCTCAAGACCCATTTATTCATGTTATGGGCCTGTGTTTTATTATTCCTGCCGCTTGGGCCTAATAGTCTTATTCTATACCTGCCACTCTTATTGCTTGCTTCGCTGGATTGGGCTGGCTTTACAAAAATAACCCTTAACACTTACACATAGAAAATATGCATGTATTGTACAGTAAGGAACAGAAAAGAAATAATATAAGTAAAGAAGTGAATAAATAAAACAATGGGGATCCTTAGGGTAATAAAGAATGCTTCATTATTTTCTCAAACTTTTAATACATCATGCTCACAAGGATATGTTACAAGGTCCAAATAAATTCAAAAATCACAAACTTAGATAGCCCCTCAAGTTTCTAAGACTTGGGAAGTTTAAATCCCTTTGAATCCAAGTGTATTATCTAGTGGCTGTTTTAGGATTCTGGATGGTGTTTTTCCCTCTCTTCACTCTTTTTTGAATTCTAACAAAGTTTTTCTCAAGGATCTTTTCCCTCTAATTCATTGTTGCTGAATGCCCTTCAGTATTGGCTGCCCCTCCGTTTATAGTGCCATCTTAGGGTTTCTGGTATACCATTGATTTCCTCCATTTGTTGCCCTAGGTACCAGAACCAATGTTGTGTCAACAACATTGATGGTTGGTCCCTTCTTTATTTTCTCACTATTTCACTTTTTTGAGGTCCCATCTTCAAAAGCCCCTAGATGACTTTCTCGTTCTGGAGGGTCCTAAGGGGCTGACCTTTAATTTTTCTTTTTCCAAAACTTCTAGATACCACCTTGTCAGACCCACCTTTTGGTTGTTTTTCTTTTTGTCATTTTTCTTAAATGGGTAGATTCCCTTCTATCAGGCTGAAATATCCCCAACCACCTTCCTTCATAGTCCATCTTCTTGGGTTCCTCAAGGCACTAGACCCTTATTCATGAGTTGTTGGTTTCCAAGTCTTCTGTCCCTTTTCTGCATCATCGGGTGGCTGATGGGACACATCTGCCCTCATTCTGTGTATTCCTAAGCATGCTCCCTTGAGCTGTTTTAATCCCAACCTAGTTCTGCTGCATATCCCGAGGATCCCAGGCTTCTAGAAATCCCCAAGTATCTTGGTTCAATTTTTTTTCTCTCTGGGTTCCCTAGCGATTTTCTTCCTTAAGGGCTGGGCTGAACTTTTTTTTTCTTCTTCTTGGTTTCGTGAGGTCCAAAACCTGCTCACTCATGGGCTTGGGCCCCTTCCTATTGACTTTTAATGGATTTGGGCCTTCCCTTTTCATTGAAAGCCCAAATGGTTCTTGAATTTCAATCTTTTGTATTGTTTTGGGCTCTGATACAAAATTGTGATATTTTGGACCTTAACACAAGGTTTAAATTTTTTTGAGTGGTGATCATTTTTATGTGTGTGTTGATTTATTATACCATTATACAAAGTTTCTTGTGCATCACTCAAGTTTGCGATAATCCCTTGAAAATTGAGAACAAACCACATTATATGATAAAATCGATAGAATAAAGTTTGGCAACAAACTTGACTGTAGACTAAGACTACAATTCTACTTAATATATTTTTATTATATGTGAATTTTGACAAATCTATCATTGGATTACTTCTTATTATATTCTACATACTTGCAAAGTTTCAATAAAATTAAAGATTAGTAGCTTCATTATCAATCAAATGTTTCAATTTTGAGCTTTGTAGTCTAAAATTATACATAAAAAATAAGTTACAGATCGAATAGTAAATAAGATCTAATTGACGTGAAATTTAACATGTGTTTTAAAAACATAAAGAACATGCAATTTAACAGTTAAATTTTCAAAATATATAGTCATGTTAATTTGTTTAGTGAGAGTTGTAACGCTACAACAAAATCTAAGCTTGGCATTCGACTCCTTTATCCTCTTCTCAACCACCTTAAAGGCCTCAACAGCAGCAACTCACCAAATCTCTAAGAAAGAACTAAAGGGTGTTCCATTAGCTTTCTACCACTGCCCCCATCACATGCATGATGTTTAGAGGTTGTATTAGCAGCTAAAGTCCAATGGGTAATGGGATTTCATCATCTTCCTCAAGGCTCCATCTCCAATGAAAGGGTGCCATAACCAAATCAATAATATATTAAAGTCAAAAACACAATCAAAATCCAAATTAGCTTCTAATTGTAGTCTTATTTGCTCAAGGAGTCTATTTTAATTTTCTTAAATTTTTTGTCAAATGACCCATTTTATTATACTTAATTTGAAAATTGAGATGACAATTTATTATTATTATTATTATTATTATTATTATTATTATTATTATTAAATATTTCCAAACTTAAGTACGAATTACAACCTAATGGAGAGAAAGAAGAAACAAGGAATATTAAATCAAATAATGCTGCAATTTAGACATTAAAAATAATAGTAGGCTGCAAAATAAAGTAAAACGGGCAAGTATTGGTACAAAAAGTTGCGATAATGTCTTTGACTATGTTATGCTGAATTTGATACCTATATACAACCGAATATTCATTCACTAGAGGGAGTAGAAACATACTCACACACGCCACACATACAACGTTTTTGCCACGGCAAAACTGTGCCTAATCACTTTCACTCAAAATCCTAACAAGACAAATTCTCCACGTGTCACCATATAATACCCCCAATTCACTTGGCTCAAAATGAAAACCAACTGTTACAAATATCCTATTAAAAAGAAGCACGCGTTGGCGTTGCTGACAAATATCTTCCCTTCCAAATTGTCGAAACTGTGGGGAACAGCACTTCACAGCCTGGCTACTTATTACAATCAGCGCGTCTACTTATCACTATCAGCGCGTCTACTTATTACAATTAGCGCGTTTACTTATCACTATCAGCGACTGTACTTATCACTCTCCTAGTTCCTTCCTCAGTGACTTGTGTAAGTCCTAACTTCTATGTATATGTCCAACTCTCACTCTGCTTAGTTCTTACTCCCTTCAGCAGACACAAACCCAAACCCAAACACAAACACAAACACCACCCTTTGCTTACTTATATCTACTTCTACTACTTCAATATACAAGCTAACTAAACTCAAAAGTATTGAGAAACAAAGAGTTTTAAGACATATATGGACAACGCTTGCATGGGGAACTTGTCATACGAGGAGGTCATGTTGGCTTCGAAGAATCCTAAGAAACGAGATGGAAGAAAGAAGTTCAAGGAAACAAGACACTCAGTGTACCGTGGAGTGAGGAGGAAGAACTCAAGAAAATGGGTATGTGAAGTGCGTGAGCCAAATAAGAAGTCGAGGATTTGGCTAGGGACTTTCCCCACAGCAGAAATGGCTGCGCGTGCAAATGATGTGGCGGCAATTGCGCTCCGTGGCCGTTACGCGTGCCTCAATTTTGCCGACTCGGTATGGAGACTTCCGGTTCCGGCATCGGCAGCAGCGAAGGATATTCAGCGTGCGGCTTTGGAGGCGGCAGAGGCATTTCGGCCAGCAGAATTGGACGGTGTTTCTGGGGATGACTTGACGCGGGGGTTGGAAAAGGCAGCTGCAGCAGTGACAGTGGCGGAAACAGCAGTGACAGTGGCTGCGGAGGCTGAGATAGAGCCGGAAAGTGTGTTTTTTATGGATGAGGAAGCGGTTTTCAACATGCCCGGTTTGTTGAGAAATATGGCAGAGGGGATGTTGTTGCCTCCACCTCCTCATTGGTATGGTGGAGTTGACATGGAAACTGACAGTGAGGTTTCATTGTGGAATTATTCAATTTGATTGTTATTTTTTGATAAACAATTTGATTGTTATTAGTAATATTATAGCTTAGTGCTGCAGTGTGATGTGAGGGAAAGGTTGGAAGTGGCGATATCATACTGTACAAAAGAATTTGTTGTAGCGTGAAAATAAAGAAAATCTCCTATTTGAGATAAAGTGTGAACACATTACCATAAAATAAAAAGTTCTGAAAAAGAAGAAGAAGACGTGGAGAGGTAGTGGACGAAGCTCAAGTGCTGCCATCTGGAGCTCTCATCTTGGTTCTTCAAATAAAGCGTCTCTGCTCTGGAACTTTCAAACAGCTAAAGTTTGATGGCTGAGTGCTCTGGAAATAAAATAGCACTGCATTGGAATGCGATAGTAGAAAAAGCAATGCCAACATGTGGATAAGTGGTGGGACTTGGAAATGGAGCTTATTGGAAGCTTCCTTGTTTATAAATAGGATAGCTAATAGATTTCTTAATTTATAATAGGGTTATGTTAACGAGTGTACTTAGGGTACTCATTAATAATTTATTTTGAGAAAATTTTCATACTATTTTTATGAAAAATAAAAAAAGCTGTCAAAATGTTAATTACTTTTTTTCATTTTCCATAAAAATTTTCTTTAAATAGATTATTAACCAGTGCGCACTGGTTAACATTTCCCTTTATGATAAAACTCTCAAAAAATTTTTTTTTTTTCTAACCAACCAATCTAATCATTTTTTTTTTTTATAAAGAAAAAGATCGATAACTTTATCAATCAAAAGCTGGTAAATCAGCCACAATATAATTAATAATGTTTGGAGGAACAAACTTTATCCAAACTAACAATGGAGCAGACAACTTAGCTCTTCTTGCCAAGGCATCTGCCGCCGAATTACCCAACCTACCCGTATGAGAAAAAGACCAACTCTTAAGTGAGCTTACAAGTGATACAGTATCCTTTAGCAAATGGCCTAAAGATGAATTAAACAACTCGCCCTAGTTCAACACATTGATGACTATCTTCGAGTCACCTTCAAGAATGGAATTATCCTTTTTACCAAAAAAAAAAAAAAAGAATGGAATTATCCAATCCCACTTCACTGATGAAAAATGCTGCACATCTAGCAACCAAAAATTCCAGTAAAGCAATAGATGAAGGGTTTAGAATTCTTTCCGATAAGGAGGCCATAACCTCGTTGTTGGAATTTCCAATGACAACACTAATACTTGCTTCTCCAGTTTCTGCAAAAACAGCCCCATCAAAGTTTGTTTTATAGCATCACTTTATTATGATTTTATTTTGTAAAACACTATTAAATTCAACAATTTATAGTTTCTAAAAAAATCAACAATTTATAAAATTTGGTTTAATAGCCGAATGTAATATATATGTAACGGTAATCCAAAAACTATATATCAAAATAAGTTGGAACCAAAATATTTCATTTTAGTAGATTAACCGAAATGGACTTCAAACCGGTATTTATAACATCAACTAAACATACGCGAATTTCTTTATTTAGTGAGGGGGCAGAATGCCATTGTTATAGCTCCACACTTTCGTGGTGAGGAAAACTAAAAACCACTTTACCATAAGTGGGATGGAGATGGGCATTCAGGTCACCTTCATCTCAAACTTTTAGGCATGATTTTAAAATTGGACTAGACCGGCCGTTCAATTGGTTGAATCGGGAACTAGCCACTAGTTTTGTAACATCCCGACCCAACCTTATATTAAACTATGTGTTTCAATGGTTAATTATTATTTTAAGCCACTTAATTTTTATAATTAATAAAAGAGTATTTAATAAATATATTATTTTATAATGCCTTTGAATAAAAATTGTAAAGATTATAAATAATTAATGGCTATTTGTATTATAAATATATACTAAGTATGTACAAAACTTTATTAAGTGGTTAAGTTATTAGATATATAGTTGTTAGGTTTAATTAAGTGTATAAAGGTAAGGATTTATATGCAAAGTTATTTTATTATTTAGGTCTATCTAGAATATAAGGTTTTGGAGGGGTGGTAAGTATATTTTGAAAAGTGGTAAGGGTGAGTCATCATCCCATTTTCCCCCTGCACTAGAAACTTCCTTGGTCCTTCTTTTTGGGCTCCTTTGTTTTCTTCTTTCTTTGTTCTTATTGGCAGCACCTTATCTCTTCTTTAACTTTCTCAAAGAAACTAGAAGGCTCAAGAAGCTCTTTCCCTCACTCAAGCCCACGGGTCCACACATCAAAAGAAAGATAAGTCTCTATCTCATCTCTTCTTTGACTCTTTCAAAGCAACTAGAACAATCAAGAACTCTCTCCCTCTCATACCCACGGGTCCAACACCAAAAGAAAGAAAAACTCTCAACTCTCCTCTCCCTCTCACACTTACGGGTCCAGCAGCAACAAGAAGTTTCTTTCAATTCTTCTCAAGCTTTTGTTCCCAATTTAAAGCTAGAGTGATTCTAACTCAATCACTCCAAGAACCTGTGTCTAGGGTAAGGGGAAAATCTAATCCTTTTAATCTATTGTTCATTTTAAACTTAAGTAATGGTTATATGAATTTGTATATGGGTATGTTGGATTTTTGAGACTGTTGATTGGCTGAATATGAAGGGTCATTGTTTATACTTGCATGTGCTCCTAGATGATAGACAGAGATAAAATATGTTGTTATGGGTAAGTGTTAAAATGAGTAAAATAGCTAGATAAACTTTATGGAATAGCTAATTGAGGTACTGAATGTGTAGTTGATTTAGTAATTGAAGCTTGTTGAGAGTTAGTTCATGAACTTGTTAAGAGTTGCACTCATTGGTTAACCTATTTGGTCATTATAAATCCTGTATTTTTCTAGGACAGTTATGGGTAAAAGGTTTATTGGAGATTATTATATAATATTTCTAGTATGTGTGTATTAAATTTCATATGAAAATACCATCGTTTGATAATTGTTTGTGAATTTACAAGGAAATATTGCAAAACTGTCACGGCAATAGATTCTGTGTTTACGCATGATAAATTATGTATTAAATTTTATACAGTAAATTAGGATGCTAAAAGTAGTTCTTATGAATGCTAAGACATATATGGTTCAAATGGAAGTGGTCTCATAGCCATTGGATCAATATAAAAATAACGGTTTAATTTCTAATTTGCATGAAATTCTATTAGGAGATTTGAGCATATTGTCTTGTATAATTTTTAATAAATCGTGGCTCTATGCTTTGACTCTGAAATTGATATGGTATTTACTAGACATAAAGAGAAGTGGTTCTGTAAAATTTCATGAAGATTTGATGTGTTTAGATAGCCAATTTGTATTTTACAAATAAGACATATGCTGCTGAAATGAGCAGTAAACAGTAAATGATAACTCTAACTTTGAGGATTTAAATTCTAAAGTTAGGGTGAATGTTTTGAGCTATAATTTAATATGCTTGTCTTTTGGTATATCTGGATCATAGATAAATTTTGTATAACTTGGTTCAAGGTTTAGTACTTTAAAGGAGGGGTTCTAAACGATTCAACTATTGTTTTTATGAAGCTGTTTTGTTCATGTTGTATGTTGCCTTATGTAAGTTTATGCATACACCACTACTTCAAATCTCAAACATGTTCTGAATTGATTTTAAAGCTGATTGACATGATCTAAATATGAACATTAAAACAATAGTTTCTCTATGATTTGGTACATAATGTTGTTTGATGAAGGTATTTTGTGTTTGGGGAACCTTGTTGAGGTGGGGTTAGGATTTCCTTGATTATAAGAGATAGGCTTTGAGATGAATGTATAAGTTTATGATAAGGAATAATTGATAGTAATAAGCTTTGATATTTGGTTTAGATGTTACCAGTACCCAAGTCTAAGCTCCTTCAACTGTAGGCTTTCGGTTCTTCTGCTTTCAGGTAAGAGATAAGTTATATGAGGATTTGGTAAGTCATAAGGTTATTTTAAAGTGTATTATGCATTAAAAGGTTTTTGATTAGAGATATGACATATAATCATGTTTCAGATAAAGATATGTTGTTGAACTTTCGAAATCTTATGTATATGATTTAAGCATATTGATGCTATTACTAATTTCTACGAACATAATGTTTAAAGAAAATAATAGAAATGCTATTATTGTGAAATGTAATGCAAACTATGAATTTTAGTATGATGTATAAGTATGAAATGTTTTTAGGTTATGTCCTTTGGTGATTTGAATTCAGCCAGTAGGAGTTAAATTACTGGCTTTCCATGGAAAATGTTATCTGATTGGCCATTAAAAGTGGGACTGGCTCTGCTATACTTGCCCTTATTGGTAATGACCAACTTGTGGAGGATGCCAACCTACCCCCATGATTGAAGACATGTATTATGATGTAATCCCGGGAATACCTGACATTGTGGGGAATGCTAGATGCTTAGCACAGTGGTGCTAGAAGCTTCTCAACTACCGCATACAGTTTTGGTAATGGCATGTGAGTTTAACGAAAAAATCATGGGCTTGTCCCACATCGGTGGGTTGTGTGTGTGTTTGGGTTTATAACTTGCTCCGCATTACCAACTACCACATGCAATTTTGGTAATGGCGTGTGAGTTTAACGAAAAAAAGAAAGAAAGTTAGTCAAACGTTTTATTTTTATTTATTTTTTAATTCTTTCTTCCAAATTTCTAAGGAAAAAAAAAAAAAATCAAACATTTTTGTCATGCATACAAGTTCAGCTGAAAAGGGAAGTCATCAAGCAAAAGAAGGCCACAAAGCACCCAATTTGTAGAGAGAGAGGGAGAAAAATTATAGATTCTTGTGGTAATAAATGAAGAGAGAAGAGGTGAATCAATAATCAGAAATCTGGCTAAACAAAAGCCTAAAAGGATAAAGTAAAAAGAAAAATTAAAAGTCGAAGCATGGAGTTTGTAATCTCTGTTGTTTCATTCAACATCATTCTTCCTGACTAATAAAGATTTTATAAACAAAACATTAAAAATAATGACACATTTAATATGGTAACAAGGCTATAGTATGAAATGTTCAAGAATACCAAAAAATGATACAGCTAATTGTGTTTGTTGGCTTGAGCTTCAATATGCTGGCTAGCTTCTTTAAGAGACAAAAATCTCCAGCATGAGGGAGGCTAGCTAGCTTCGCAACATTCTCCTGCTGGATGCATTCAGGAACCTATCATGTTGCCTAAAAAATAAAAAAATTTAACCATCAACAAGCTGCAACATACAATGCTGTGTATAAGAATAAAAATATTGAAATAATATTTGAGAATCGAATAAGAACAATTGATGCTGATATGATCTTGCTGTGCCTAGCAATAAAAGGGTCTTAAAGTCACCATTAAGCCTTTTCATTTTCAGGATATTGCCCTTATATTCTACGGGAACTTAGTCGTTGTGTGAGTTTTCAATGTTTAAATTTTTTTGAGTGGTGATCATTTTTATGTGTGTAATGATGTATTATACCATTATACAAAAGTTCCTGTGCATCACTCAAGTTTGCGACAATCCCTAGAAAATTGAAAACAAAGCACACTATATGATAAAATCGATAGAAGAAAGTTTGGCAACAAACTTGGATGTGTAGAGTCTATAGATTAAGGCTACAACTCTACTTAATTTTTTTTTTATTAGATGTGAATTTTGACAAACTCATCATTGAATTATATTTTTTTTTATTATATCCTTTATTTTAGCAAAATTTTAATAAAATCAAAGACCAATAGCTACGTTATCAATCAAATGTTTCAATTTTGAGTTTTTGTAGTCTAAAATTATACATAAAAAATAAGTTTATAAATCGAATACTAAATAATATCTAATTGGCATGAAATTTGACATGTTTTAAAAACATAAAAAACATGCAATTATATGGTTAAATTTTCAAAATATGTAGCCATATTAATTTGTTTAGTGAGAGTTGTAATTTTAAGCTACAACAAAGTTCGTAGCTAAATTTTGTCCAAATCAATAATATATTAAATTCAAAACACAATCAAAATCAAACTTAACTTCTAATTGTAGTTTTATTTGCTCCAAGAGTCCATTTTAATTTTCTTAATTTTAGCGTCAAATGACCTATTTATAATACTCAATGTGAAAATTGAGATGACAATTCATTATAACTATTATTAAATGTTTCTGCATGTAATAAGCACGAGTTACAACTTAATTGAAAAAAAAGAAAAGACAGGAATATAAAATCATAATACTACAAATTAAACATTAAAAATAGGAAAATATTAACGGATACCCTTAGGATAATGGTTAACAATTCATTTAAAGAAAGTTTTTATGGGAAAACAAAACAATTAATATTTTGACAGTTTTTTTTCATTTTTCATAAATGTGGTATTAAAATTTTTCTAAAATAGATTGTTAACTATTGTTCTAAGTGCACTCATTATCATGATCCTTAAAAATAATAGCAGGTTGCAAAATAAAGTAAAATGGGCTAGTATTGGTAAAAAAAGTTTCGATAATGTCTTGACTATGTTATGCTGAATTTGATACCTATACAGTATATACAACCAAATATTCTATTCAGTATAGAGAGTAGAAACACACTCTCACGCGCATAACACATACTACGTTTTTGCCACGGCAAAACTATGCCCAATCACTTTCACTCAAAATCTTGAACAGGACAAATTTTCCACGTGTCACCATACAATACCCCCAATTCACTTGGCACAAAGAGAAAATCAACTGTTACTAATATCCTACTAAAAAGAAGAATTAACACCACAAAAATTTACACAATTTTGTGCAGCTGTTACAATTCTTCACTTGTCATTCTCAAAAAAAAAAAAAAAAAAAATTCTTCACTTGTCAGGTTATAAACAGTAGATGTAGTGTGAGCCAACATGTACTATCAATTTATTTCTACCTACTCATACCTCGTAACGTGATGAATTATGGTAAAAGTTGAGTAAAATTTTGTGGTCTAACATTACCAACAAATATCTTCCATTCCAAATTACTTCACAGCCTGGCAACTTATCACAATCAGCGCGTCGACTTATCACGCTCCTAGTTCTTTCCTTAATTAGCGTTTTGTACAAGTCCTAACGTCTATATATATGTCCAACTCTCATTCTTCTTAGTCCTTACTCCCTTCAACAAACACAAACACAAACACAAACACAAACACCACCTTTGCTTACTTATATCTACTGCTCCTACTTCAATATACAATCTAACTAAACTCAAAGTACTGAGAAACAAAGAGTTTTAAGACATACATGGATTTCTTAAGACATTTCTCGGACCCACATTATCTATTGGGGTTTGATATTTCATCCTCGGGGTCAGAGAGTGAAAATGCTCGCATGTTGAAGGTCATGTTGGCTTCGAAGAATCCTAAAAAACAAGATGGGAGAAAGAAGTTTAAGAAAACAAGACACTCAGTGTACCGCGGAGTAAGGAGGAAGAACTCAAGAAAATGGGTGTGTAAAGTGCGTGAGCCAAATAAGAAGTCGAGAATTTGGCTTGGGACTTTCCCCACCACAGAAATGGCGGCGCATGCACATGATGTGGCAGCAATTGCGCTCCACGGCCATAAAGCGTGTCTCAATTTTGCGAACTCAGTATGGAGCTTCCAGTTCCGGCATCGGCAACGGCGAAGGATATTCAGCGTGCGGCATTGGAGGCAGCTGAAGCATTTCGGCCAGCAGAGTTGGATGATGTTTCTGGGGATGACTTGAGGCGGAGGTTAGAAAATGCAGCTACAGGAGTGACAGTGGCTGCGAAGGCTGAGATAGAGCCAGAAAGTGTGTTTTTCATGGATAAGGAAGCAGTTTTCGACATGCCAGGGTTGTGGAGAAATATGGCAGAGGGGATGTTGTCAGAGGCGACGCCACGTTGAAGTCAAGGTGTTCCCAGGAACACCCTGACTTGAAAAAAAAAATTTATATATAATAATTTAAATTTTTTTTATCTATTTACCCTTAAAAAATAAAATGGGCAAAATTAGGAACACTCTCAAAAATTTTTATGCCAAACAAATTTTGAACTAAAATCTTAAAAAAAAAAAAAAAAAAAAAAAAATCTTATGCCGACCAAATCCAAATGTATAGCTTTTAGCCCAAAAAAAAAAAAATTGTAAAACCTTATGATTTTACAGAACAAATTTGTTTGGATTTTACACTTATACCCAGTTAAACATTGGTAGCACAACAAAATTTTTTGGTCTAAATAAAATCAATTGCACCAAAAACCAAAATCCAACCAGATAAACGACCAATCTAGTCTAAGAAATTAACCAAAAAACAATCAATAATCAAAACAAATAAAAAACCTCAAATCCCTAACATTTTTACCGTCTCTTTCTCATTTTTTCTCTCAACTCTTGCTCTCTACCTCTCTCATTCTTTTTCTCCACTGTTACTGGGCCTGGCTGCCTGGCTCAAGCTTCCTTTTCTCTGATCTAATCTAAATCATCGGACTGCCTGGCTGCTGACTCAAGCTTCCTTTCCTCCGCCGACTGCCCTTTTTTTTTTTGCTGCTGCCGTCAGTGCCGTGCTATGTTTTGATTCTGGCTGGGATGCTGGGTAATGGGTTTTGTCGTTTTGACTTTTGAGCTTCACTGCTTCAGGTATAAGTGTATAACTAATAGGCTTAGAGCATGCACAGCCGGAATTCTCATCTCATCCTATTTTACCATCCTAAAAAGCAACTTTATCAATTATACAATACAACTTTACAATACTCCCAGCATCCCAACTTTTATTTTCCTATTCTACTCATTAAAATAATATTTTCACACAATAAAATAATATATCCCAAAATCCAAATAAAAACAAAAACCCAAAACCCAAGACCCAAATCACAACCACCTGCTACTAGAACATACACAAACTATTGTTCTCTTGAAACCCCAGCCACAAACTCCGGCAACGCACAAAATCAAAATCAAAATCAAAATCAAACCAAACCACGGCAACCCCCAACTCCACCACCATGAACCCACAAAAAAAAAAAAAAAAAAAAAAAATCAAACCAAATCCTTTAAGCACCGATCACAGCAACAACAACAACAAAAAAAAAAAAAAAAAAAAAAAAAAAAAAAAAAACCCCATTCCAGAACTCAGAGAAGACGATCCATGGAAAAGATGATCCACCACGATCCACGGAGAAGACGATCTACCACAACCCACCACGATCCCTGGAGAAGACGAGAAGCTTGGCGTTGGCAGCGATGGCAAGAGAGAGAGGGGATGAGAGAGAAGAGAGAGGCTAGGTAAGGTGGCTTGCGGTGGCCTTGACGGTGGCTTGCAGTGGGGCTTGTGACAGTGAGTCCGGCCATGGTGGTTTGGTGATGGCGTTCATGTCCACCATGGTTTTGGGTCTGAAGAGGAGAGAACAAACAAGAGAGAAGAAGACAAGAGAGAGAGGGAAATGAAAGAATGAGAAAGGAAGAGAGAGAAGAATCAGATAATATAATAATAATTTATAATTATACAATATTACTACAGTACCATCTTAGAAATAAGATGGTACTGTAGCAGTATTGTAAAAATTTTTACAATTGGAAGTTTTTGCAAGTCCGGCTGGAGCAACATTTGAAGGCTGAAATGCTAAAATATCTTAACATATGCCATATAGCATTTGGGCTGCGGATGCTCTTATAAGGCTTGGCTTTCTTTCTATTTTACTTTATATTTGTTAAGAGGGCTAGGTCGTGCTGCCTTTTTTTTTGGGTTATATGTGTAAATGTAATAGGATATTAGGATTTGTTTTATGTTTTTTGTGGTGAGTGGGTCTTGGCTGGGCTGGACTTGTTTTTGTTATGGCTGTGATTAATTTTTTTTTCTTTTTTTTTAATCTTGTGTTTATATATATATATATATATATTTTAGTGATCGGTAATATAATGAATAAATCTTTATTTATGCAGGTTGATATTGTTAAAAATTTGGTAATATATGGTAAAATTACAACAATACTTTTTATATAAATCAGGATCTATTTCTCATTTGCTCTACACTTTAAAGTTATTTTTTATTTTAGTCTTTATAAATATATTGTTTGATTAGAAATGTCTACTAGAAAATATGCATCTGGATATGAAAAACTTAAAAAAAAAAAAAAATTTAATTGAGTCTCAAAACATGATGTTTATTATGATATTGATGGTTTAGATTTATTTTCGGCCGGTATTTACCAAAACGTCCCAAAATAGACCGAAATAACTTGAAATTTTTTCAAAATAGAATAGGAACACCCTGGATAAAATTCTTAGAGTCGCCACTGGATGTTGTTGCCTCCACCGCCTCATTGGTATGGTGGAGATAACATGGAAACTAGCCTTGAGGTTTCATTGTGGAATAATCCAATTTGATAGTTATTAGTAATATTATAGCTTAGTGCTGCAGTGTGATGTGAGAGAAAAGTTGGGGTGGCAATGTCATACTGTACAAAAGAATTTGTTGTAGCATGAAAATAAAGGAAATCTCCTATTTGACATAAAGTGTGAACACATTACCATAAAATAAAATGTTCTGAAGAAGAAGAAGAAGACGTGGACACATAGTGGACGCAGCTCAAGTGCTGCCATCTGAAAGTCTCATCTTGATGACTAGACTTGGAAAAAAATAATAATAAATAATAATAATAATAAAAAGCACTGCATTGGAATGTGATATTAGAAAAGGCAATGCCACGTTGCCAACATGTGGATGTAGGTAAGTGGTGGGACTTTTTTTTTTTTTTTTTTTTTTTGAGAAACAAAGTGGTGGGACTTGAGAATGGAGCTTCTTGGAAGCTTACTTTTATTTATAAATGGCCAACATATTTGTTTATCTATAACTGGTTGTGATTTGTGCGTATGATGAGAAATTTTTTTTTTTAGTCTAGTGTCATAATTTTTTTTTTTTTTTTTTATAGAAAACAAAATTTTGGATAAGTTTGTTTTCAAGACATATTTCTTTTATCCTAATTTGTTTGTCCTTTTTGAAAAATTAAATTTTTTAAATGAACATTATTTATTATTTTGTCTGCATTATAAAAATGTATAAGTTTACAAAATTATCTTTAAATAAATTTATTAGTTTTTTTTTAAAAGAGTTATTCTTAATGAGGCAACTAAAAAGGTACTCCAATTAAATTGATTTTTTTACATATTTGTTAGTTTTCTTTTCAAATAGTTTTGAAATTAAAGTAGGGGTATAATAAAAAAATTAGTAAATTAATGATTTTTATTTTTAGAAACATGACAATATTTTGGGACATCCCAAAATGGAATAGAGGACAAACAAACTGGGACAAAGGTAATAGATTAGTAGGGGAGTGTCCTATTTTGTAGGCATTTTAAGTGGAGTTGGTGATATGTTTTTACAGCGTTATCTACAAATTTTTTCCCTATTAAACCTTAGGTATAGGGGTATTTCTGAATCATATAAAAGTCAAATCTAAAAAGAGAAATCTTCTTATAGATATTATAGATAAAACCCATCCTAAATTTGATTATCTTTTTCTAACTAACCAAGCTAATTACTTTATTGCTTCTCAAAAAAAAAAAAAAAAAAAATCTAATCACTTTATTTTCATTTTATTTTTTAAAACACTAAATAAGTTCAAAAATTTTAAGTTTCTAAAAATTGTCAACAATTTATATCTTATGGCTTTTATATATATATAGTCTTTATAGTCTTGAAACTGTATGCCAAAATAAGCCGATACTAAAATATTTCTTTTTAATAGACAAACTAAAATGGACACCGATTCGGTATTCATCACATCATGCTAAACAAATGTAAATTTCTTTATTTAGTGAGAGGGGGCGGAATGTCACTGTTATAGCTCCACACTTCTATGGTGAGGAAAACTAAAAACCACTTCACCATAAAGTGTGATGGAGATCGACATTCATTCATCTCAAACTTTTAATTTCATCAATATTAATTCCATTAAAAAATCATAACCAGTTGTTTGATTCAACATCATCTTATAGCTTATATATATATATATATATATAGTCTTTATAGTCTTGAAACTGTATGCCAAAATAAGCCGATACTAAAATATTTCTTTTTAATAGACAAACTAAAATGGACACCAATTCGGTGTTCATCACATCATGCTAAACAAACGTAAATTTCTTTATTTAGTGAGAGGGGGCGGAATGTCACTGTTATAGCTCCACACTTCTATGGTGAGGAAAACTAAAAACCACTTCACCATAAAGTGGGATGGAGATCGACATTCATTCATCTCAAACTTTTAATTTCATCAATATTAATTCCATTAAAAAACCATAACCAGTTGTTTGATTCAACATCATCCTTCCTAACTAATAATAAATTCTAAAGATTCTATTGAGGAAAAACAAGTTTAATAGTATTGAGCTTAATTTTGCAACTTCTCAAATAAAAAAAGAAGAAGCTTAATTTAGCATATAGAATAGTTGCTTATTAGGAAGAGAATTTTTATTTTCCAGGCTTATTATTTTTTATTAAGTGTGGTGTTATAGGGAAAATGTTTAGGGAAAATCATATTTTGGGGTTAATGCCACGAAGCCATGAGCAAGTATGACTAGTGTTGAATTGAAGGAGCCCAAAAAAAAATGCTGCAGTATGAGTGTTTGGATATGGCAAAAGCCATATTGTATAAAATTATATTCCATTTTCCATAATGTATAAGGGGTTGTGTTAATGGGCACTGTGAGGTGCCCATTACCAACAATTTTTTTTTGACCTTTTTTGGCAATTTTCTGTTTTTTTTTTTTTTTTGGGTAATTTTATGTCATTTTTTTCCCAGTTTTATAAGCTGTGGGGCCAGCTTTATAGAGAGAAAAACAATTAAAATAAACTGTAGAGTTATTTTTATGATTTTTTCTTTCATTTATTTAATTTTTTTATTTTGTGGGACTCATATTAGGAAAACCTTAACAAGCACCGCACGGTGCTTATTAACATTTCCCATGTATAAATACTGGATATATTTGCTAAATAAGTTTGTACTTTAATATTTAGTCTACCTTTTGGGGCATTTACATAAATCTAAGAAAGAAAGTTACTCAAATGTTTTATTTTCATTTTTTTTTTTATTCTAAGCAAAATTAGGCCACAAAACTCCCAAATCGTAGAGAGAGAGAGGGAGAAATATTATAGATTCTTCATTCTTGTTGTAATAAATAGAGAGAAAAGAGGTGTATCAATAATTAAAAAAAATCTGGCAAAACAAAAGCCTAGAGGATAAAGTAAAAAGAAAAGGTCGAAGCATGGAGTTTGTACTGTTGTTTCATTTACATCATTCTTCCTGACTAATAAAGATTTTATAAACAAAACATTAAAAATAATGACACATTTAATATGGTAACAAGGCTAGTACGAAAAAAAAAAAAAAATATTTAACCATCAACAGGCTGCAACATACAATGTTGTGTATAAGAATAAAAATATTGAAATAATATTTGAGAATCAAATAAGAACAATTGATGTTGATATGATCTTGCTGTGCAATTGGCAATAAAATGGTCTCAACGTCACCATTAAGCCTTTTCATTTTTAGGATATAGCCCTTCTATTCTAGGTTCTAGAACTTCATTGCATAATCTTAATCATAAAAACTAATCTCAATGCTATATAACCAATGGGAAAATCAATACCTTGTCTTTTCAGGATTAAAGTGTCAATTGTACCTAATAAAAAGATTTAAAATCCAAAATCTATTGTAAGAGGAATACCTTCATCATAGGTGATATAAATTTAGTTTGGTAGATGCACATAAATAAGAGTTTGCTCAACAGCAATACACGAAATTAATGACTCACTCATACACTATATACATAAGCTAATGAATTTTGCCTTTTTTTTTTTGGGCCCTGAAGAATGTAGAATTTTTCCTTTCTTTGATACCAAATTCAAAAAATGCATTTCCTCAACAACAAAAAAATTCAAAAATGCAACAACAACTAAGCCTTTTCTTTGATAATATTTTGTTTAATGTTTTGAAGCATTTCTCGCCCCTCCCCAACATCTTTCCCAAAATTTACACTATTTCTTATCATTTTTCTACTTGTTATTTGTTAATTGGAATTGCCACTTATAATCAATCAATAATTTAGAGAGAGAGAGAGAGAGAGAGAGAGAGAGAGGGGGAGGGGATATATATATATATATATGTAAGATATACTGTTAAAGTAATTATATAAAATAGATAAAATAGTTTTTTGGTGATATTTAATGCATAACTAGATATGAATGCTCGTAGAGGATAAAATGGTCAATAAAAGCAGAATTAAGACTTGAACGAAATAGTTGGGAAAAAAAAAGGGAGTAAATTTGGGGTGATGTGATGAGAGAGAGAGAGAGAGAGTTTTTTATACTTGTAGAATAATAATCACACCAAGAGTATTGTAGTCTTAGTTTGTTTAGGATTGGCACCTTGAAACTACTGAATTTCAAGTTATACGTCAATTGTCATTAATGGGGTAATGGGCAAACATTTATAGTGGGTTGTGTTTTTTTGCCAAAATTCATGGCCGTTTCAGCAGCTTTTGCTAGTTCTCAACGTGTGCTTGGTTTGCACGGAACATTATTCTTGGGCTCACAGTCCTGCAAGCCCATTTACAGTTTTTTTTTTAAAGCCCCGTAGGGTATGGAGGAAATCTCTCTTTCACCCTTCAAACCAAATCTCCCTAAATTCCCCCAAATGGTTTGCATTGCATGACTGCTTCAAGCACATGGACATAGAAAAAGATAAGGATAATGGTCTTGGGTTCATTTGGGCCAGTTGTTTGTAGTATTGGGCCACTTATTTTTGCTTGGGACATTTGTATTAGGCTATATTGGCTTATTTGTTTATTTATTGAAATATAACTTTTGTTTTTATGTTTTTTTTAATAAATATATTAAATAATTTAATATCATATGTTAACAACTAAGATTAAAAATTATAATATATTAAAAAAATGAAAATTTTCATATTAAACCCTATACCTATTGTGGGGCCTCAAATATTCGGTAATTCTGGCCCACTCCACATCAGGCCCAAAGTCCACGCCAAAAGGGAGAGAGAGTATAATCCGAAGATGAACGGACGAAACCCAAGTCATTTAGGGACCTCGCCGAGGAGGCCTATGTTCTCGGCGTATCGACGTCTAAGGAAAGGGGCTGTCACTCCCCCATTAAATGCATGCCACTGATATTCTGATCACATCAATGATGAATTGACCAGCCAACAGAGATGTCTTGGTCGCTTCAACTAACAGAAAGCCTACAAAGGCAGCTGATGGGACAGGCACTCAAGTATGGGCCTGGATGATTAATAGGTGGATGGCAGAGATTAACTAAGAAAAGACTATATAATAGATAAACCCTCGCCAAAAGAAAGGGGGCCGGATATGTGTCCATTCTAGGTAAAGAGATCCTCGAACCAGATCCTCAGATTGGTCCAAGGGTAAACTTCCTTCATAAACAACCCAACAAAATCATTATAAAGATCCTCACAAACACTTAACCAAAGGGATGATGATGATTCTTAGAAAGACTTAGTCAAATTCTCTTTTTCTTATTCCTATGAATTTCATGTCATCCGACTGCTTGCTTTGTTGGTGCAAAGCCCTTCTATCCACGCTCTACAAATTTAATTGTATAGGGTCCATTACAAATTGAGCCCTTATAATTGGCGCCGTCTGTAGGAAGGATTTGTGCACTAGCAAGTGCGACGGTCAGTGTAAAAAAAAAAAAAAAAAATCAAGAGCAACATAAACAACCCAACAAAATCATTATAAAGATCCTCACAAACACTTAACCAAAGGGATGATGATGATCCTTAGAAAGACTTAGTCAAATTCTCTTTTTCTTATTCCTATGAATTTCATGTCATCCGACTGCTTGCTTTGTTGGTGCAAAGCCCTTCTATCCACGCTCTACAAATTTAATTGTATAGGGTCCATTACAAATTGAGCCCTTATAATTGGCGCCGTCTGTGGGAAGGATTTGTGCACTAGCAAGTGCGACGGTCAGTGTAAAAAAAAAAAAAAAATCAAGAGCAACACTTAAAAAAAAAAGCACCAAAACAATACAGTTTACAGCAATAACATTCATTCAGAAGTCTACAATCACAAGAAACAGGAATATACGAAAAATAAAAGAGACAAAACAAGTCTGCTTCTTTATTAATATATGAAGAAAGAGTTACATCTTTTACAAGTGATGCCCGTGGGGCTTGTTCTAAAACTAACTACAAAGACAGACGCCTAACAAAGTTGGTAGAGGAACAAAAGATAGAAAAGAAGGCTGGTTGTGAAGCAAGAGAAGAGGAAATGGAGGACAGAAAGCTGGTTGAGGAACAAAAGATAGAAAAGAAGAAGAGATAAAAGGGAAAAGAAGGAAGGAAGGCAACATGGAAGGCGGAAGAGGCCGCGGTACAAGACGGCTCCATTTCTGGATTCTGCCTGGTTTCCCTCCCACCCCCATCGCTGCCAGCTTGGAGGGTCGCAGACCCATACCCAAGGGAAGGAGGTTACGTTCTTTCTGGATCCTCCTCCAAACGGCAAGGAGAGTCCCACCTCTGGTTATGTTGAAAAGAAGGAGAATCTTCGGATTTTTCCTACCCCAACCCCAACGTGACGTCCCGGGTCAGAGTGCCATCCTCAACTCCTGATGGGGGCTGTGCATCCTCGGGACCGCCCTTTCCAAGGGCCAATTCATTTGAAAGGGCTCAGACTGCTATGTCTTGCGGAATCCCTGGGCAATATTTTTGTGAAAAGTTTAAGACAAATATTTATTAGGTGTGAAGGAGAAGGTTGCCCTAAAAATGCCTTTTATAGAGGGTAAAATATTGGTGAGAGACAATTCGCATTAAATCCTAGAGAGAGATTTTCGGAGGCAATAATTCGCCCAAATTCTAAGAGGCTTACCCGCCATTAGATCCTCTTAAATTCACGACTGACATTAACGAGGAGGCGCCTCATTAACGAGGAGGCACCGAAGCGTCAAAACGCGTTACTCGAACGACTAAAGAGACGCCTCGTAATCAGAAGAGTCACGCCAAACGAAGAGGCAGAACAAAGCGGGTCTTCTCCTACCCCAACCTCAGCATGCGTTTATTATTATTTTGCTTGAAAAGTTTACTTACATAATGTTTATTGTAAATTATAGCAATGTAGAATTAAATGGCTATGGATAAATAGATAAGATAATAAATAAAAAATCAAAGAACTAGGTACTGGACAGAACCAAGGTATTGCATGGTCCTCGGACTCAAGCTTCTGGGGAAACCAGCTACTTCAGACTATGAATGAAGAGTTAGACAGAACCTAGGCATTGTATGGTCCTCGGACCCAAGCCTCTGGGGAAACTAACCACTTAAAAAATCAAAGAACTAGGTACTGAACAGAACCAAGGCATTGCATGGTCCTTGGACTTAAGCCTCTGGGGAAACCAGCTACTTCAGACTATGAATGAAGAGTTAGACAGAACCTAGGCATTGTATAATCCTCGGACCCAAGCCTCTGGGGAAACTAACAACTTAAAAAATCAAAGAACTAGGTACTGAACAGAACCAAGGCATCGCGTGGTCCTTGGACTCAAGCCTCTAGGAAAACCAGTTACTTCAGACTATGAATGAAGAGTTAGACAGAACCTAGGCATTGTATGGTCCTCAGACCCAAGCTTCTGGGGAAACTAACCACTTAAAAAATCAAAGAACTAGGTACTGGACAGAACCAAGGCATTGCATGGTCCTCGAACTCAAGCCTTTGGGGAAACCAGCTACTTCAGACTATGAATGAAAAGTTAGACAGAACCTAGGCATTGTATGGTCCTCAGACCAAAGCCTCTGGAGAAACAAACCACTTAAAAATGAGAAAACTAAGTGTTGGACAAAACTTGGGCATTGCATGGTCCTCGGACCCTAGCCTTTGAAGAAACTAGTCATTATAGGACAATCTAGGCAACGAAGGTAACCAGGGTTTTATGCTGACCGTAGGCCCAAGCCCACGACAAAGCCAACCTCTTTTGGGCTAAGTAGTGAGCCCTGCTAGGAACGAAAACCACATAAAGCTGAACGCTAAAGCATAGCGACTTAAACCTATTCATCCTAGAAGAACTAACAAGGAACTCAGACTAAAGAGTGTAGATTAAAGAAAAAGCAGATCATTTACAGAAGTAAGGAAAAACTCCTCGTGCAGGCCTTTTGTGCAAGAGAAAGTTGCAAGGGCAGTTGAAAAATTGTGACACTAATAGGAAGACAGGATTCGACAGGCCAGTACAATAGGCCCGGGAAACGTCAAAATCCTCCTCCCCTTCCAAAGGGTCGGACAGCAGAATTTTGAGGGGCTATTGTGGGGTCCCAAATATTCAGTAATTCCGGCCCACTCCACATCAGGCCCAAAGTCCACGCCAAAAGGGAGGGAGAGTATAATTCGAGGATGAACGGACGAAACCCAAGTCATTTAGGGACCTCGCCGAGGAGGTCCATGTCCTCGGCGTACCGACGTCTAAGGAAGGGGGCTGTCACTCCCCCATTAAATGCATGCCACTGATATTCTGATCACATCAATGATGAATTGACCAGCTAACAGAGATGCCTTGGTCGCTTCAACTAACAGATAGCCTACAAAGGCAGCTGATGGGACAGACACTCAAGTATGGGCCTGGATGATTAATAGGTGGATGGCAGAGATTAACTAAGAAAAGACTATATAATAGATAGACCCTCGCCAAAAGAAAGGGGGCCGGATTTGTGTCCATTCTAGGTAAAGAGATCCTCGGACCAGATCTTCAGATTGGTCCGAAGATAAACTTCCTTCATAAACAACCCAACAAAATCATTATAAAGATCCTCACAAACACTTAACCAAAGGGATGATGATGATCCTTAGAAAGACTTAGTCAAATTCTCTTTTTCTTATTCCTATGAATTTCATGTCATCCGACTGCTTGCTTTGTTGGTGCCAATCCCTTCTACCCACACTCTACAAATTTAATTGTATAGGGTTCATTACAAATTGATCCTTTACACCTATAATTTAGGGGTGTAACAAATTAAAACACGTAATTTCAAAAGTAATAAATTAAAGAGTGAAATGTTAAAAAATAATAAATTAAATCATGATATTTCAAAAAGTAGCAAAATCAAACATCAGTCTATTGTATATACATTATATTTAAAATGAAATTTCCCTTTGAATTTGTTACTCTTGGAATATATGATTTAATTTGTTACACTCCTAAATTAATGGATTGGTCACTAAAAATAGATACAAAGCCATAACTTGATCTACTCGTAATAAATTCCTATATTCTTTTTGGTGAAATGGCGAAGCATTAATCACAAGCAAGATACAAAGTTACCCTAGAATTAATTTTTATTTTAAAAAAATATTTTAGGATTCTTCAACGTCTCCCTTTTACCTTTGGAAACCTCTTTTAAGTTTTAAGTCTTAAACCAATCGGTATCAGAAAAAAATAAAAAAAATAAAATCTTAACCCAACAATTAAAAAAGAAGAAGAAAAGAATATTGTAAAAGTGGGAATCCAGCCAAAAAAGATGAGAATTTTTTGCACTTTACACCCCAAAATATGAATTCATGCAATAACCACCCAAATTATAAGTAAAACAATGCAAATAGCACCCCCACCGTCAATCTTGATCTTAAGCTTCGTTTGCTGATTACAGCTCTAAGCTTTACACCATTGGAAATCTGTGTGATCGACCGAATCGACGGCCAACAAAGCCGACTTCAGATCTCCAACAAAATCTCTACCCACAGGTAATTTCTCTCTCTCTCTCTCTCTCTCTCTCTCTCTCTCTCTCACTAAGTTTTCATTATCCTTCATTTTCTGATCTGAAAATGCTTGTGCATTTTTATATTTTTATATTCTCTTCATCTGTTTGGTTGCCGAGAAAGCGTAGGAAAATAAAAATAGGAACCTGGATTTCTAATAGTCTAATCCAAGCATATATAGTTCTATTGAGTTGAGTTTGAGTTTTTGACAGTTTTCGAGATATTAAAAATGTGGCATACTTATTGCCTTTCAATGCTTCATTTTCTTTCACTTTCTTGAAGTTTCCATGCTACCAAACAGAGGTGAGTGGTGGGTGTCTATCGAATTCTTTAATTTCAAAGCCAATTGTTGATTGTAGGTGTTTTTTTTTTTTTACTCCTTGTATTTTTTTCTTTTTGTTGCAATTCCATATATATATGTTGAATTTTGGATCAAATTCTATGTCATACAGTGTACCAAACTGAGGATAAAAGATTTAGTGAATTTGAATATGACTCTGTTGTTTATGGGCTATTGGGTTTGGAGGTTTTGAATGTGATTGGTTGGTTGTGGCAAAAAGTTGGATTGTGGTTGTTTTTTCGCTTAAGCGTATATGGGTGGGAGTGTTGTGATGTTGATTGTTCATAATCATGACCGCCGGCTTTTGTTCATAATTTGATAATTGTAAACAGAGTTTCCTAAGATATGAATTAGTTATGTACAGGGGCGGCCCTAGACATTTTGGGGCTTAAGGCGAGAACTAAAAATGTATGTGTATGTATATGTGTGTTTATGTATATATATGTGTATGAGTGTGTATGTGTATGTGTATGTTTATGTGTGTGTATGTGTATGTTTATGTTTATGTGTATGTGCATGTGTATGTTTATGTTTATGTGTATGTGCATGTGTGTTTATGTTTATGTTCATTTATGTTTATGTATGTGTGTATGTTTATGTATGTGTATGTGTATGAGTGTGTATGTGTATGTTTATGTGTGTTTATGTGTATGTTTATGTTTATGTTTATGTTTATGTTCATTTATGTTTATGCATATTTATGTACGTGTGTATGTTTATGTATGTTTATATTTATAAACATAAATATATTTATGTACGTGTGTATGAGTGTGTATGTGTATGTGTATGTTTATGTGTGTGTATGTGTATGTTTATGTTTATGTGTATGTGCATGTGTGTTTATGTTTATGTTCATTTCTGTTTATGTATGTGTATGTGTATGTTTATGTATGTGTATGTGTATGTTTATGTTTATGTGTATGTGCATGTGTGTTTATATTTATGTTTATTTATGTTTATATATATGTGTGTGTTTATGTATGTATATGTGTATGAGTGTGTATGTGTATGTGTATGTTTATGTGTGTGTATGTATATGTGTATGTGTATGTTTATGTTTATGTGTATGTGCATATGTGTTTATGTTTATGTTCATTTATGTTTATGTATGTGTGTATGTTTATGTATGTGTATGTGTATGAGTTTGTATGTGTATGTTTATGTGTGTTTATGTGTATGTTTATGTACGTGTGTATGTTTATATATGTTTATATTTATAAACATAAATATAAATAGAAACACACATACATATAAATACATGAACACAAACACAAACACAAACAAACATA
This sequence comes from Quercus gilva, assembly GCA_023621385.1. NCBI lineage: Eukaryota > Viridiplantae > Streptophyta > Magnoliopsida > Fagales > Fagaceae > Quercus > Quercus gilva. The sequence continues at coordinate 58,530,248 of CM042480.1, read as the reverse complement.
CACAAAAACAAACAAATATAAATACACATACACATAAACACGCATAAACAAACATTAACAAAAACAAACAAACATAAACACACATACACATAAACACACACACATAAACATAAACATACATAGACATAAATACACATACAGACTGAGAAAAATTAAACCCTTATATAGACTGGAAAAAATTGCAAACTCACATCAATCCTTAAACAATTTCGTTAGTTGCTTTGGTGTGCTAAATCGAGCTTTTATGTGTGTTTGTGTATGTTTATGTTTATGTGTATGTGTTTATGTTTATATTTATGTGAGTTTATACGTGTTTATGTGTATATGTGTTTATGTTTATGTATATGTATATTTATGTTTATGTGTATTTGTATGTGTATGTGTATGTATATGTTTGTGTATGTGTGTGTATGTGTGCTTGTGTGTGTGTATGTGTATGTGTATGAGTGTGTGTGTGTATATTTATGTTTATGTGTATGTGTATGTTTATGTTTATATTTATGATGTTTATGTTCATTTATGTTTATGCATATTTATGTATGTGTTTATGTATAAACATACATAGACATAAACACACATACAGACTGAGAAAAATTAAACCCTCATATAGACTGGAAAAAATTGCAAACTAATATCAATCCTCAAACAATTTCGTCAGTTACTTTGGTGTGCTAAATCGAGCTTTTATGTGTGTTTGTGTTTATATTTAAGTTTATGTATGTGTATGTTTACGTTTATGTGAGTTTATACGTGTTTATGTGTATATGTGTTTATGTTTATGTATATGTATATTTATGTTTATGTGTATTTGTATGTGTATGTGTATGTGTATGTGTATGTTTATGTATGTGTATGTTTATGTATGTGTGTGTATGTGTGCTTATGTGTATGTATTTATGTGTGCTTATATTTATGTATGTTTATGTGTATGTGTATGTGTTTATGAGTGCTTATGTATGTGTATGTGTATGTGTATGTGTAGGTCTCTTTATCTTTTTCAGATTCAGGTGTAATACCTTGATGCAATTGTAATTAATGGCTGAGATTAAAAGTTGAAAAAATAACTTTCAATCTCAACCATTAAATAAAATATATTAAAGGAGAGTTAAAAAGTTAAAAAAAGAGAGTAAAAAATGTAAAAAAAATACCTATGACAGTGCACCTGATCTTAGTCCGTCTTTCTTCTCTCACCATTTTTCTTTTCTTCTTTTTTACGCGGTGCTTTGTTTTTCTTTCTTTTATTTCTCTTTATACATCGCCTATACTGATAAGAGAGGAGCGAGCGAAAGCCACGTCAAGAAAGAAAATTGAAGATTGTGCTGCCGAGCCAAAAATTATGAAAATCTCTTCCTCTCAACTCAGACGATCCTCTTAAGTGAAATTGTGGCTCACGAGGCTTCACCGGATTATGGTGTGTGATTTTTGGTTATTTATTTATTTATTTGAGATTATGAAACAAATAGTTTTTATATTTTGCTTACCCTTTCTATTTTCTGAAAACATTTTTTTGGGAAATATCATTTTTTTTGCTTTGCTTTCAGTCTATCATTCTTGCTTGTGGGATGTGTTTGATTAATTGAATCTAAAATTAGTTTAACAAGATGATTCTTCTTCTAAAATATAATAACAAAACCAATATATGTTTTTTTAATGGTGGGTTCACTTTCAGTGTTTTCATTTTGTGATTTTGGTTGTTTTGTGGGTTTTGTACTTTGATTTCGGTGGGTGTGATTTGATTTGTTATTTGGTGGGCTTCTAGGTTTTTGTTGCGATTTGATTTTGGCTGGGTTTTGGCCGTGGTGGTGGTCGTGATTTGATTTTGGCTGGGTTTCGGCAGTGGTGCGTGGTTGGAGATGATGAGCTTGAAAAGCTCCGGCCATGGAGGTTTAGAAAGAGAGCTTGGTGGTTAGCCACGGAGCACGGTGTGATGTGGGTTGAGACAGAGAGAGGATGAGAGGGAAACAGTGGCGACCTTAGACATTTTGGGGCTTAAGGCGAGAACTAAAAATGGGGCGTTTTTTATACTTATATATTGATTAAATTAATGTTTATTTAATATTTTTATATTATATTTTTCATCATTATTTTCATTTTCTTCTAAATTATTTTGAAGTTCATTATCAAGATTTGTTTTATTGCAAAATTGAACATCATTTTCTTCTAAATTATTTTGGTGAATTTCTTACTCATTTGTGATATTTTCATCTAAATTTTGTGTTATATTTTGTTTAGGAAAAAGTTTAGCTACAAAATCGGTTGTAGCCTTAGGCTACAAACTCATTCAATATCTTTTTATTGGAGGTGAATTTTGACAAATCCACCATTGGATTACATCTTCTTCTTATATCCTCCATGTTTGCAAAATTTCAAGAAAATTAAAGATCAATAGCTATGTCATCAATAAATTTTTAAATTGCAAGTTTTTGTAATTTAAAATTATGCATAAAATATAAGATTATAGATCATATAGTAAATGATATCCGATTGACACAAAAATTGACATATGTATTAAGAGCGTAAAGAACATATAATTCAACGGTTAGATTTTCAAAATATGTAATAATATTTATTTTATTAAGTGAGTTTGTAGCCTAAGGCTACAATCAATTTTGTAGCTAAACTTCGCCTTTTGTTTATTACTAATAACAAATTTATCTATTGATCCTTTTTGAGACTCAATTAATTTTTCTTCTTTTTTCATTTTTTTTAAGTTTTTCATATCCAGATGCATATTTTCTAGTAGACATTTCTAATCAAACAATATATTTATAAAGATTAAAATAAAAAATAACTTTCAAGTGTAGAGCAAATGAGAAATAGAACCTGATTTATATAAAAAATATTGTTGTAATTTCACTAAACAATAACAAGTTTTTAGCAATCTTAACCTGTATAAATTAAAAAAAAAATTAAGCACAAGCATAACGAAAATTTAAGCACAGCCATAACACTAATACAAGACTTATTAATAAGACCCACTCACCAAAAAAATAAACACAAAGCAAATCCTATCTATAACCAAAAAAAAAAAAAATGCAGGCTTTTAAAAAAAAAAAAAAAAAAAAAAAACTTGAAGGCCCAAACTTAACGCCCAGTCCAGGGACAGGGAGGGTCCAGGCAGCCATAATGATAAACTGATAAGTGATAAACAAAGTTACAAAAGCAGCCAGGGAGGGCCCAAATAAACAAAGTTATCTTAAGTTCTTAACAAATAAAATCCAAATATTTACTATAATTTTATACCTGATTCCTGAGGTGTGGTGAGCGGTTGAGACTTGAGAGAGGCGGAGAGCAGAGAATCAGAGAGCGGCTGAGGCTGAACAGTGGAGACTGGAGACTAGAGAGAGGCGGAGAGCAGAGACTAGAGAGAAAGGTAAAATTTTTAGGGTTTTGAGTGTTTTGATTTGTGATTGTTTCGTGGTTAATCTCTTAGACTGGATTTGTAGTTTATCTGGTTGATTTTTGGTTAATGATTTTGTTTAGAACCAATGGATTTACCAAAATTTTTGTTTTTTTGGTTAAAAGGATGTGGCAGATTATTTTTGAAACTAAATTTGTTTTTCCTCTACTAGTCGGTTCTTTTCTAAAATTTTGGGACTTGGGGGCCTTAGGCAATTGCCTAACTCGCCTAAGGGAAGGGCCGGCCCTGGTTATGTAGTTTAGACGATGTGTATGTTTAATATGATTCATTATGCAGCTCTAAAAGATTTCGTTTGGCCTTTCTGCGATTGTAGTTGGTGGTCATGAGTGATGTGATATTCTTTTGCTGCAATTTAATTGATGGGGGATGGGGGGAATTTGATTTGAATCTTAGATGTCTCCGTTGGAAATACTAGGAAACGCCATTTGGCCTAAAGTTCGTTGGTGAGCGATGTGAGAATTTTGTTTTGACTGAATTTTAGTTTGAAAGCTCCACCCTACCTTTATTTCTTTTTGGTAAGTTACACATACCTAATTAATATTGAACCCACAACTCACCCTCCACCCCATTACTGTGGTAAGAGAAAATCCCATGTGATCTGGAGCTCATTGGAAAGCTATGTCTTCCTTAAAAAATGCCTTTAGGCTTTACTTTCTTTTCAAGATGTCTTTTTGCTATGAATGTGTCCATGGATAAAATCTGATGGTGGTTTTTGGAATCAAGTGAATATATATTTATTCATACTTACCTATATGAGTAAGATTCTTATGAAGATTTGTATTGCCTTTGGGTTAGAAGGATTTGTGGTGCTCATAAACAGCGACTTGATCACTTAAGAACTGCCTTGCATATGCCTCTCCAAAGAGACTTAATTTCATAGTTTACTCAAAGCCTTTACCAACAATGCTCATAAATGGTTGGTGAATTTAGAACAATCATTGGTTAAATTCAAAGCACATGTTTGTGTGTGTTTGCCATTCCTTGCTTAGTATGCACAAATTATCTTTTAGAGCAGGATTAGCCTGTCAAAAATAGTTATTATGAAGTACTGATCTGGTTGTATTGTTCCTCAAGGTAGAGACTTTAATATGAAAAGTATTGGTCAGGTTATTCTTTTGTGTGTGAGGCTTGAGTCTTGCCCAGCAGCTAATAGTCATGCATCAAAAGTCCGAGCCATAGGATTCTTTTAGGTTAGTTTGAGGAATATGCTCAGTCTTGATAATTTTGTTAGATTCTTTTCGTTCCAACTGCAGTAGGGGGATAGATATATAATACTCTGTCAAAAGATTTAAAATTGCAAGAGGTATCAAGCATTGAACTCTTAAGAAGTTTTTCTGTCTTCATTTTTTGGGTGGTTCTAATTAGATGTTTAGACATGGATATCACCAATCAAACAATAAAAACAACAACCAAGCCTTAATCCCAAAGCTTTGGGGGTCAAATACGGATTCTCAACAGAGTAATCAAGAGTGTCTACATGTGGTGCAGTTTCAGCTGTCCTCTCAAAAAGCCAAAACCCCATTTCCTCTCTCTCCCTCTCTGAGTCTCTCTTCCTCAAGCGCTGCCTCCCCCGGCAGATCTCCAACCATTTAATCTTACTCCTCCATACCCTTCCCTCTCCTCACCTTATCATCAAGAAAAGAGTGCCCATATGTATACACCCTAGCAAATCTTTGCCTACTTTTTTTGGATAAGTCTTTGCCTACTTTTCACTGCATCTAGGATCCAATGCAATGTACTGCTTGTAGGGGATGCCCCAACTTGTATTTGTAGTGGATCTATTCATAATTAAATGACTAAATTTTATGCTGGCTGTCAACTTATTGAAACTCTTCTCCTTTTTTTTAGGCTTGGGACCAGATGCGTACAAAATATTTGATGCTTAACACACACATTGAGGGAGTTAGATGTCATCTTATTAAAAAGAAATTATCCAACATAGATATCATCTATCTAAATATTCCATATAACAATGATAACAACTTTGATTATGTCTAATTGTGGCTTTTTTAATCATGTTTTGTTGAGCCGTTGCATATTTTATGAAGCGTTAAAACTTTTCTGGTTAAGTGCTATTGCCTTCTCCAATTTTGGTTGCCTTTTGTCATTGGAATTACTTATAGACAACTTATACTACTGGCTTTCTAGTTCCTAGGTACCACTGAATAGTTCTTAGATATGAAATCAGTGGTAGGAGGTTGGCTAGCAAGTATTCCATTTTTTGGTTGCATGATAAATGGAGTCTAGTATCCTGGAATTTAGAACCCATGATAGGAATATCATCTCTGCTACATTGACTAACAAGAATTTATGGTTCTCTTCAGATGTCTAATAATAATAATGATGCGGAGAATCCTAAAGTTAGTGACATCCAGAAAGGTCCAGAAGCTCCTACTTCCTCAGGTGAAATTCAAACAAACTGGTACAGTAGCTTACTCCAGCAAGTCTCAGTCTATGGTATAGCTGCTGGGTACTGCATATCTGCATCCTTGCTATCTATCATAAATAAATGGGCTGTCATGAAATTTCCTTATCCTGGAGCATTGACTGCTTTACAATACTTCACAAGTGCAGCTGGGGTCTTCATTTGTGGCTGGCTTAAGTTAATTGAGTACGACAGGCTTGACCTTTTGACCATGTGGCGCTTCCTCCCTGCAGCTATTATATTCTACCTTTCTCTCTTCACCAACAGTGAGCTCCTTCTACATGCCAATGTTGACACCTTCATTGTCTTCCGTTCAGCCGTTCCCATCTTTGTTGCAGTGGGAGAGACCCTCTTCTTGCACCAGCCATGGCCATCAATTAGTACATGGATGTCACTTGCCACTATCTTTGGAGGAAGTGTACTTTATGTGCTAACAGATTACCAGTTCACATTCATGGCTTATAGCTGGGCTCTAGCATACCTGGTAAGCATGACCATAGATTTTGTTTACATAAAGCATGTAGTCATGACTATCGGTTTGAATACATGGGGTCTTGTACTGTACAACAATCTTGAGGCTCTCCTACTGTTTCCTTTGGAGCTGCTTATAATGGGTGAATTGAAGAAGATAAAGCATGAAATCACGGATGAGACGGATTGGTACTCTTTTCAGGTGGTTATGCCAGTGGGGTTATCATGTTTGTTTGGTTTATCCATCTCTTTCTTTGGGTTTTCTTGCCGGAGGGCAATATCTGCCACAGGATTTACTGTTCTTGGTATAGTGAACAAGCTATTGACTGTTGTGATCAATTTGGTTATCTGGGACAAGCATTCGACATTTGTGGGTACATTGGGGCTTTTGATTTGTATGCTTGGTGGGGTTTTGTATCAGCAGTCTACAAGCAAAAAGCCTAAAGATGTAAAAGAAGTAAAAACTCAAGAGACTGATGAGGAACAACAGAAGTTACTTGAAATGCAATGCAACAAAGAAGGCAACGGCAACCAGAAGGAAGCTGCCGAACCAGAAGTGGGAAAATGAAAGGACTTTTATAAAGCAAAATCTATCATATTGCTATAAAATTCATTTCTTGGGTTCAGCTTTTCTGATTGGCAAATTCTTTGGTCCACAACTTGTTATTTGAACAGCCTAGACTCATTTATGAAAAGAATCTTCACAGTGCGATGGTTGGCTGTTCACGGATTAGCTGTAACTACCATGAATACCATTAAAAAATGAAGGTTAAGCGGAGGTTCAGACACGACTCACAGGATTGAATTGGCCCTTTGTTTGATCCCATCTCATTTTCACCGAAACTAATTCTTTCCGTGGACCTCTACAGTAGCAATAATTTGACATAGAAAATATATATTTAGATGTAATATTTGCATTCTTTTGTTGTAATCTTGTTAAAACTTTCAATGATCCAAATGGTCACAGTAGTAGTGCCTTTGATGTTGATACTGATGCTCTCCACCTAGGAAGCACCGACGCGGCCTGACGCGGGGTGCGGCCATCGACGCCGCTGCCCATGCGCCGGTGTCGCATCTGATTTTTTTTTTTGTGGGGATTTGCGCCGACTCGGCTCCGATTCTCGCCAACTCGGCTTCGATTCCCACCGATTTGGGTCAATTTGCGCCAAACCGAGCTGATTCGGCCAGAATCGGGTCGTATCAGAAGAATCAAATAGTATCGGCTGGCGGCTGAAATAGGCGAAATTGGCTTTGAATAAAGCCCAAACATCATAAATCAGTCATTCCTCAATTTTATTTTGAATATTTGTTGTTTTTTTGTGTTTTCCTTTTTGTTTTGTGTTCTTGCCTTTTGCTTTCCTTGTTTTGTGAACAAGGCCATAGTAATGTGTTTTTTAAGAATATTTTAATAGTAAAAATATATAGAAAATATAAATAAAAATATTTTTAATAATTTTTTAATTGCTGCTTCCGCACTCTATTTTTTCAAAAATTGCCGAGTTCTACATTTGCACTCGAATCCAGAAATGCACCCGTGCTTCATAGCTCTCCACAATGCATCCATCAGATTAGTGATTGGTAAATTTCTCATGGATCCTAAAGACCAATTAATCAACAATTAATTATTCATTATTGTGGGTTTCCCAAGTATGCCAGTTGGACTTGACTTATCTGTGGACTTAAGTTGTTACTAATCTGCCCAATTCTCTCCTCATTTATGTTTTACCTGATGCCATTAGAGGGAAAAAGGATACCATCTTTTCTGAAGAATTAAAAAAAAAAAAAAAAAAAAAAAAAATCCTTCTAAGTTATTTGGTGAAATCTTCCGGTACAGCCCAGAGACATTCCCTAGACCCAACCAATGCAAACAAACAACACCTACTAATTAAGGTAAAAAAATTATAAATTTGACCTTATGATAACACATGTACTGTGGGTTCTAGTTTAGCCTCTTTTTTTTTTCCCTAAAAAAAAAAAAAAATTTCAACCCAAATAAAGAAGAAACTTTTTGATTTTGTTGGTTTTATAGTTAAAAAACAATCATCTAGAACAGTCCTCTAATAAGGAACTTGGTTCCCTCAACATAAAAAAGAAAAAAGAAACCTATTAGTTTCTTGAGTCTCTTGACCTAAAGAGCATGGCCGGAGAAAGAAATTAATAGAACAATCATAATAAAGTAATCTCATAGGTTAACAATAGGTAAATATATGATGGACTTACATTTAAAAAGACCTATATATGGTCAATATTAAATTTCTTAAAATATTCCACCGGGTGGATGATTTCTTTTTAGAGAACAAAACTCATTCAGAGAACAAGAAACATCAACAGAAAGAATTCTAAGACTAAATCCTCAATGCTCATAGGCAATAAAAATAATTTTACTTGCTATAATTCATTCATAATTCAACATATATATAACTTCTATCATCGAAAAGAATTTCAGTGTTTAAACTTACATTCACATCTATTATTATGTTTTTCTTTTTCTGAATTTCATGGTGACTATTTTACACAGTTGAAAAAAAAAAAAAAAAAACAATTTACACAGTTTTCTTGCTTTATCATGGAGAAGGACACAGCAAACACAACTTGAAAAGCTTCAAAAACTCGAAGCAATTTGTGAACCTGAACAAACTCTTGCGTCTTCTACTAGGTTTCTTTTCCCTTCTCATGCCTTCTAAATCTTCTCTGTACATAAAATCCACATCATCCCCAGTGTCAATCATGTCATCTGACCCAAAAAAACTATTCCCCATGTTTTGATAATTCTTCTTAGAAGAGATACATTGCCTTGTACTATCAGCTTCACAAGCAGTGTCTCTACATGAAACACCCGAAACCATGAATTAAACAAAACTCAGAGAACTTTGTTTGGGTTTTGGTTTCCTTGCAGAGATTTTTTTTTTCTTTTTTCTGTGTAAGGTAGGGTTTTATACTGCATGCATGCGATTCGGAATGAATACGATTCCAAATACTACACGGATTACAGGCCCAAAACAAAAATAAATAAATAACAATATATATATATATATATATATAATTTTTTTTAAGAAGAGAAATAAATAAAAAGGGGCTCTTAGGAAAAATATAGTTTATTTATATACCCCCCCATTAGACTACACCTATGTCTTGGAGCACATACTATTTGATAAAATTGATAGGAAAAAGTTTGACCACAAAAACTTGGTTGTAGACTAAGGCTAAAACTCCACTTAATACTTTATTTATTTATTATTGAATGTAAATTTTGAAAAATTTACCATTGGATTATATTTTCTTATTATATCCTCATGCTTGCAAAATTTTAATAAAATTAAATACCAATAGCTATGTCATCAATCAAATGTTTCAATTTCTAATTTTTGTATTCTAAAATTATACATAAAAAATAATTTTAGGGATCGAATAGTAAATAATATCAAATTAGCATGAAATTTGACATGTGTTTTAAAAACATAAAGAATATGCAATTTAACGGTTAAATTTTCAAAATATGTAACTATATTAATTTTTTTAGTGAAAGTTGTAGTCGTAATCTACAACTAAGTTTGTTGCAAAAATTTGCCTAAATCAATAATATATTAAAGTCAAAACACAATCAAAATCCAAATTAACTTCTAATTGTAGTCTTATTTGCTCCAAGAGTCCATTTTAATTTTCTTAATTTTAATGTCAAATGACTTATTTATAATACTCAAAAGCTAAGATGACCACTCATCATTACTATTATTAAATATTTCAGTACACAAGCACAAGTTATAACCTTTTTTTTTTTTTTTTTTTTTTTTTTGAGATAATATAGACATAAGTCAGGGAATGAGAAAGGAGGGAGTGAGAAGACAAGATTTATAAAATCAAATTAGACACTAAAAATAATAGTAGGTTGCTAAATAAAATAAAAAAGGGCAAGTAGTTTTTTTTTTTTTAAAGAAAACGCACAAACTTTATTAATAATTAAAAACAGTAGATACATCATGGAGAAGAGCCTGTACAAGAAAACATGGACTCTCTTCAATCCAAACAGAAAAATCAAAGATGCCTAAAGCATGTTTAGCAAACTAGTGAGTGAGTATATTGTCGTTCCTACGAACATGAAAAAATAAAACAATCCAAAACTCAAAAGAAGTAACTTGCGTCCCATAAATCAGAGCAGCAATTGTTGAAATAGCATGGGAATTTCCACTAAGAGCATAAACAATATTAAGTGAATCTCCTTCTAGAACAAAGTCCTGAATACCCATTTCCTTAGCAAATTCCAAACCAGATTCAAAGGCCTTTGCCTTAACTTCAATAGCTCCTAGAGGACACCGAAATTTCTTGTTAAGACTTGCAATAAAATTTCCAACATGGCCTCGAATTACAACCCCCACTCCAGCTTCTTTTTGTTCCTTAAAAACAGCTCCATCTACGTTAACCTTATAAAAAGGAAAAGCCGGAGGCTCCCATTTTGAAACATGAACTTGAGAAAGCTTCATTGGGACTTCCACAGCCGCCCAATACTCCTCTAGGTAGTGAGGACACCATAGAATCAGCCGCTTCCCATTTTTTCCTTAATCCACCATGCTAAACTTCATTCCTATTTGTCCAAAGTGCCCATAAAATTGTGATTGCAACAGCCCGATCTTCCCACAACCAATCTGCCTTCATCAAGATAAACCATAGGAAATCCATAAAACACCTAAACTGCACAGAGGCAAAGTCATTGAAATTTTTAAATAACATCCATGTTTCACATGCCTTAGGACATTCCCAACAAAGATGCAGCAAGGATTCCAAATTATCACCACATTCCTCACAACCACCCTCCAATGTAACATGCCTATATACTAGATTCGCCTTTGTTGGGAGTATATCACAGGCTGCCCTCCAAATAAAGTGTCGAATCTTATGAGGAACTTGGATCTTCCAGAGCTTTTTCCAAAATTGTCTCATGCTATCACCATCTGAGCTTGAAGCAAATTCGATAGGCTTACTCAAATCCATAGCAACTTTGTAGGCACTCCTAACCAAAAATAAACCATTTGAAGTCTTTGTCCATATTTGTTTATCTTCAGGAAGTCGGGTACTCAATGGAATACCTCCTATAATTTCTGCCTCAAAGGGAAGGAAAATACATTTAAGTAAACTAAAATTCCATCCCTTCTCTTCAACATCAATCAGATCACTAACTATAGAGATTTGTGGATAAATAACTCTAGGGGAGATAACCTTAGCTGACAGAGAGTTAGGAATCCACTTATCCTCCCATATCTAGATTTTTTAACCATTGCCAACATTCCAGCTAATCCCTTTTTTAACAATTTCTTAGGTTGCATAATACTTCTTCGCACGTATGAAGGTCTATTTCCCATAGAGGCATGAACAAAATCACAATCTTTAAAATAATGTGCCTTAAAAACTCTATAAACAAGAGTATTATTAGCCATTTGAAGTCTCCAGCCTTGTTTAGCCAAAAGAGCCAGATTAAAAGGCTTAAACAGTTTAAAACCCATCCCACCACATGATTTAGGCACACACAACTTCTCCCAACTCAACCACGACATCTTTCTTTCATCTTGTTTTTATCTCCACCAAAATTTTCTAATCATACTAGTCAGATCATCATAAAGGGAATCAAGGATTTTGAAACAGCTCATGGTGTATGTTGAGATAGCTTGAGCAACTGCCTTGATCAAAATTTCTTTCCCGGCTTTAGAAAGCAACTTCTCCTTCCATCTAGCTAACTTTTTTGCCAATTTTTCCTTTATAGCATTAAAAGTATTTCTTTTATTCCTCCCAACTAGAGATGGAAGACCTAAGTATTTTTTGTGCTGTCTAATAATCTGAGCTCCAAACCTTGTCTTAATTTCTTCTTGAAGTTGCTAATTTGTATTGCTTGAGAAAAACAGAGAGGTTTTAGCCCTATTTAATTGTTGGCTAGGAGCATCTTCATAAACTTTTAAGACATGCTGCAAAGAATCACACTCCTCCAAGCTAGCCTTACAAAAAATAAGACTATCATTTGCAAAAAATAAGTGTGAAAGAATAGGAGCACCAGGACAAACAGCCACCCCTTCCATCTTACCTTCCTGTACAGATTTTTTAATCAAAGCAGAAAGACCCTCTGCACAAATTAAAAAAAGATATGGAGACAAAGGGTTCCTTTGCCGTAAATCTCTTGAGGGAATAATATTACCTCTAGGTTTACCATTAATACGTACAAAATAGGAAACAGAAGAGATACATTGCATCATCAAACCCCTCCACCTAGAATTAAAACCCAATTTTTCCATAATTTTATCCAAGCAATCCACCCCACTCGGTCATATTCCTTACTCATATCCAGCTTTAAAGCCATCTCTCCAATTCCCCCTCCCCCCCCCCCCCTCTCTTAGAATTGCTGTGATGCATAGTTTCAAAAGCTACCAAAATATTATCAGTAATTAACCTTTCATGCACAAAAGCGCTTTAGGTATCACTAATAATTTTTGGTAAAACTTTTTTAAGTCTATTAGCAAGAACTTTAGAGGCCAATTTATAAATCACATTGCAAAGGGATCTTTCTAATCAACCACGCCAATTTTTTAAGTCTCTTAGAACTTCTCCCAACTCAACCACGCCATCTTTCTTTCATTCTGTTTTAATCTCCACCAAAAATTTCTAATCATACTAGTCAGATCATCATAAAGGGAATCGGGGATTTTGAAGCAGCTCATAGTGTATGTTGGGATAGCTTGAGCAACTGCCTTGATCAAAATTTCTTTCTCGGCTTTAGAAAGCAACTTCTCCTTCCATCTAGCTAACTTTTTTGCCAATTTTTCCTTCATAGCATTAAAAGTATTTCTTTTATTCCTCCCAACTAGAGATGGAAGACCTAGGTATTTTTCGTGTTGTCTAATAATCTGAGCTCCAAACCTTGTCTTAATTTCTTCTTGAAGTTGCTGATCTGTATTGCTTGAGAAAAACAGAGAGGTTTTAGCCCTATTCAATTGTTGGCTAGAAATATCTTCATAAACTTTTAAGACATGCTGCAAAGAATCACACTCCTCCAAGCTAGCCTTACAAAAAATAAGACTATCATCTGTAAAAAATATGTGTGAAAGAATAGGAGCACCACGACAAACAGCCACCCCTTCCATCTTACCTTCCTGTACCCTCTGCACAAATTAAAAAAAGATACGGAGACAAAGGGTCCCCTTGTCGTAAACCTCTTGAGGGAATAATATTACCTCTAGGTTTATTATTAATACGTACAAAATAGGAAACAGAAGAAATACATTGCATCATCAAACTCCTCCACCTAGAATTGAAACCCAATTTTTCCATAATTTTATCCAAGCAATCCACCCCACTCGGTCATATTCCTTACTCATATCTAGCTTTAAAGCCATCTCTCCAATTCCCCCTCCCCCCCCCCCCTCTCTTAGAATTGATGTGATGCATAGTTTCAAAAGCTACCAAAACATTATCAGTAATTAACCTTCCATGCACAAAAGCGCTTTAGGTATCACTAATAATTTTTGGTAAAACTTTTTTAAGTCTATTAGCAAGAACTTTAGAGGCCAATTTATAAATCACATTACAAAGACTAATAGGACGATAATCAATAATATGCTTTGGATCTTTATTTTTTGGTACTAAAACAATATGGGTTTTAGTAAATTTTGGTGGAACAATACCAAGATTAAGGAAATCCAAAACAGTTTTAGTAACCACACTCCCAATAGAAGGCCAAAAGTGCTGGAAGAATAAGGGGGGCATACTGTTTGGACCAGGAGATTTAAGAGGATACATTTATTTAAGGGCTTTATAAACCTCTATTCCTTGAAAATCAGCTGTAAGTCTTTCATTCATATCTGTAGAGACCTTCGGAACAATGGCTTCCAATAATTCAGCAAAATCTGATGGGCAAGAAGACTTGAACAAGGTAGAATAATATTTAAGCACCACACCCTCCATAGCTCTATCATCCTCCTGCCAAATACCATCTTCATTAGATAGCCCCTCAATACAATTCTTTTGATATCGATTAGATGCTTTTGAGTGGAAATAACTTGTATTTCTGTCACCTACTTGAAACCAGATTAGGTAAGATCTCTGATGCCACATCAAGTCTTCTTTGTCCAGCCAACAAATGAGCTCCGCCCGAGTATCCCTCATGGAGATAATATTTTCAGGAGAAGCTGGTTGCATTTCTAGCCACTGTAGATGCTTTTGAAGACAAGCAATGTTCTTCCCCACATGTCCAAAACAGTTTTTGTTCCAAACCTCCAGCTTTGCACAACAATTTTCCAAGCAACTCTCATTTGGAAACTCAGTCCCCATATGTAAACCTTCCTCCCAAGCTGAGTTCACAACATCCTCACAACTTGAGTCTTTCAACCACATAGCTTCAAACCTGAAAATCTTAGTTTGCACTGGTTTTAATTTCTTCCTCATCAGATTCAACACTAGCGGATTATGGTCAAAATCAGAAGAAGTTCTATGAAAAAGCTTTGCTTAAGGAAATTTTATCACCCAATCCACTGTTGCTATAGCCCTATCAAGCCTTTCTCTAATTTTTGTTCCATCATATTGTTGATATAGCCAAGTAAATTTAGGACCAGGGAAGCCTAAATCATGAAGACCACACCAATTTAACGCATCTACAAACTGCTGCATTTGTTGAGCAGGCTTGGTGGCACCACCTTCCTTCTCAGATGAACACATAAGTTCATTAAAATCACCAATAGCAAGCCATGGTAGCCGAGAAAGACCACTAAGATATTTTAATAAACTCCAAGATTCATATCTAAGAGAGGTCTTTTGTTGTCCATAGAAATCTGTAAGATGCCACCACCCCAAACCATCTCCACTATTCACCTCAGCATCAATATTAGATGGAGAATATTTTATAACATTCACTTGTATATCATCTTTCCAAAATAAAGCTAAACCTTCACTACTACCTTTGATGGGAACAATCAATCCTTGTTTGAATCCACAGTTATCACGAATCTTCAACATCTAATCTCTATCAAATTTTGTTTCCATTAGAAAAACAATTTTGGGCTCTTCTATCTTAATCACCTCTTTTAAGGCATTAACTGTACAAGAGTTCCTAAGCTCCCGACAGTTCTAACTTAACAGACTGATTGGTCCTGGTGGGGTTGCTCAATACCCTCCACCGATCCAAAATGAGTTGCTAAGAGTTCACTTAGTCTTTTTCTTGAAACCCAAAGCCTCCTCTTTATCTCCAACATTGTCCTTGATACCTTTTGGAGGAAGTCTAACCCAAACACTTTTAATATTTTCCTTAATCTGACCCTTATCCTTCTTATCCAAACTTAAAACTTTAGATTTTACACTAGCTTTGCCTTTAGGCTCACGGTATTTCCTTTCCTTAAACACACTAACACAACCATCAGATTTTCCAAGATTCTCCATAGCCCCACAATTCATGGGATTAGAAACGTGAATAGCATGCAACTTATCCATTTTGTCAACTACCTCTTTATCTCCAACAATTTCGGAATTTGCATCACAATTGACCTCAAGAAGTACTTCTAAATTCATCGTATCAGACTTCCAAATATTCAATTTTGAACCTCCACCATCCTCGATTAACTCCCTGTCTATCTCCCTAATTTTTTACTCAAAATTCGAAACTGCATCACCAACTTTTGAAATTTCAGTAACTTCCATTGACTCCATATCTAACTGCCTATTTCCAATATTAACTACCTTATGAGACACCTCCCCCAACTCCTGATCAAAACTACCACCACCTTCTCCATTTCCAATGAAATCCCAGTCACCAGCCTATGAACAGAACCAGTTAGAGTTTGATTAAACTTATGAGGATTATTCAACATTGAAGCTTCTCTTAGACTTCGTTTGGGAGTTTATAAGGGAATGAAATGGAATGGCATGGAATGATCATAAGGGAATGGAAATGAATAGAATAGAATGGAATATATTTAAGTAAGGGAAAAGAATGAAATGAAATGGAATTAAGTAATTTTGATTAGATGTTTTAAAATAAAAGAATGAAAATGAATGGAATGTAAGTAATCTTGTTTAAGAGTAACATGGAATGAAATTATTTTATGACAATATTACTATTAGAATTCTATTTTAAAATAAAGAGTTGAATATATAGGGGCATTTTGGGAGTTTTAGTAAAAAATTTATTAAATCTAATTTAATTCCCTCCCATTTCTCTCAATTTTGGGAGGAATGAAAATTTGAGATTTTAAGGGAATAGAGAGGAACGAGTGTTCCCTCTTACCAATTCTATTTCCTCCCACTTAAACTCTCAAATAATGGAATGAACTTTTCATTCCTTCCATTAAAATTCCTAAATAAGGGAAGAGAAGAATATTTTAAAATTATTCTTTTCATTTATTTTCATTCCATTCCACTTCCTCCTCCCAAACGAGGCCTTAATGGTATGAAAGAGTCTTCGCCAAAACCAGCAACTTCAACAACTGATTTTCTAGAATTATTGAACTGAGCAACGCAAATCCATGGACCAAACTGTTAATCTTCCAACTTCAGAGAGCATTTACTTCTCAGCCAAAGAGGACAATCCTTATCATCATGAGTAACCCGCCCACACTAATAACAGATATTCGGTAATCGTTCATCCTTGAAAGAAATCCAATTCTCACAACTCCCATTCAATGAAATAATTCTTCCACGACAAAGAGGTTGGGGGATGTCAATGGCCACTCTGACCCTCAAGAAATTACCTCCTACCATTTCTGAAATATTCTCCAATCTTCTGACTTCCCCCAAAGTATACCAAAACATGCTAAAAGGAAGATTGTGAATTTGGACCCAAAACATTGCTGTAGAAATTTGCAGGTCTGCCAATTGGGTCTTTCCATCATACCTGTGCAGAATTACAAGGTGTCTATCATAGGACCAAGGTTCTCCCATAATAACCTTTTCAACATCCGACTCCGATTCAAAGCCAAACAAAAGATAATTATCACCAGCATCCCGACATTAAAAAGCTGAGTCGTACGCCATAAAGGTCTAAAGTCTTAGCCACTGCATCAATGTTAACATTCCTCTTCGTAAGAAATTTTGCCACTAGAACAAACTCATGAATTTGTTTATCCCTTGAAAGAGAGACTTTTTCCTTCTTTATGAGTAAGAGAAAGTTTATTCCACTTAAAGAGCAAGATCATCCATAACAAGAAGAAACTGTTTCCCAAATCCCACAGAATAAACCCACAAGCCTTGACAGTAAACTTGTTACAGCAAGGAACAAAACAATTTCCCACAGATAGTTAAGAAAACCAACAACTACAGCCTAAAGTTTAGAGCATCAACCTAGCGGAGAAACTCTCTTTAGAATTTTCACAAACACTTATCGTGTAGCCCACAAAATAAGACCACAAAATAAACCCACGAGCCTTGACAGTAAACTAGTTACAACAAGGAACAAAGCAACTCCCCACAGAATGTGAAGAAAACCAACTACGTACTACAGCCTAAAAGTTGAGGGCATCAACGACCTTCATAGCCGAGAACCACCCTGTTATTTTAAGGGCAAGTAGTTTGTGTCGTCCTATTGGTACAAAAAGTTGATAATATCTTGACTATATTATGCTAAATTTGAAAATACAACCAAATATTCATTCGCTAGTGAGCGCAGAAACACTCTCACACACACCACGTTTCAGCCACGGCAAAACTATGGCCATTCACTTTCACTGACAAGTTCTCCACGTGTCACCATACAATACCCCTAACTCATTTGGCTGAAAAAATAAGGAAAACGAGCTGCCACAGCAACGATGGCAAGGTACACAAAAATTTACACAATTTTGTTGCAGTTTTAATTCATCACGTGTCAAGTTACGAGGGGGTAAAAGAGTGTGAATAATTCTACTACTTATGGCACATAATATGACAAATTATGACCAAAGTTGAGTAAAATTTGATGATCTTGCTTACAAATATCCAAATTGTTGTAATAGTGGGGACATCACGGCACTTATCACACTAAGGCGTGTCTACTTATCACACTCCCATTTTTTTCTATACATATGTCCAACTCTCACACTTCTTAGTTGTTACTCCTATAGCAATACAAACTTAAAAAACTAAAAGTGCGGAGAAACAGCGAGTATTAAGACATACATGGATGTTTCAAGACATTTCTCAGACCCACAATATCTAATGGCGTCTGACGGGTTAGAGAGTGACAATGCCGGCACGGTGAACTCATTGGACGGGGATGTCGTGTTGGCTTCGAGAAATCCTAAGAAGCGAGACGGGAGAAAAAAGTTTAAGGAGACAAGGCACCCTGTATACCGCGGAGTGAGGAGTAAGAACCCACAAAAATGGGTTAGTGAAGTGCGTGAACCCAATAAAAAATCGAGGATCTGGCTTGGGACTTTTCCCACCGCAGAAATGGCAGCGCGTGCACATGATGTGGCGACAATTGCACTCCGCGGCCGTTACGCATGTCTCAATTTCCCCGACTCGTTGTGGAGGCTTCCGGTTCCAGCTTTGACAGCGGCGAAGGATATTCAGCAGGCGGCATTGGAGGGGGCTGAGGCATTTCTGCCGGCAGAGTTGGTCGGCATTTCTGGGGATGACTTGACGCAGAGTTTAGAAAATGAAGCTACAGTGGCAGTGGCTGCGGAGACAGAGATAGAGCCCGCAGATACGTCTTTTATGGATGAGGAGGCGGTTTTCGGCATGGCTGAGCTGATGAGAAATATGGCAGAGGGGATGTTGTTGCCTCTACCACCTCATTGTTATGGTGGAGATAACATGGAAACTGACAGTGAGGTTTCATTGTGGAGTTATTCAGATTGATTGTTATTAGTAATATTATAGCTTAATGCAGCAGCGTGATGTGAGGGAAAGTTGGAGATGGCGATGTCATACTGTAGAAAAATAATTTGTTGTAACATTTGTTTGCACCAACAGAAATTATAATCCGTTTTGTGTTTTAGCTATATCAAACTTTAGTTGAACTGGATGTAGTCCATTGCTAATGCTCTAATAAAGTAATTGGATTTTGTGTTTGACGAGTGAAAATAAGGAGGTGATTATAAAAAGATAAAGAGAAAAAAAATAAAGGAGGAAATCTCCCATTTGCGATAAAGTGTGAACACATTACCATAAAATAAAATGTTCTGCAGAAGAAGAAGAAGAAGAAGAAGAAGAAGACGTGGAGACGTAGTGGACAAAGCTCAAGTGCTGCCATCTGAAACTCTCATCCTTTCTTCACGTGTGTGTGGGTTTTTGAAACAAGAAAGAGATAAAAAAGTATAGGGCAGTGGCGGGTTGTTTGTGGAAGCATTCGGCCATGGCTAGGGAGAAGAAGGAAGTAAAAGAAGTCATAGAAAGAAGCTGACGGGAATTGGGAAGAGACAAAGAAAATTATTGGTCCACTACCTCCTTCTCAAACAGAGGTGGGGCACAGTAATAAGAACTTATCTCGTGAAAAAAAAAAAAAAAAAAATACTCTTGAACCACTCAATAATAATTCAGAGATAAAAAGATAAAAAATAAAAAAGGAATGTGCCTATTGGTGGAATAGATTTCTCTTGATAAGGTTTGTGGGGTTTTAGTGTGTGTGCTAGAATTGGAATGAAAAATTAAAATTATTTTACTATTTAGTTTATTTTTACAATTCTTCATGGGCTCCACTGCATTTTTTATTACCATTTATAGGCTCTACTGTATTATTTTAACCAACTTTTATCTTTATTTACCGTACTTTCAGTAATAAGTTTTCAGTTTTAGTAAAATAAGCGGTATCTAAACACACTCTTAATCTTAGAGCAATGATATGTTCTTAATATATTTATAACAACAAAATTTAAGTGGCAAATTGTTATTGGTTCTCATTTGAATTACACCACTTTTTACTTATTATTAATAGTTTTGCTATTTAAAATTTATTGTGAAAATATTGTGTATATAGTATTATTTAATTTATTTTTAAATCTAATTTTTACTTTTTTTTTTATAAAAAGTTTCTAAAATAATTTAGGAATGTAAACTTTATTAAACCTCAATCATAAATACACTGTGAATTGGTACGTATTTCATCATCTTTTGCACTATCGTTTTGGACTTTGTGACAAGTTGATAGCTTTTTTAAAAAAGTTGTACCAAATTCAAATAAAAAAGCATTGCATTCCAATGTGGTATTAGAAAAGGCAATGCCGGCATGTGGGTTAGTGGTGGGAGTTGGGAATAGAGCTCCTTGGAAGCTTTTTATTATAATTATAAATAGCTAACATATTTTTGTTTATTTATAATAAAATCCCAAATTTGAATATCTTTTTTTCTAACTAACCAATTTAATCACTTTATTATCATTTTATTTTGTAAAACACCATATCAAATTCAACAAAATTTTTTTAAAAAATTATCAACAATTTATATCATTTGGCTTAATAGTCATAAGTAATATATATAACGGTAATCGTGAAACTGTATGCTGAAATAAGTCGGTATTAAAATATTTCATTTTAATAGAAAAATCGAAACTAACACCAAATCGGCATTCATAACATCAACTAAACATATGTGAGTTTCTTTATTTAGTGAGGGGGGCAAAAAGCCATTGCTTATAACACCAAACCAGCTTGAGTCTTGCCCAGCAACTAATAGTCATGCATCAAAAGTCCGAGCCATAGGATTCTTTTAGGTTAGTTTGAGGAATATGCTCAATCTTGATAATTTTGTTAGATTCTTTTCATTCCAACTGTAGTAGGGGGATAGATATATCATACTTTGTCAAAAGATTTAAAATTGCAACAAGTATCAAGCATTGGACTCTAAATAAGTTTTTTTGTCTTCTATTTTTGGGTGGTTCTTATTAGATGTTTAGACATGGATATCACCAATCAAACAATAAAAACAACAACCAAGCCTTAATCCCAAAGCTTTGGGGGTCAAATATGGATTCTCAATAGAGTGATCAAGAGTGTCCACATGTGGTGCAGTTTCAGTTGTCCTCTCAAAAAGCCAAAACCCCATTTCCTCTCTCTCCCTCTCTGAGTCTCTCTTCCTCAAGCGTTGCCTCCCCCGGCAGATCTCCAACCATTTAATCTTACTCCTCCATACCCTTCCCTCTCCTCACCTTATCATCAAGAAAATAGTGGCCACATGTATACACCCTAGCAAATCTTTACCTACTTTTTTTGGATAAGTCTTTGCCTATTTTTCACTGCATCTAGGATCCAATGCAATGTACTGCTTGTAGGGGATGCCCCAACTTGTATTTGTAGTGGATCTATTCATAATTAAATGACTAAATTTTATGCTGGCTGTCAACTTATAACCCTCCTTTTTCTAGGCTTGGGACCATATGCATACAAAATATTTGATGCTTAACACACACACACACTGAAGGAGTTAGATGTCATCTTATTAAAATGAAATTATCCAACATAGATATCATCTATCTAAATATTCCATATAACGATGATAACAACTTTGATTATGTCTAATTGTGGCTTTTTTAATCATGTTTTGTTAAGCCGTTGCATGTTTTATGAAGCCTTAAAACTTTTCTGGTTAAGTGAAATTGCCTTCTCCTTTTTTATTTTTATTTTTTATTTATTGTAAACTTGATTGGATTTCATTAATTCGGACCAATGTCCATTGAAATTACATCTTTCAAGATTTGCATTTCAATAATGGGAGGAGTGTCCTTAACCCATATTACACAATCAGATAAATTCCGAGCAGATTTAGCTGGCAGGTGAGTGGCTATATTGTTGATTCTTCTTGTGTGCGCAACTGTCTAGGAGCTAAAATTCCTAAAGTACCTCTTCACTCCTTCCACAATCTTCAAAATAGGTAAGGCAGGTGGTGTTGAGCCTTTAAGTGCTTGAGCAACCAGCAGAGAGTCCCCTTCCACCTCTATGTCCTTCAGTCCCAAATCCCAAGCCAGACAAACTCCCATCTCTGCTGCTTTAGCTTCTGCCTCTAGAGCCCCCCATGGGAATTCAACCCGTTTGCTCATGGCACCCATCAGTTGCCCTTTATCATTCCTAATTACAACACCAACCCCACAGCAACCTTGTTCCTTAAACACAGCAACATCTATGTTAACTTTGTACTTACCAGGGAGGGCAGAAACCTAGCACTCTGTCCGAGAGGTAGTTGGTGCAGCTTTGCCTTGGATTGGTAGGGAGTCACGCACCTGTGTCTCATATTTTCTAGCATCCTAAGCAATGGACTTCCCACATTTGCAGTTGCCTTTGTGCCTTACACAATTCCTATTATTCCACAAAACCCAAGCCATGATAGCAAACTCCTCCCAATTTTTCTCTCCAAGTGTCTCCATCAACAACCAGACAACATTAATGAACTCCTTTGGAGATTGGCTTGGACCGTCATGCTTAAGACTTGTTTCATTCCAGGCTTCCCTTGCAATGTGACACCCCACAAGATGTGGCCTGAAGATTCACTTTCTGCGATTGTAGTTGTTTGAGTGTATTGGTGGTCATGAGTGATGTGATGTTCTTTTGCTGCAATTTAAATGATGGGGGGTGGGGGGTTGGGGGGGGGGGGGAATTTGATTTGAATCTTATATGTCTTCGTTAGAAATACTAGGAAACGCCATTTTGCCTAAAGGTCGTTGGTGAGCGATGTGAGAATTTTGTTTTGATTGAATTTTAGTTTGAAAGCTCCACCCTACCTTTATTTCTTTTTGGTAAGTTACGCATACCTAATTAATCTTGAACCCACAACTCACCCTCCACCCCATTACTATGGTAAGAGAAAATCCCATGTGATCTGGAGCTCATTGGAAAGCTATGTCTTCCTTAAAAAATGCCTTTAGGCTTTACTCTCTTTTCAAGATGTCTTTTTGCTATGAATGTGTCCATGGATAAAATCTGATGGTGGTTTTTGGAATCAAGTGAATATATATTTATTCATACTTACCTATATGAGTAAGATTCTTATGAAGATTTGTATTGCCTTTGGGTTAGAAGGATTTGTGGTGCTCATAAACAGCGACTTGATCACTTAAGAACTGCCTTGCATATGCCTCTCCGAGAGAGACTTAATTTCATTGTTTACTCAAAGCCTTTACCAACAATGCTCATGAATGGATGGTGAATTTAGAACAATCATTGTTTAAATTCAAAGCACATGTTTGTGTGTGTTTGCCATTCCTTGCTTAGTATGTACAAATTATCTTTTAGAGCGGGATTAGCCTGTCAAAAATAGTTATTATGAAGTACTGGTCTAGTTGTATTGTTCCTCAAGGTAGAGACTTTAATATGAAAAGTATTGGTCAGGTTATTCTTTTGTGTGTGAGGCTTGAATCTTGCCCAGCAGCTAATAGTCATGCATCAAAACTCCGAGCCATAGGATTCTTTTAGGTTAGTTTGAGGAATATGCTCAGTCTTGATAATTTTGTTAGATTCTTTTCGTTCCAACTGCAGTAGGGGGATAGATATATCATACTTTGTCAAAAGATTTAAAATTGCAATAGGTATCAAGCATTGAACTCTTAAGAAGTTTTTCTGTCTTCATTTTTTGGGTGGTTCTAATTAGATGTTTAGACATGGATATCACCAATCAAACAATAAAAACAACAACCAAGCCTTAATCCCAAAGCTTTGGGGGTCAAATACAGATTCTCAATAGAGTAATCAAGAGTGTCTACACATGGTGTAGTTTCAGCTGTCCTCTCAAAAAGCCAAAACCCCATTTCCTTTCTCTCCCTCTCTGAGTCTCTCTTCCTCAAGCGCTGCCTCCCCCGGCAGATCTCTAACCATTTAATCTTACTCCTCCATACCCTTCCCTCTCCTCACCTTATCATCAAGAAAAGAGTGGCCACATGTATACACCCTAGCAAATCTTTGCCTACTTTTTTTGGATAAGTCTTTGCCTACTTTTCACTGCATCTAGGATCCAATGCAATGTACTGCTTGTAGGGGATGCCCCAACTTGTATTTGTAGTGGATCTATTCATAATTAAATGACTAAATTTTATGCTGGCTGTCAACTTATTGAAACTCTCCTCCTTTTTCTAGGCTTGGGACCAGATGCGTACAAAATATTTGATGCTTATCACACACACTGAGGGAGTTAAATGTCATCTTATTAAAAAGAAATTATCCAACATAGATATCATCTATCTAAATATTCCATATAACAATGATAACAACTTTGATTATGTCTAATTGTGGCTTTTTCAATCATGTTTTGTTGAGCCGTTGCATATTTTATGAAGCGTTAAAACTTTTCTAGTTAAGTGCTATTGCCTTCTCCAATTTTGGTTGCCTTTTGTCATTGGAATTACTTATAGACAACTTATACTACTGGCTTTCTATTTCCTAGGTACCACTGAATAGTTCTTAGATATGAAATCAGTGGTAGGAGGTTGGCTAGCAAGTATTCCATTTTTTTGTTGCATGATAAATGGAGTCTAGTATCCTGGAATTTAGAACCCATGATAGGAATATCATCTCTACTACACTGACTAAAAAGAATTTATGGTTCTCTTCAGATGTCTAATAATAATAGGAGTAAATGTACTTTTAGTCCCTACATTTTGACATTTTTCCATTTTAGTCCTTATATTTTATTTTTACCACTTTTAGTCCCTAAATCAATTAACGCCCTTCATTTAAGTCCTTGAAACTAACTTCCGCCACTAATCTAACGGGAACACTGACGGATGAATAAAATAATATTAAAAATTTAAATTTACTGTAGCTCAGCATATAAATTTTAAAAATTAATTTATTAATTTTAACTAAATAAAAAAAAATAAAAACAGAAATAAAAAGTCATGTTCAAACACATCTTCATCTTTTTGAAAGCCTAGACCCATTTTCTGGATCTTTGCCCACTTGTTGTCATATACAAATCTCTTTCTCTATCTCTCTCTCTCTCTAAGCACGCTCACCCCTGATCCTTCTGGCTAGCTGAATATCCTTGGGCATGATAGTGACTCTCTTAGCGTGAATGGCACAGAGATTGGTGTCCTTAAAGAGTCCCACAAGGTAAGCCTTAGTGGCCTCTTGTAGAGCGGCCACAGCGAAGCTCTGGAATCAGTGATCGGTCTTGAAATCCTGAGCGATTTCACAAACCAACCGCTAGAATGGGAGCTTTCGGATCAGGAGTTCCGTGCTCTTCTGATACTTCCTGATCTCACGGAGAGCAATGGTGGATATGGGGTAGTGATGGGTGGCAACTGTGAAGGGAGAGCCGGTGATGGGTGGGTTTGTTCTCTCATTTCTCTGTCTCGGCCCATCTCTCTCAGATCAGCATGAAGGGTGTGGGTTTGTTGGGACCGGCGTGGTGGATGGTGTTTGTTTGTGGAGATCAGCGTATGTGATGGACATCGGCGTTTGTGGTCGAGGTTGAGGTGTGGGTCATGGTGGTTGCTGGGCTGTGGAATCGATGAATCGGTGGTTGGGTTATGGAAATCGATGACTGGGTTGTGGGAATTGGTGGCTGGGTTATGGGATTCGGTGAGTGGGTTGTGTGGGTTTGGGTTTTGGTGGGTTTGGGTTTGTGGGTATGGATTTGGCGGTGGTGGTGTTGTTGGATTTTAGGTGGTGGTGGTGGTGGCTGCTGTGCTATGGGTTTGATGTCGTTGCTGGGTTTGATGAGAAAGAGCTTCATTTAATTTAAATAAAAAATGACCAATTAGCGAATATGGAAAATGTCGTTGTTGGGTTTGCTCTTTGATTCTGGGTTTGATGTTGTTGCTAGGTTTGATGTTGTTGCTGGAGATTGATTATAGGGAAGAACACAAAGAACATGAACATGTTCTTCATGTTCTTCCCAAAAAAAAGAGAAACAAAATTAATTGAAAATCTTTTCTTTTCTTTTTAAATTTTATTATTATTTTATTCATCCGTCAGTGTTCCCGTTAGATTAGTGACGGAAGTTAGATTCAAGGACTTAAATGAAGGGCGTTAGTTGGTTTAGGGATTAAAAATGGAAAAAATAAAATGTAGGGACTAAAATGAAAAAATATCAAAATGTAGGAACTAAAAGTACATTTACACCATAATAATAATGATGCGGAGAATCCTAAAGTTAGTGACATCCAGAAAGGTCCAGAAGCTCCTACTTCCTCAGGTGAAATTCAAACAAACTGGTACAGTAGCTTACTCCAGCAAGTCTCAGTCTATGTTATATGTTAACGTGTATAATATTGTGGGCTTTAGGCCCTGTTAGGTTACTTGTATAGCACACATTTTTCCTTATACTGCACACATATTTACTTGTACTGCACACATATGCCTCCTATATAAAGGTATCTATGTACATTTTTTCATTAAGAAATACAATACAAATACATTCAGTATTTCTAACATGGTATCAGAGCCACTGCTCTAATCCTTTGGTGTGTCACTTTTAAGCAGTCTTGTCTTCTTGGGTGTCATCTGCAGCTGTTGTTATGAGCAGCACCTCTGCCTCCACCGCGACTCCAGTACATCAAAGACCACTGCCTTGCCGTCACCATCGCTTCCGCCTCTCCGATCAGACCACAGATAGTACCATCGGAAAGCAATATCTTCGATCTACTTTTCTGTGAAATTTCATCTTCATCGGACCACACACGCGCCCCCACGCGCCACTTCAATTCTCGGTGTCACAGCCACGCGCCTCCACGCGCCGCCAACATCCTCCACGTGCCTCCACGCGCCTCCACTCGCTTCCACGCGCCTCCGAGATCATCCACGCGCCATACGCGCCGGCCACGCGCCTCACGCGCTAGACACGATTTGCTGACGTCATCATCTTGCCACGTCAGCCCTAGTGATATCATCATTGCTTACGTCAGCACCAGACCGTTGACCGCGTTGACTTTGACCGGCCGTTGACTTTGGCCGTTGACTTTTTGCTCGGGTTGACTTTTTCAGTCCAGGTTCTCCTTACCCAGTTTTTCGCGTAGATTTCATTTTTGTTGTCTATTTTTGCATACTGTGTCTCTAAATGGATAAAAATGATATTTTTCTTCCTCGCCCCATCAATACTATATTGGAGGGGAATAAGAATTACTTATCTTGGTCTCAAGCTATGCGTAGTTTTCTTAAGGGTCGCATGCTATGGCATTATTGTACTGGTGCAATCACTATTCCTATCAAAGAGGTAAGTGAAGAAGATGCTGCCTTCCTTAATCGCATGATTGAATGGGATAGTCATAACCATATGATCCTCACATGGATTTGGAACACTTCCATTCCTTCTATCTCCAATCTGTTGGGCAGCTTTGATGATGCAAAATCAGCATGGGATATGTTGGCTAAAAGGTACTCCACTACTCACGGATTTATGAAATATCAGTTAGTGGTTGAATTGCATCAACTTCGACAAGAGCTAAGGCAATCCATCAATGACTACTATGATCAGCTTCGCTTCATTTGGGACCAAATTGACCTTTTTGATCCAATTTGGGCATGCTCAAAGGATGTTCAACAATATGCTACAGTTAGAGATGAATTTCATCTCTATGAATTCCTGATGTTCCTTCACAAGGACTTTGAGTCCATCCGAGGTCAGCTTCTTAATCGCAGTCCTCCTCCCTCTCTTGATACTGCTGTAAACGAGTTGGTTAGAGAAGAAGCTCGTCTTGCAACCCTTCAAGCCCAGAATAAGTTCAATGTTTTGGCTATTACTCCTTCTGCTCCTCCCATTGAGCAACCTTGGCAATCAGGTGATTCCTCTGGCTCTAGCAATCGTCGCAAGCAGACTAACAAAAAGTTCTGCAATTATTGCAAGCGTCCTGGCCACACCATTGAGACTTGCTACCGTCGCAACAAATCTATTGCTGCTGTTGCTAATACTGAGCCTACTCTGCCGATGCCTTCCATTTTAGCTGAGTCCTAGTCTTCTAGATCCACTATCAACCTCTCCCCTACTGAACTACAGGAGATCATAGCTCAGGCTGTTCGTATGGCTGGTAATGCATCTCTTTCTACTGCTCTCTCAATTCTACCCGGTAAGTCTCAAACTTGGCTTTTTGATTCTGCCTGTTGCAATCACATGACACCTCAGTCGTCCTTATTCTCCAAACTTGACCCTGTACCACATCCTCTTAATATTCATATAACCAATTGTTCCACCATGCATAGGAATAGTCTAGGTTTTGTTTCGACCTCTAACCTCTCTGTTCCTGGGGTCTTCCATGTACCTAACCTATCCTATAATTTGTGCTCTGTGGGACAATTAGCTGAACTAAGATATCGCCTTATCTTTGACTATTCTGGGTGTATTGTGTAGGATCCGAGGACGAGGCAAGAGCTTGGAATCGGCCCTAGGATTGGGCGTATGTTTCCCATGGACAATCTTCATCTTCCACCTGTTGCTCCTGTTTTTGTTGCTACTGTTGCTGCTGCAGTTTCTTCCTTACCTTCTTTCGCACTTTGGCATTCTCGTCTTGGTCATGCACCATCTTCTCGGGTACAACAGTTAGCTTTTAAGGGTCTGTTGGGTTCTGTGTCCAAAGACAATTTTGATTGTACTTCATACCAGTTAGGAAAACAGCCAGCTTTACCTTTCAATAACAGTGAATCTATCTCTAATAGTATTTTTGAGTTAATTCATTCTGATGTTTGGGGACCTTCTCTTGTTACTAGTATTAGTAGATCTCATTATTTTGTTGTTTTTATTGATGATTATTCTCATTATAGTTGAATTTTTCCTATGAAATCTTGTTCTGAAATCTTACCAATATACAGTAATTTTGCAAAAATGGTTGAAACACAATTCTCTAAACATATCAAAACGTTTCGATCTGATAATGCTCTTGAATATACTCAATATGCCTTTCAAGCTCTGTTACATTCCTATGGCACTATACATCATCTAACCTGTCCAGGTATCTCTCAACAAAATGGTCGAGCCGAAAGAAAACTTCGTCATATTCTTGACACTGTCCGTGCTCTTCTTCTTTTTGCCAAAGTTCCTGCCCCATTTTGGGGTGAAGCCGCTCTTCATGCTATTCATCAGGTAAGCCAGTATCTGTCTGCTCCTCGATTGACTCATTATGCTGCTATTCTGCGCATTCTACGATACTTGAAAGGCACTCTCTTCCATGGCCTTTTCTACTCAGCTCAGTCTCCTCTTGTATTTCGTGCATTCTCTGATGCTGATTGAGCAGGAGATCCTACTGATCGCAGGTCCACTACAGGTTATTGCTTTCTTCTTGGTTCTTCTTTGATTTCTTGGAGAAGTAAGAAACAAACTTTTATGGCCCACTCCAGTACTGAAGCAGAATATCGTGCCCTTGCTGACACCACATCTAAGCTCCTTTGGCTACGATGGCTTCTTAAGGATTTAGGTGTGTCCACATCCTCTGCTACTCCTCTTTATTGTGACAACCAGAGTGCCATTCATATTGCTCACAATGATGTCTTCCATGAACGGATTAAACACATTGAGATTGATTGTCATTTTATTCGTTATCATCTTGTCCATGGTGCTCTCAAGCTCTTCTCAGTCTCCTCCAAAGATCAATTTGCTGACATCTTCACCAAGTCACATCCTAAGGGACGCCTTCGTGGTTTGGTTGACAACCGCAAGCTGGTCTCACATCTACCTTGAGTTTGAGGGGGGCTGTTAACGTGTATAATATTGTGGGCTTTAGGCCCAATTAGGTTACTTGTATAGCACACATATTTACTTGTACTGCACACATATGCCTCATATATAAAGGCATCTATGTACATTCTTTCATTAAAAAATACAATACAAATACATTCAGTATTTCTAACAGTATAGCTGCTGGGTACTGCATATCTGCATCCTTGCTATCTATCATAAATAAATGGGCTGTCATGAAATTTCCTTATCCTGGAGCATTGACTGCTCTGCAATACTTCACAAGTGCAGCTGGGGTCTTCATTTGTGGCTGGCTTAAGTTAATTGAGTACGACAGGCTTGACCTTTTGACCATGTGGCGCTTCCTCCCTGCAGCTATTATATTCTACCTTTCTCTCTTCACCAACAGTGAGCTCCTTCTACATGCCAATGTTGACACCTTCATTGTCTTCCGTTCAGCCGTTCCCATCTTCGTTGCAGTGGGAGAGACCCTCTTCTTGCACCAGCCATGGCCATCAATTAGAACATGGATGTCACTTGCCACTATCTTTGGAGGAAGTGTACTTTATGTGCTAACAGATTACCAGTTCACATTCATGGCTTATAGCTGGGCTCTAGCATACCTGGTAAGCATGACCATAGATTTTGTTTACATAAAGCATGTAGTCATGACTATCGGTTTGAATACATGGGGTCTTGAACTGTACAACAATCTTGAGGCTCTCCTACTGTTTCCTTTGGAGCTGCTTATAATGGGTGAATGAAGAAGATAAAGCATGAAATCACGGATGAGACGGATTGGTACTCTTTTCAGGTGGTTTTGCCAGTGGGGTTATCTTGTTTGTTTGGTATATCCATCTCTTTCTTTGGGTTTTCTTGCCGGAGGGCAATATCTGCCACAGGATTTACTGTTCTTGGTATAGTGAACAAGCTATTGTCTGTTGTGATTAATTTGGTTATCTGGGACAAGAATTCGACATTTGTGGGTACATTGGGGCTTTTGATTTGTATGCTTGGTAGGGTTTTGTATCAGCACTCAGCAGTCTACAAGCAAAAAGCCTAAAGATGTAAAAGAAGTAAAAACTCAAGAGACTGATGAGGAACAACAGAAGTTACTTGAAATGCAATGCAACAAAGAAAGCAACGGCAACCAGGAGGAAGCTGCTGAACCAGAAATGGGAAAATAAAAGGACTTTTATAAAGCAAAATCTATCATATTGCTATAAAATTCATTTCTTGGGTTCAGCTTTTCTGATTAGCAAATTCTTTGGTCCACAACTTGTTATTTGAACAGCCTAGACACTTCATTTATGAAAAGAATTTTCACAGTGCGATGGTTGGCTGTTCACGAATTAGCTGTACCTACCGTGAATACCAGTAAAAAATGAAGGTTATGTGGAGGTTCAGACACGACTGATAGGATTGAATTGGCTTTTTGTTTGATCCCATCTCATTTTCTCCGAAACTAATTCTTTCTGTGGACCTCTACAGTAGCAATAATTTGACATAGAAAATATATATTTAGATGTAATATTTACATTCTTTTGTTGTAATCTTGTTAAAACTTTCAATGATCCAAATGGTCACAGTAGTAGTGCCTTTGATGTTGATACTGATGCTTTCCACAATGCATCCATCAGTTTAGTGATTGGTAAATTTCTCATGGATCCTAAAGACCAATTAATCAACAATTGATTATTCATTATTGTGGGTTTCCCAAGTATGCCAGTTGGACTTGACTTATATGTGGACTTAAGTTGTTACTAATCTGCCCAATTCTCTCCTCATTTATCTTTTGCCTGATGCCATGAGAGGGAAAAAGGATTCCATCTTTTCTGAAGATTTTTTTTTTTTAAATCCTTCTAAGTTATTTGGTGAAATCTTCCAGTACAGCCCAGAGACATTCCCTAAACCCAACCAATGCAAACAAACAACACCTACTATTTAAGGTAAAAACATTATGAATTTGACCTTATGGTAACACATGTACTGTGGGTTCTAGTTTAGTCTTTTTTTCTTTTCTTTAAAAAAAAAAAATTATCAACCCAAATAAAAAAGAAGCGTTTTGATTTTTTTGGTTTTATAGTTAAAAAACAATCATCTAGAACAGTCCTCTAATAAGGAACTCGGTTCCCTCAACATAAAAAGGAAAAAAAAAAACCTATTAGTTTCTTGAGTCTCTTGACCTAAAGAGCATGGAGAAAGAAATTAATCCATTGATGTCTTAGTTTTTTTTTTTTTTTTTTTTTTCCTTTTGAGTCTACATTGATGTCTTAGTTTGATGGTATTGAATAATCATAATAAAATAATCTCATGGGTTAACAATAGATAAATATATGATCGACTTACATTTAAAAAGACCTTTATATGGTCAATATTAACTTTTAAAATATTCCACCGGGTGGATGGTTTCTTTTTAGAGAACAAAACTCATTCAGAGAACAAGAAACATCAACAGAGAGAATTCTAAGACTAAATCCTCAATGCTCATAGGCAATAAAAATAATTTTACTTGCTATAATTCATTCATAATTCAACGTATAACTTCTATCATCTAAAAGAATTTCAATGTTTACACTTACATTCACATCCGTTCTTATGTTTTTCTTTTTCTGAATTTCACAGTGACTATTTTACACAGTTGAAAAAAAAAAAAAAATTACACAAATTTCTTGCTTTATCATGGAGAAGGACACAGCAAACACAACTTGAAAAGCTTCAAAAACTCGCTGCACTTTGTGAACGTGAACAAACTCTTGCGTCTTCTACTAGGTTTCTTTTCCCTTCTCATGCCTTCTAAATCTTCTCTGTACATAAAATCCACATCATCCCCAGTGTCAATCATGTCATCTGACCCAAAAAAGCTATCCCCCATGATTTGATAATTCTTCTTAGAAGAGATACATTGCTTTGTACTCGTACTATCAGCTTCACAAGCAGTGTCTCTACATGAAACACCCGAATCCATGAATGAAACAAAACTCAAAGAACTTTTTTTGGGTTTTGGTTTCCTTGCAGAGTTTATTTATTTATTTATTTATTTTTCTGTGTAAGGTAGGGTTTTATACTGCATGCATGCGATTCGGAATGAATACGATTCCTAATGCTACACGGATTACAGGCCCAAAACAAAAATAAATAAATAACAATATATATATATATATATATTTTTTTTTTTTTTAAAGAAGAGAAATAAATAAAAAACGGGCTCTTAGGAAAAATATAGTTTATTTATACAACCCCAATTAGACTACACCTATGTCGTGGAGAGTGCTCTATGATAAAATTGATACGAAAAAGTTTGACCACAAAAACTTGGTTGTAAACTAAGGTTACAACTTCACTTAATACTTTTTTTTAATTGAATGTAAATTTTGAAAAATCCACCATTGGATTATATTTTCTTATTATATCCTCATGCTTGCAAAATTTTAATAAAATTAAATACCACTAGCTATGTTATCAATCAAATGTTTCAATTTCTAATTTTTGTACTAATTTTTGTAGTCTAAAATTATACATAAAAAATAATTTTATAGATCGAATAGTAAATAATATCAAATTAACATGAAATTTGACATGTGTTCCAAATTATCACCACATTCCTCACAACCACCCTCCGATATAACATGCCTATGTACTAGATTTGCCTTTGTTGGGATAATATCATGAGCTGTCCTCCAAATAAAGTGTCAAATCTTATGAGGAACTTGGATCTTCCAGAGCTTTTTCCGAAACTGCCTCATGCTATCACCATCTGAGCTTGAAGCAGATTCGATAGACTTACTCAAATCCATAGCAACTTTGTAGGCACTCCTAACCGAAAAATAAACCATTTGAAGTCTCTGCCCATATTTGTTTAACTTCAGGAAGTCGGGTACTTAGTGGAATACCTCCTATAATTTATGTCTCAAAGGGAAGGAAAATACGTTTAAGTAAACTAAAATTCCATCCCTTATCTTCAACATCAATCAGATCACTAACCATAGAGATTTGTGGATAAATAACTCTAGGGGAGATAACTTTAGATGAAGGAGAGTTAGGAATCCACTTATCCTCCCATATCCCGATTTTTTTACCATTGCCAACATTCCATCTAATCCCTTTTTTAACAATTTCTTGGGCTGCATAAATACTTCTCCACACATATGAAGGTCTATTTCCCAAAGAGGCATGAACAAAATCACAATCTTTAAAATAACGTGCCTTAAAAACTCTATAAACAAGAGTATTATTAGCCATTTGAAGTCTCCAGCCTTGTTTAGCCAAAAGAGTCAGATTAAAAGGCTTAAGCAGTTTGAAACCCATCCCACCACATGATTTAGGCACACACAACTTCTCCCAACTCAACCACGCCATCTTTCTTTCATCCTGTTTTTGTCCCCACAAAAAATTTCTAATCATACTAGTTAGATCATCACAAAGGGAATCAGGGATTTTGAAGCAGCTCATGGTGTATGTTTGGATAGCTTGAGCAACTGCCTTTATCAAAATTTCTTTCCCGGCTTTAGAAAGCAACTTCTCCTTCCATCCAGCTAACTTTTTTGCCAATTTTTCCTTCACAGCATTAAAAGTATTTCTTTTACTCCTCCTAACTAAAGATAGAAGACCTAGGTATTTTTCGTGCTGTCTAATAATCTGAGCTCCAAACCTTGTCTTAATTTCTTCTTGAAGTTGCTGATTTGTATTACTTGAGAAAAACAAAGAGGTTTTAGCCCTATTCAATTGTTGGCTAGCAGCATCTTCATAAACTTTTAAGACATGCTACAAAGAATCACGCTCCTCCAAGCTAGCCTTACAAAAAATAAGACTATTATCTGCAAAAAAATAAGTGTGAAAGAATAGGAGCACAACAACAACCAACCACCCCTTCCATCTTACCTTGTTGTACAAATTTTTTAATCAAAGCAGAAAGACCCTCTGCACAAATTAAAAAAAGATAAGGAGACAAAGGGTCCCCTTACCATAAACCTCTTAAAGGAATAATATTACCTCTAGGTTTACCATTAACACGTACAGAATAGGAAACAGAAGAGATACATTGCATCATCAAACCCCTCCACTTAGAATTGAAACCCAATTAATTTTTCCATAATTTTATCCAAGCAAGTCCATCAACTTGGTCATATGCCTTACTCATATCCAGTTTTAAAACCATCTATCCAATTCCCCTCCCCCCCCCCCCCTCCCCCCTCTTAGAATTGATGCGATGCATAATTTCAAAAGCTACCAAAACATTATCAGTAATTAACTTTCCATACATAAAAACCCTTTGGGTATCACTAAAAATTTTTGGTAAAACTTTTTTAAGTCTATTAGCAAGAACTTTAGAGGCCTACAAAGACTAATAGGACGATAATCAGTAATACGCTTTGGATCTTTATTTTTTGGTACTAAAACAATATGGGTTTTATTAAATTTTGGTGGAACAATACCAAGATTAAGGAAATCCAAAATAGTTTTAGTAACCACACTCCCAATAGAAGGCCAAAAGTGCTGGAAGAATAAGGGGGGTATACCGTTTGGACCAAGAGATTTAAGAGGATTCATTTGTTTAAGAGCTTTATGAACCTCTATTCCTTGAAAATCACTGGTAAGTCTTTCATTCATATCTGTAGAGACCTTTGGAACAATGGCTTCTAATAATTCAGCAAAATTTGATGGCCAAGAAGACTTGAACAAGTCAGAATAATATTTAAGCACCACACCCTCCATAGCTCTATCGTCCTCCTGCCAAATACCATCTTCATCAAACAGCCCCTCAATACAATTCTTTTGATATCAATTAGATGCTTTTGAGTGGAAATAACTTGTATTTCTGTCACCTGCTTGAAGCCAGTTTAGGCAAGATCTCTAATGCCACATCGAGTCTTCTTTGTCCAACCAACAAATGAGCTCCACCCGAGTATCCCTCATGGAGATAATATTTTCATGAGAAGTTGGTTGCATTTCTAGCCACTGTGGATGCTTTTGAAGATGAGCAATGTTCTTCCCAACATGTCTAAAACAGTTTTTGTTCCAAACCTCTAGCTTTGCACTGCAATTTTCCAAACAATTCTCAATTGGAAACTTAGTCCCCATATGTAAACCTTCCTCCCAAGCCGAGTTCACAACATCCTCACAACTTGAGTCTTTCAACCACATAGCTTCAAACCTGAAAAACTTAGTTTGCATTGGTTTTAATTTCTTCCTCATCAAATTCAACACTAGCGGATTATGGTCAAAAGCATAAAAAGTTCTATGAAAAAGCTTTGCTTGAGAAAATTTTATCACCTAATTCACTGTTGCTACAGCCCTATCAAGCCTTTCTCTAATTTGTGTTCCATCAGATTGTTGATATAACCAAGTAAATTTAGGACCAAAAAAGCCTAAATCACAAAGACCACACCAATTTAAAGAATCTACAAACTGCTGCATTTGTTGAGTAGGCCTAGTGGCACCACCTTCCTTCTAAGATGAACACATAAGTTCATTAAAATCACTAATAGCAAGCCATGGCAGCTGAGAAAGACCACTGAGATATTTTAATAAACTCTAAGATTCATATCTAAGAGAGGTCTCCGGTTGTCCATAGAAACCTGTAAGATGCCACCACCCTAAGCAATCTCCACTATTCACCTCAGCATCAATATTAGATGGAGATATTTTATAACATTCACTTGTATATCAATTTTCCAAAATAAAGCTAACCCTCTAGCACTACCTCTGCTAGGAACAATCAATCCTTTTTTGAATCAACAGTTATCACGTATCTTCACCATCCAATCTCTATCCGATTTTGTTTCCATTAGAAAAACAATTTTGGGCTCTTTTTGTAACGACCCCATCCCAACTGTGTAGATATTGTCTGCTTTGGGACCCATACCCTTCACGGTTTTGTTCTCCTCCAAAGTACACAGCAGTGGGGGAAAAGACATTTACACATTAAAGAGAGGTCATTCCTTATAAACACATTCTCATGTGCTTCCTTAGGCGATGTGGGATTCCATAGAATGTAAGACCCCCCTTTTGGGTCACTACAATCTACCCCCCTTACGGGCACATGCAAACTTGCGTATGGGGCCCACACTTCTGGCTAGGGCGTGGCTCTAATACCATCTGTAATGACCCAACTGTATAGATATTATCCGCTTTGGGACCCATACCCTTCACTGTTTTGTTCTCCCCCAAAGCACACAGCAATGGGGGAAAAGGCCTCTACACATTAAAGGGAGGTCATTCCTTATAAACACATTCTCATGTGCTTCCCTAAGTGATGTGGGATTCCATGGAATACAAGACCCCCTTTTTGGGTCACTACAATCCACCCTCCCTTACGGGCACACGCGTTCTCGTGTGTAGGGCCCACACTTCTGGCTAGGGCAGGACTCTGATACCATCTGTAACGACTCCGCCCCAACTGTGTAGATATTGTCCGCTTTGGGACCCACATTATAGTCACCCAAAAGGGGAGTCTTGCATTCCATGGAATCCCACATCGCTTAGGGAAGCACATGAGAATGTGTTTATAAGGAATGACCTCCCTTTAATGTGTAAATGTCTTTTCCCCCCACTGCTATGTGCTTTGGAGGAGAACAAAACCATGAGGGGTATGGGTCCCAAAGCGGACAATATCTACACAGTTGGGGCGGGGTTGTTACAGATGGTATCAGAGTCATGCCCTAGCTGAAAGTGTGGGCCCTACACGCGAAGACGCATGTGCTCGTAAGGGGGGTGGATTGTAGTGACCTAAAGGGGGGGTCTTACATTTTATGTAATGCCACATTGCCTAAGGAAGCACATGGGGATGTGCTTATAAGGAATGCCCTCCCTTGTTGTGTATGAGGCCTTTTCCCCAGCACAACCTAAGAAAGAACAAAACCTTGAAGGACTAAGAAAGCCTTCAGACCGCCTAAGGAGGACAATATCATACACTTCTATCCTAATCACCTCTTTTAAGGCATTAATTATACGAAGGTTCCCAAGCCCCCGACAGTTCTAACTTAACAGACTAATTGGTCCTGGTGGGGCTGCTCAACAGCCTCTGTCGATCCAAAATGAGTTGCTAAGAGTTCACTTAGCTTCAAAGTTTCCTCCTCAATTTTTACTTTCTTCTCCTGAGATACAGAGAGCATAGTGCCACTAGTCTTTCTCTTGAAACCCAAAGCCTCCTCTATATCTCCAACACTGTCCTTGATACCCTTTGGAGGAAGTCTAAACCAAACACTTTTAATATTTTCCTTAATCTGACCCTTTTCTTTCTTATCCAAACTTAAAACTTTAGATTTTACATTGGCTTTGCCTTTAGACCCATGGTATTTCCTTCCTTTATCCACACTAACACAACCATCAAATTTTCAAGAAATTATAAGGTCCTCACTCCTTATGGTGCACAAGTGATGTGTTCCACTATTCCAGTAAAAAATTCTCACTTGTTTAAAATTATGGAGTTTTAAATAAAAACTAAATACTGACTCATCAATTTTAAATAAGTGGGAGTCTATAATTTCTCCAGATTTTCCTAAGATTCTCCATAGCCCCACAATTCATGGGATTAGAAACGTGAATAGCATGCAACTTATCCATTTTGTCAACTACCTCTTTATCTCCAACAATTTCGGAATTTGCATCACAATTGACCTCAAGAGGTACTTCTAAATTAATCGTATCAGACTTCCAAATATTCAAATTTGAACCTCCACCATCCTCGATTAACTCCCTGTCTATCTCCCTAATTTTTTGCTCAAAATTCGAAACTGCATCACCAACTTTTGAAATTTCAGTAACTTCCATTGACTCCATATCTAAATGCCTATTTCCAATATTTATAACTACCTTCTGAGACACCTCCACCTCCCCCAACTCCTGATCAAAACTACCACCACCTTTCTCCATCCCCAATGAAATCCCAGTCACCAGCCTATGAACAGAACCAGTTAGAGTTTGATTAAACTTGAGGATTATTCAACATTGAAGCTTCTCTTGATGGTATGAAGGCGTCTTCGCCAAAACTAGCAACTTCAACAACTGATTTTCTAGAATTATAGAATTGAGCAGCGCGAATCCATGGACCAAACTGTTGATCTTCCAACTTCAGAGAGCATTTACTTCTCAGCCAAAGAGGACAATCCTTATTATCATGAGTAACCTTCCCACACCAATAACAGATATTCGGTAATCGTTCATACTTGAAAGAAGTCCAATTCTCACAACTCCCATCCAATGAAATAATTCTTCCACGACAAAGAGCTGCTGACTTCCCCCAAAGTATCACCAATATCCATTGCAATCTCAGGAGATAACATACTAAAAGGAAGATTGTGAATTTGGACCCAAAACATTGCTGTAGAAAGTTGCAGGTCTGCCAATGGGGTCTTTCCATCATACCTGTGCAGAATTACAGGGTATCTATCATAGGACCAAGGTTCTCCCATAATAACCTTTTCAACATCCGACTCCGATTCAAAGCCAAACAGAAGATAATTATCACCAGCATCCCGACATTAAAACGCTGAGTCGTACGCCATAAAGGTCTAAAAGTCTTAGCCACTGCATCAATGTTAACATTCCTCTTCGTAAGAAATTTTGCCACTAGAACAAACTCATGAATTTGTTTATCCTTTGAAAGAGATAAACTTTTTCCTTCTTTATGAGTAAGAGAAAGTTTATTCCACTTAAAGAGCAAGATCATCCATAACAACAAGAAACTGTTTCCCAAATCCCACTAAATAAACCCGCAAGCCTTGACAGTAAACTAGTTACAACAACGAACAAAGCAACTCCCCACAGGAAGTGAAGAAAACCAACTACGTACTACAGCCTAAAAGTTGAGGGCATCAACCTTCATAGCCGAGAACCACCCTGTTATTTTAAGGGCAAGTAGCTTGTATCGTCGTATTGGCACAAAAAGTTGATAATATCTGGACTATATTATGCTAAATTTGAAAATACAACCAAATATTTATTCACTAGCGAGCGCAGAAACACTCTCACACACACTACGTTTCAGCCACGACAAAACTTTGGCCATTCACTTTCACTGACAAGTTCTCCACGTGTCACCATACAATACTCCTAATTCACTTGGCTGAAAAAATGGAAGGAAAACGAGTTGCCACAGCAAAAATTGCTAGGTTCACAAAAATTCACAATTTTGTAGCGGTCAGGTTACGAGTGGTAGAAGTAGTATGAACAAATATAGACACAACTTTTTTCTCTACTGCTTATAACTAGTAATGTGGCAAATTGTGATAAAAGTTTAGTAAAATTTTATGATCTTGTTTACAAATATCCAAGTTGTTGTAATAGTGGGGAACATCACGCCACTTATCACACTAAAGCGTGTCTCCTTATCACACTCCCAGTTTTTTCTATATATATGTCCAACTCTCACTCTTCTTAGTTCTTACTCTACAGCAATACAAACTTAAAAAACTAAAAGTACGGAGAAACAGAGAGTATTAAGACATACATGGATGTTTCAAGACATTTCTCAGACCCACAATATCTAATGGCGTCTGACGGGTTAGAGAGTGACATTGCTGGCACGGTGAACTCGTTGGACGGGGATGTCATGTTGGCTTCGAGGAATCCTAAAAAACGAGATGGGAGAAAGAAGTTTAAGGAAACAAGACACCCAGTGTACCGTGGAGTGAGGAGTAAGAACCCACATAAATGGGTTAGTGAAGTGCGTGAGCCCAATAAAAAGTCGAGGATCTGGCTTGGGACTTTTCCCACCGCAGAAATGGCAGCGCGTGCACATGATGTGGCAACAATTGCACTCCGCGGCCGTTACGCATGTCTCAATTTCGCTGACTCGTTGTGGAGGCTTCCGGTTCCAGCTTCGACAGCAGCAAAGGATATTCAGCGGGCGGCATTGGAGGCGGCTGAGGCATTTCGGCCGGCAGAGTTGGTCGGTGATTCTGGAGATGACTTGATGCAGAGTTTAGAAAATGAAGCTACAGTGGCAGTGGCTGGGGAGACAGAGATAGAGCCGGAAGATACGTCTTTTATGGATGAGGAGGCGGTTTTCGGCATGCCTGAGCTGATGAGAAATATGGCAGAGGGGATGTTGTTGCCTCCACCACCCCATTGTTATGGTGGAGATAACATGGAAACTGACAGTGAGGTTTCATTATGGAGTTATTCAGATTGATTGTTATTAGTAATATCATATATAGCTTAATGCAGCAGTGTGATGTGAGGGAAAGTTGGAGATGGCGATGTCATACTGTAGAAAAGAATTTGTTGTAACATTTGTTTGCACCAACAGAAATTATAATCCGTTTTGTGTTTTAGCTATATCAAACTTTAGTTGAACTGGATGTAGTCCATTGCTAATGCTCTAATAAAGTAATTTGATTTTGTGTTTGACGAGTGAAAATAAGGAGGTGATTATAAAAAGATAAAGAAAAAAAAAAATAAAGGAGGAAATCTCCCATTTGCGATGAAGTGTGAACACATTACCATAAAATAAAATGTTCTGCAGAAGAAGAAGAAGAAGACATGGAGACATAGTGGACAAAGCTCAAGTGCTACCATCTGAAACTCTCATCCTTTCTTCACGTGTGTGTGGGTTTTTGAAACAAGAAAGAGATAAAAAGAATGTTGATCATGGAAGCATTCGGCCATGGCTAAGGGAGAAGAAGGAAGTAAAAAAAGTCAGAGAAAGAAGCTGATGGGAATTGGGAAGAGACAAAGGAAAATTATTGGGCCACTACCTGCATCTCACGTAGAGGTGGGGCATAATAATTAGTACTCACCCCGTGAAATAAGAAGTATACTCTCGAAGCATTCAATAATAATTCAAAAGAAAAATGATAAGAAATAAAAAAGAGGTGTGCCTATTGGTGGAATAGATTTCTTTGGGATAAGGTTTGTGGCTTTTAGTATGCGCTTGGATTGAAATGGAAAATTAAAATTATTTTATTATTTAGTTTATTTTTACTATTATTTATGGGCTCCATTGTATTTTTTGGCATTATTCATGGGCTCCACTATACTATTTCAACTAGCTTTTACATTTATTTACCAGACCTTCAGTAATAATTTTTCAATTTTAACAAAATAAACGATATCCAAACATACCATTAATCTTAGAACAATAATATGTTCATAATATATTTATAACAACAAATTCTAGGTGGCAAATTGTTATTAATTCTTATTTGAATTAGGTCACTTTTTACTTATCATTAATAACTTTGCTATTTAAAATTTATTATAAAAATATTATATATGCAACATTATTTGATTTATTTTTAAATTTAATTTTTACTTTTTTTCATAAAAAAGTTTCTAAAATAATTTAGCGGATTCTAAGAGGATATTTTAATAAAAGTCAATCATAACTGCACCGTAAATTGGTACGTATTTTATCATCTTTTGCACCATCATTTTGGACTTTGTGACAAGTTGATAGCTTTTTGTAAACGGTTAGTTTTTTTTTTAATTTCGGAT
This sequence comes from Quercus gilva, assembly GCA_023621385.1. Classification (NCBI taxonomy): domain Eukaryota; kingdom Viridiplantae; phylum Streptophyta; class Magnoliopsida; order Fagales; family Fagaceae; genus Quercus; species Quercus gilva. Next base: position 58,487,964 of record CM042480.1, on the reverse strand, counting down.
AGTACAATTTCAAAAAGTTGTACCAAATTCTAGCATTCGAATGTGATATTAGAAAAGGCAATGCCGGCATGTGGGTTAGTGGTGGGAGTTGGGAATAGAGCTCCTTGGAAGCTTTTTTATTTATAAATAGCTAACATATTTTTGTTTATTTATAAGAAAACCCCAAATTTGAATATCTTTTTTTCTAACTAACCAATCTAATCACTTTATTATCATTTTATTTTGTAAAACACTATATCAAATTTAACAAATTTTTTTAAAAAAATTATCAACAATTTATATCATTTGGCTTAATAGTTATAAGTAATATATATAACGGTAATCCTGAAATTGTATGCCAAAATAAGTCGGTATCAAAATATTTCATTTTAATAGAAAAATTGAAATTAACACCAAACCAGCATTCATAACATCAACTACACATAGGTGAGTTTCTTTATTTAGTGAGGGGGGCAAAAAGCCATTGCTTAAAACATGATGGTGCTCCACACTTTGCTTATAACATGATGGTGCTCCACACTTTCGTGGTGAGAAAAACGGAAAACCCCACTTCACCATAAAGCGGGATGAAGATAGGCATTCAGGGTTACCTTCATCTCAAACTTATAATTCCATTAATATTAATTCCATTAAACAATCATAACCTGCTGTTTGATTCAACATCATCCTTCCTAACTAATAATAAATTCTAAAGATTCTATAGAGGAAAAACAACCTACATCAGCTGCTTGCTTCATTTCATGGAGGTTGTAATCTCTGTTGCTTCATTCAACATCATTTTTCCTGACTAATAAAGATTTTATAAAAAAAAGGCACACATTTAATATGGTAACAAGACTGGTATTAGGTGCACAAAAATAAAGTTTTTTTTATTTTTTTATTTTTATTTTTTTTCCGAGAGAGAGTTGCACAAAAATAATGTTAGTTGCGATTGTTGGACAGCCTATCATGTTGCCTGAAAAATAAAATTTTAACCATCAGCAGACTGCAACATACAGTGCCGCATATAAGAATAAAAATATTGAAATATTTCAGAATCAAATAGGAACAATTGATGCTGATATGATCTTTCTGTGCCTAGCAATAAAAAGGTCTCAAAGTCACCATTAAGCCTTTTCATTTTTAGGATATAGCCCTTCTATTCAAGGATTCTAGAACATCGTTGCATAATCTTAATCATAAAATTAAAACTACTCTCAATCCTATAGAATCAATGGAAAAACAATACATTGTCTTTTCAGGTTTAAGTGTTTAACGTTTCAATTTTACCTAATTAAAAGGTTTAAAATCCAGAATCTACTGTAATAGGTATACCTTGATCAGAGGTAATACAAATTCAGGTTTTTTTTTTTTTTTTTTTTTTTTTTTTTTGAGAATCCATAATGTGATGCATTAAAATTAAGGAATACCAGCTAAATCAGAACGGTAGAAAGACACTACATCAGATGGGACATTTTCCATCCAAATTACACAAGTTGGAATATTAGCTGCTAACTAAGCCAAATTATGCGCAACTGAGTTACTCTCTCTCATAGTGTGAGAGTAGGACAATTTAGAAAAACTTGTAGCTACATTTAGAGTGTCTTGTACTAGCAAACCAAAAGGAGCTAGCCCGGGGTTACTACAGTTCAAAGCTGACATCACAATTGAAGAGTCACCCTCTAGTACAACTTGAAGAGTCACAATTGAAGAGTCACCCTCCAGTACAACTTGGTAGATGCTCATAAATAAGTTTACTTAACAAGAATATGCGAAATTAAAGAGTCACTCATTCACAATATATAGAAGCCAATGAATTTTGCGTTCATTTTTTTGGGGCTATGTAAGAAAACAGAGTATAACAAACACAGAGAAGCTAAAGTGAAAGAGAAAGAGAGAAAGAAAGAGAATCAAGAACTGAAGCTTTGTGAAAATATCTGAATTCAATTGATTAAAAAATTAGTTACAGAAAGATTATATATAGCCCAAAGAACGAAAGAGAATAATCTAACCACCTCTAACCAATTCCAATTTACACGGATCAACTTCCCACCATCTGAACATTACAACATACAACTGATCATCATCTTACACGTGTTAACATGAACTAACTACACTACAACAGAAAACTACAAGTAAATTGATTATACTGCTATATAAAACTACAGGTCGTATACTTTGTAGCTGAGGCAATTGTCATTTGCAAACTTCATCAACACATGCATACTCTGCCTCTTTGTCTAATCTGAAACCTCATCTTGAAATACTCTCATTTACCTTCAAACTTTGACATTCCCCCTCAAGATGAGCATTTAATCTGCTGCTTGCATTTGCATCTGTTTTCTTTGCAACTGATCCATCACCATATAAGACTTTACATTCCCCCTGAGGAAGAGAAGCTGAAGCATGAATGTTCATAACATTCATTTTACTTAACAAATGTCTCAACTGTGAACTGTTAAGAGCCTTAGTGAGCAAATCTGCCAGCTGAGTGTGTGTGGGAGGGAAAAATAGCTTAACCACATTGTCTTGTACCTTATCTCTAACAACATGACAATCTACCTCTATGTGTTTGGTTCTCTCATGAAACACAGGGTTTTCTCCAATATAAATGGCTGCTTGATTGTCACAAAACAAAAGAGCAGGCTGAGGATGCCCAATCTCCAAATCCTTCAACAATGATAGTAGCCAAGTCAGCTCACACATAGTGACAGCCATAGCTCTGTATTCTACCTTAGCAGAAGATCTAGACACTATAGATTGCTTCTTAGACTTCCAAGAGATTAGGGAATCACCTAAAAATATGCAATAGCATGTGGTTGATCTTCTGATGTCTATACAAGATGCCCAATCAGCATCTGTATAAGCCTTCAAATGAAAATCTAAAGATGCAGACAAGAAAATTCCTTGACCTGGACACCTTTTTATGTACTACAAAATCTTGTAAGCTGCATCTAAGTGAGGCTTCCTTGGTTTGGACATGAATTGACTCAACTTGTGAACCGGGTAAGCTATGTCTGGTTTGGTGATGGTTAGGTATATCAATCTACCAACTAACCTTTTGTAGACTCCAGGATCAGGTAACAAAGTACCTTGTAGCTTGCTTAACTTTAAATTTTGCTCCATTGGTACTTTACTAGGCTTACAAGCTGACATACTAGCATCCTTCAGAATCTCCAAAGCATATTTTCTTTGGCATAAGCTGATCCCTTTGGCTGATCTGGCTATTTCAAGACCAAGAAAGTATTTCAAACCTCCAAGGTCTTTAAGCTTGAAGTGTTGATCTAAGGAGACTTTGAGTGCTTCAACCTCTTGAACATTGTTGTTGGCTATGAGAATGTCATCAACATAGACCACCAATGCTATGAAAGAACCATCAAGCCTCCTTGTAAACAGTAAGTAATCAGCCTTGGATTGCTTAAAACCAAGTTGTTTGACAATAGAACAAAATTTAGAATTCCATTGCCTAGAGGCCTGTTTGAGTCCATATAAAGATTTGTTTAACTTGCAAACAACATTCCCCCCTTTGTTATGAAAGCCTTGAGGGAGTTGCATGTACACCTCCTCATGTAAATCCCCATTCAAGAATGCATTGTTGACATCTAACTATACCAAGTGCCATCCTTTCACAGCAGAGATAGCAAGAAGAGTTTTAACAGTAGTTAACTTGGCAATAGGTGAAAAGGTGTCAGTAAAATCTAACCCCTCTTGCTGAGTAAATCCCTTTGCAACTAGTCTTGCTTTATACCTCTCCACAGATCCATCTGCCTTGTATTTAACCCTATAGACCCACTTGCATCCAATTGCCTTTTTGTTGGAAGGCAAAGGAGTAAGTGTCCAAGTATTGTTAGAAACCAAAGTTGCAATCTCAGCATTCATGGCATCTTTCCACATAGGATCCTTAATTGCCTCATGATAAAATCTTGGTTCAGGGATTGAGGTAATAAGGGAGCAAAAATGGGCATAGGAAGAAGAGAGTTGGGAAGAATCAATGTAATTAGAGAGAGGATATTTGGTACCTGATGGATGAATAGAACTTGACTTGTTGTTGCTGAGATGAGTGGACTGTGTAAGTTCATTTGAAGTAATGGTGTTGCATTTGTAATCCTTCAAGAATGTAGGAGCCTTAGAAGGTCTAGAAGATCTTCGTAAGGAAGGAATAGATGTAGGTGGATCATTTATAGGATTTTGAGCAACTGAAGGAATAAGAATAGATTCTGCAGAAGTGGAATGACTAGAATCTGATATGACAGATTCGGGTGCAACATAACTAGGGATGACAATATGGATAGGATTAGCTGCTTGTTGTGAAATTTGGGTAGGATTACAAGGTGAAAGGGAAGTGTGTGAAGAAGGAAGGACAAGATTAAGAAATATGGCATCAACTGGGGTTGCCACATTAGGACAGATATGAGGAAAAGATATAGAAGCTTGTGGTGAATTGATAGAAGAGATGAAAGGAAAAACATGTTCATGAAAACATACATCCCTTGAAATGAAAAGTTGTTTGGTTATCAAATTCAACAATTTGTAACCTTTGACATCAAAAGGGTATCCAAGAAAGACACAAGGAATAGATCTAGGAGCAAATTTTGATCTATTGTGAGCTAAGGTAGATGCAAAACATAGACATCCAAACACTTTTAAGTGATTATAAGAAGGAGTTTTGCAGTAAAGTTTCTCAAATGGAGTTTTATGATCCAAAACAGTACTAGGCAGCCTGTTAATAATGTGAACAGCTGTCAAAACACAATTCCCCCAATAGCAAAGTGGAATATTTGACTGAAATTTTAATGCTCTAGCAATGTTTAAAATGTGTTAATGCTTTCTCTCCACAACTGAATTTTGTTGTGGAGTAGCAACACAGGAGTGTTGATGTACAATCCCATGTTGAGCGTAAAAATCTTTGATAAAAAATTCTTGAGCATTGTTAGTCCTAATTACTTTGATATGAGATTGAAATTGAGTAAAGATCATGTTATAAAAAGAGATTAACAAAGGCCTAGTTTCTGTTTTGGATTTCATTAGATAAACGCAAATGGATCTTGTAGCATCATCCACAATTGTAAGAAAGTATCTAAAGCCATCATGAGTTGCTTTAGCAAAAGGTCCCCATACATGACAATGTATTAAATCAAAAGCATGCTCAGATATTTGATTAGAATTAGGAAAGGGTAATCTTTTGAATTTGGTAATTAGACAAACAACACATTCTTTATTGAAATGAAAAGAAGGTACATCTGATACACAATAAGGAAGTTTGTCATCAGACACATGTCCTAATCTAAGATCCCATAAGTATGACTTATTGACAGTAGAATCATTAGAAATAGAATGAACAAAAGATTTGAAAACTGACTCTAGAACAATAGTTGCTTCTGAAGCAGTCTTGCAATTTTCTGAGGTTTGCAGCAGATAAAGATTGTTGTGAAGCTTACCCAATCCAATCACTCTCCAACAAGTAAGGTCCTGTATAAAACAGTAGTTTGAAAGAAAAACCAAACAGCATGATAATGATTTGGTTAATTTGCTCACTGATATCAGATTAAATGAAAAGACTGGAACACAAATCACATTTTCAAGAATCAATGTTGGGGTAAGTTGGACAGTGCCTATGTGTGTGACAAGAACCCTTTCACCATTAGGAAAATGTACAAAGGATGACAAGGAACTAGTTATGTTGGTGAAAAGGGATATAGAATGAATGATGTGATCAGTGGCTCTTGTGTTTAGAACCCAAGTTTCAGCATTATGAGCTATTTTATTTGAAGGATTTTCAGAAAAAAAAAATTTTGAATTCTTTAAATTAAGGCAAACAAAATCCTGGAAAGAAGCACAAGAAATACCTGAGAGAGCAGAATTGGTTGCATGAACAACATCTGGACTGGTAGAGGAAGAAGCATGAGAGCTCAGCATTGACAGTAGTTGCTGGCATTGCTCAGCTATGAATGGAAAGGAGCTTGAAGCAATAGCCTCGGGTTGACCATTTTCACCATCAAAAATCACTTGATTTGCCACCGAAATTTTGCCTCTTTGCTTGTATCCTGGTGGAAATCCTACTAGTTTGTAGCATTTTTCCATGAAATGGCCAAGTTTTCCACAATGACTGCAGACAGGTCTGCCCTTGCCTTTATTCTTTCCTCCTTGATTGAATCCTTGAGTCTTGACTGCCAGAGCTGTTGAATCAACTGACATACCACCTCCATTGAAACCTAAAGCCCTCTGCCTCTCTTCTTGTATCACCAAAGGGCTTTGTCAATTGAGGGACTTGGGTCCATCATCAGAATCTAAGTTTTGACTTGTGAGAAAGCTTCATTCAAGCCATTAAGGAATTGCATCAATGCATCTTGATTATTGAAGAGTGTGATTTTATCATTCACTCCACAAATGCATCAGCCACATGAACAATATGGTGAAGGCCTGAGATTAAGTAACTGATCCCATGATGCTTGAAGATTAGTGAAGTAGGTAGTCACGGTTGCATCTCCTTGCATAATTGTTGAGATCATCTTCTGAAGCTGTGAAATCCGTGGACCATCAGCTTGAGAAAAACAGTTTCTGAGTGAATTCCAAACCTCCATTGCAATGTTTCTGTAGATCACACTTGCAGTGATGTGAGGTGAAACAGAATTCAAAATCCATGAGGAAATCATGGACTTGTTCTTCGACCAAGCAATTTTCTCCAGGGGTGTGACAGCCATAGAAATTGTGACAGAGCCATCAACAAAACACAGCTTGCTCTTCGCATCTAGTGCCATAAGCATAGCCCTAGCCCAATTGGGGTAATTATCCTCAGTTAAGAACTAAGTAACAAGAATCGCACTTGGTGACTCTCCATGGTGCAAAAAGAAAGGGCTTCTCGGATCCTCTATTGGAGAAAGCTCACGATGAGCATTAGATTGAGAAGCAGTGGAAGAAGGAGCTTGATCTTGATTCGCCATTAATGGAAGCAAAAATGCTCTGATACCATGTAAGAAAACAGAGTATAACAAACACAGAGAAGCTAAAGCGAAAGAGAAAGAGAGAAAGAAAGAGAATCAAGAACTGAAGCTCTGTGAAAATATCTGAATTCAATTGATTAAAAAATTAGTTACAGAAAGATTATATATAGCCCAAAGAACAAAAGAGAACAATCTAACCACCTCTAACCAATTCCAATTTACACGGATCAACTTCCCACCATCTGATCATTACAACATAAAACTGATCATCATCTTACACGGGTCAACATAAACTAACTACACTACAACAGAAAACTACAAGTAAATTGATTATACTGCTATATAAAACTGTAGGTCGTATACTTTGTAGCTGTGGCAATTGTCATTTGCAAACTTCATCAACACATGCATACTCTGCCTCTCTGTCTAATCTAAAACCTCATCTTGAAATACTCTCATTTACCTTCAAACTTTGACAGGCTGAAGAATGTAGAATTTTGCTTTTCTTTGATACTAAAAACAACAGCAATGAAGCCTTTTCTTTGATACTTAATCTTTTGTTAAATGTTTTGAAGCATTTCGTGCCCTTCCCAACATCATTCCCAAATTTTACACCATTTCTTATCGTTTTTCTCCTTGTTAATTGGAAGGGCCTCTTAAAATCCATCAGTAATTTAGAGAGAGAGAGAGAGAGTGGCAGAATAATTTCTCAAGAGCATTTTAATACATAGACACACATACTTAACCACATGGCCACAAAGACTTCACTAATATGAAACATACAATACAAAGGGCAAAAAAAATTAAATAACATCATCTTGACCAAGGATTGAATACTTGGACTGAGCTTGATTAAGAAGGAACATTAAATTTTAGATATTATCTTCACTTGCTCTAGCCAAAATCAAGATAAAAAGAAAAAAAAAATGGCAAAGTTTAGTTACAAAATTGATTGTAGTCTATGGTTACAACCTACTAAATATCTTTTTATTGGAGGTAAATTTTGACAAATCTACCATTGGATTACATCTTCTTCTTATATCCTCAATGCTTGCAAAATTTCTAGAAAATTAAAGATCAATAACTATGTCATCAATAAATTTTTTAAATTGCAAGTTTTTGTAATTTAAAATTATACATAAAATATAAGCTTATAGAACATATAGTAAATAATATCTGATTGACACAAAATTTAACATGTGTATTAAGAGCATAAAGAACATGTAATTCAACAGTTATATTTTCAAAATATTTAGTAATGCTTATTTTATTGAGTAAGACTATAACTTTAAGTTATAACCAATTTTGTAGAACTTTGTCCTAAAAAAATATTATATATATATATATATAATATTTTTTTCCAATTCCGAAAAAATGAAAACCAATATATAAAAGAGCACTCAAGATTTTGGCATAGTACGAAAACTCTAGAATTATCTCATTTTCCAATCTCAAAAGCTCCTTCATCAATTATAAAGTATCATTTTAGACCACACCTAGCATCCCAATCTATACTTCATTTCCCAGTTTATTTAAATATATATATATATATATATATATATTTCCTATTTCTTTCTCTTCCTTCCTCTTCCTCTAGGCACCGGCCACCCAAAAAAAAACACACACACACACACACAAACCCAGAAACAACAACCACGCCACCACAGCAAAAACCACTAGACACTGGCCACAAATCACAAGAACCCAGAAAAAACACACACAACAACCACAATAGCCCACATTAACCACCACAATCACAATAGCCGCCACCATGCCACCACTATGCCACCCACCAAAACCCATTAAAAAAAACCACCAAACAACTATAACAATACACTGCCACCCCCACATATCCCATCACCACCAACCAGACCATCAAACCAAAACCAAAACCACAATAAACAAAACCATCAAACCATCCGTTCAAATCAAACCAAAACCCCACATATCCCAGCAAACTCATTTTAAAAAACCACCAATGGAGCCACCAACGAAGCCACACACACAGCACCCAAACCAGAAGAACCACCATCAAATAACCAAGAGAAACCCACCAATCTCCACACCACGACCCACCTAACCCACAACTCCAAACCCACCACCAAACCCATAACCCACACAACCCACCGATCCAAATGCACGCCACCACCTAACCCATGACCCACACAGCAATCCACCGATCCAAAACCCATCACTTAACCCACCAAATTCGACTCACGGCCCAGCTCCATCACTACCAGATTCGACTCACGGCCTACACCGCAACCCACGACATCTGTTTCTTATTGGCGTGGAGTCCCAACCATCAACATAAAGAAAGAGTGGGAGACGAGAGCAAGTCAAAGAGAGGGTGAGAGGGAGACAAGATACTGAGATGAGGAAAGAGAGGGAAGAAGAAAAGGAGTCTAACACAAAGTAGAGAGAAAGAATAAACGAGATTAAAAATGTGGCCCAAAATTGACCCGGAGATCTGGTTGGATTTTTCGGTTTAAGTCTAGTCGATTTTAGGTCTCGTCGGGTCGGTATTGGGTTTATCATCGGGGATGAAATCTGGTCGGATCCGGCGAGATCTGGTCGGATCCGTCGAGATCTGGCCTAGATTTCATCGAATAACGGCAAGAAGTTGCCGAATCTGGTTTGAAAATCGTAATACTTCACTAGAAAGGATAAAGGTTTGGTTCGGGTCTAGTGTCACGGGTTTGGAAACCAAAAACCGACAACCGACCTGCGTGAGGTCAGGTTAGCTTCGTCGGAACCTGCGTCCGACCGCCAGAGTCGTCGGATCAGGTGGCAGCAGGTCGGACGTGGGTGGGTTGGCCAGGTTGAGCGGGTCTCCAGGTCTGATGGATAATCCTAGTCTAGTTAATGCATCATTTTAATGGTTAGAGCATCTTCAGCAGGCTGGCTATCTTTACTTTTTTGAGAAAAAAGCCATTGTTCACACAAAAAAACCCCTCCGACAGCCTCTCCATCTCTAAAATTTTTTTTAGATTTGCTACAGTAGCTCTTGAGGCATGGAGAGCACTGTAGCAAATACTGTAGCATATCTAAACAATATCCTCCCCTAAAATAATACCCTGTTGAATAAAAAAATAATTCTTTCTCTCTCATCCCTTTTCTCTTTCGTTCTTCAATCTTCACTCTCTCGTGCTTCTCTATCTCAACGGTTACAAACTAAAACATACCACAATCAAAACAAAAACCCAATCGAAAGATTTGAAACACAAAAACAATCTTTCTCATAAGCCTAATGAAATCTGAACAATAAAATAAAACTAATCAAACTAGGAAAAAAAAACATGTAGAAGCACAAAATTGACGGAGCTCTCAATCAAAATACAAACTCAAATCACAATTTTAAAACTAATCAAATTAGAAAGGAAAAAAAAAAAGAGCAATGCTGACCCATCTGAGCCTCGGTGGGGAGGACATGAAAGGGACCCATCTGACCCATTTGTGTGTGAGAAAGAGAGAGAGCTTCTTGAATGCTCTGGAGTAGATGAAGTGCTAGAGAAAAAAAGAAAAAAGAAAAGTGAAGAGACAAAATGCTAGAAAAGAAAAGAAAAAAGAAAGAGAAGTGAAGATAGAGCTCCAGCAGAAGAAAGGAAAAAAGTAAAGTGAAGATAGAGATAAGGGAAAGGTGTAGAGGAGAAAAAAGAGGAAAAAAGAAAAAGAAAAGAAAGGCGTGGATAAAAAAAAAGGAAAAAAATAAAATAAAGAATAAGAAACTAAAATTGAGAAATACTATTACAATATTTTTACAATATTTTTACAATAAATCTTAAGTGGTGAGTTGTTATTAACTAATACTGATGAAAAAAAAAATATTTAAGTAATGTGTTCAAATTAAAATCAGTAATAACTTATCACATATGATTTATTGTGAAAATATTGTAAAATGTTAAGAATGTAGCACTTCTCATTAAAATTAGATGAATGAAAGAAGATTGAAAAAGAAATATTAAAGAAAGAATGAAGAAATAATATTTAAATGGGATAGAGAAAATGATAGAGAGTCTGTTGGAAAATATATTTGAAAAAGTAAGTAAACAAAAAGTAAAATGAATTGTTCACTCTCCAAACATGCAAAAATTTGAAGAACTTGCTGGAGAGATGCTCTTAAATGCTAAAATTTAGCATATCTAGAGTTTTACAACTCCAGATACTATGGTAAATTTGTAAAGAAAACATGTCACTGGTACATCAAAATGCTTTGCATGCATATGCTTGATTGTTGAGAACTTCAATATGTAGAAGAAAGCATGTCTCAAATGTGTGTGTATCATTTATTTATTATTATTATTATTATTTTTTTGGTAAAAACTGTCTCATACATGAATATACAAGAGCCACTTTAAGAGCAACATTTGCGGCATACCGCTAAAGTAGATAAAGTGGCAAGAGTAATAATTTTCCGTCAATAACCTTTGCAAATATTTTATTTCTGTAAAGTACAAAAGCCGGTCGCCTGAAGACTAGCCGTAATCAGGGAATCTTGTAATTTTCAATAAAACAAAGAGTAATGTTACAAACACAAATTATTTTATAATATTTTTACAAGCGGAAGTGGTGCCAGTTGAGCTTAAAACTCAATAGTGCCAAATACAAATAAATATAACATAAACTTGCACATATTTACAATTACAGGCACTATATTTGATCAGAAAGAAGGGAAAGGAAAATTAGAATTTCACCATAACTCTGTTTCATTAGTATGAACTTTTATTTATTTAATGTAGTTAATGAGTTTTGAACCCACCTTAGCCTCCTCTCCCCTTGTATGAGATGAGAAACAACGAGTGTTGCTATTGTCTTCTTGGTGAGCATGAGCCATGGAGTGGAATGAGATTGTGGAGTGTATGAAAGAGAGAAGATATTGGAAACAATAGGCACGTTTGTCGTGCATCAAACTCGGATGAATAAACGACTGCTTAATTAAATAGATAATTTTTTTTTTTTTGAAAACAATTAAATAAATACATATTAAGAATCCTTTCCACCCCAATTCAGTTTAGGAAAATATTAATAAATATTAAGACCTTTCCTAAGCCGAAAAAGTAGTTCTCAAAAAAGTTTTTGTTTTGTTTTTCAAATGTTAGACTTCAATTGTGAAACGGTTTGATTGAGACCCGAATATAATGGGTTGACTCAAACCTAGAGTCATGGGTTAAACCCATTAGGCCCAAAGTATCGAAGTCCTTGCCTTTTCAATAAAATTCCCAAATAATGATTCAACTCCAAAATAAATTTTAGATTAAAATGCTATTTTGGTCACTAAATTTTATCAAATTTTTTTTCATCCCTAAACATTATACACATTATTTTCACTCCTAAACTATTGAAAAAAATTTATTTTTAGTTCTTAAACTATTGGAAATGTTTTTCTTTCAATCCTTAAATTTATCAAAAATTTGTTTTTTCATCCTAAAATATTGAAAAAAAGTTCTTTTTTTATCCCTATTTTTTGTCTCTAAACTATTAAAAAAAAAAAAAAAAAACTCTTTCCAAGGTTTAAAGATGAAAAAAGAATTTTTAAATGTTTAGGAATGAAAAACAAATTTTTTGTAAAGTTTAGGAACCAAAATAATATTTTACCCTAAAATTTATGTTTAATGTTTCATTTTGCATAAAAGTTTTTCATTTTCATAGATATATATGTGTGTGTGTGTGTGTGTGTGTGGAACAAGCAATTTATAAACAACTTAGCTTGGCTTTACGAAAAAACACTTGTTTATGTTCGTTTATTTAGCAAATTAACCAATCTCAAACCTATGTTTAGGCTCACCTATAAAACGGATTGAGTTTAAACATAATAATGTGTTCATGAATAAGCTTGTGAATTAAGGCTTGATTTAAGTAACATAATATTATATATTTAAAAGTATACATGTATAAAAATATACCTATACATGGACTTGAGATTTAGATTGTGTAACTGTAAATAAGTTTTTAAAATATCAAATTATTATTTATAATTTATTGGTAATATAATTTAATAGTACATTTTGTAGTAAAAAAATATGTGCAATTTTAACAATACAAGGTTGGTGAATCCAATTTTCACAAGCTCATAAATGAAAATATTCTATCCAATTAAATCAAACAATATAATTTCAATAAAGAATGTTGAGTATCTAATTCTTTCATGGACTAAAAGTCTGTTTGGATTGAGAGGGGAGGAAGGGGGAGTGGAGTGGAGTGGAGTATAGTAAAGTTAGTTGAAAATAGACTAATTTTGGGTTAATTCTACTCTACTCCCCCTTCCTCCCCCTCAATTCAAATGAACCCTGAGAGTATGAGACACATTGCCTCCATATGCAGCAAAGAATGCTGTTAACAGCAGAATGAGGAACCTTAAAATCAGTCAATCAATGCCTCACAGGCTCCTTAATCTGATGAATTGACTCTTCCTCTCTTTTAGCACACCTAACAAAATCAGGAGCATTCCTCTCAAAACAGGCATAATAAACCAAGGCTACAAAGAGTAATAGTAAGTTTGTTTTTAATTTGGAATCATCCTGAAACGTTTCATCATGGTCACTCTCACCGAAAGCAATTCTAAATAAGGCTATAAGGGTCAAGTAATTTCTATGAAGGTAAGTTAGAACACTAAGGGATTGGGCCTTATGTATTGAGTATTGACAACAAGGGTCAAGGATCACACTTCTAAGAATCCGTTTGGAACAGCTTATTTATCTGAAACTGAAAACTTTTTGTTGAAAGTGTAGAAAAAATGTTAAAAAATAAGTTGAATAGTATAGTGAGACCCATGAATAGTATCAAAAAGTATAATGAGACCCATAAATAATAGCAAAAATAAGCTGAAAGTGGAGATAATTAAGCTGAAAAATTCAGCTCATCCCAAACGCACACTAAGTGTACCTATTCTCTCAATAGCAATTGAAAATCTTGGATTTTGATCCCAAACAACTAAGAAGCTGATTAATGATCCAAGTTATGGTTAATTCCAACAGATAGCACAAACAATTATGTCAACCACAATAATCGATCCTTAAATCTAAAAGCAATATTAATGAAAGAAGTTAAAAGACGCACAGGTTTGGTTATAAAGTGAAAAGCAATGAATAATCTGTTCAAAGGAAAAATCCAACTCCATAGAAAATTCACTATAGAAGAAAAGTTACAGTAGCCTACTACAAATTCCAGCTTGCCTTCCCACTACAATGGTCACAAAAAATTCTGGAAATCCTTTACATGAACTTTCTCCCCAAAGGCCCCAACGAATCTAGTCCTTAACAGCAGAACTCCAGTGCTTCAAGGAACTTTTCTAGAACGTATCAAACTTGTGGCTTCAAGGAATCTCATATTAAGCTCAAGGAGTGATTTTCTTTATAGGCTCAAAAAGGTTCACTCTTGTAATCTTGATATAGTAGTCTCTCTCCTCTCAATCTGTGCAACAAGGGTATATAGAAAATCATCAAGTTTTCAATAATTAAATTTTGGTTTAATGTTTGCCGCAATTCAGCTTGAGTGAGTGTTTAGCAAGTGCCGAGAGAGCTCTCCTAGACAACATAATTGTTCCAACTTCAAATGGTAATATATTACTCATTTTAGCTCTAAATTGAGTCTAATTTATATTCGTTTTGAATTCTCGGATGTCTGCTTTGCAACAAAACAAGTTTTACCTAAAACTCGTTATGGTATAAAATTTGTTTTGGTGCAATAAAAAACAAGTCTAGGATTTCTACTTTGCAATGAAATTCCTTACTCAACCCTACTACAATTCTACTGATACAATCCAAATTTGATATGTTTGACAACAAGATTTGCCAACACATCTACAAAACCTAACACAATGGTTCAACAGTGTAGACGTGAGATGGTTTGCAAAACTACCAACAATAAATCTTTACACATACACACATAAAAATAAATAAATAAAATAAAAAACTCATAAAATATTTGTTTGAGTAATAACTGATTGCTACTACAATTAGCCAATTTTTTTACAATTCCAAATAAAAAGTGTTAATGCATAAAATCACCACCAATTGGGCCACTAGTCCAAAGAAGTGATGATAGGCTCTAGAATGTCTTCCATGCTTGCAAGAAAGATAGGGCTGATGGGAGGGTATTGCTCTGACACTGTCCTAAGGGTCCTTTTGATTTGAGGAGTGGAAAAGTGAGATGATAGAAAATGGAGAAGGGATAGAAAAGTGGAAAGATAAAAAAATTTTAGTTTTCTCTCATATGTGTTTAATTAGGAAGGTAGAAAAGTGGGAAGAAAAAAAAACTCTTTTGTTTGGTTGAGAAGAAAAATGAGAGGATAAAAAATAGAGTTTGTATAAATTTACCTTTATGTCCTGAACGATTTAGACCCCTTAAACAAACAACCAGATTGCGTTGCTTAGATTAATTAGCCAAGTTGTTACTTAGTCAAATTAAACAATTCTAGGTTAAAACAATCAAATAATCATATCATGCATATAAAACATATAAAGCAGCGGAAATAATAAAGAACACAAGATATGATCACCCAGGAAACCACACGGAAAAACCTGGGGAGGATTTGACCCACCGATCCTCAAGGCAAACCAGAATTCACTATGAAAGAATTGAAGTTCTTACAAAAGGACTACAAGCTTCCCCGCTCGACTTCCTAATGCTATTAACCAGTAGAACTTCCTGACATGACCATGCGCAGGCTCCGAATCCACGGACTACTTCTTTCTTGAATTCTTCAATCAGCTACAAGCTTCCCACTTGTTTATCTTTAAGCTTCAATGGCAGCAACCAAGTTGATCATCAAGATGTTGAAGTAATCTCAATCTTGAAAACCCTAAGCTTTGTGTAAAGGAAAGCTCCTCTAGATCTCACAAGAGATTTACACAAAACCGCAATGTATGAGCAACAATACAACTTGTGCAACTTTGAAAACGTGGCTAGGGTTTTGCCTTATATACCTAGGGCAAAAACATAAAACCCTAAACGTTTAAAGAGTTAGGGCTGAGCTGAAATTTTTGCAGAAAACGCATCTGGGCCGATTTTCGATCGATCGAGAATTACATTCGATCGATCGAGCCAGGCCAAAATGCACCAATGCATCTGCAGTCACTCGATTCCAACTTTACAATATTTTACCAACTTTGAGCAAGCCTAAACTAGACTAAATACATTGTTTTGATCATGGTTTGCCAACATTACAAATTAAAGTTCTAAATACATAAAATCCTAAGACCTTAGAACCTAACAAACTCCCCCTTTGGCAATCCGTGACAAAACACAAATTAAAAACTCAAAGTTTACAATTGAAAAGCCCTTTACAAAAATAATGCTCATAAAGACTAGAATTCAATCCTAACTACTATCCATCGGTTGCAAGTGTAGACAGCAGCTCAATTGAAACAACCTGTATATTCCTGAAATACTCAACAAACGCATAAACGCATGTGTGACAGAAAATAGTATATAAACAGCTATAACATTCTTGTAAGATTCACACAACACAAAATAAAGATATATATCAATGAACAACTCATAAATATAAATCAATAAGTAGTGAATCATGAGACAACAAGAATCAAATAAAAATCATGTATCAATATATCAATGTTACTTCCCCTAACATGAATATCCCCAAAAATGATATACAAAGTGAAGCACCTAGATACAATCTAATAAACTCCACAAAACAATATCTCATGCTAACAAAAAATATCTCCCCCTAACTACAAAATCTCCTCAAAAAGTCAAAAACTCTTCTACAAGTCAATATATCCACTCCCCTTTTTTGTGATGGAATGCCAATGGGCAATCAAGAGTCGCCATCAAAAGGTGGTGGTGAGGGTGAATGAAGATGCGCAAGGTCAGCTCGGAGAGCACGAATCTCATCCAGCAAGTCTACCAAAATCTGACCATGAGCCGCCTGAACGGTCATGACAGTCTCCAGAGTACGACGAACATCGAAGTCGGCTGAAGGAGGTGGAGGAACATCAGCAGCAGCAGCATCATCACCAACTGGATTAGGAATATCCTCACCAGCAGGACCTGTAGAAGACGAAGGAGGAGGAGGAGTGCTACTAGATGGCTCAGATTTAAGGTGTTTAGAATCAACTCGAAGATGAGCGGCCCTCTGTCTAAGAAAAGACGCACCTATAAGACCAATAACATGTACAGGCTCAGATGAAGAGAAGTCACTAAGAGCTAGATAAAGTAAAATCCTATGAATGAAAATATGATGAACAAGGGCATGAGAAGTAGATGAACTCCTATAAACTTCGTTTAAAGAACGAAGAAAGAGATGAGGAAAACTAATAGGAGCATCGGTAACTAGAGCGTACAAAAATACACACCTCTCGAGAAGAATGGTGTGAACATGAGAGATGGGCCAGAGGGAATGACAGGCTATCCTAAAGAAAAGATAATGTAACCCGAAGAGCTCAGCAGAAGTGATCCTAGGATCAGAATTCCACTGGACAGTAGTCCCAGTGATGTAAGACAAAACGTCGCTCAACTCAGGAGACTCAGAATAAGGATAGACAGGATGACTAGCCAACGGTACCCCAAAAGCATCAGCCACTACCTGAGGAGTAATGGAGTACTCTACGCCTCGTATCCAACTCCTAATTAGAGTGTTGAAATCATAGACGCGGATAGAGATGTTCGAGAAGAACTCTCTAATCAAGGTAGCCGGAGGAGGAGGGTCAGACACATCTAACAAAGGCAACCAGCTCCTACGCTCAAAGTTTGCCCTAATGGTAGGATCTAGCTCATCTAGAATAACCGAACACTCAGCCCAAATCTTCCTCTGAAGATTGAGCGTCTCATAGGTCTCTTGGTTTTTCTCGCTCGGAAACCTCTCTCGGTCAAAGGAAGGGGGGGGGGGGAAGGAGAAGGAGAGGGAATAGTCCTACGAGCTCTAGTCTTCCTAGGCATGGTGCTAAGGAAAGGACAGAGACACAAAGACAAAACCAAAAGAACAAAAAACAAAACCAAGGGCAGACTGTAAGTT
This sequence comes from Quercus gilva, assembly GCA_023621385.1. Taxonomy (NCBI): domain Eukaryota; kingdom Viridiplantae; phylum Streptophyta; class Magnoliopsida; order Fagales; family Fagaceae; genus Quercus; species Quercus gilva. The sequence goes on along the minus strand of CM042480.1, from coordinate 58,470,072 downwards.
AGCACAAAAAAAAAAAAAAGAGAATAACAATCTATATGATGCATGAACAAATGCAATGCCATGATGCATGTACTAATGCAGTAAACATGTTCAAATTAAGTTCAATTTCACAAAATTGGCTTGAACATAGAGTTTCTTAACAAAAACCCTAAAAATTTGAAAACCACTTGAAAAATTTTGCAACAAATTGATGAATTAAGCATTACAAAACAGAACACACAGATTATAATGCCTAATTTCATCAACACAACAACCCAATTTCATCAAATTCAACCCAATTTCACAAAAGCCCCAATTCAGATCAAATAGAAACCCTAGAATTTTCAATTTTTCATCAAACTCAAAAATTGATCAAATTAATTCATTAAGAACAAGTTTATAGTGTGTCCCCACAAAAACCCAATGATCAATTGCAAAAAATAAGTCTTGAATCAATCAGAAAATCCCATAATGCAAAGTTCAAAAATCTCCCTTAAAATGCATGAAAAATGCATGAAATCATGAAAATAAAAGCAAAAGGAAGGGCAAAAGAGTCTTACCGGCTTGAGGAAAGAGATTTCTTGCAAAAAATCCGGAGGAAAACGACAAAAAATTGGAATAGTAGAGCTTGCCAAGTCGGAGAGAGAGAAGAGACTTGAAAAAGATTTGAAAAAGTGTTTGAAAAAGTCAGAATTGATCTTTTTAAAAAGCTTCTCCACGATCTTCAATCGATCGAAAAATACATTCGATTGATCGAATGAGACAGTCGTTTTAGAACAATCTAGGGGACTTTTTCGATCGATCAAAAAACACAATGGGTCGATCGAAATGGGCAGAAACTTACAAAAATTTTGAGAAAAATCACAGTTTTGAAAAATGCAAGCCCAATTTTAAAAACAACTCCTCAAAGCATTTGATCAATGAAAACAAAATGCATGAGTATGAAATGGAATGCTTTTTGAAAAACCCAAATTTTTAAACCCAATTTCCTCAAAAACAAGTTTTAATCATCCTCCCATTTAATTTTCTCAAGCAACAAATATGTTGTGCACAAATCTCAAGATATTTTCAAATTTGGTTGGTCAGACCAAAAACACACACTAGCATGTACAGTGTTTAATAAAGAGTAACTTGTGAAGTGTGTGATACTAGCAAAAACTTGAGATACATGTGAGGTGATATGTGAATAGCAATCAAACACAAAGTCTACAAATTCATCACATAGAATTTAAAAGAGACTATCACCTAAAGAGTTACATCTTATAACTCCCACATCTCCTAGAACAAAAACTTGCAATCATGTAAGTTTCTTGCATTATTGCCTCTTATTTATATGAATTGGCATTCAGCCTAATAGTACACACCGGTTTGAATTAAGTGAATTGGCATCAAGCCTAATAGTACACACCAGTTTTAATTTAATTGAGGCTACACCTTATGTTCTTTTTGTGCATGTGCTACACTTTCTCGAGCACAAAATCTTATGATATGCACTAAGGTGTTCATGATTGGCTAGTGAACAGTGGTGAGATGGTTATTTATGTCTTTCTCAAAAGGATCAAGTCCGACAGTCAAAGAACATGTGACTTCATGATTAAGGCAAAGTGATTAAAAAAAACACACACATCTTTCCCACACAACATGCACTACAAATTTTCAACTAGTCAAGTGCAGTAAATAAGCTCATCAAAGTTAAACAAGGTACACAGGACATGACATGTGTAAAAAGATTGACCAACCTTGTTTTCAAAAATCAAGAAAAATAGTGTCAAACATAGTTTTTGCTTTCTCCCCTTTTTTTTTTATTATTAAAAGAGAAAACAAATAAATCCTAGAATGAAATGCATGAATGTAATGCAATGCAAGTCCTAGAGCAAAAAGACACAAAAACCAAAGAACAATGGTCACATAGGATAGAGCAATGAAGCACAAGGACCATGTCAGAAAGACTCAGTTAGTTCGAGTCTTTTGTATCCAAAACTTTTTAGATGCACCACGAGCATTGGAGTTCTTATTCACATTAGAGTGATTCCCAACTCCAGGATTGGAATAAAGGTTTAACACCTTTACTAATTCACCAATTAGTGCCATAGGATCTTGTGCTTGAGGCACAGGCACTTTTGGTTTATTCGCTCTCTTATCAGCTTAAAGCTTGAAACAGTTAGGACGAATGTGTCCAGACTTTCCACAGTAATGACAAACCCAAGCAGGTTTACCATGCATCTTGTCCTTGGATTTGGTAGGCTCCTTAGGTTTAGATTCTTTTAAGTCTACCCTAATCTTCTTAGGTGGTGAAACTTCTATAGGTTTAACAACCTCACTCACAGGGGGTTTAACAGTTTCACTCACAACCTCACTCATAGAAGGTACAGAAGAAGAAGCAGGAACAAAGACAGTGGAATGGGGTGCAGAATCAAAGATGCTTTCAACATATCTTATCCCAGATTTATCAGAAGAAAACTTTTGAACATTCAGCATGTGATCAAGTTTAGAACTAGCAGATCTAGCAACAGATAAATCATGTTCCAAAGTTCTAACTTTATCAAGCAAAAGCATGTTTTCAGATTTAACATTATTCAAAAGCTCAATAGCATCAAACAGTTTAATAAGCAGATTTTTCTTTTCAAGCTCAAGGGCATCAATTTTCTTCAGGCCTAAATCAACTTTCATAGCATCCTTTGCAGCAATTTTGCAAAGTTTGTTGTAGGCCTCTTAAAGATCTGCATCTTCAGAGAGTTCCCCATCAGAAGGGTTTTCCTCAGCAGATATGCTTTCATTGACTGTAGCAGTAGCTGTGAAAGCTATGAAATTTCCATCCTCGTCACAACCGGACTCATCATCAGAAACCTCATTATCACTAAGGGTTACAGCCATAACTTTACCCTTAGTCTTCAAGAATATAGGACATTCAGATTTCACATGGCCATACCCTTGACAGCCAAAACACTGAGGACCCAAAGAATTATTTGAAGATTGACCAACTTTTTCTCTAGGTTTTTCAAAGTTATTAACCTTAGTGGGATCATTCTTCCTAAAATTTCTAGGTTCAGCAGTGTAAGTACCTCTTGCCTTTCTATTGGTATTCCTAAGAAAGTTTTTAAAGTTTTTGGCAAGGTACGCAATCTCTGTAGCAGAGAGCTCATCATCAAATCCACTACCATCAACATCATCAACTGACTTAAGAGCCATTGATTTGGATTTGTTCACTTTAGGTAGGTCAGACTCATAGGACTGAAGAGATCCTACAAGCTCATCAACAGGGATGGTGTCCACATCCTTGCTTTCAGTAATGGCTGTCACCTTGGGTCTAAAGTCTTCAGTTAAGGATCTAAGAATCTTCCTAACAATTTTAGGTTGATCATAGATTTCTCCCAAGTTATAAGCAGAATTAACAATATCATTAAGTTTAGCATAAAACTCATCAAAGGTTTCATCATCAGACATTCTAATGCTTTCAAACCTAGAAGTTAATTGCTGCAATTTGTTTATCTTAACAGCCTTTGTGCCTTCATGCACAGTTTGGAGGATTTTCCAAGCAGTATGAGCAACCTCAACATTAGAGATCCTCTTAAATTCCTCCATTGAAACAGCATTAAAAATGGCATTCATAGCTTTGCTATTAAATGCAGCTGCTTCTTTCTGAGAAGTTTGCCACTCACTCACAGGAGCAGTGGGCTTCTCCCATCCATATTCAACAGAGTTCCAAACCCTCTCATCAATAGATTTCAGGAATGCTTTCATCCTTACTTTCCAGTAAGTATAGTTGTTCCCATCAAAGTGAAGAGGAACAAACAGAGAGTGTCTATGCTCCATGACAACCGGGGTCAAGGATCAGCTCAGAGAAAAAAAATCTCAAACAAAAGAGCAACCTGCTCTGATACCAATTGAACGGTTTAGACCCCTTAAACAAACAACCAGATTGCGTAGCCTAGATTAATTAGCCAAGTTGTTACTTAGTCAAATTAAACAATTCTAGGTTAAAACAATCAAATAATCATATCATGCATATAAAACATATAAAGCAGCGGAAATAATAAAGAACACAAGATATGATCACCCAGGAAACCACACGGAAAAACCTGGGGAGGATTTGACCCACCGATCCTCAAGGCAAACCAGAATTCACTATGAAAGAATTGAAGTTCTTACAAAAGGACTACAAGCTCCCTTGCTCGACTTCCTAATGCTACCAACCAGTAGAACTTCCTGACACGACCACGCGCAAGCTCCGAATCCACGAACTACTTCTTTCTTGAATTCTTCAATCAACTACAAGCTTCCCGCTTGTTTATCTTTAAGCTTCAATGGCAGCAACCGAGTTGATCATCAAGATGTTGAAGTAATCTCAATCTTGAAAACCCTAAGTTTTGTGTAAAGGAAAGCTCCTTTAGATCTCACAAGAGATTTACACAAAACCGCAATGTATGAGCAACAATACAACTTGTGCAACTCTGAAAACGTGGCTAGGGTTTTGCCTTATATACCTAGGGCAAAAACATAAAACCCTAAACGTTTAAAGAGTTAGGGCTGAGCTGGAATTTCTGCAAAAAACGCATCTGGGCCGATTTTCGATCGATCGAGAATTACATTCGATCGATCGAGCCAGGCCGAAATGCACCAATGCATCTGCAGTCACTCGATTCCAACTTTACAATATTTTACCAACTTTGAGCAAGCCTAAACTAGACTAAATACATTGTTTTAATCATGGTTTGCCAACATTACAAATTAAAGTTCTAAATACATAAAATCCTAAGACCTTAGAACCTAACATGTCCAAATTAGGTAAAACAAAAAAAATACATTATATTTTTATTAAAAAATTATGTATGAATGTCTTCATTAAGAAAATAAAATAAAAAGAGGATAAGAAGTTCAAAAATCCAAAACTGTTTTCTCAAAAAAAAAAAAATCAAAACAATTGAGAAAAAAAGGAGGGAGAAGCACAAAAGAAAAGAAATAAAAATAAAAACAAAAATAAAAAAGAAGAAAGGATAAGAAGAAAAAAACGTAAAAAAAGATTAGGATCAGCACATAACTTCCCATAAACAAATAACTATATAAGGACCATGTATAGATATAAGGCGTCAACTTGTGTTGGGGGGGGGGGGGGGGGGTGGTGGTGTTAAATCTGTAATTCAAGAAGTAAGCTCCTATTTTCTCCTCTTTCTTCTTAGTTTTTCTTTCAAATCGGGAGGATAAAAATTTGTGAGCCTGAATGGATTTTTTTTCCCTTTTTTTTTTTCTATACTTTGTGTTTTCTCTCCTAAATCAAATAAAGGAAAACATAATTTTCTCCCCTATTTTCCCCCCTCATATTTTCACTCCAACCAAGGAGTGGAAAAGTGGGAGGATATTCATCAAAGAAAAATGGGAGGATAGAATATGGGGAGGGGATAGAAAAGTAGGAAAATAAAAGAAATTTAGTTTTCTTCCATTTGTGTTTGGTTGGAGGATAGAAAACTTATTTGTATGGTTGAGAAGAAAAATGAAGTTGGTATAAATTTACAATTATGTCCTGTCCCAATTAAATAAAATAAAAAAAAGTAACGCATTTTTTATTTAAAAAATTGTGCATAAATAATTCCAAATTTTATTTTATTTTTTAATTTCAATAGCACAAAAAGATGAGAAAAAAAAAAAAAAAAAAAAAAAACACTACTGAGAAGTACAAGAAAAGCATGGAAAAAAAATCAAAATCAAAAGAAAAAAAAAGAAAAAAAGAGGCAACTGCACAAAACCCATATGTAAGTGCACATAGGCAAATGAGCTTTCCACCCATCCAACCCCTCCCAACTTTCTCCCCATTTTGGGGAGAAAACATTTTGGTGAGCTTAGGTGTTTGCTCTCACCCTCCCAACCAAACACCCGCTAAAAATACTCTCTTTCCACTTTTCTCTTCTCAATTTCCCATCATCCCTAAAATCCTTCCAAACGAACATATTCTAAGGGTCTTCGATGTCTAAGATAGGGAAACCTCTTGGAGCTAAAAGAATAACTTTTTGAAGGGTGTTTGTTTGGAGAGATTTTAGGGAGGATGAAAATTTTATGAGAGAAAATAAGGAGTAAATATTTTTTGGAAGGTGTTTGGTTGGAAGGAGAAAGGAAAAAAAAATGGTGGGGCCGGATGTTTTCTCCCCTAGCCCACTGGAAAATTTTCTCCCCAAAATGAGGAGAAAACTAGACATGTTTTTTGGACAAAAATGTCCCCTCTTTACAACTTTCTTCTTCTTACATTTTTTTTTTTTTTTTGGTAATCTGGAATTTATTCAACTAACAAGAAGGAATAAACTTAGGACAAAGCTTGTTACAAGAAACACCATTACAGTCAGCCTCAACAAAGGAAATCAATTCCTCGGGAGGAACAGAATGAATAATAAAATCTAAGGCTTGGGAGTGGCCAGAATTAACTAAACGATCCGCACTAATATTGGCTTCTCGGTAGATATGTTTGATACGAACAAGGGTAATTTAGGAAATGAGAATCTTACAGTCATCAAAAATAGGAGAGATCACTGAGTTGCTATAGCTGGGATTGCTTAACACATCAACAAGGGCCTTAGCATCAAGCTCAACATCAATAGCAGGGAGCTTCATTTGGTGGCATAACATTAAACCATCACGAAGAGCCTAGACTTTCACAATAAAACTGTTCATGCTACCCATTTTCCTTGTAAAACCCACCACCCAGTTACCCAAACCATCTCTAATCAACCCTCCCCCTGCTGCCTTCCCCAACGTTGCATTCCAAGACCCGTCAGTGTTCAGTTTTAACCACCCTTGCTCTAGCTTCTCCCACCTAACTGGTCTTAGCACCATCCGATTAATGCATCTTGGCTGGGAGGCACACAAGAAGAACTCCGAGGCTTGAGAAGTAATAATCTTTCCAAGGTTTAGATTAACACCCCTGTTATTGAAGACAACTTGGTTCCACTGCTTCCAAATCAACCAAAGAGCAAATGAAAAGATAACATTCCATGGAATTCGCACTGCATTTTGAGAGGACTTAAGACCTCCATTGGTGGTTCACCATTCCCTAGTGTCTTGAGAGAAGAAGGTGGAGTACAAACAGTGAGTTCCCAATTGTTGCCATATGGATTTAACCAACCTACAATCCCTGAGGGCATGCATGATAGATTCAGCTTCTAAATTACACAGTGGGCAGGTAGTATCTAGAGAAATCCCTCTATTGGCTAAACATTCATTAATACCAATACTTTACTGCATGCACTTCCAAATAAACATTTGAATTCTAGGAAGAGATGGTAATTTCCAGATCCAAGAACCAGAGAAGGAATCAATACTTGAAGAGTTTATGGCAAGGAGATAGGCACTTCTCATATCAAAATCCCCTTTTGAAGAAAACTTCCAAGCTAATTTATCACTACACCTTGCCACAAGAGGTATGGTCATAGCTTGAATATCACCTTGCCAAGGCTTGCTCCTGCAAGCTCAAAAGGAATAGTAGACCAACGGGGGAGAGCATATTTTTAACTTGCAAATTACCTAAGGCTTGCTGGAGCAAGCCTTGGATTTAAGACCTGATGGGACCACAGTTTGACTAGCAATTAAACCAAAAATTCAAACTACTTTCATGGCCTGGAATCCATTTAACCCCTTTCCTGAAAACTCCTTCACCTCTTTTCAACCCTTTCCAAACCGGCAAGCTTGGAAGTTTTGCTTCATTCCTTGAACTGATTCATTGTCTATTGCAGTACTTGAACTTTAGAACCTTAGTTCAAGGAGCATTTTTCTCGGTATGAAACCTTCGATTGAGCTTGGCCAAGAGTGCCGTGTTCCTTCCTTTAGCAACCTGTAACCCCAAACTGCCTGCCTCATTCGGTTTGGTCACCTCACCCCAATTAACCCAATGCATCTTCTTCGTATGATCCGTCGTTCCCCAGAGAAAATTTCTATTAACCCTATCAGTACCATTAAGGATTTTATTCGGAAGAGAAGTATATTGCATCACATAATTCAAAATGGTTGAGGAAGAAGCCTGGATAAGAACCACTCAGCCAGCCACAGAGAGCAAATCAGCTTTCCAACCTGCCAGCTTTTTCTTGACTCTATCTAGCACAAAATCGAAATCATGTTTACGGTCTCCTGCATGCTTTAGAGGAAACCCCAAATACTTTCCTAGGTTAGAAGTCGAGTTAAACCTGAGAATACCAGAAAAGAGCTCTCTTTGGTCCGGTCCCACATTGGGAGAGAAGAAGACACGAGACTTGGCTTCACTCACCCTTTGCCCGGATTTTAAGCAAAACTCTTGCAACACTACCTTAATGGTATGATAGTTATCCTAGTCCGCATTTACGAAGAGCACCAGGTCATCCGCAAAAAATAAATGTGAAAATGTGGGACCACTCCCAGAAGCTTTCATTGAGGTCCATAACTTGGCTTCACACTTTTCTTCAATCAAATGGCCCAAGAATTCCATACAAAGGATAAAAAGGTAGGGAGACAGGGGGTCCCCTTGTCTAATACCTCTAGATGGGCAAAAGGAGTCGAGGCAGTCACCATTAAAAAGAAGGGAAGTCGAAACGGAAGATACACAACTCATAATGAACTCAATAAGATTGGTAGGGAAGTTGAAAAAGATAAGCATTTCCCTAATAAAGCTCCACTCAATCTTATCGTAAGCTTTTTCAAGGTCAATCTTAATAGCCATATACCACTTGCTGCCTTTGGCTCTGCTTATAGAATGGATAAACTCTTGAACTATAATGACATTATCAGTTCCTCTTCTTCCCGAAATGAAAGCCGTTTGGTAAGGCGAGACCAGGTTCTCCAAATGTGGTCTAAGCCGAGCCACAATAACCTTGGAGATGATCTTATAAATAGTATTGCATAGACTAATAGGTCCGTAATTACCAATGGTTTCTAGGCCTTGAATTTTAGAAATGAGCACAAGAAGGGTTCTATTAAGATAATTGGGAACCTTCCTTTCAATGAAAACTCTCCGCACTTCCTCCACAACCGATTCCTCAACCACAAGCCAAAAGCGTTGAAAGAATCCGGCGTGAAGACCATCTGGGCTCGACACCTTATGCGGTTTCATAGACCATAGAGCATCTTTGATTTCTTTTAAGGTAACCATGGCACCAATAGAGTTCTTAGCTTCCTTGGATAGTTGCACCTGTCTACGCACATCGTGCCTTGGAAACCAAGTAGTCTCCTGAAGAGAGGTGGTGTACAAAGAGACAAAACCACTTCTAAAGTGCTCCATTACTTCTCTTTCATCAGTTAACCACATTTCCCTTTCGTCTTTAACCGAGGCAATATGATTCCTTTTCCTTCTAGCTAGGGTAGACACATGATAAAATGAGGTATTGCGATCCCCTTGAACTAGCCGTTTAATTTTGGACTTTAGCATCCAGAGATCTCTCTCCTGATCTAGAACCCCCTCCAGCTCCTGATGCAGCTGATTCTCGAGATTAAGGAGGGAAGAGCTCGGCCAATTGGAGATAGCTTTCTAAACACCATAGATTCTAGCCATAATTCTCCTCTTCTTCTGGTGGATATTTCTGAAATGATTCTTATTCCAAAGGGTTGCTTCTTTTGAAAAAACCTCAATAGATTTAGCTAAGTTCCTGTTACAACTCCAAGCACTTGAAACAACATAAGGAAAAGACATATTCGATAGCTAGAACTCTTGAAATCTGAAGGGTCTGTTAAGATAAATAATTCTAAAAGTAAAAGTCTCTGTAAGAACCGGGCAATGGTCGGAATGACAATGAGGGAGATGAGTTACTTTCGCATCAGGATATAGAACACACCAATCCGTATTCATGAAAAAATCAGTCAATCCTTTCCAAAATGAGGTTGTTAACATCCCGCTTATTTGTCCAAGTGTACCTTGGCCCAGAGAAGCCCATATCAACCATATTGCATAAATCTAAGCAGTCTTTGAATGCCAGAAACCGATTCACACTAACACTCCTGCCACCAAATTTATCCTCTTGCACCAGAGGTTCATTAAAATCACCCGCCATAATCCAAGGCTTATTATGCAACTCAGCAACCTTATTTAAATTGTTCCATAAAATGCACCTCTCTTCATTCTTAGGGTTAGCATAAATAGCAGAAAAAATCCAAGAGAGATTTGAGGCACGTACCTTAACCTCTACATGAATTTCCTGTTCTGTTTTAGCCAGCTCTTCAATATCTACTTTATCTTCATTCCATAGCAACCACAACCCACCAGAGTAGCCAATCGTCTTTGTATAGATAGCTCCATCAAAAGGTAGCCTATCTATGATTTCCTTGGCTTTGCTACCACCCAATTTAGTCTCCATAACTACGAGAATAGCCGGATCATGCCTCTAAGATAACTCATGAATGTAAACCTGGAATGAGGGCTTTAAAGCTCCTCTGCTATTCCAAATCAGAATATTCATGATTAAACAAAAAAGAGATGGAGAAAACAAATCAAACAGAAGGAAGGGCTCCATCCCCTTCCTCCGATACCATACCATCCAAACCCATATCTTCATAAATTGACCCTTCTCTAGAACAAGGACTAGATTGCTCCCCAACAATGACATCCCCATTACCCTCAATAGTGGACTGACCGTGTTCATTAGGATTAGCTTTAAGGTTGAGGGATTCACCTACTTTTCCACCGCCGTTGATGGCTTTTGCTTTAGTCAGATAAGGGATGGCTCGCCAATCCCTTGAAGAGAGTGGCTCACTCCGACCATTTGGATGATCTACTACACCACATGGTGATGCCGAAAACTTGAAAGCTGGGTCAAGAGAAGTGACAGGTACACGAATAAGTGAGGAAGCATGGGAGGGAGGCAGAGAACTTGAACTAGCAGAAGGAAACTTCTCCAAAAAGGTACAGTCAAAGTTAGGTTGAGATAGTTGACTTAAACTCCTGGCAAGGGCTTTTTTATTCTTAATAGAAGATAAGTGCTTTCTGTGGGGTTAGGCTTGTAAATTCGGGTTTGGGAGAAGCCCACTACCCGAATCAAAAGCTTTGGCCCCTTTTGTCAATAAGTCGCTACCCATTAGGCCCAAAGAGCTGTCTCTATGGTCTTTGTTGTCGAGACTAACACTAATAAGAGCCCAATTCAAATTAGGCTTTCTGTAGTGGTCCCCAATGCCATGCACATAATCCTTGCGTGGCATGCTCTGGTACGAATCTAAACCACTATTCGATGTGCTCCTCCAGTCTGGATTTTTTGGAGGTAGTTGAGGCGCAGCATTCCGCATTGCTTTAGCAGTACTCTCTGTACTAAACTTTGATTTTGTACCCTTACGTCTGTTTGTCCTTCTGCTCACAACCATCCACGGACCATACTACCCTTCCACCTCTGTTGTCTCACCCTTCTCAGCCATGGCGTTGCTGGATTGTGCACAGTGGTCAACGTGGACATCACGTGGAGGTACTCCTTGGCCAGCCAGCCCTTCCTCATCTGATACCACCTGCTCCTTTCCCTTGCGTATGGTGTAAGGACAAGCCTCCACTTTGTGCCCAAGCCTTCCACAGGAAAAGCAAAGGTTTTGGATGCCTTCATAGCTCACAGGTTGCTTAAAACGACCAATAAGGATGGTGTTCACTAAAGGTTCATTGATATCTATTTGAATGCACAGTCTAGCGTAGCTGCCACGAGCCTCCATGGCCGTGTGAGAGTCAATCCTCAAAACCTTACCAATGGATTCCCCAATCTCTTTTAACACCTCTACTTCATAAAGCTCAATAGGAAGTTCATAGAGACGGATCCAAACCGCAATCAATGAGACATTCGCCGTTGAAGGTTTAAAGAAGGGTTCCCATGGCCTTATAGATATAAACTGGCCACCTATAAATCATGGACCTCTCATTAAAACATTGTCAAGGTCCTCCTTGGAATAGAACCTGACTAGAAAAAATCCATTCCTAAGATCCACACAATCCATCCTACTCGTTGGCCTCCACATTTCGTTCAGTTTGGTCTACATGTAGATGAAGCTAGTTGTTCTACCAACAAGCTTGACTATAATAGATTTAGACCAGGGACCTCTAATGCACCGTTTGGTATCCTTGGTCAGCTTGACAGTGACCAATTCTTTCCGAATTTGACCATCATCCTTCCCACCTTCACCCTCAGATACATCATCTTCTTCCATAAGGCTACCAAAGTCAAAAGCTTTAACAAAAGCCCCTGGCATTTCACCCATGAGCTTATCCTTGAAGGAGGCTCTAACAAAGGAATCAGAACTTTGGTACCGCGGGGGTGGAGAGCTCTCCCTTGGACCCTCATTAAACTCGGCATGGTGGATGTCCTTAATCTTCTTGTTGCTCTGAGCCAGCTCTGCCTCTTCCTCCCTTGAGAGCGTGCGTGGTTTCTTCGTGTTTTCTAGTTTTCATTAGTGTACAATGTTCCTTCTGTTAATTTCCGAACCAACTTCACTTTGACTTCTCATTTTTTTTTTTTTTTAACTTCATCTGTTTTAAGTTAGTTTGTTTTATACACTTTTTGTCATTTTTTTCTGGTTAAGTGTCAACTGTTTCTTTTTCTTTTCTTTTCTTTTTTTTGTAATTTTTTTCTATAGTTTTTTGTCCTTTTGCTTTAGTTTTTAGTCATTTTCCTTTTCTTTTCTTTTTTAATTCCTTCTTCAGTTTTTTTGTTATTTTTGATACTTTTCATTCGTTTGGTACTTTTATTTTTTGTTCATTAGTATTTTTTGTTTCTTATTTGTTACTTTTTTTTATGGATATGAAAGTAAATTTATAAAAATTATATTTTCTGTCCCTCCACTTTTCTGCCATCAAACCAAACATGAGGAAAAACAAAATGACCCCATTAGTTATGTTTTTCATTTATTGCTAGATTGATGGTGGTGGAAGGTCATCTTCCAGTATGGAAGACCTTCAAAGTCGCGGTCCTAAATGGAAGGCTCTCTTGATTTTTCCTATATCAACAAAAATATGAGTCTAAATTAAATCATCAACTCATTGGTGATGGGCTATCGTCAAGTTAGCACTAAATTTTTTTTTTTTTTTTTTTTTTTTTTAAGAAAAAGAAGTCTCCAAATTTGAGTCATTTGACAAAGCTCATTTCGGGGAAAAAGAAAGTCATTGTGCCTTCCATTTCTTTCCCACATCAAATATTTATGTATTATTTTACTAGACCATAATTGTCCATCCACTTCTCCCAACTTCTACAACTATCCACCAAGGAAAAAAGAAACACAACAATTGCAATTGCAGAACTCAGCCCACATCTTGAAACTTAATAAGGATGTTGAGATTGAAATAGTGAGAAATATTTAAGGACCAAAATTATAGTTTGGCCAAAAATAAGTTAATCCTTCTTCCCTGACGAGGTCTCTTCAGACCAAAAGAATACGTTAAAAAAAAAAAAAAAAAAAAAACTGAGAACAGTAATAGGAAAATTTTCACAAACTCTATCTTTTGATTTTGTGTGGTAGACGCAAGAAACATGAATGAAACCGTATATGAGACGATTTTGGAATTTTTGGCATCTCTTGACAAAAAATTCTTCTATGACATTGTAATTGCAATTAAATTTCCATTGAAATTAAAATGTGAATATATAAAGATCTTTGATATAACACAAAAACACGTATCTTAGTGTGAAAACTTCTTCCGTGGAAAAGTGGCGAGTCAATGGGACTATGAGGCCCACTGAGATATGTGTTTTATAAAAGTGTACAATATTTGCCACTTTTTATTCATTTACAATGAAAATTTACATTGTTAGTACAATGTAAATATATAAAGGTCTTTGAGATAGCATTTGACTAGACTAATCACAAGTCACAACACAAAAACTCGTATCTTGGTATGAAAACTCCTCCCATGGAAAAGTGACGAACCAATGTGACTATCTAGTCTCTTTCCTTGCCCACCAATTTTCAAAATAAACTAGACTTTACCACTGAATAGATCACGTTCATTCTAGGAGTGTCCATGGGTCGGGTTTGTGCCCAACCTGTACTCGACCCGACCTTCACAGGTGGGGAAGATTTCAACCCGCAATTGACACATCAGTAGTTCCAGATCAATCGGGTTAGGTCATATCGAATATCGGGTGTGAATCAGTCGGTTTTGGGTTTTTCGATTTCACCGGATTTTGGCCGAAATCTGGCTGGATCTCATCCGATCTGGCCGGATCTCATCAGATCTGGCCGGATCTAACGAGATTTTACCGATGTTGTTCGTATCTATGGAAATATGGCCGAGATTTGGCCGAGATCTAACTAGATTTGGCCGAGTTAGAGTTGAGCTTATCGGAGTTTGGTCAAGTTTAAGTAGATCTGGGCTAGATTTGCCGGATTTAAGCTTATTGAAGTGAGGATTTGAGCGAATCTGAGTAAAGGAAGGCCAAATGTGGCCGAATCGGAGCTGAAAAGCCTAAACGTCGCCGGATTTCGGCCCTCTTTTTGAGGTTTTGTCGAGCGGGTTAGGTAGATCGGGTTTTTGAGGACAGAAACCGCCACTCAACCCACTGGGGTCGGGTTCTGAAGATTGGGACCCGTCACCGACCTGTCGGAGGTGTCAGTCCAGCTGTGACGGGTCGGTTCCAGTCGAGTTGGTCGGTTCTGGCGGGTCATCGGGTACTCTAGACAGCCTTAGTTCATTCAATGGCACTTATTTGAAGTTGTGAATGTCTTTGTTTATTCAAAACCAAATCCAACAAACAATAAATTAAGAAACACCACAATGGCCAAACTGATCCTCGCACTTGCCCTTGCACATGTCATCTTCTTCACCCTGTAGGGAATTCAACCCAATTTCCAACCTGTGAGAAACAAAAAAAAAATAGAGAAAACACACGCTAAAGAAAATAATCACACACACAAGACAGTATTTACATGGTTCGGCAATTTGCCCACATCCACGGAGTTGTAGAGATTTCACTATTATCAGGGAAAAAATACAAAAGTGTGGTTACAGTATTTCTCTCTCTCTCTCTGAAACACAACAACAAGACAAAACCCCAATCACCAAAAAAACGGCTTTTATATCCTGCGCACAGGATTACAATGGGCTACAAAATGGGCCAAACATAAACTAGGCTCCACAAAGCCCAACAAATCTCCCATTTGGAGACTAGTTCAATCACCAACATCAGTCGCTATCCTCGAAAAAGCAATCCCTCATCCATGCAACTCATCCTCCTGTCATCGAGCTAGAAGACCAATTGAAGCTGCACACAGCTTCAACTTCTCAATAGTGACACCCTTAGTCAACATGTCTGTTGAATTCTTAGATCCACAGATCTTCTCAAGTATTACTAATTTATCTTCAACAAGGTACCGGATAAAGTGGTATTTTGTCTGTATGTGCTGCGACTTTGAATGAAAAGCCAAATTTTTGGCAAGAAAGATTGCACTCTGACTGTCACTGTGTAGAATGTCCATCTCCTGCTTCTTACCTAATTCATCTAAAAAATCATGTAACCAAATCATCTCCTTTCTAGCTTCAATTGCTGCAACATACTCAGCTTCTGTAGTAGACAAAGTAACAATCTTTTCTAGATTTGAAACCCATGATATAGCTATGCCACCCAGAGTAAAAACAAACCCAGTAGTACTCTTTCTACTATCAATATCACCAGCAAAATCAGCATCTACATAACCTTGCAGTTTCAAACTTGCACCTGTGAAGCAAAGACATGTATCTGATGAACCCTTCAGATATCTCAAAATCCACTTGACTGCCTCCCAATGCTGTTTTCCAGGCCTACTCATGAATCTACTCACAACTCCCACTGCATGTGCAATGTCTGGTCTTGTACACACCATAGCATACATCAAGCTGCCAATAGCTGAGGCATAGGGCACCTTGCTCATATGGTCCCTTTCTTCTCCTGTTTTCGATGACTGTTCTTTGCTCAATTTGAAATGGCTACCCAAGGGTGTGCTTACTGGTTTAGCTTCATTCATGTTAAACCTGCTGAGAACTTTCTTCACATACTCTGACTGTGAAAGCTTCAATGTACCATTAGCCTTGTCTCTAATGATTCTCATACCAAGGATTTGCTTTATAGCTCCCAAATCCTTCATTACAAACTGTTTTGACAATTGCTTCTTTAGATTATAAATCTTTTATGCTAGACCCTGCAATGAGCATATCATCCACATACAACAGTAAAATGATATAAGAATTGTCAAAGAATTTAACATAACAACAATGATCAACTTCACATCTCTTGAACCCAATTTTATGCATAAAACTGTCAAATTTCTTGTACCACTGTCTTGGAGCTTTTTTTAGGCCATACAAGCTCTTTCTCAGTTTGCGGACTATATTCTCTTGTCCCTGAACAATAAACCCTTCTGGCTGAATCATGTAAAGGTCTTCCTCCAAGTCACCATAAAGGAATGAAGTCTTCACATCTAACTGCTCAAGATGTAAATTTTCTGCAGCCACCATTCCCAGCACCAGTCTAATTGTTGGCATCTTCACAACTGGAAAAAATATCTCTGTGTAGTCAATGCCCTCCTTCTGTTGGAACCCTTTAACAACTAATCTAGCCTTGTAACATTTGCTACCATCATACTCATTCTTTATTCTGTATACCCACTTATTGTGCAAAGTCTTCTTTCCTACTGGTAATTTAGTCAGTTCCCATGTCTGATTCCCCAACAAGGAATCCATCTCATCCTTCATGGCTAACTCTCACTTACTTGAATTCTCATCTTACAAGGCTTCCTTATAACACTCTGGCTCACCAACATCAGTCAACATGAGATAATTTATAGTGGGTGAATAACGCTGTGGAGGTCTAATGTTCCTGGAAGATCTACGGACTTCAGCTACAGGTATACTCTGATCTACCTGTGAATCTGCATTCTCCTTATTTTCTTCACCCCTTTTCTGGACAGTACTTTCAGTCAATCCATCTAAGTTGACAAACTCAGATTTCTTTTTATCTATCTCTGCAACATCTGATACTACAATTGACTTGTCCTTATACATAACCTGTTCATTAAATATCACATTTCTACTTCTGATGATTTTCCTGTTTTGGTCATCCCAAAACTTATAGCCAAATTTCTCATCACCATAGCTAATGAAAAAACATATTTTGGATTTTGGATTAAGTTTACTACGAGCATTAGAATCAATATGAACATAAAAAACACAACCAAAAACTTTTAAGTGTGAAAACTTTACCTCTTTACCGCTCCAAACCTCCTCAGGAAGTCTGAACTCCATGGGAACTGATGGCCCTCGGTTTATCAGGTAAGCTGCAGTGCTAACAGCATCAGCCCAAAAAGTTTTTAGTAGTCTAGCATGCAACCTCATACTCCTAGCACGCTCATTGAGAGTTCTGTTTATGTGCTCAGCCACACCATTCTGTTCTGGTGTCCCAGAAATGGTCTTCTACATCCTAATTCCCTGTGCAGCACAATACTCACTGAACCCTCTATCTATGTACTCTCCTCCATTATCTGACCTCAAATATTTTACTTTCAAACCTGTTTTTGTCTCAACCATGGCCTTCCACTTCTTAAATGTTTCAAATACATCAGATTTATTTTTCAGAAAATAAACTCATACCTTTCTGCTTGAGTCATCAATGAAAGTGATGTAGTACCTTGAACCTCCAAGGGATGCAACCGGTGAAGGCCCCCACAAATCAGTGTGTACTAACTCCAATTTTTCAGCCTTCTGTGTTCTGCCAGTTTTCAAGAAGCTCACATTTTTCTGCTTTCCTAAGATGCAGCTTTCACACATGTCAAAATCAATGGACTTCAATTCTGGTAGTTTTTCTTTTGATAGCAACATCTTCATCCCTTTCTCACTCATGTGACCAAGTCTGCGGTGCCATAGGCTTGTATCAGTACTTGCATCAGCAACTGCAATTGTGTCTCTTGGACTTGAGGTCATATACAAAGTACCAGTCTTCTTTCCACGAGGCAATACTCTGGCTCCCTTTGTAACCTTCCAAGTACCACCAACAAAAGTATTGCATGCCCTTCATCATCAAGTTGTCCAACAGAAATTAGATTCCTCCTCAGGCCAGGAATATGTCGAACTTTCTCCAGTAACCAAACAGACCCATTGGGCAACAATATCCAGACGTCTCCCATACCCACAACATCCAAGGCTGAACTATCGGCCAAATACACCTTACCAAAATTACCAGCAACATAATTTTGTATGATTTCTTGGTGTGGAATGATATGAAACGAAACTCCTAAGTCCAAAACCCAATCATCAAGTGGACTGTCTACTGCAAGAAGTAATGCATCCTATACCTCTTCTGTTATAATATTAGCAGAATCATCTTCATTCTTCTTCTTAAGACTTTTGCACTGGTTCCTAAAGTGACCTGTTTTCCCACAATTTCAGCATTGTACTTGTTGGCCTGATCTAGATTTACTTCTGTTTTGATTAGAATTTCTGGATTTTGATCTGCCCCGATTTGAATTTCTATTATTACCTCTGTCTCTTGTCTCAAGGTTTAGCGTAGAACCAGATCCTGAGGTTTCACCTGCATTTCTTCTGCAAATCTCCTCAGCCAGAATTAAATATCGTATATCATTGTACTTGAGCTTTTCCTTTCCTATACAATTGCTTACTGCCATCCTCATTGCCTCCCAACTGTTTGGCAAAGAAGCCAAGATGATCAAAGCATGAATTTCATCATCAAAATCAATTTCTACAGACGACAATTGATTTGTGATAGTGTTAAATTCATTCAGATGTTGTGCTACTGATGCGTTCTCTGCCATCTTCAGATTGAACAATTTCTTCATCAGATGCACATTGTTGTTTGCTGACGGCTTTTCATACATTCCAGACAAAGCCTTCATCAGATCTGCTGTGGTCTTCTCCTTCACAACATTGTGTGCAACAGACCTAAACAGAGTTAACCTGATAACTCCCAGTACCTGTCTGTCAAGAAGAGTCCATTCCTCAGCCTTTATCGCCTCAAGTTTTGTCCCCAAAAGAGGCAGATGCAATTTCCTCCCATAAAGATAATTTTCAATCTGCATCCTCTAATATGCGAAGTCTGTGCCATCAAACTTTTCTATTCTAGACGCCTTTCCTGGTTCCTCTGCCATTCCTCCCACTCAAATCTAACCCTAAGCTCCTATACCAGTTGTAGGGAATTCAACCCGATTCTCAACCTGTGTGAAACAAAAAAAAAAAAAAAAAAAAAAAAAAAGAAAACACACACCAAAGAAAATAATCACACACACAAGACAATATTTACGGGGTTCGGTAATTTGCCTACGTCCACGGAATTGCAGGGATTTCATTATTATCAGGAAAAAAATACAAAAGTGCGGCTACAGTGTTTCTCTCTCTCTCTTTGAAACACAACAACAAGACAAAATCCTAATTACCAAAAAAACGGCTTTTATATCCTGCGCACAGGATTACAATGGGTTACAAAATGGGCCAAACATAAACTAGGCTCCACAAAGCCCAACACACCCCTAGTTGTCTATGTTGTCCTGAAGATCAAAACCAGGCTCTTCTCTAGTTTAAAGCTTTTCTCCTTGAGACTACTGGTTTTTCTTCATCAGAAAACCAGTCTCTTGGGTTAGAATCATGGAATTCTAGCTCAGATTGTTGCACATGGGAATATATCGATTATAGTTCTCACTTGGAATCAAGCCTTATGATTGGTATTGGCCTTTCTGGTATTGTCGTTTTCCATGATTCTGTGGAGTCCTCTGTGGTGCCTTCTACCATCTTGACTCCACTCTTTCGCATTAGAAGCTTGAAGTAGCTTGGAATGTCCACGAATAGCATACAAGGAGAATTGTCAGTCAACAGCTTTGCCAATCTGAGTGAATTATGTTATCTTGATTTGAGGCAAAATGAATTCAATGGCTCTATTCCTTCTCAACTTTTTCAATTGAGGTATCTTCAATATCTTGATTTAAGTGGCAATTCACGATTCCATGGTATTCTAAGCGAGGAAGTGAGCTATCTTCAAAACTTACGGTTATTTAGCACGCAATACAATTTGCTTACTGGAAATATCCCTCAAGAAATAGGGAATATGACAAAATTGGTGCAATTGCTTCTTCGCAACAACAATTTTTTTTGGTGAAATTCTTTCATTTGTAAATTTGAAGGAATTGAGAACACTGGACTTGGGGTAAAATTTACTGTCAATGGAGATTCCTACTCATATTGGTAATCTATCCCGCTTAACCACTTTGGACTTGAGCAACAACAATTTAACAGGTAGAATTTCATCCTCCATAGAAAACTTGTCTTCAATTCTGAATTTGAAGGAATTGAAAACATTGAACTCGAGGCATAATGTATTGTCAATGGAGATTCCTATTCATATTGGCAATCTATTTCACTTAACCACTTTGGACTTGAGCAACAAGAAGTTGATAGGTGGAATCCCATCATCCATATAGAATTTGACAAAGTTGGAAACACTTGAATTGGAAAACAACTTGCTCACTGGAGAAATTCCATCCTGGTTGTTCAGTATCAATGGCTTGGAGGGTCTTTTTCTTGGAGGGAATAATCTAATTTGGAATAACAATGCAAAGATAGTGCCAACGTGTATGCTACTTCAGTTGTCTATGAAGTCCTGTGGTCTCAAAGCAGAAATCCCATATTGGATTTCTATGCACAAGACTTAAATTTTTGGACTAAAGCGAGAACCAATTAGAAGGAATGTTCCCACAATGGCTTGCGGATAAGGAAATTGGAGTCCTAATTTTGTCAGATAATAGTCTTATGGGTTCTCTTCCATCTTCCCTCTTCGACTCTCAAAATTTAGCAGTCCTTTCCCTGGCCCGAAACAACTTTTCTGGAGAACTGCCAGACAACATTGGTAATGCCACAGGACTTGAGATTCTTATGTTGGGTAGAAACAAATTTTCAGGGAAAGTTCCTGAATCCATCTCCAAGATAGTTTTTGTAATACCCGGAAAAAAAAAATAAATAAATAAATAAATTTAAAAGGAGAGGTATTTAAGTAAATTTTTGTGGGGCTAATTTTATAATTTATAATTATAAGGGAGTTTTTTAGAAAATAAGGTTGAAACCCTAACTACATATAAGCTTATTAAGTCAATGTATAGGGGAGATATTTTGAGGGAGGAGATTACTCAAAGGACTGAAATAGAGAAAGATTGACTACACCCTTGAAGTAAAAGCTTAAGAAATCCTATTATTTTGTCAAATTTAAACTTTATGTGGTATTAGAATATTTTTCTAAGTGAGTATTTTGGCCAATAGTGAGACTGTTTATATATCTAATGAGATTACGATGTAAACAAAGAAGGAATTTGATTAATTTTCTCTATGCCCAGTGTTGCGTTAAGTGTAAAAGAAGTCTCTTGGATCAGGTTTTTTTGCACAAGTTGACTGAATTGGGGTTTTGGCGAATTGCAAAAGGTAATGATGTCTGTGTAGGCTTGATTTTGTATGATATAGAATATAGTACATTTTTCCTAATTTTTTCCTTATCTCAAAGAGAACTAGGGGTGAATGGAGATTAAAAAAAATATATATGAGCGCACGTATAGAAGATTAGATGGTGTAATTTTGACCCTATATGGCTATAAGTATGGTGTATCTATAGGCTTTGTCCCTAGGTACTATTAGTGGCAGAAAGTGGAGGAAATATATATATATATATATATTATGAATACGGTGGATTTTTTTAACCATAGAATAATAGTGGAAAATTATTGGATATTTTTAGCGGTCTAGTATTCATATAAGTTTTATTTAAAAATATTAGATTATTGAATAAATGATATTTGAAAAATTGTTTAGGTGATATCTAAGGATTTAAGAAGAAGTGTTAGGGAGAAGTTCATTTTGATATGGCTTTTGGAGGTAACTTTATCCTAATTGATTTTGTTTTACATATTTTAATTACTGAAAATTATTTACAGTTGTTACAATTTTATTTCTATTGTATTACTGATTTCAAGTAAAGAATTATCACAAATATATTTGATTACTGTAAATATGATGTATTTTATTTAATTGTTTTTAGCAATACTTATTCAAAGTAAAGAATAAAGAATTTTCCCAAATATACATGAGCATTGAATATAAGGTTTATTTTATTTAATTGTTTTTTTTAGCTATATTGATTTAAAGTAAAGAATTATAGAAATATCACAAATAGATTTGAATATTGCATATATGATTATACATATATGTATTTGAATAAGATATATTTTTTGTTAGAAACTATGATTTCATATATATAATTATGAACAATCTAACTATGAATTTATTCTGATACCCCGCCAATGGAGGTTATTCATTGGTACATTGATACCCAGCCAATGAGGGTTATTCATTGGTACTTTGATACCCAAACCAATTTGGGTCATTCATTGATATTCTGATACCCTGCCAATGGGGGTTATTCATTGGTACTCTGATACTCAAACCAATGGGGGTTATCATTGGTACTCTAATACCCAGCCAATGGAGGTTATTCATTGGTATTCTGATACCCAGCCAATGAAGGTGATTCATTGGTATTATGATACCTAATCAATGTGGGTTATTCATTGGTACTCTGATGCCCAGTCACGGGGATATAGCGTGATCATAGTCATAAGATTGTTAAAGATATGAATTACGTTTGAATATTGAATTATTTTGAATCCTTAAAACTACGTATGTGATTTTGGAAATGTTTAAGTATTTGAACTATTTTGAGTCACTAAAACTGCTTATGTAACCTATTGTAAGGTATAGCTTTTGATATATGGAAAATTGACTATTGTCTAAACCATCTATGATATATTTGTAAGATTAAATTGTGTAATCTATGGGCAACTTATTATTTTAAGACTATGAAACTTCTTTAGTTATTTTGAAAACACATAGTATATTATAACTTTTGAAAACACATATTACATCTTATACTTTACAGATCTATTGCTTGATGGAACTTAATAGGATTTTGGTTACTTATTGAGTTGTCAGCTCACCCCTTTTTCCCCTCCAGTTTCAGATTGTGAAGAAAAACAAGTTCTGGGAGTTTTGATGTTGTGTTGTGAGCAGGGAAAGAAGCTTAGTGATTTTGGAATTAGGTGGTCTTTTAATAGTTTTATATTTATTGGCCAATTGGTATTATGTACATGAGGTTTGAATTTTGTTCCTATTAAATTATTGGAGATCTATTCATAAAGAAATTGTTGAGGTATTTTGGATTTATTTGATTTAATTTTTTATGATAAATTTTAGTTGCTAAGAATACCTTGCACACTTGTAGAGTGCTTACTTTATAAGTGTGCAGCGATTGTCACGTGTCTATCTTTATAGTTGGGTTTGGGCCATGACAGTTTTCCTTAGATTGTTGGACTTGTCCTCTAATAGATTTTATGGAAATACTTTACCAGATTTTAGCTCTCTTGTGCTCAACGTCATTGATTTTTCTTCAAATGAATTCTCAGGTGAACTTCCTAAAATTTTTCCACCATCTGCTAAATTTCTTGCATTGGGTGAAAATAATTTTTCTAGCAGCTTCCCTAGAAACTTGATTAATATGAGTAATCTTATACACCTAGATATCCATGACAATAAAATCACAGGTGAATTGCCAGAGTTTATTTGCCAAATTTTCAACCTTCTAAGTATTAATTTTACGAAACAACTCCCTACAAGGTTCAATCCCCAACTGTATTTCCAATCTTAGTAGACTCCAAATTCTTGATTTCTCAAGCAACCACCTTGTTGATGAAATCCCTGCAACATTTGGAAATCTTGTTGGTATGACTGAAACACCCCACACATTTTTACATCTCCTTGGTATTTACAACTACTCAATTGAGTTGAATGATCTTATAATAAATTGGAAGAAGTCACAACAAGGCCTCTCAAACCACAACCTGGATCTCTACTTTTTGTTGGACCTGTCAATGAACCAACTTTCTGGTGAAATTCCATATATGTTTGGTACTCTAAAGGCTTTAAAGCTTCTCAACATCTCACATAACAATTTTTATGGGAAGATACCGCAAGTCCTGGTGATTTAAAGAGTCTTGAGAGTTTAGACTTGTCACACAACAAAGTATCAGGCTCAATTCCACAATCACTAACAAAGCTACAACAATCGACTGTTCTAGATGTGAGTAACAACAATCTCACAAGAAAAATTTCTGTCGGTGGGCAAATGGACACAATGAACAATCAAAACTTTTATGCCAACAATAATGGGTTGTGTGGAATGCAAATTTGGGTGTCGTGTCAAGAAGACTTGTCACTAGCAAAACCAACAGAGATTGAGAGTAGAGAAACTTCGTTCTCATGGGAAGGAATAGTGATTGGATACTTGGTTGGCCTCTTTGTGACGGTGGGAAGCATGTATCTTATTGGGTATATTGTCCCTGTGCTACCTACAAATTGCTGTTGACAATAAAGAAGGCCAAGGATTTTTAATGGCTAGTCTCTTATAAGCTGCTTCTTTTCTTTTTCTTTCTTTTTCTTTTTTTTTTTTCTTTTTTTTTTTTTTTAATTTTTAAATTTGGTAGGAACAAGTCTCTTTTAAGCTAGACAAGATCTAAATTTCAGTATTGTAAAAGCTTTCGATTAAGTGAATAATGGTTACAAATAGTTATTTATAAGTATGATAAGTAATACATGTTACTAAAATATTGAATAAAGTGAAAAATATGTAAGATATTATAGTTGATGATATCCACCTAATTTGTTCTCCTTGCCATTTTTTTTTTTTTTTTTGGTTTTTATTTTTCTTTCTTTTTTAGACAAAAGAAATAAAAACTAGAGTCATTTTGCAAATATTTATCAAAAAAATTATTTTCATTATAGCTCACATATCCTCACAACTTTGACTGTTATAGTCATTTTGCCTTTTCATCTTCAAGATCGATTGTAAACTAAAATAGTAGGATTTTTACATTTTATGAAGTCACTATTTAATTATTTTTGTAAAAATAAAGAAAACAAAAATTTATTGAATAGTACGTCTCTAAGTCTATTTAATTGAAATTTGAAATTACATTCTCTCATCAAATGAATATAAAAACCAAAAAGAGTTTGTAATTTTGTGCAAAAAAATAAATAAATAAAAACCATTATTTTTTGCGCTCATTTAGGCCTTAGTAAGCCCTCCGGCCCAAATCCTTCTCTTTCCGGAACGAAAACTAGAGGTTTCTCTCTGTCTCTGTTGCCAAATCAAAACTTCTTAGTTTTGCGTGTTTTTTTGGATTGCTCAGTGAATTCAAAGCTCCTTTCGTTTCAACGATCTTAGCCAGGTACGGACACACAGATTCTTCTTCCTTTCTCTCTTTATTGTTTGTTTGTGTGGTCGCTGAAAACAATGAAATTACAATTCAATTCTCCAACTTTACCCTCAATTTTTAGAGCTGAGCTTTAACTTGTTATCTGTTTGTTAATAGACTAGAAATTGGAAAAATTTATGTATTTGTGTATATATATAAAGGGGTTTGAAAAATATATGTGATTGTTGTTAAAAATGTTTGCTAATTTGATTACTTCTTATCTGGGGTTTTGGGAAATTAACCGACGCTCATAAAGTGTTTGATAAAATGCCGAAGAAGAAAGTTGTTACTTGGATGGGTACTTCGAATTTGGCATTTGGGTTTGGTCATTGTTGGACAAACTATATGATCATTTCTTGTGGGGCAAATTTCTCCGGATTTGTTTGTCTGGGGTTCCTTGTTAAAATAAGCACATCGTGTAGTTGGGAAATGCCTAACTCTTCCTTATAATAATACCAAGTCCCACATGCGAAAATTAGAAAGAAAGAGAAAACATATTTGGGTCGAATGGTTGATATGGATAGACTGGCTATAACCCATGTAGAATTAGACTTTGTGTAACTAGAGCCTAGAGAAAACTGATACTTACCATAGTATGCAAATTAAATTTTCACTTGAGCCTTGTAAAGGTTTTGGTTGTTGTTAAGGAGTTCGGATTTGGAGGAGGGAAGGAAGGGGAGTGTTGGGGAATCAAGTGGTGATAAAGAGTCTGATAAGAAAATGAATTCAGGAGGGGATTTTGGGGTGGATAAGAAATCTGATGAGGTGGTGGTTTCGGAAGGGAAGGCTAACTCAGGTGAGTCTTGTAAAGGTAGCAACTTTTCAGTGGTTTCAATTCAGCCCTCGATGCCTGAGGAGGAAGGCCTTGGGTAGGATGAGAGAATCTTAGAAGCATTGATGAGCGGAAGTGGATGAGTGCTGCAGAAGAAGAGGAAGAATTATACATCATTTCACATTATATTCTATTTTTCTTGATATGTTTATGAAAGTGTGATATACAATTGGGAAGTTATGAAGCTTAATTTATTTTATATATGTGTGTGTGTACTTTTTCTCTTTTTTTTTTTCTTTTTTTTTTTTTTTTTTTTTTTGGGAAATTTTGGCTTTTCCTGTATTATCTAAGCAGTCAAACATAGGGCAAACATGCTTGAAGTTAACCATTTACGTCAATTAAATCATTTTATTTCAAAATATGTAAAGCTTTGATGAGGAAATTATTGGGTTTTAATGGATTAATGGACTTTATGATCTCATTTAAAAAATGAGAGAGAAAAGAAAAGATAGTAATTAGTGGATACTGCTTGGGTTGTTATTGCATTTACCAGATGATTTGTCAATGGTAGACTTATATTCAAATTTTCACATTATATGATTGCCCTTTATATATAAATATATATATATATATATATATATATTTTGTAGACTTGTGCCGCATTGTTTGATGTGGTGTATTTGGAGTGAAAGAAATGCTAGATGTTTTGAGGGATGCGAACGGTCCTTGCTAGAGATTAAGTCCTTTTTCTTACATACTCTCCTTGTTTGGAGTGCGGCTCTGTCACATTTTTCTTCTATATCCCTTCTTGTTTTACTTGATCATTGTAATTTTGGTTCTTGATTTTTGCCCCACAATCCATCCCCAATGTACTCGGGTTGGCTATTTTTTCTTAATAAAATTTTTCGTTATCTATAAAAAAAAAAAATTAAATGAATAAACTATGAAGCAAAAGGTCAGAAATCTGAGCTGTATGGCTTGTTCACTAACCCAAGAAGTCATCTTATGTATACAAATAGAAGTGATCTTGATGTTGCTATGCAGGTGCTCTTTTGGTGTGCAGAAATGACAAGTATTGAGACAGCAACGGGTCAGTCGCATAAAGCTACTAATGTTTCATCTACAACCTCTAAGATTCAGAATTCGGGATTGTCCTTCAAAAGATGGGGTAGAAAAAGCCCATTTATCAGATATGGGCTTCCAATGATCTCGCTCGTGGTGTTTGGGGCAGTTGGTTTTGGTCATCTCTTGCAAGGCAGGTTAGTGCTATCGTTGGTATAAATTAGTGAATTTATTTATTTCAAGTCTTCTGAACTCATATTTAAAGTTGCAATTCAAGTATTCTTTCATGAAGTGCTGTTCGATCTTGTCAAACATTCTCTTTGATTTTTCTGGTTAGACATCTGTTATGTCTTAGTGTCTGTTTGGCTAGAGCTTATAAGCTCAGCTTGCTTTTATGTACAGCTTTTTAAAACTTCACTTTTTCTTACTTTTTCTTACAAGTATACTTTTAAAACCTCAGTCCAAACGGACACTTAGACTGAGCATGGTTACTGGAGTGTGGATGTAAGAGGGCTGTTGTGTTACCTTGTGGACAGATAGTTTTGTTTGTTCATAGGCAAGTTCTTGTGGATAGTGGAGTAAAAATGGAGACTAAAGGGAACAAAAGTGGTTCCTTTTCTTTTTGTTTTCAAAAAGTAAAATTTAGACTGGATAAACAAAGTAAAGGATGGGGGGATTTCTAGGAATCAAAATTGGGACCTCTGAGGATGTTGATTCAATCAGATTCGATGAGTAGTTTTACATCAAAAGACCAAAAAGGGGCTAAAAATGAAGGAGGACATTGGTGCTGGTTCATATAAGCATTCATGATAAATTTTGGGGTTTTTTTTTTTTTTGTTAAGGGTTTTCTAAAATTTTAAGTTAATGGCTTTAGGTATTTCATTTACGGATCTAAAGCTTGTCCAAGTAAGTTGGAGTACAAGTGTTGTAAGATTATATAGTCTGGATTGCTGGAAACTGTACAAATAAGAGTTAAAATCAGATCTTCCATCTTTTCAGCCATATAGTGTTCTGGTCCACTACAACTTGTAACCCTTGAATACCTGTGCCTATAGCACCATGTGTTTTTTCTATCATTTATGGTAGAATGCAACCAATCAAAGTTGATTTTTTTATTGGATCGTTTTGGTAAAAATGATGTGAAGGCCCCTTTATATCTAAGAGTCCATTTGTCACGTGCTTTTTGTTTATGTAAAACTTCTTAAAACCTTGCTTTTTTTAAGGTCTAGACACTAATTAATCCTAATTTTAGATATAAATGAAGTATCTGGTCATCTCTTTGTAGGTTGTAATGCAGTACAGAAACCAACAGTGGACAAACTGATAGAATATAGTTGTTTTAGTCATTTTCTTTAGCCATTTCCTACCTTGATGGCTTGATCTTGACATTGAGTCTTGAGCTTAATGAGTAGCTTCGCATTGAGCTCATGATTTCTGAGTATATTTGGGTGTCCCCCTGTATACTTGACCATTTTGAAGGAATTAATGTTGAAAACCCAGTAATTTGTGTATACGCTCTTATTTTTGCTAGCTCAAGCTTGTTGTGTTTAATAAGTTCCTTCAAAAGCTATATTGGTAATGAAAGTGATGTACAAGCCTTACATTCATTACTGGTACATATCTCAAAGAAATGTATTGAAGACAGTTTGTTTGTGTCCTTTGTGCTTGCTCTGTAACATTGGAGTTTGTTGGACATTTCTGGCATGTTCTTATCATGATCATCACTTATTTATATTTTTTCCTCTTCTTCTAAAGTGTGGTGGAACTTTGTAGTTCAGCAAGGATATTGCGAAGGTGAAGGATGATAAGGAGTGGGAGATTATAGAGACAAGAAAAGCACTGTCCAGAACGGGACCTATAGAGTATAAACCAAAAAAGATTTCACTGGAGGAGGAGCTGAAGGTAAAGTGCTTTTTCTGGCATAATTCAATATATAGTCAAGGGCATTTGCAGCTGACCTCTCTGTTTTTCTGTAATGTAGGCTTTGCAAGAGAAAGTAGACATAAACAACTACGAGTACAAGAAACTTCCTAGACCAAACGACAGCAAGTCAGTCTAGTTTTTGCTTTCTGCTGGCTGGATAATCCCAGCGTTTGATTTTTTTTTGGTTGTCAAAACAGTATCTATTTTCTAGACTCACTAGTGAACTCCTTCCTCCCCATACGACAATTCTCCAGAAAGAGGCGGATGTATTGTATTTACCCATTTGTAAGCTGAATAAGTTGGTCGCTTGTGGTAATTGATTTGTTATTCTGTTATGCGTATTGTTATTTTAACAAAATTCATTACAGATGAGGAAAACACACAACATCAAGAAATAAACCATTAAGAAAAGAAAAAGAAAAAAAAAGCTTTTTTGACCAGTAAGAGCAACCGAATCAGTCTGACCAAATTTTTTTGTCTATTTTACACTAAGAACCTATTTTTTTTATTTTACACTACTACTTTTCAAAAACATGCACATCATTTTATCTATTTTACAATCAATTCTATTTAAATAATAATTTTTTTATAATTTTTATTATTATTTTATCCTTTTCTATTGTCCTTATCTCTTTTTCTTTTGTACTTAACCTCATTTCATTTGATCTGATTTTTTCACTCTCATCTCCCCTCCTCTGCTGTTTATTCCCAAGACTCTCCACTCTCTTCAAAAGCTGAACCATCTTCTTATTTTTCCTCTTCCTCTCACGGTCAGATTATCTTTCCATCACAACCATCTTCTTCTTTTTCTTCCTTTTCTTTTTTCTTCTTTGACTCACGGTTAGATCAACTCTCCACCACAAGAACCAATCTCCACCATAACCACCAATCTCAATGATCTTAAGAAATCCCTCTCTGTCGAAGCTTGCATTGTTGAATCTCTCTTATCTGATTTCAAGCGTTCTGCCACCATTAAGTTTGTATTTTGATTCTGACTTCAGGTTTGGGTTATAAGTTTTCAGTTGATGGTTTAATTTTAAGTTGATTTTTTATGGATTTGGGTAAATCAAGTTTGATTTTCGTTGTATTTTGGGTTTCCGTTGTTTTAACGGGTTTTGGTGGTGGTGGTTGTTTTAACGGGTGATGGTGGTGGTGGTTGGACGGTGTTGGGTGGATGGTGGGATCTGCGTTTTGGTGGTGGTGGTGCTCTTGCAGGTTCTGTGTGGGTGTGTTTGTGTGTATCAAAGGAAGAAGAAGATGATGAATCTGAGTTGGTTTTGAAGAGAGAGAGAGAGAGAGAGAGAAAAAAAAAAAAAAAAGAGCCAAATGTGAAATTATATACATCTACAGTAACCATGTATATATATATATATATATGCACAGTTACTGAAGTAAATGTGTATACACAATTTTAGAAGAACTAATTTTGCATTTTGCAAAGTTTTACAATGCTCCAAGAATTGTATTTAAACCAAAAGGGACCTGCAAGCAGGATACAAGAGAAGGCAGCAAGCTGCAGCTACTCAAAACACCAATTCAACTATATGACGTTAAACAAAAGGAACGGTAACACAACAGGGCAGAAGAACATAGATCAAATCCAAAATGTACCCTTATCTAACTCCCTTATGGACTGAGACACAGCCTCTATATGCAGCAAAGAACACTGTTAACAGCAGAATGAAGAACCTTAAAATCAGTCTAATCGATTCCCCGCGTCTTTAATCTGATTAATCAACTCTTAACAGAAGCACGAGCAGTCCTCTCAAACATGATAAACCAAGCACTCCTAGCGAATCTACAAAAAGTCACCTTTAAATCCCCCATCCATTCTAAGATCTCACCCCATCTCCTAATAGAGATATCAAACATACAGAGTCTTTTCAATCACACTCTTGCAAAAATAACAAACAGGATCACCATAAAAGCCTCTACAATAGCCTATCTAATGAAAAATTTAGGGACAGCTCTTTTGGACCACACAGCCTGCCTCTAATCATCACCCATATCTCCTTGCAAGAGTATTCAAGGAAACCAAACTGGGTCATTCACATCACCCAGCTTACCTTTCAGACCATGTTGAATAATTTTTATTTTTTGGTGACGAGGAACCTCCTCAAGGTCTGGGTCAGTGGGACCATCTTTGAGGGGTAAAACCCTATATGCCTACAAATCCCCACTGAGCAGACATCGGGTAAATTGCGAAATACCTCAGACCTAGTATGATCAATTTAACATTAAATAGGCATCCAGGATGCCATAAATCATACCAAAGAAAGCTAGAGTCGCCCGAGCCAACCTTGAACTGAATTAAGGGCCTTGCTACCCTTGAACTGAAGCAACAAATGTTTTTTGTGCTTAATCATGGTCCTTTTCTCAACGAACAAAGAGTTGAATTGCAAATGAAGAACCGGAGAAGGAAGGGGAAAGTAATACGTAATCAAGAAAATGTCTCACAATGGAGGTGCTGGTCCTGGTTGAACCCAAAACGGACAGCAGCTAGTAAAGAAACCACAGCAACAGAGAAACCATAACCTGCAAGTTCAAAGATCAAAGACATCATAAGAAACCAAAACTATAAGACAGGAACTGCTACTAGCTAGCACGTTTTTCAGGTTCTATTAAGGGTACTAGGAAAACATGGAAATTAATGTCTTACCATGACCCTAGTGGTCCATCAGGCCTTTCTGCACCTTGTGGGCCTGGAGCTGGCAGTGGTTCCATCACCTATGGGAAGTAAATAAATATTTGTGGAGATGGTGTCAGTCAGAGATTGAGGATGCTATTCTGGTTTGGTTTTTGCTTCTGCTGGATTCAAAGGCTATAAGTAATATTCACAAACAACAGCCAAATCCACACCATGCATCTAAATAGAGGATCATGATGTGCCACATCATAGAAAGAGATAGGAGTACATTATAAGATTTTCTGAACGGTGTCGTGTTGGATTGATAGTCTTAATCTCTTGTTAGTGTTCAGTTGCATGATTTGCACTTTTTAAAGTGTTGCTTACAATAAAAAAAAATTTAGATAGCGCCAGCAAAAACACATTAGGAAGACTTTTGCCGCAAAAAAAAAAAAAAAAAAAAAAAAAAAAAAAAAATATTTCAGAATTTGTACTAACAAGGACCCACCAGCAAAGCCTCCCTCACATTTTAGTTTAATATTGCAAGCTATCTTTGGGTCAAAAAAAGTTTGGTAGAAGAGCTGCTGCACTTGCTTCTAGTTCACTGAATGGTAGGTCTTAAACTCATAGCTATAATCAGGAAGACTTGCAATCAATTTCAAGAGAAGACCTGCATTTTCTTCCAATTTACTGATTGTACCCTTTATTTTGTCTGCCTTCCCTTCCAATTTTAAGCAAACCTCATCTAGTTTAGCAACAAAAAACTTGTAGAATGTAGTAGAAGGCAACACCATGCTATGCAAATCTGTTTCAGATAAAGAGAGGTTCAAGCTTTTATCTGTCTCCTACGTTCGAGACTTGGAGTCAGGCAGACCAATATTGTCCTCACTCTGAGCCCATGCCCCAGCAGTTGCAGTGCATATCTTTTTAAGGAACCCAAGGGTAGCAATTAGTTTAATGCAAACTCAACCTGGATTGTCCATATAGACGGTAGATCCTCAGTTTAATTTGCATTGAAAATTCCAATTGAATGGTGTGCTGCATGTAAGAATGGCAAAGAACCATGTTCCACCCGGATGACATGTCCATCCTGTACATAAGTTTTTTCCACCTTAAAGAGGAGAGGGACGGAGATAGATTTTACCCACACACACACACACACACACACACACACATATATATATATATATATCGTCTCAAAATACTCATTTCTCTTTTAGTACTCTTAGTCATCCCTCCTGTTTCTCTCGCATCTCTTATATTTTTATGAAGATCGATGCCACCTCATTAGACATGGCAAAATGCCTTTCACCCTATCCCATCTTGACTTGCCCTACTCCCCGTCCTCGAAAAAGAGGAAAGGACTAGAACAAAACACCCATGTTCATCTCCCCACACAATTGCCGTCCCTACATGCATGGTAAGAAATATTAAGTTTCCTTCAAAAATTCTATTTGTTCGATGTAACTTTTTCCATTTAACTTTTAGGCCTATTTGCTTATGTATAATTCATTAAAGCCTCATTTTTTTCTTAGGTATAACCATACTTTAACCACCTTTTCAGCAACTAAACAAGAAACAATCAGCCAAAAGCAACATGGCTCTGGTTGGGGATGATCCCATTCGCACTTCTCACTTTTTCTTACTCCCATGGAGGAAAAATGAACTGTAGTGGTTCAATGAAACTTGACTCTTTCCCATCATACTTTTCCGTCCATATGCACTTCATTTCTTTTTGTGCACTCGTTATGTTCTTTACGTGCATCTGTTTAAAAGTGCACTTGCAAGTTGCAAAGAATTGTTTGTACATACAGCACAGATACAAGCATTATAAAGAGAGAGAAATTAAGAGAGCTCTGTGGAAAGAATCGAGAGCAGGTGAATTATATATTAGGTGAAAGAGTTCATCCAACCATTTTTTTCACAATTACAAACTTATACCCAGGTCTCTCAAAGAGAAAAACCATTCCTCTCTATGTACACCACCCCCAACACAACACAAAATTGAAGAACATAATGTTGTAAACTCTACCTAGTGTCCCCTTTTACTCCCCAAATATATCCTTTCGTCCTTTCCCCAATCTTTATTCATTTACACATATTAGATAGGAGCAAAACCCACAGCCCAAAAAAGAAAACCCTCTTCTTATCC
Organism: Quercus gilva; assembly: GCA_023621385.1. Classification (NCBI taxonomy): domain Eukaryota; kingdom Viridiplantae; phylum Streptophyta; class Magnoliopsida; order Fagales; family Fagaceae; genus Quercus; species Quercus gilva. The sequence goes on along the minus strand of CM042480.1, from coordinate 58,436,331 downwards.
CTCCAATTTATCACCCTCCCCAGAATAAAATTGAAAATAAAGGGAAATGAGAAAAGCAACCAAAAAAAGAGCTATTTGAAGATGACCCCCAAAATGATCCTGCAAAATTTACCTTGGCTTCGGTTGTGAACCAACTGACCATAATGGTTGGACAAGCCTTTGTGCTGATGGACTACCTAGTAACATAGCCTGAGATCGAGTAAGCATCTCAACCATTGACGGAGTTTGATAAGATTGAACAAGACTTGAACCATCAGTGGAGTCACCTCTTGCTGTTGCTCTTTGCCACGAGTGTGAGCTTAGTCCAGAAAGAATATATGCTCTCCCAGATGCCTCATAAACATGCCTACTTGCCATCCTCTCTTGCATTTCCTTGAGCTCAGCATCCAATGCAATACAAAGTCGGTCATGAGATTTGGCTGACACAGTTTCTGACAATACTTTCCGGCAACTTTCAAGGATTGAAACTGCACCAGCTAAGTCTCCCTGCTCAGCTGCAACTCGTGCTTGTGCCATAGCCTCAGCGGCTTGCAGCCTGTTACGTTGGCGGTCCACTTCTATTGACACCACCACTTGTCCAGCTATTTCAGGCCTTGCAATCCTAACTTCTTCACTTTCCAATGTTGTCATTTCTTTAGTCATGGGATCCTTGAAAACACATCTCACCTTAAGCAATGATGTTTGATTGCTGGAAGACTGTGCAGGGACATTAACGGAAACCAGAAAATCCCTCTCTTCATCAGCATACAAATCTCCAACATCAATAAATCCAACACGTCCATCAGCCATCACACGACTGGGGTAACTTCCTGCTTTTAGCGAGCCAAGTCGAATTTTTGGGTGCACACACTCAACTCCCACTTGAAGCTCCTGCACCACAACACTCAAAAGCCCCCCAATGCATTGTGCAAATGCATCCTGGATCACAGCTTCAGTCTCAATGAAAGAAAAGGTCCCGCCAGAAATCTCTGAAATTGAGTGCATTGATGAAGCATCATGATCCGCACCAAATCCAAAAGCATGCACTGGAATCTGGAATCCTGTAGTATCACCACCATGAATAGACAAAGGAAGGAGCAACCGGTAATTTGGTTGCAGCTGGTTATTGCCTGAACCACTGACAGTATAAGTGTCCTGCCCATCAGATAACAGTATTATACTGGCCACTGGATTCTTCTCCTTTCTCTCTTCCATTATCTTGGCACCCTTTCTCAGGCCTTCAGCAATATTGGTCCCACCATTTGCAACCAAAGAGTTAACAGCTTGCAATGCCTGTTGCCGACCTAGTTCAGACATTCGACGGAGGGGAAAGAGGCGACGGGCTGTGGAGGAGAAGGCAATAACTGAAAGCCTGTCACTGGATCCGAGGTTCTGAATTACAAACCCCATAGCTCGCTTAAGTAATGCAAGCTTGGTACCTGCCATGCTACCACTTATGTCAAGCACTGTGACTAGGTCAACAGGAGCACGAGGAGTCTGAGAAAATTGTGGCAAACTAGCCTGGTTTCTGCTGGGAGTTTTGCTTGTAACTGCCGCAGAGGCTTTGAGATGGACCAAGACAGTGAAGTTATCATGAGTATTGGACTGAGGGGTAGCTGAGACTTCTGGGTATGTCTTGATCTCTATTGATTTAAGAGACATGTTATCTGAAGCATTGCTATCGCAAGAACAGTCTCTTTCAGAAAATACAGGCTGGTGATCTAAGGATTCATCATCATCAAATATAGCTGGATCCGCAGCTTGATATAGTGGCATGATATGCCGCCGATTCAAGTCTCTTCGCGTGGGAGGTAGTCGGCGGACCACCGTCATCAAGGCATCATTTTGGGGCCAACCTACTGGACCATTTGATGCCCTCCCGGGGAAAGGATTCAAACTAGGACCTTGCACAGGGATTTCTTTCCATTTTGCTCTGCAAACCGGGCAGATTTGGTTGCCATGTTTGACATTTGACGCAATGCATTGGAAATGAAAGGAATGTGAGCATTCTGCAGTGAAAATAGCCTGACCACCCCCTTGTTTCATTTTGGTTAAGCATATCGAGCAGGTTTGCTGAAAATGTGAAAGAAAGTAAGCAGAGTAACTTAGGATTATACATGCATAGAGAAACAAAGATCTCACAGAAAGTACTTCAAAAATAGAGATAAGAAAAAACATATTGTTACAACTTTACTACAAATGAAAAACCAAATCAAATATTATGAAAATTTTGTAGTTCGGTTTGAGCTCCATAATTCATAATTGACAAGTTTAGGAACCTACAACTTTTTCAGACAATCACTTTCATGCATAATTATTAGCTCATAAGTAGAATCAGCAAACTGCAGATAATTGTTCTTTTGAATATACCAAAATCTCAAGTTCAATATTTGTATATTTGAACCACAAGTCATTATAGAACTGAGCTAAAGGAAAAGGATAGCAGAAGAGAAGGATGCCCACCTTAATATGTTTAACTTCATTTAATATTTTGAAAACAACTAGTTTTGTTCTACTCAATAGAAGCCCTTTTCTAGTCTTTCCTTTTTTTTTTTTTTTTCCGTGTGATGCACATATCGTTGTGTTTTCGTTTTTGGTGTCACTTTCACATATTGAATTAAGCTATGCATCCACGTCCAAGTTTTTACATGTGAATTATCATGAAACATAGTGAATGGAAGAAAAATAAACAGAGTTATTACTAAATACTCTTCCTTAATATACAGGATTGAGAAGAATCTAAAAGATGATCCCATAAGGTGTCTTAGCCACCAACTATTTTGAAGCTCCAACCCTTTGGCCAACTTAAGGGTTCCTATGTTACAAAAAGTTGTTCATTCTTATGATCTTATAAATAACCAATATTTTTTTTTTAGAAACGAGGTAACTAGTACTTTCTAATATTATAGCATGCATGCAGCAAAAGTCTTTTTTTTTTCCCCTTTTTTGTTATATAAGTAAGCTGATTGAGAGATCGAAGAATTAGATTTGTTCTCCCATTTTCCCATTGGGCATAGAAGATTGCAAATAGTTGTTTCCGCCAACAGCAATTACGTGTAGCTGTGGATGGCTTTTCCTATGGGCTTAGCATTAAAAGAAGTTTAATTATCACATAAAAATAATTAATGATTGACAAATCAGCTAAGCTGAAAAGGAAGTCAATGTTAGGTATCCCATATATAGAGGGCATAGTAGGAAACAAAAAAAGCCAAAAAAATCAAAGGTGTCACTTTTGAATGATTATCAAGAAACTATACATGGTTACAGATGAACCAAGGCTCTTAAAAACAACCACAGAAAAGATTGCGAAACCCATCATCAAAGAGAGAGAAATCATTAATTTTTATATGATAATTCTTAGCTTTCCTTTCCTCTCCTTTACCCCTTTATTGAAATTCCCTGCTAGAAAGCTTGCAAATTAACAGTCAAACAGAAGGGTCATCAAACAAAGTACTTTTATTCCCTCCAAGGTAAAATCTGTAGTCTTCTTTTACTAGCAATGCAAATAAGAATGGTCCTGAAAGGGACTTATGAAAACCCCACAAGCCTAATTAAGGAGGGGAAAAGCAACATTACATCAGATAGGTACCCAGCTAATTGATTTCTTAGACCTCAAAACCTGTTTTAAATTAGACCAAAGAGCATACACAGAAATAATTCAATTACACAAAAATATTTTTATCAAAAAGAAAAAAACAATGAGATAGGTACAAAAATTCATATGGTCATTTATAACAGGGAAACTGAAGCAAACAAGAAATATTCATATAATTGAGAAGGTACATGTAATTACATCATATGAAGATATACAGAGGAAAACGAATATCCACTCATAATTGAGGTAGCAAAACTTCCAAATCAAATCACATGTCAAACATGGTACCAAATACAAATAATGCTTAAAAGAAAATCCTAACTCCCAGTTTTATTAATCTGAAATTTAAATAATAAAAAATTTTTATTTTTCCATTATTGAGCAAAACTCCATTAAAGCAACTATCTAGCTTAGTTGTCCTACCAAAACTGAAATTTCTTTTTGCAAAAATTATAACTACCAAAACAATATAAACTCACAAGATCATCAAAAACCAACCAAAACTCACACACTCACACACACATACAAGCGTAGAACTACTACATATAGTGAACAAGTTGGTACCTTTGATGATTTGCTACCACTTTTGGACAACCATAAACCATGAGAAGACGGTGAAGGTGTGGTGGGCCGAGATGAACCCGTGTTGGAATTGGCTGGTGAGAGCAAAGCAGCATCAGAGTGCCTCTCAGAGGCTTCAAGAACAGAGGGTGAGTCCTCTAAAGTTCTTGGAACAACCACACAAAGATTAAGACCCAGTGCCAGCTTCGCTTTCCTCCATTTGCTTCCCATTTTTTTTGTTCACTTTCAGATCTCAAACAAGCAAAACCCACCAACAGAAATAGAAGTAGAAGGAAATGAAGGAAGATAAAAATGAAATCTTTGCGAAATCAAAGCAAAAGCAAGAAAACCCAGATCTCAAAGAAGCCCTTATGTTGAGCTAAGCTAAGCAAAGCAAAGCTGAGAGTTCTCGGAATGAGAGAGAGAGAGAGGTAATGGGGATGCTTTAGCAAAAGTGGCAAATGAGCACGAAAACCAAGAGAGACAGAAAGAAAGAGAAAGAGAGAGAGAGAGAGAGTCAAGAAGGTTTCAATGTAAAAGACGTGAACTTTAGAGGTTGAATGTAGGTGGCGAGGCTTAAAATATGTCAGAGTGAGGGACTGAGTCGCAGAAGATTGGAGGGTTTGAGCGTGTATTAGCATTAGTCTTCTTATTAGTTATTTCGGCCGCCATGGAAGATAGAGAAAGCAAGAGAGAGAGGGAGACGTGGGTTTTTGATGTTGAGGATTTTGACCTGCACCGCTTTGCTTTGTAGCTGTTGGTTTGAGTTTGAGTTTTTGATGAGAAGTATAAAAGGACATAAATAAAAGCACGTTTTGGTTGAATTGGGAAAGAAAAGGCAAAGCTGCTTGCTTTGCTTTCCTCTAATTTTTGTGTGCGTCTCTTCCAACTTGTCAACTTTCATTTCCTAGTATACCCCTCCTATTTTTATTAATTTATCATTCAAGGATCTTCGGCTACCAACCCGCCAAAACCAATCCGACCCAATGCAATCCATCGAGTTGGGTCGGTTTTTAGGGATGAGTGGGTTGGGTTATGGAATTTTTTTAATAGTGGGTAGGATTGGGTTTGGGTTATAACAATCATAATCTGCTTAACCCAACCTGACCTACCTATATATTTAAATTTTAAATTATATATATTTAAAATTATATTATATAATTAATAATTTTTTATTTAATTTTTTTTCTCCTATTCAGCTCTTCCTATATAAAACTCAATTACTTCGCAAACTCTAACAATCTTATTTCTCTCTCTGCCCTCTCCCATTCCCACTCTCTCACTCCACTCCTACTTATTTGTAATTGAATTGGGATACTAGTTTATATATATTTTCTTTATTAACTCAGTTTGATATATTTTGTTTATAACTGATTTAGAATACTAGTTTATGTATATTTTGTTTATCAACTCAGATGGTAAGTGAGATATATTTTTTTGCTCAATTTAATAATAATAGTAATAAAAATAAAAATTGTCCAACCCATGGTTCAACCCGACCCAACCTGATTCATGTGGGTTGGGTTGGGTTGGGTTGAACCCTGTGATAGATTAGGTTGGGTTGGCTTTTTTTTAACCAATCATGGTGGATTAAGTCGAAAAATTCCCGTAACCCAACTCATGCACACCCCTAGATCTCCCTCTCTCTCTCTCTCCTATGCAATTTACTCTAGGTTTCTTTTCTGGGTTATTTTTCCCAAATTTCAATCTTGAGAGACAAAAAGAAATTTGATTTGATAAAGCATTCGTGTCAATGCTTTTGTTTTTTGGTTGATTTAGGTTAAAAGGTGATCTTAATTTCACAAAGATGTTTTATCATCTAAAAATGTGCTTAACTATATCGAAAAATGAACCGTCGGTAAGTTTTATTTAAATAAACAATTACGTGAAAACTAAGAATGTGGTTAATTTCACAAGATGTTTATCTAAGAATGTGTTGTTTCAAGGTTTTTGACTTGCAACACGAAAACTAAATCCACATGGATAATAGTCATACTCCTAAAAGTTCGCCAAGACGTGATGCATGCCCTATAATCTCACCCACAATTGTACAATAAGCATGCTCCATAGCATTAGTCGTGGAAGTTATCTCGGAACAAATGCCTAGCAAATCTAGGTCTGATATTTACGGCTAATCCTAAAGACCCCCCAAGTGTATTAAAAAGAAAAACTACAAACAATACTCTTATTATCGGAAAATATAGTGAGTATTAATTTAAGGGTCCGTTTGGTTAGGATGATGAAAAAGTGAGAGGATAGAAAAGATTTTAGTTTCTCTCATTTGTGTTTGGTTGGGAGGGTGGAAAAGTGGAGGGATGAAAAACTTTTTTGTTTGGTTGAAAATAAAGTTTGTATAAATTTACCATTATGTTCGTATTTAAATAAAACAAAAAGTAACATATTATATTTAAAAAAAAATTGTGTATAGATGGACACTTCATTAAAAAAAAAAAAAAAAAAAAAAAAAACCAAAATTGTTATCTAAAAAAAAAAAAGAACAAAAACAAAAACCAACCAAAATTAATGAGAAAATAAACATATGAGCACATAAAAAAAATAAAAAGAAGAAGAAGAAAGCTACACGTCTAGGAAAAAAAAAATCAAAGAAAAAAAAGAAGAAGAAAAGAGGCCAACATGTCCAGACAAAAGCAAGCAAAAAAAAAAAAAAAAAACATTGGAGAGAGGGTATTTTTGGAAGCTTATTTCATGAGCTTTCCTTCCTCAGTTTTCTCTCCATTTCGAAGAGAAAACTTTTTGGTAGCCCAAAGAGAAAACACCTAGGCCACACTATTTATTTTCCTTCATCCCTACCTTGCCAAACACACTCCAAAAAAAGTTTTCATTCCCATTTTCTTTTCAAAATTTTCCATCTACTCTATTTCACCTCCAAACAAACATACCTAAGTATCAAAGAAACTTGAACCAATATTACACCAGTGTCACTTCTCACTTGAGTTATCTACTTCCCCATTATGCAAGTTGTCCTGAATTAGGGTTGGATGTGTGGTCACTAATACTTCCACCATTAAATATGAAATAATTTTGATTAACAAGTTGTTTTTTTAATCAATAAATTTATTAATGTCTTGACCTAATGATTACGACCCCTTGGCTTTTCAAAATCCCCCCTCCCTCTAATGTTTTCTTTATTAAAAATTACCTATTCCCCCTTCCCCACGAATCATAAAACAATAATGAAAATTATTTATGTACCAATTTTTTTTTCCTCTCTTATTACTCTAATACCAAGCATATCTCATTAAATCTATAAGCGTATTCAAATGCATATTTTTTATGGTCCCCTCCTCCCACAAATTCTCTCAAGGTTAAGTTTGATGGGGCATTGTTCAAAGATATAGGCAAAGTAGGTGTAGGTATGGTGATTCGGAATATTCAAGGTCAGGCCATAGCTTGTCTATCGGAACAGATTCCCCTCCCCTTCTCTTCGGATGTGGTAGAAGCTCTTGTAGCAGCATGAGCCATCTCCTTTGCTCGTGAACTAGGATGCTTTTCCTTTATTCTTGAAGGTGACTTTGGTGTGGTGATCAAGACTCTCATTAGTAAGGAGGGATCTCCTTTCACCATTTGGCCATATCCTCGCTTCAGCCAAAGCCAATACAAATGCCAGTTGTAGTATTATTTTCTCTCATGTTCGAAGAATTGGTGATTTTGTTAAACATGCTTGACATGTTAAAGGTTTTTCGGTGTGGATAAAAGTGTTCTTCCACACCTTTATTCTGTACTCTTAGGCAATTACGGTTGATTTTCATTAATGAAATTCTAAGTTTCATTCTCAAAAAAAAAAGTATGTTTTTCCTAAGATAGATATGTTTATAACTTTTTTTTTTTGGAAACAGATATGTTTATAACTTTACATAAATGATTAATTCATTATTTTTCCTGTTATTATTTTTATACCATACAAATCTCATTAAGCAAAAACAAATTCAAGATATATATTTCTATAAATAGATAAGTAGATCTCTTTAATTGGTGCATTCTTTATTCTCTAAAAAAATTATTTATTTTGCATTTGGAGAATAAGAGATATAAATACCATAAAGACAATTGCGGATTTCTTAGTTAGGAGTTTATTATGCTTATTGAATTTGTCATTTTTGAAAAATAAGATTTCAATTCTCATCTTTGTTATTGTTGTATCTCATATCTTTCTTACATTGCCTTGTATAAGCTTTTGCAAGTAACGAGGCGTTTATTATTTAAATTTGATTAAATTTGTACATGTTTCATAATTTTTAAAATTGTTAATATACTCTAACCGTGTAATCTCTAAATCATTTAAAATATAAATATATTGATCTAAAATGTTCGAAAAATATGAATTACGATCAATATAATTCAAAATATAGTTAGCAGTTTACAAACCAACTAGATGAGAAATTATTTTGAGTTATGTAAATAATAACATAATGTAAATATTTTTGTTATATATGAGAAAATAATATGTTAAGCCATGTTACAGATATATTTTATGCATAATTTTTTTAATTCAATAGTTGAAAGGGCGTGTATTTGAACCATTAACGGCTTCGGTAAAAATTCTAAGAAATGTTATATGAATTAGAAGACTTTTGGCCTTTATTTGTAATTATATATATATATATATATATAATTAGATTTAAGTTACACTTAGTGTAATTCTAAATAATGTTATACCACTCAAAAACTTATTATTGAATTCATAACTTGAAAATCTAACCGTTAAATTACATGTTCTATATGTTTTTAACATACATGCCAATTTTCATGCTAATTGGATATAATTTACCATTCTATCCATAAACTCATCTTTTATGCATTATTTTAAACTACAAAAACTTTAATTTAAACAATTGATTGATGACATAGCTATTGGTCTTTGATCACCTTGAAATTTTACGAGCATGAAGAATATATAATGATAATACAATCTAACAATGAATTTGTCAAAATTCGCATCTAATTAAAAAATACTGAATGGTATAACATTGTTTAAAATTACACCAGGTATAACTTAAACCTAACTCATATATATAAAATAGTTAGGTCATTTTTTGTATTAAATTTTTTTTAATATAAAGTTGGCTAGTTCTTCTACGAAAATGCAGACTAAGCAAGATATATATATATATATATATTGGGGCTGAAAGACCAAGCAATATTGAAGCAAAAGAGCAAGACTCTTGTTCATGTTTTCTCTAATCTCTCTTCTAGTCATTGTTTAAAAGGCACGATTATTGACTCACTCGTATGAAAAAAAAAAAAACAAAAATAAAAGACAAGAAAGAAAGATCTTTAGTTTTTTTTTTAGAAGAAAGATCTTTAGTTTTAGGTAGTTGAATACGGTTGTTTAATTAGGACCACTTCTTCAATTCAATAGCAGAGAACTTGTTCCACAAACCACAACGTTCCAAATTATAGGACAACAGGTATAAGGTGATTTTGAACCGTTCCCAATTCCCAAGCTCGTCACTGTTGCGTTGCCTGTTTGGTCGGACTTGTGAACTCACTTCAATTAACCTCGAGCTGCAGTGAATAATGTCAGCGATGCAATTGCCAGCTCTTGGTCATTGATATCAATGAGTTTGGTATAGAAAATTGCGGGAGAATTTTTTTTTTTTTTTTTTGGAAACCAAAATTGCGGGAGATTGAAAAGTAGAAAATAGAAAATTTAATTTTCTCTTGTAAGTATTTGGTTGGGAAGATGAAAAAAAAAGGAATGATAAAAAAAATTATTTTATTTAGTTGAGAAGAAAAATGAGAGAATATAAAATATAGTTTATATATATTTACTTTTATGCTCTTGTTACAAAAGATAAAAAATTAATAGTTTAAAAGAAAAATAAAATCTTCTCAAAAATAATAATAATAATAAAATGGTGTTAGCATTAAAAAAAAAAAACAATTATGCTACTACTACAATCACCCTAATTATTATTTTTTTTTTATAAATAATATATTCTCTCACAAAAATACACTTCGATTAAGAAGTATGTGACAATTTCGAAGTCACGAAACATTTCAAAAATTTTAAGCTCAGGAGCTTGTATAATTCTAAGAACACATCTAATTTTACAAAATGTTGATATGTGCAATAGTGTTGAACACTTTATGTCAAATCTTATTTACATGGACCTACCACTATTGATTTATTACTCATAGTTACATAAATCAACAAGTTATGAAATTGGGTATTAAAATGAATGCGACCATAGTATTATTGCATGTAATTACCATTTTATTTTCTTTTGCTGTTTCGAAATAAAAATTGATTGATTGACATTTTTTTTAATGTTTCGGCACTGCCACTGAAGAACATGTAGTCACAATCTCAACTTAGAACATTTGCATCTAACTCGCTAGATGCTACATTTAGCAAAAAATTACCTAATCAACCAAAAAAAACATCTCGCATCATACTCAACAAAGTAACAATTTTTTTATTAGCAATGTTCATCGTCAATATGAAGATAATTATTTTTTAAATGTTCTTTCTAATCCTCTCTCTCTCTCTCTCTCCCCACCGCACACATGCCTGACCGAGCCACCAGCCAATTCAATCTCCTCCACTGCTTCTCTCTTTAACAACCACTAACAACCAAAACTCACCTCTTAATCTCGTTGTTTGGCTATCGCAATCATCACCTTAGATCGGGGAGATATTTGTCATCCTTTGATAAATGATAATGGGTCGGTCTTACATAGATATTTGGTGGTTTGGCTAATCTTGTCATTTGACCATTACAACCACCACCTCCATGGCTAACATTGATTTAGATTGTTAGAGAGAGAGAGAGAGAGAGAGAGAGAGAGAGAGAGATCAGTGGGTAGAGTCAGTTTGGATTGAGAGGAAAAGAGATGGAGGAATAAAAAAAAATCAAAGACAGAGTATGATGTAGGAGTATCTACAAATGAGTTAGTTAAAATAGTTTTCAAACCAAATTTGACGAAAACAGTACCAAGCTTGATACGAATTATAGGATAATTGCCGTATTTTTTTTTATCAAAAACAAACATAATTTAGCGAAGGGTTTAACATGACACTTTCCATGTTCATGACCAAATGACCCATTTAAATGATTCTTGGACTACTTTTCTAGACATTATACGTTAGGCTGATATTCTAGATGATGCGCCACTTTTCTCACTCTTGAATTTGTTCTTGGAATTATTCCCTCCCATATTTTAACTACTAGATTTGATTCTAAAATTTCTAAAATGTCAAACCTGAATAATAATAATAATAATAATAATAATAATAATAATAATATGTTATTGCTTAGAAAACCATAGAGTTTAGCATATTTCATATCTGTATTGGTGTTTAATTGCTGTTGATTCTCTCTCTCAATCATGCATATAGTGTATGCTTGATTTCAAATTTAGTAATTTACTACTATGCTCTTGGTTTGGGCTAAAATACCCATGAAGCCACCCTTTTTTTTGTTTTAACTTTTTGTAAATAGGTAAAATAGTAGGCAGTATTTTTGGTGTTAGTGCTAGGTTGTCAAATCTCTTTATCTCTCTCTCTCTCTCTCTCTAAAACATATCTTTTCTTTGACCAATAAAATATTGATAATGAAATTGTTTAGTGTATTATGGCCTAATCTCTTTTTTCTAGAGACCCTCATAATATATAATTGAGAAAAAAAAAAAAAGGGATTCTCCATTAGTACATGTATGACACAGTTTTAATGAATGGGGCTGGTCCCTATGCATCATGATGAATCATTGTTGGGCATGAGTCAAAATGGTGGAATTTTCTTAATCATGCTACTATTCTTTTTTTACTCCCACAGGAGAAGATGATAAGTATGCCGCACGTGCACATCATCACAGAATAGCCTTGTTGTGATTCCATGTCAACCCTGTTGACAATTATAACATCTAGATCTCTTATCCCATGAGTTGGATTTCCCTTTTATTTCTGTTTTTCTTTTTTGTTCTTCTTTTTCGATTCCCTTTATTTTGACTTTACAGGTAAAGTCCTAGAGTTTAATCATGGTTTCGAACTAAATAATAAAGTGACAATTGGATCAATTTGAATGTTATAGTTTTAAAATTGCTTCAATTTTAAACTCTTAATAAATAGTATATTTCAGGAAAAAAAAAAATAGACAATTGGATAAAGGCATTGATAATTATTGAAGAAAGCGACTTAGAAGTAGGTTTCAGTTAACTCAATCGATAAAATTTTTTATGATTAAATAAGAAATTTGAGATTTAATCTCTGCCCATATAAAAAAACTGATTGATGTTTTGATCTAATAATAAAGAATTATTATAAAAAATAAAAGTCATAGATTGAAACTCTCTTAAAGAAAAATAAAAAGGAAGTCACTCAAAGAATGCATTGAACTTTAAGGGAAGCAAGCTGTTGGTCACGTTTGACTGAGAAGCTATTAAACGTTGCAATAGTTTTATTACCAAATTTGGTGTCTGTTTCATCTGAATTTATTGGATTTGAATAGAAGCAAACAGTAATGCTTGCTCTTTGGGAAAGTTGACCCTTCATTGGCAATATTTTGGGTGAATTCTGTTGCTGTCGCTTGCCCTTTAAGTTATCTCAGTGTGATGGGACTTGGGTGGGATTTTTGTAATCCTATTTTCTGTTCTGTTAAATATTAATAGCCCTCCATGTGATTGCGGATTTATGGGCAATAATAATTTTATGAGTTTTTTTTTTTTTTTTTTCTTCTTCCTTTTTACACGAAAATACTACTTAGTATTTTAATTTGATATCAACCCTAAAGTAGATGGAAAATATGATTGATAAAACTAATTGTTGAGCTATTTTTAGCACTATATAATATTAGGTGTGTATGTTTTAAAATATACTGGGAAAAAAATGTATGACCTTTCATAAAAATGAGTTTTTTGTGAAAGCCTTTTTTATTTTTTATTTTTTTTAAGATAAACATCAAGTGGCCTCACAAGCATGTTCTCTGACTCTAATTTTTTTTCTCTCCGGTGTTAGAAAATAATATTCATTTATGCTATTATACTGCTACTATCTAATAGTATTAATAATTTAATATTGACCATTTCTAAAAAAAATAAAAAATAAAAAATAAAAAAATTGACTATACAAGAAGGGGATGTAGTGGTTTAAAATCCTTGAACCCCTCACACATATAAATCTAAAAATTGTGAGTTTAAATGGTAGCAAGTCCTATTATTATCCAATTGGTTCATGTAATAATGTAATACGAGAAGTTTAATTGAGTTCGAATAATGACTAAATCTCTAGGACCCAAGTAGTCCCACTCCACGACCAGAGTTTAAGCATGGGTGACAATAACCATTCCTACCAACCCTTTCATTTTCTAAAATCCATCCAATAATAATACTAATACTGTAATATTTTTTTTATTTTTTTTTATTTTATAGATGTATCAGTTTCTTTTATATTTTATTTATTTTTTGAAATAATGAAAAAAATGGGGGATTTACAACATCATGGGACACAGACAGAAGTAGGCTCCTTGCCTCCCTCCCTAGTCCCCGAATTATTGTTGGGGTTCGTTGATTTGCAGCAGGCTATTGGTATTGGACAACAATGTTTGAACTTTGATTGCACCAACAACAAAAATGTTTGGACTTTCCACCTAAAATGATGTGTTCAACTTACAATTTCGAGTAATAAGTACGATTTCCCATTTTTCCTTTTAGAACTTTCCAATGCAACTTTATGATATTCGTGCTCTAATTTTGTTTTTAATCACTTTGGTGCGTGTGTAATGTTCTTACCTTATTATTATAGTAAGGCCAATAGCCAAACAAAACCTTGGTTTGATGAACCCAAAGTTTAGCATTCAATGGTCAAAGAGCTTGATTTTTTACAATTTTCCTTTTTTTATTATTAATAATTGGAATTTAGAATTTTCAATTCAATAATGTATGCCTCGATTTTGAAATTATTTTAACCTACTATATAGTCAATGAATGCACCGGCCCCAAGCATGCGGTCCAAAAATACATCTCCTTTATGACTTATGAGATTTTTTTTTTTTTTTTTTTCAAAAAAAAAAAAATTTAATTTATAATAGGTGGGAACTCTTGACAGTTGACACAAATTCTCTTGTCCAAAACTCTGAATTACAATGTCCATGCGTATACCATTTTCTTCTTAGATCTTTATAAAATCTCTCTTTTTCACATTGCTGTTTTTTTGAAATCCAACTTTAAAAAAAAAAAAAAATCACTTATGTTAATGCCAGTTTTATTCAACTATATCAAACATAATATATTATAATTTTTTGTAGATAGTTAATATATTATAATAGAAATTATAGAATCTCTATTCTGCTTTTCCTTTTCACATTTCATAGCTTACCAAAAAGTCACCTAAGTACAACTGGGTTTTGGTTAAATTTCAATGCCAGTAGTGATTTGTAACATAACAAGGACTAATTAGTTTGTAGGTGCAGTGTGAGTGTATGACTAGGACCTAGCTAGCTAGGTTCAACAATGTCAAAGGTTCAAAGTTTCTTTTAGGGGCTGCGGGGAGCAATGTATATTGGGTTGGTGCCCTTTTTAAGGCTGTGACGTTTCAATAGAGTACCACCAAAACAAAAGAAATTAAAATAAGAAATCAGTATTAATTCCATGTCTTTAGGACAAATATTTAGGTGGGAGAGAAGATCTAGAGCACATGCACCCCCTAACAGTAGACCATTAAAATCTATTTTAAGTCACCGATAAAAGCCAGAATCTGTTGATTTTAGGTCCAATATTTATGTTCGTACCCATTGTTTTTAGAAAAGCATAAACATGGATATGATGTATGCGACTTTGTTCCCACACACACACACATATATATATATATATATAAAGGAAAATATTAACAAATGCATTAAGGGTATCGGTTTATAAACTATTTTTAGAAATATTTTTATAAAAGAATGAAAAAGCAGTTAATATTTCTGATAGCCTTTTATATTTCCTATAAAAGTAGTGTTAAAAGCTTTCCTAATATGATTTATTAACAATTGCTCTATGAGACTCGTTACCATGATCAATTAAAAAAAAAAACACTCTTAAACTCAACCTCTATCTAATGGCATATTGAGAGTGGAGTTGGAAGTTTGGAAATTCGAGTGCTTTTGAGTGGTGGAAGAATTTGCTCTCCATTTCAATTGTTTGGCATTGGTCTACTAGGGCATCAAAATGATTTCGCAAGCACTCTCTCTCTCTCTCTCTCTCTCTCTCTCTCTCTCTCTCTCATATTCAAAGTTCAACTATCTTAAAGGCAAGACACCTCAGCTTGTTCAAGTTGAAGTGCACTATCCAAGCATCCGTATATGTGTAAAAACACACACTACATGAGCATGAGAGACTAATATATAAAGACTTATAGATGATCCTTAAGTGGAGTTTCCTATTCCTACTTTACTCTCCTCAAAAGACAACCTTTTAAAAGGAAAACAAAAATGCTCTACATCTTTTTTATTAGAGAGTGCAAAAGTTATTCCTCTCCCCCACAAAAAAACATCAATAAGGAACCAAGACAGTGACTCCTTTTCATTTCACACCTCCTTTTGAGATAACACATGCCTCACACAACTCTCTCTATAGAAAGAGAGAGTAATGAGGGCTTCTTCAAAGCAATGAGTGGAGATCCATTAGCAAAAGAATCCTCTCATAAAAACCTTTGTGGGCAGGGGATAGGATTCCCTTTACTACCTCTTAAATTTGCCAGACTTTCTGGGGCAAGTCAACTAGAAAAGCTGACCTTTTTTTAAAATTTTTCTATATATATATATGCTAAGGGAACCTCTCTAAATATTTATGGTGCCCCCCACTAGGGTGGTGAACTGGTTTTTAAGGGGTATGGGATGTCTTGCACTTACAAATTCACTGTACAACATTACTTAGTTTTCTCTCTTTTTCTCTTTTCCATGATACACCTTTCAATTATCTAATACCAACCAAATCATCCAAAGCTTCACAACCATCAAAACATTATCTTATCAATATGTGGTATATATGCAAAATATTATAAAACAAAAGCAGATAATTGTTTCAAGATACTGTATAAACTATCAATTTTGATTAGTTATAGTACAGATGTATAGCATATTAGCATTACTTTACAAGTCAGTTTTTTCATTATATTCCATGCAAATATTATTTAAGTACGGCTAATAGAGTATAAACCATGTACATCCAAGAGCTAGTAGCCAGAAGCTTTTGTTAATTATGATGTCACATGAATTGATCTTTGATCCTAGCCAAGTCAAACCTAATCCATGCGTTCAGTGGGCTCCATATGTTTATTATCATGTCCAAAATCATGCATATCCAAGTGATCTTTCTGGCTATTAACCTTTTTTCTTTGCTTTTTTAATTGATTTTTATATGTGCACCTATGCTAGGTGCCCATGTATACGTGAGAATATGACAAATATAAGCAGGTTTACATCAAAAGATTTGCATCAAATAACTCCGTTTTTTTTTTTTTTTTGGGTTGAGATGAGCATCAAATAACTTATTCTTTTATTATTTTTTTGCTGAGAATAAATACTTTTATTTACAGAAAATAACAAAGGAAGAATGTGCCTCAATTACATTCAAAACAAAAAAATGAACTATACTGGGATAAAAAATGCCAAAACATTTATTTAAAAGAGACCAACGGTTAAGAACATGTGCAATCTTTTTTTTTTTTGAGAAGGAAGAACATGTGCAATCTTATTAGCCTTTCTAGAAACCCAATTCAAGAAGAAGAAAGATACACAAAATAGGTTTATATATTTAAGAATTCGGGAGTTTAGTAGTTTATTCACTCTCATGTATACTGGAAAAATCATTCTATACCCTTAATTTGTAGACCATGCTCACTCTCGAATAAATGTAAATTCTATATATATATATATATATATATATCTTTGACAAACATTTAATTACCACAAAAAAAATACAAATATACACTTTATTTTTATTAATTACTAAAACATTTGGCCTACACAACTCTTTTTCCTTCTTAGCTTTTAATTTTTAGGTACATCTTTTAGTATTAGATTTATCTTTTATCTTTTATATACAGCTTTTTGAAACTTCACTTTTTCTCACTTTTTTTCATTTTTTTTTAATGTACAAATATACTTTAGCACACTTTTAATTAAAAGTTTTTTGGTACATCTTTTGGCATTAGATTTAGCTTTTGACTTTTAGCTTTTTTCTTTTATGTATAACTTTTTGAAATCTCACTTTTTCCTACTTTTCCTCACTTTTTTAAAAGTATAAGTATACTTTAGCACACTTCCAACTAAATTTTTTTAGCAAAATGTTAGATAAGCTGTTCTCAAACAAATAAACAGATCATGATTTTCTCATTCTTGATTCTCTTGAATAGACTCTAACAAAAATATATGGGAAAATTACGTCAACCTTTCTTGAGATATAAGGAAACTATACTGACCTCAAAGTTTTGCAAAAATAAGTTTCCTCATTGAGGTTTGTAATATATATTACAATAAAATATCTATTTTATCCTTGAGTAATCCAATTCAACATTCCTAATTTTTGATAAATAGAGCGAACTAGAAAACTCAAGAATAAGGATTAAATCAATAAGTGAAGGTTTTCTCAAAAAAAAAAAAAAAAATCAATAAGTAAAGGGAAAATTAGGAGCACTATAGCTTAACAAAGACCAAATTAATCAACAAAAATATGGTAACCAAAGGGTAAAAAAAGAAATTTAGTTGTATTTCTTATATTTATCACAAACTTTAAGGGGAACAGTCATTTTAACCAAATTTTGTGGTCTTTGTGATTTTCCATATCTTAAAGGAGGTTAATATATTTTTGGGTAAATTTCAAATTACATCCCTAAAGTTTAGAATTGTTTGGATTTTATACCCTGAAATTTAAGGATTTGGATTTTGTCTCCTGAAGTTTGGGGGTGTTTTGATTTTATACTCTGAAGTTTAAGAATTTAAATTTTACCTCCTAAAGTTTGTGGATGTTTGGATTTTACATCCCTAAAATCTGAAACTTTAAGGTGTCAAATCTAAACACTCCAAAACTTTAAGGAGTAAAATTCAAACACTCCTAAAATTTAGCAAGTCAAATTCAAATTCTAAAAC
The DNA here is from genome assembly GCA_023621385.1 of Quercus gilva. NCBI lineage: Eukaryota > Viridiplantae > Streptophyta > Magnoliopsida > Fagales > Fagaceae > Quercus > Quercus gilva. Next base: position 58,418,106 of record CM042480.1, on the reverse strand, counting down.
GTCAGAATGTAAAATCCCAATATTCTCAAAGTTCAGAGAGTAAAATTCAAATTTTAAACTTTATGATGTAAAATCCAAACATCCCAAGCTTTAGGGATATAATTTATAATTTAAATTATTTTTTTTATAAAATAAATAATAATGCAAGTTATACTTTTGTAGAACAATCACCAACTTTTTCTTGCTATGGGAAAACTAGCGCACCGTGTAATAATAAAAATAAAGAAAAAATTAATATATATATATATATATATATTTTTTTTGAGAAACAGAAGAAACTAATAGTTAGTAATAACAACTTGTTATTAACAAGTATATATTATCAAGTTTCTCAACAAAAAAAAAAAAAAAAAGAGTTTATATTATCAAAAAACAACTAAATGTTAGCGTGTTTCTAAAAATGAAAAAATCATGTTAGCGTGACAAAAGAAACTAAGTCCAAAATTTGTCGTTTGATTTCTTTAAAAATAATATGCAGTTTTTTATTTATTTATTTATTTTTTTTTTAAGTTTCATCTCCTAATCTTTAAAACTATGAAAGACTTGGAGAAAGAAATGATAATTATTAAGTACTTCCGGAGTACCATAAATGTATTTCACATAACTGTGAGTTCCGTTAATTAAATTTATGGTGGGACTCATAATCTATATGAGAAGAGAGAATATGTATTTATGGTACTCCCAAAGTATTCAATAATTAAAAAAAAAAAAAAAAACCCTTACACAGAAATAATTTTGTTGTCTATTTTTGACTTTCAACTTGCGTATTTAATACAAATTTTCCATCTATAAAACTCCGCGCTTTATTTTTCAATATTTGTTTTGAGAAAACAGTGACTCCAAATTTTTTGATTTTTAAGACTTAGATGACGTAGGGGCAAAGATATTAAAATGAGAGCGAGCTGTCGTTTTAAATATTAAAATATGACTGACCTGTTTAAGGAATTGAAAAAGAAAGAAATACAAGACTACAAGGTTTTGAACGTCGGACTAAGTAGTTGAATTGGTATCTCTCTATGTATAAAGTGCTTGAGGGTCTAGGAGAGAAAGGGTTCGAGCTGCAGGATTAGCAACATGTTGTAATTATTTCTTAAAAAAGAAAGTCGGACTAAGATTCAACCGAGATTAAATTGTGAAAATATCATAATTAATTTAATGATTAAGAATACAAATAAAGGTTTTTTTTTTTTTTTTTTTTTTTTTTTAAAGAAAGATTCAAATAAAAATTTAAATTTGTAAAAGTTAGCAACATTTAATAAAAAAAAAAACTAAAAGAGCAATTTAATTAAACAACTTTCAAATGAATTTTCAAAATGTTCAGAATTTTTATAAAATTAATAGAAAATAATAAAGTATAAACAAGCCTAAAAAATTGTGTTTAGTAATCTATCAAATAAAAAGCATTTTGATATAAATAAAACAATTTTCCATATAAATTTATAATTTGCACATTCACATATTAAACATATATAATTCTTAAATTACTATTAAACTTAGTAAATAATAACATATTGAGAGAGAGGTGATATAATAAAATGAAAAACTATTAGTCCTCTTAAAAAATATATATATATATATATAATAGGTGTGGGTGGTCGGGATTTTCACCTCAGGCTCTTGGCCGATATTGGCTTGACACCCTATACCTCACCTTAGAAGCCTTTGTCCTTTTTGGGGAGCCAAGCCCTTAAGGAGTGGTACACTAACACAAACTCTAAGGGCATATAAAGTGTTAGTGGGAGGGTTCTCTAGGCAATGTGGGACAATCCCACCCTAGAGAACAAATCCTTGAGGGCTTGGCTCCCCAAAGAGGACAAAGCCTTCTAAGGTGAGGTATAGGGTGTCAAGCCAATATCGGCCAAGAGCCTGAGGTGAAAATCCCGACCACCCACAATAGGAATTCAAATTTTTTTTTTAAAGAAAGTTTCAACCTATGACGTTCGCTCCTAATAATAGTTCTTTATTATCAGATTAAGATACTAATCGGTTTTTAATGTAGGTGAGGATTAAACTCCAAATCTCTTATTTAACCATCAGAAATTTTACTAATTGAGTTAACTAAAATCCATAATAGGAATTCAATTAATAACAAAACAAATTAGTTAACTTAATGGTTGGCATGCCAAACACCCTTTAGAAGGGTGGGGGTTTTTCAAATTCAGAACCTAACGCCATCCATTCTTTGTGAAATTGCATAAAATTGCATTCCATTGAACTAGATGAACCATGAATGATTCAATGATTTTAGAGCATATATCAACTCATAAATCATATTCAGTTGTACTCCTAGAGTTCTAAATAATTACTCAAGATGGGGAGGATGCTTTCAATTTACTTTGAAATGGAGATGGTTCATCTCATGATAAATCACTTATCCAAATAGAGCCTAAATCTATGAATATAGTGTCAAACTATTCAAACTATTTACTTTTTCTTATTGGTTAGAACGAAATCACCTCTAGATTCATAAAAACTAAATCTAAACTATAAAATGAAACATTTTCATTTTGAAAAAAATAAAAAAAAAATAAAAAATAAAAACACTTTGATATGGGAGCAACTTCAATCATTTATAGGGACAATTTATTTCTCAAGGGGAGGGGGAATTGCCCTTAAGTGTGAGTTTGGATAGCACTGATATCCAAACTTAGCTGTGTTTGGCGTTTCTTTTAGGGTCCCACGACACTATTCATTGGACCCGTAAGTACGAAAAAATACAAATTTAACTTTAAAACTGGGTCTCATGACACTATTCATACATTTAAAAATTATTTCGCTATAGTGTTTTTAGTAATAAGCAGTATCTAAACAGACACTAAGTATACCATGTCAATGGATTTTCTTTACAGCGAAAAACTATATAATCTTCTAAATCATAAATGATAAAGAAATATATTTAAAAGATCTATTAAAAACAAGTAAATAGATACATTTGAATTCTTTTGAATATGATATTTTTATTAACACTATTTTTGAAAGTTTACAAAGAAAATGAATCAAACAGAATTGATAAAATAAAAATGAATCAAATATTTATCTCTCTTGTTTGGATGTTTGAAAGTAAACAAATCGAATGAAATGTGCCTTATTTGGAAGTCAAATAGAAATGATACCTTTTTTTATATAACAAGACTACTATTATAGGCCTTTAATGGAAAAAAAGAAAAAAAAAAGATACCATAAATACCATTGCAATTATCAAATTATTTTTAAAAAAACGGATAACCCATTATTTATACCAAGTAATTGAAAAGGGTTGACAAAAATTCCTCTATGATGATTAAGTCAATATTTTCCATTATGGCATAATGGAAAATTGAAATAACAAACAAAAATATTTAAATTTAAAAAAGAAAAAAAAGAAAAAAAAAAAAGAGATTTCAATTCAAAACTATTATGATTTGATGTGAAAATGAAACCAATCATATGGTGCAACTGGCCAAACTTTTTATGCAATACGTAGCTGGCAAAGTAATTGTATAACATAACAAAAAAGCATTATGACACTAACTCTGTATTCTTGTACTTTAATTAGCCGACTCTTATTTCCATAGTGATGATTTGTATTTGAATAGGACTTTGCAAAATCCACCAGAGTCACACAAATTAGCCAGCAGCTTTCCTTGATAATGATATAACTTGTGTTTGATTAAGGTAAGTCAGACCTAATCCATTTATCCAGTGGGGTCATGTGTTTTTTTTTAACATCATGTCCGACATTTTGTATATGCAAGTCTCTTTCTTACTTTTTTTTTTTTTCTTTCTTTCTTCAAAATAATAAAAATAATACGCAAAAGTTTGATCAAATAGTTTCTTCGATGATTGATCATTTGGGGTTTCTTCAGTGACATTTAAGTTTTTCGATATTGAGGTAATTTGACATTTAGGGTGACAATATTGACATTTGGGATGACCTTGCAATGAAGGTTCAAGAGCTATATGATCTCAATGGAGAATGAGATTCAACAAAGTTTCGATTGTGCATGCATGAGTGTATACGCACAAACTCAATTCAATTTGAGATATATCATTTGGTTGGTTAGACTAGGCTTAACCTTTACTTCAATCAAGATCTTCTAGAGATTTAGGCGAATCATTCTATTGTTTCTTGAATCTGTAAATAATTTTTTTTTTAAATGATTTAGAAAGAACACCATTCCTTGCCAAGAACCTTTCTAATTTTTTTTTCTTTTTTTTTAGTGTATATTGTAGTAAGAACACTCTTCCTTTATGGGCCGAGTTTAAATTACACTAGGTGTAACTTTAAACAATGTTACATTACTCAATATTTTTTAATTTATATATATATATATATATATTTTTTTTTTTTTGAGAAAGTAATATTTTTTAACTGGATGCAAATTTTGACAAATCCACGGTTATATTATACATCAATCATGGTGAGTGGCTTTGGATTAAATTTCATGTAACGTTGTTGTATGAAAATGGTCCTATTTCCCCTTATTTGCTAGCTCGGGGTTTCTCTCTACCTCGGTTCACTTTCCTTGGGCCTTTGCTACTCTCTTTGTGGCCCAAGAAAATCACAACGTATCGAGTCCATGGACCATTGTCTGAAAATGGTCCTATTTCCACTTATTTGCTAGCTGGGGGTTTCTCTCTACCTCCGTTCACTTTCCTTGGGCCTTTGCTACCCTCGTTGTTGCCCAAGAAAATCACAAGGTATCGAGTCCATGGACCATTTAACTCTTTCAACCACCAAATTGTTGTCAATGTTGCGGACCATGTAGAGATAATCAAACACTGAACAAAAAACCTAGGAATTGGGTCAAGTTGATAATTATTATAGATAGTAGCTTATGCTGGTCCATATCCATATCCATATTTTATTTCATTCTCTATCATGCTTTATGCGTGGAAGGTTTTTTTTTTGGCTAATAAGGGAAATTTCATTAGAAGAAAACAACCAACAAATTACATATTCTCCTGACAACTTAATTAGAGAAATCATTAAAGTGACGAGAAAGTATCTTATAAGACATCTCTCTCATAATATATGGGACTCACATATGTACAATCCACACATATTGTGAGACGAAGGTTTTATAAAGCTATCTCATAAGATAGAAAGCCTCGTTATAAAGCATTCATGCAATTCTTTACAGCATAACGCATTCATGCAATTCTTTTAAGTCACCCTCTAATCTCTATGATGACAGAGATGGCAGCAATATCCCTCCTGCTCTGCCATTGTCAGAGACTTATTAACCTCAAAATTAAATTGTATCCACCTTTTCATAGAGATAGGGGTAAAAAAAAAAAAAAAAAAAGGAATTCTACACATTATCTGAAAATATACAGAAAAACTATATGAATGAAAAGTATATACAATTACACATTCAAGTTATTGTGAATTGGACGGTGCTTATATAGTTGGCACTCTTATATTGATAATCATGGTAGATAGAGAAATTATTAACTAGTAAAATTCTCTGTAACTTCCCAAAAAAAAAAAAAAAAAATTCAATTGTACTGGACTTCTGATACTTAGTAAAATAAGGTCACCTAGCCATTTTTCAATTGAAGAATTCAAATAATATGATCTTTAAGAAAGGACTTCACCCAACTTTGAACTTTACGAAGGCAAAGAGAAAACACTAGGGTTGATTTAAATGGGAAGGAAATGCTTAAGAATATCATTTAAAGAGAATACCTAATTAGAGAATTTTGATAATGTGAACAAAAGTTCATGCTAGTGTAGTAAAAGACTTAAAAAAAATTATAAGAAATACGTAACTTTTATTAAGAAGAAGAGAAATTCAATACATCTTGCGCCAATGAGGACTCGATCATGCTAGGACTTTCCTTTATTCAAGTTACAAAATTAGCAACATCCTTGACATATTGAGCCAATACATGTGTTGCTTTGTTCCCCTATCGCCTCACATGGCACATTTGTACCATTCTGAATTCTTGTAGCTTCTGCTGGATCCCCTCAATAATGTTGGATCACCATTGCCTTTCAAGGCATCAAAGATAATTTTAGAGTCACACTTATAGACCGTATCCTGTATCCCCACATCCCATGCAAAAATAGAACTCAAAAGACTTTTGGGCAAGGAGAATCTTTTTTTTTTTTGGCTGAATGGGGCAAGGAGAATCTTATTGGTCTAGGAGAATTTTAAAATATATAGATGATTTAATTCATTAATGCAAAATATATTAAAAAATAAGTACAAATTTTAAGTCTTATAAATTGTTTTTTTTTTTTTTTGAGGTGAAGTCTTATAAATTGTTAAATATACATATTTGTATCATATCTGTTAGTATTGGTCCTAGCCTAATCATATCTTTGATTTAGCTAACTCAAGAATCTCATTATCTAGTTCTCAAAAAAAAAAAAAAAAAAAAAAACTACTTAGACCTATATGTAGAAATTACTCAAGAGTATCTAGATATTATACAAATTCATTCCAGAAATCTCTCTCTTTCTCTCTGGTTATCTTCAACAATAACTAATAGTTTAAAATTTTTTCTAGAAGCACAATTAATTATGAAGCATTAAAAATAATAATGGAATTAAATTGGCTACTTCATTAAATTACAAAATATATTATAAAGGGATAAACTCTATATATTCATTCAATAAGCGAACTGGCATTATGAGTAATAAAAAAGAAAAAAAAACTGGCATTATGAGGACAAAATAATGTATGAAGACATGGTAAAAATACAGCATACACTTATATTAATAGAATGTACAATATCCTAAATTTTTAGTTCTCCCTCTTTCTGGTTCATCATGTAAGCTGTGACTCCTTTGTAGACTTTTCAAATCTTGTATGCTGACTTTAGTAACAATTTCACATCAGTTGAGACAGAGAGACAATAACTTGTAAAGATGACATTCTCTTGTTCCATGTCTTAAATTGTTTACTTCAAAAGACAATGTCCTCTTATGCCATTTCTCAAATTTTTGTCCACTGTATCTCAACATGTATCACTCCATTCTTCGAATTGATTAGATTGTACTTTTGATTAATACGCCCATTGTTCACAACATCGGTAAGATTAATCTCTACAAATCCTAATGATTCCTACAGAAACGAAGATATATTAAAGTTTGAACTATTGTATAGTATGTGGAGAAAAGACTACTATAAAAGGACTAGAAAGAGATGGCATACCTTTGATCGAAAACTAATACGCGTTCTCTTGCTCATAACCTCAATATAAATCTTATCATCCAGAGGAGGTTCCTCAAGCATAAACTGAAATTCTTCATTCCAAGTAGGGTCTCGAGTTCTCTTTATCATCTAAACAAACCAAATTGAACTGCAAGTTAAACGGAGGGAAAACTTTACTTAAAATTACCAAAAAAGAAAAGAAAAAAAAGCTAACAGTTCATATAAGTGGGGAAATGAGAAAAAAAAGAAGAAAAACCATTGAAAATGCATCTCTACTGAGAAGTTCAATTCAGCCAAACATGGCCAATGACAGTGTTTCTTGAAATTGAAAGTTAAATCTGGCGTTTTCTATAGGGTGGGTGCTAATGAAAATTGAACTTAAACCTAATAGCAATTCACAAAATACGTATAATAAAAAAAAAATGCCAGAGTGAAAATTTCCAAAAGCATCTAAGAGCTAGACAATTATTGGTATACTACTCTTTGTGAAACTTGCTTGATATTGTTGAACTTTTATATCATTGATGACTTTGAAATCTCAGATGTATTCAGATTATCACTCATTTAAAAAACAAAAAGTATTCAGATTGTAGCTTAGCATAAATTCTTCTAAGCAATATTGATATTTTAAGCAAGTTTAGTTTGAAAGATGTTGGTGACAAATATAAAATCGGGTTCCTTCATGCTTTTGTCATGCATTATCCTAGTCAATTATATTGGTAAAATAACTTTATTACATATTAAACATTGCATTTTTGGTCAGGCTACCAAACACCAACCTACAAGCACATAAAATAAATTACTAATAAAAATCTATATGAACATTTAATTTTCTTAAGTACATCTAGAATCCTAGATACTACTTGCAAGATGACTCTTTTAAGTCTCCAAATCCATGCAAAATTGGCTCAAACATGATCATCATATTGTTACCAAAAGAAAAAATTCACCTTTGTTTTCTTATGTTCTCCTCTAAAGAGAACAAAGGCATAAGGATTATTATGGCGCTCCCCCTCTACATTCTCAGCTCCTTGAATGATAACTGAAAGCAAGCCTGCACCACTAACTTTCTCATTGTCGGATGCTCTATTTTTTCCACTTTCCTTTCTCCCAAATCTATCCACTGGCTCACTAATCTTGAAACTTTCTTCTTTAAAAGGAACAAAATTCAGCTCCACCTCAAGTTGGCCCCTCTTCTTATGGTTTTGAGATTCACTAATTCTTGAGCTCTTTAGCAATTCAAGCTTAAATTCTTTTGCCTCATTGGGTGTAAGGAGCTTCAGTGGAACTAACTGCATTCCCAGCTTGTCATGTCCACCAACCTGTGAAGAACACAAAGAAAGAAAGAAAGAAAAAAAAATTTAAGTCTGAACTTGAATCCTCATCATAAATGCAAAACTCAACTAGACAATCTCTGTGGTATAACTCAACTCCAACTCTTTTTGTAAGAAATCTTAAAGTAGGATGGCTTTTATAGACACTAAAGAAATACCAAACTATAATGGGTCAGGCATTCTATGCACTATCAAAAATATTTCCTGCTTATCAAAATGATGGTGAAATGCATAGATTTTAAGTCTAGAGAATGCTTCTCTAGCAACTGTTCAGGCAGTCCTTATGAACTAGTTTAGAAAGTAAGTGGGTTCTGACCTTTACATAAGCTACTTTTTCTGGAGAATATATATATATATATATATATTTATTTATTTATTTGTATATCCAGCTTCCATGAAACTAATAGCACCATGATTTGTGGTGATTATTTGGAGTGGTTCTTCCTTGAATTTGGTTTCAAACAAATCCTAAGCACTTGAAAAGGGATTCAAAATTAACACCAACTGAAGACATTGATCACTTTTTGTTTAAAGTTTTTCTAGTAGGAATAATAGTAACTTCAAACTTTAAAATCCTTAACATCAAGCAAAAGACAGAGAAGCACATAAGGGTCCACTTAATTGTTCTAAAAATGTGAAAAAACTATTTGAAATTAAGACTTTTATTTTAGTATCTTAGGGTTCGGGCCACTCAAGTACATCTAACACAAGTATTTGACTTAGTTGAGTTCACTTTTCATTTAATAAACAAAAGGACACAGTTTTTCATTTCTCCATTCTCTAAGCAACTAAACAGAGAAACAGGAAAAAAACCTTGTCCCAGTCGTAGACTTCTAAATGAAGAACTTGAGTGTTAGGATCTGTCACGATAAACTTGAACTTCTCATTCCACTCAGGATTCAAGTTATTCATCTTGATAGTGGTTTTTTTTGCAGGAAGCTTTTCTCCAGTCAGGCTTAGTTTGACATAAGGATCAGATGTTCCGAAGATGTCCATCTTCAGAAGTTTATGTGCTCGAACAACTTTCACATGTAGGATCCCCACAGGCTTCCTTTCGCCCACTCTATAGAAAGACCAAGAGAATTTTTTTTTTTTTTAATAAATAAATGAAGTAAAAAAAGTAGAGGCATATTAACATGAAGTACAAAGCTCAACTAACATTATTAACATTTGAAATCATATGATTTATGAATGAACATATATTTAGAAACAAAAAATGTATCAATAAATCTAAGCATATTTTGTCATCTCATATAAACTCACGTTGCTTCGTCAAGAATAGGAATTTCAAGAGTTTGGGGCCAGAGGTAGAGGCTTGCAACTTGTTTCTTAATATTCTCCTGCAAGAACCTTGAATAGTTAGTTAATTCAAATCCAAAACTCAAATTTAGCAAAAGTTATCTCTCACAGATCCAGTTTCAGACAATTATATAAAATGTCAACTACTACTAGTTGAAGACTTACTAGTGCAGCACCTGAACAAATCTATAGAGACCAGGTATGGACATAATGTCCCCTCCCAATATCTTCATTCCAAAATCTACATGTGGCTGCACATAATCAGGAAAAAACCATCATACCGGAAAGATTCTTATCAGTATCCATTCATTCACCTTTGGATTAAAAATAAAATAAAAATCAAAGACAAAAATAAATTACTCAAGTGTCCAAAATGTTCCACTCACCTTCTCCAACAAAGAGACCACTATGTTTGCAAAACATGGAAAAGTAGGTACAAGAGGTTTCAAGGTTATCCGTGGTGCAGCAAATATTTGTAAATCCAACAACTGAAAGTGGCACAGTCAAACTTCTGAAAGAAACAAAACACACACGAGCACACAAACATTTCTTTGTTGAGGAGTATGCCTCTGACCTGAACTGTAATTTGTAGAGACAATAATTTTAACCCCAAAACTATATTGGGATTGCCAGCCCATCTAATTGCTGGTTCCATGACCAGTTCCTTCTCATTAGTCTCATAGACTTTAAGACCTGCGAAGTTGGAAAAGTAGACTGAAATTAACAACAGAAGAACAATGCAATGATGCACCCTACCTGGAATGTATGCTTACATCCTACTCAATGTCAATCATTGAAAGCTTTCTACAAGTCATCTGCTTTCTCTAAAGTTTATGAAAGCCTTACATAATACATTACTCTTTTATAAATAGGGAGCAGCCTAATGTTGCCTGTTACACATAGTAATAATCAACAGATCTTGCAATAATTCACCCCTACATTGTTTCAAACAATTATGAAATAACTATGCTTTTTCCCTTGATACCATGCGGTACTTTACTCAATGTTATTTCCCAAACTTTTTTATTTTTTTTATTATTATTATTTTTTATGTTGAGCAAAATTTGTCATTATCACGGGCTTGAAAGTTCTTTCCACAAAATTTTCCAAAGAACTCTCAAATGCGTGATGTACCCTAGCATCCATATCTAGAAATTGTAACTATGCATATGGCTTCATTTGACTATACATAACCATATGTGATTGAGATTTACTAAAACAAAAACCAGTCAAAGAGATCTATTTTTCAAGTTAAATCATAGTTTGTTCGGCAGAAGAGAAATTACAAATTTTTGTAGCAATTTTTTGTGACAAAAATAGTAGATCACATCCTGAATTCCTCAAAACTAGTGACCTAAAAATTTCAATAGAGAGAATGAAAAGGTGCTAGATAGAAAATTCAATAAAGCCTTTTACACACACAAAGTATTTTATAAACAAGATTATTTACTCCCAAGAATAGACTCACCAAATATTGCAGGAGGAAGAGTTCCAAGACTAAGATTCTTAAACTCAATCGCTTTAATCTGAAATTTCCCAATGTACTCCTCAAATATAGGTTGTGCCATGCTTCTAATCGTACTACAAATTGCCTATACATTAAAAATGCCTTAATCACAGGTTCAAACTGACAGAAAGCCAAAAGTATTACAAGGTAGTACATTACCTTATCAAGGTAAGGCCACATATCGGAGATAAACTTGTTAAACCAATCTATCTGCACAATAGTGCATATTAATCAACAAGCTAAAAGAATGTCATTAATTTTAAGACAACGTGAGAAAGAAAAATGGAATTTCTAAGAATATCATAAGGCAATACTAACTCGATCATAATCAGGGTTCTTCACCCAAAGTGGAATTTCAGGAAGAAGATCTTGCAAGGCACATGAATCTAACTCATAAAGTGGTCTGGTAACTGGTTCCTGCAACATTTAGCATTTTAAATTACTGAAGTACTTTGCACATATTCTAGAATTGAAACTACATTTTTTCTTTTGGGCAAATTGGCTGGGAACTTATTAACATTGACAATGTCACTAAAATTTTAGGGAAAAAAGTGCTTAAATATTTTATGTCCAAAGATTCAAAAGTTGTCAAAGATACTCTAAAATAAAAACAGAAAAAACAAAAAGGGAATTGATGTTGTTCTTCAAATGAATATATTAGCATTTTTTAACATCTTATGGAAAGAAACCACTGCACCATGTTACACTTAAGAATTTTTATAAGCTCATTGCGTTCTCATAATTTTCAAAGTGGATTGGTTTCCGTTGCATGCACATGCTCATTACTAAGATTTTACAGAATGACAAGACTTACAATGTTTTCTACCATTATGGCTCCTATTTCTGCAATGACACCATTTATAAAGTATGTAACTTAGCCTTCTAGTAGAGAAATGGAATACAAATGGGATCAATCCAATTCATTGAGAATATCAAATGCACCCCAAATAGACACTTCTAATGTCTTTTCATTGTTATTTTATTAATTTCATGTATCATCAAAGTTTCAATAAACAATCGCAATTTTGACTTAAGGTTCAAAAACTCGCATGTTTTCACAAAAAGTCAGTCTTTTGATGCATAACGTAGTTCGTTATCAATGGCCAAATTTATATAATTTTCATAAGGATCTTTTCTCTTTAACAACAGCCATATGACATAGCTGACCCACTATTAGCAACCTTACAAAAAGTCGAAAACTAGACCATAAGATCATTTAAATGATGTGACACCAGAAAAAAAAAAAAAATACAAAGAAAGGGTGCTACAAAGCCAAGGGTTTCCATGATGACTTAAAAATAGTTCCAGACGGTCAGTACAAAGCCATGAAAATGAATAGTCACCACCAGTCAGATTTGAACAAAATACTGGTCTAACACTTTGCAGAAAAAAAAAGAAGGAAACAAACAGTCATTACAAAGTATATGATTAAAATCATCATATACTGTTAATTCCCATACTATGATTATTAAACAAAAGTATGAACATATGACCCATTATCAATCGCCTATCAAAAAAATGGGGAATTTACCCCAAACCAAAAAAAGAAAGAAAAAAACAAGGGGGCTAAAACTCATATTTCAATATTAAAAATAACTAATGGAACTCGATTTAAAAATTTCCACAACTACTTTACCATATGAGCTCAATGAATAAGGTAAAACTCATTTTTAGAGAAAACAACATGTCAACCTTAGAATTGCAATTTAAATATTTGGAAAATTAAATACCCATAAAGGAAAAAAAAAACTTTCTTGTTCATTAATAAAGATAATATTTCCTTATAGAAAATTAAACCCAGTTCAGTAAACACAAAGAAAGTAAAACAGCATAAAGACATAATAATAATGCTGTCCATTGTTATGGTAAGTTTGGCACAGAATCTTAGATCATCAAATATAGCAAGTGATCAGATGCTTTACTAATTCTTATCTGTTTCTATAACAATTTATAACTACGTTGCCAAAGTAAATGTTACCTTTACATCTTTTGCTTCAGAGTAAATGAAGAAGAAGAACCCGATCAAGAGGCCCAGAGGGACTCCAATTCCAAAACCAATGATCCCCAAGAAAGTGCTGAGAAATCCCATATTCTAATACTCCAAGAAAGTACGAAAACTCAACAAAAAATGGACAGAAAAATCAATAGCTAGTGAAGAACAAGAACCAAAAAAAAAAAAAAAAAAATGAAGGCTGATTGAATGTGAGAGAGATATATAGAAAGTGACGAGTTTTCCAGCGAAAGAAAGTTACTTTGGAAACGTAACAAAATAAGCGTCTTATGAAAAACCGCCAAAACAAAGACACGTTGTCTTGAACTACTTTGAATGAAGAAAAGAACTGTGTACTCTGCTATTTATACTACTCTACGCTGGTTTTAGCAGAGGTTGGCCTGTCATTTTAAATTACTACAAAACGGATTCTTTTTTCAAAGTTATAAATTGAAATAAATTTTTTTTGTTAAAAAATATATATACTAATTAGAATATAATAAAAGTATATAGTGTATAGTTTTTAGATAAACACAAAATTTTAATCGTTCTTATCAAAAAAAAAAAATTTTCTACTGTTTTATCAATTTTTGGATAGGCACACAAGCTTGATCGAATATCGATTTTTTTTTTTTTTTTTTTAATTTATACTATTTGATTTGTACTTTTGTTTATATCAAATAGTAACTTTTTGATTTTTTTATTTATTAAAATCATTGGATAATAAATGAAGTTTTTTTTTTGAGAAAGTAATAAATGCAACTTTTTATTTTTGAGAAGATAAAAAATGCAACTTAATTACCTATAACACATACTTTTAAAGATATGTTATCTCTTTTTTTCTTATTTCCCTTTCATTTGTTCTTGTCAACTTTAAAAAATTAACCTATTTCAAATTGAGTCCTACGTCTTTAATGTTATCAATTCAAGTTTCAAACAATAAAGCAAAAAAAAAAAAAAAAAAAAAAATTTAAGTTTCAAACTGATGAAGCCATTTTAATTTGAAATCTTTTTTCACCTCTATTAATCTGGGTGGTAGTAATAGAGTGAGCAATATGTATGGGAAACATTGATAAACTTGGTGTTTCACCTATATAAATAGTTTTGATTTCCTAGTATAGAAATTCATCTTCAATTTCTCATTTTAAGCAAATCTTTCTCTCTCTAAGAATATTCACACTAGTCTCCTCAAATATTTAGCTAAACTAATCCAAAAAACTTTACTTTTGCTAGTTTAACTATCTTTTATTTTTATACATATACATTAGTCTCAATACTTTATCAACATTGAAATTTAATGTAGCGAGGATACAGGCTCACTGCATGTAGAGATGAGATTATCCTCATTAAAAACTTTAGTTAATTTAGTGAGGCTGATGCACACTTGTTTTGGTTGAGTTTAGATAAATTTTTGCTGAAATATTAAATTGACGAGACTGATGTGAATGTTTTAAAATGAAGACTTCTCTCTACTCTCTCTATTCAATGGACGCTAAATTGATTTATGAATAACTAGGTGAAACATATGGTTTTATCAAGGGCAAAATCTTGCAATAATAGAAGAGCTGGACTCCTCTTGTAGTTTTAGATAAATAAATAAATAAATGCTACAAGAAGAGTCCAAAATCTTCTATTACTCAAAGATGTTGCCCTTGATATGGTTTGAGAATATGGACCATCACATTTAATAACGATGTTGGAGTATGGACCATCGCAAACATATTACGTGAATCATATGGTTTTATCAAGGGCAACATCTTGCAATAATAGAAGAGTTGAACTCCTCTTGTAGTTTTAGATAAATAAATGCTACAAGAGGAGTCCAAATCTTCTATTACTCAAAGATGTTGCCCTTGATATGGTTTGAGAATATGGACCATCACATTTAATAACGATGTTGGAGTATGGACCACAAACATATTACGTGAATCATATGGTTTTATCAAGGGCAACATCTTGCAATAATAGAAGAGTTGAACTCCTCTTGTAGTTTTAGATAAATAAATAAATAAATGCTACAAGAGGAGTCCAAATCTTCTATTACTCTAAGATGTTGCCCTTATTGTGGTTTGAGAATATAGACCATGGTTTGAGAATATAGACCATCACATTTAATAATGATGTTGGAGTATGGACCATTACAAACATATGGTCAAAACTCTCACTCTTGTGCGGTAGTAACACTAATATTACTATTTTCGTGTGTGTTCTAATAAGTAATACTGTTTATTAAAAAAAAAAAATGCAATACAGTGATAGGATCCGTTTTTTTTTTTGCTAATCAGTGATAGGATCCATTTGCAATAAATATCGAAAACTCTTTTATTTACGTGAGTAGAACTGCTTAAAGAGAATTATAGCATTTCCCTAAAATAAAAAAGAAGCTAATTATAGTTATAGAATTTCAGTTTTTAATTAAAATGATTTGAATAAAATGGTATTTTTGTTGAAGCAACTTCAACCTGGTTGGACTGTTCTTCTTAGCAACATTCTTCAATGTGCACAAATTTCTAATCCATGATGTTAATATGCACGAATTTCCAATCTTTAATTGACTTCACCACAACAACAACTTGATTTTAATAGTAGTAGTAGTTGAACCGAGTCATCATAGACTAAAATTGAAAGTTTCAGTACAGAATCTTACAACTCAATTGATCGAGAGGAATCTAAGCAAAGAGTCAAGGTTCATTTAAACTCGATCAATCAAGTAGAGTTGAGGCCACTGATCCTTCACAATTCTAAACAGTCTCAATACTATTCTAAACATTAAAAATTAAGACTCAATTACATCAAAGATTATTTTTGACTTAGATTTGCCAACACAACAACATTTGAACCCAACAAAATCCTTATTATATTTTTTTTTTTCAAAAAATGAAACCCCCTACACATAACTCACACGCAATATGTTTTAACAGTTATGGTCGAGTAGTCTTTTCACCTTTTTAAAATATTTTTTTTTAATTTTAAAGATTTGACAATTACAAGAACTTGTTTAAACAGGGAAAAAAAAAAAGAGGGTTCCAACAGGAAAATGCCACGTGCAACAGGTTGTATATACAAGGTTGAAAGGTTGGAAATCTCCATTTTGGCATTGGGGCAACGTGGTTTGCCTGTTTATGTGCTGCAAACTATGAATGATGACAAGTAGAAAACTATAAAATATTATGATTATTGAATATGCTCCTATGCTAAAGATTGCTTGTCGATATTCCCCTTATACCTCGGATATGCTAAGACGGACGGGGTTTCCACTCTACCTCGGATAATAATAAGCCTGATCTCTCCCTTTTATTTTTCTAACTTTTACTTGATTATTAACATCACTAAGCTATTGTTATGATTGGCATTCTCTAGTATTTAAATGCGTCTTTTCTTAAAAAAATATCTTAAAGACTACAAAGTTTTTTACAACTTGCCCCAACTATTATGTGGCAGACTGTGATCGGTGAAAAATATAATAATAAATCGATATGTAAGTGATGGTTAACCATTCACAGTTTGTTATATGAGAGTTGTCACAAAAAAGTTGTAAAATAATTTGTGGTTCTAAAACAACTTTTTTTTCTTTTGCTTTCAGTGCTCACAAGATAACCCACTTGGCACATAGACATGGATTGCTAATTGCAGTTGCTCACCTAATCATAGTTTGGTGGAAGGTTTTTGGAATTCAAGCAACCATTAGCTGTCGATTGTTTTGAAAGGTAGGTCATATATGCACTTTAGCCAAAATCCAATTTTTTATAGACAAATTTTCTACAAGGCATGTGTATGAAATAATCAAATTTGTCTTTACCATTATGGTCCCAAATTAAATAATAAAAAAAGTCTTTGTCACTTTGTTGTGGTCCGGCGTAATGACACTTGGTGTTTTGGCCAAAATTGTCCTGCATATAATAAAAAAATTTTCATTGATGTATTAATTAACTTGATGCTAATTAAAGGATAATCATTATAGAGTAGATGTCATAAATTTAAAATCTTATGTATTTATAAAAAAAATTATGAGTTCGATTATATTATACTTATTTTTTAGTTGTGATCGTAGACAGGTTTTGTTTTTCAACTTGTGATTTTTGAATTCTTTACCCCCAAAAAAATTTGTGATTTCTAAAGTGATGCTTTATCCACTTAAAAAAAATATATTTTTTATATTAAATATGTAGTTAAATAGAACAATCCACCCAATAATTATAAAAACACAGGTAGGAATTTTTTTTCCTTAAAAAAGTATCAAAAAGGGGTAAAATATTACTTTTCTAAATCATATGCAAGTAATTATTACATGTGAATAAAGTGTTATTAACCATTGCTAATATAAAAAATTTATGATAAATATTAAGTTTCTGAAGTGGCATTTTCTTATGAGATGGGAAAATCGTAGGGAGAATCTTATCTTTGTCTCATACATGAATTTAATAAAATAAATTAATATTAGTGACATTTTAGGTGATATCAAGGATTGATTACCTTTTCGGTTTAGCTTCAGAAAATAAGATTATTAGAAGAAAAAGCCAATCTTGTCATTTTGAATTTTAATTTGCTAATGTATAATTTAAGACGATGACAAATGATTTCCAGCTATTCACACACATAAAACACTCATGAATTCTGGAATTACATGTGCTTTAGCCTATGGCTTCCTTAGAATTTATGATTTTTCATGCTACCTTCTGCCGAATGCTAAGTCAGTCTTTTTTTCAGCTGGCAAATAGCCAAATAGATAGAGATAAAACTTTGACTACATCTATGAAGGATATATTGTTTTCAAACACCAATAAAACGAGAAAAAAATGTAACGTTTATAATATTTTCATAACAAATCTTAAGTGATAAGTTGTTACGGATTTTTAATTTGAATCCATTATAGAAATTTATTTTTTGCCCACTAGCAGGTAACAATTTACTACCTAAGATTTGTTGTGAAAGTATTGTGAAAATATTGCGAACTTAGTATTTCGAAAAGAAATTGTAAAAAGATATGAAATATCTTTAGTTATTTTTTAGGGAGTTTTTATTTACTTATTTTTATAGAACTTCATTCTTTCTTGCACAAATGGCCAAAGAAAATTTATTTTTAATTTTTTAATTTTTGGTGACAGTGAATTGCATAGTAAATTGACAGTATGTGACACGCGAACATGTTTGTGTGTTTGTATTTAATTAATTAATTTCCTTTGATATGACTGAGTTTAATCCCAAGGGGTAGTAGCCATAAGACAAATTACCAGCTGCTTCACGATGTATGGTCCTTTAGTTGATAGTATAATCCGCTACAATTAGAGGGCTATTAATTCCTTGCCATGTTTTAAATCTTAAATTAGGATATATGTGCTTTGACTTTTGAGATGCAAGTTAGGTTGAAAATAATGGAAATTTTTGGCTTTCTAGTGATTGCCATGACATAATAATTTTGAAGTTTCTAGTTTAGGTTATATCCTGTGTGGAATACTCGAATCTCCTCTAAACCTCTACCTGTTTAAAAAAAAAAAAAAAAAAAAAAAAAACAACAGTTTTCTTCAAGTGAGAATATTATTCCACATATAGCTATATTTTGGAAGTCTTACATTGGATAAAGTATAGGTTCAACTGGTTTTGAGTTATTTCCTCAAACTCATTATGTGACTATTTATACAAGATTATTTATGTGCATTATTTAAACGAGTTTACACTTTATAGACTTGTTAAAAGAAGTTATGTGATTAAAATTACACAGAAGTAATCTTTATAATCATTATATGGTAGGTAACTCCAAACCGGTTTAGAACCGAACTTGGTGTAAGAAGTTTTTAGGATGGTTTTGGGAAGGTCATATCTAGAGTAGTGTCTAAAAGGAAAAATTGGTTGATTCAGTGAAGGTGATATCTGGAAATTTTGCTAAAAGAAATTTAAAGTGCTTGGGAAAGGTGATAGCTGATTAATGTTGGCCTGGACAGGATTAACTCATATATTATTTTTAATATAATTGCTTTCATTTTTTTATGCTTATTGTATTCGAGTTCACACTTACTTTATGAGGAAACCGAGCAGTTCATTTTATATTATTATATTTTTAAAACTATCCAGCAGATTCTTGCTCTTGGTTGTAACTAATACCTGCTGATCCTGTCTCCTTGCTCTTAACCTCGTTGAGAACACTCTCATTTTAAGGAAGCTCCTAAAGCATAAATTTATTCCACTATTCCATGGTGAATCACTTGTTTTCTTGCCATCTGTTGAGGTTCAAAAAATCACAGTCCAAGGCCCAAAGAAATAACATATTGGGCTAACCCCATGAGAAATAAAACTAGAGAAATAAAAGAGTTGGGCTCACATAATGAAGAGAAAAAGAAAAAAAAGAAGAAAAGGATGAGGGGCCCAAATAGTTGGGATCCAAAGACCCATAAAGGAACAGGCTATAAAACCCATGAAGTAAAGGAAAGGCCCAGTTGGCCAAGATCAGTAATCCAAAAGAAGCCTAATAGGAAGAACTAGGCCGGGATCTCAGAAACTACTAGAGGCCCGAGATCCCTAGAACACACAACACAACCTAAATAGGATTGAAACGGCTCAAAGGAAAGTATCAAAGAGCACAAAGAACAAAGGACAGATGAGTCCCTCTCAAGCGCCCAGTAATACAGTAAGGAATCAGAAGGTATAAAACAACCATTCATGAACAAAGGAGCAGTACCTCAAGGACCTCAGAATGAGAAACTATGAGTGGAAGTGGTTGGAAGGAAACTTTCAACCCAGCAGTAAAAGATTCCAACTATTTGGGAAAAATGACAAGAAAAGAGGGCAGTCAAAAGCTGAAAGGGTGAAAAAGGCCAATAGCTAAGGTCAGTGACCTGAGGGGATCTCGGAATAGAAAGTCAGCAAGAGGCTTTTAGCTTGGCAGCACCAAAAGGAGAAAGTTATGAGGAATAAGGAAAGGACCAGCCCTTTGAGTAACTGACACAGCACGAGCTCTGGTACCCAGGGAGGGGCTAAAGAGAGAAATCATTGGTACCTCGAAGTCCTAGAGTCACACTATAAAAAAAAGAAGCAACCAACATTAAAGAGGAAGCAGTAAGAATATCATAACAAAATCATTGAGAGAGCTCTGTCAAATTCAAGGAAAAACAGAGAAACATCCCCCGGTATCCCAAAAACAATCACTATAGCACATACTCAGATTCAAAAGGATTCAAACTTTGCACGTCTTAGAGGCTTGGATAGCCATCGAAGTCTGTAATTTTTGAGCTTATTTGAACCTTGTATCACGTCTTAGTGAGCACACTGTAACCATAATCAAAGAAAATTAATAAAGTCCCTTTCATTAATTCGAGGATCCCTAACCACTGTTTTGTGTATTTCTTGATTACTTTGCATTTCTTTGTTGTTTTCATTGTCATTCAATACAGATATTCTCGCTTATTAATTTATTTGTGTTGTAGGAAACTTGCCGTGTGCACCACTTAGTTCTTAAACAGCCCCCTTAGCTGCGGTGAACCAAGTCCAATCCACCAAACCACAATTATTTGGCCCAAGATCCTAGGGGCTGTGTGCTAAAGAAAAAAAGGCACTCTCATACCATCTAAAAAAATCAAATTTTTAGAATATTCATATGCGAACAATATGGTTAACTGGTTAGTTGAATGGTAAAGTCCCATACTAAATACTAATGACAACATTTTGAGCGAAAACGGAATAATAAATATAAAAATGAGTGGTTAATACTTAATTAGATCTAAACCCAAAAACTTAAACCTTCCTCACAACACAAACTTCGTTGATTTTTTATTTATTTATTTTGCTAAGTAATTATGGAGAGTAAAAGAGTGAGCTTGGGCTTACACCTGTTTCGTTGAATTAACAAAGGATGAGTGAAGTGAGCTATGAGATAACTTGTAAGTGATGCACTTACATAATTGTGAGAAACTCAGAATGTGAAAGTCAAAGAGATTGGGTCCATGAAGCAGGAGGTGGGCTGAGCCCGAAGTTTAGTAGTCCCATTTAACTGTGATAATGCTGGATGGGTTAAAGCCCAGTAAATACGAGCATATCTGATGGGGATTGGTTCACACTTATCTTGGAAGAACTACCCAATTAAGTCTGCAACTATTGGACAAAATTTTTCTCTAAATTAGTTTGAAAAGAAACCTTTCAAATTTTATATATTTTTATTGAATATAAATTTTGAAAATCTAACTTATGAATTGTATAATCTTTATGTTTTTAATATGCATGTGAAGTTTTGTTCAAATAAGGTGTTATTTACTATTCCACAACTATTTCCAAGGGTGGCGTTACGTGCTAGACAAGGGGTTCAAATGAAACCCCTGATTTGGAATTTTTTTTTAATATATAAATTCTTTTACAAAAATTGTTTTGACTCCCCTAAAATAAATATTTGAACAACTTGACCATAAATTTTGTTTAAATCTAACTAAAATAAACTTGAATATGATCATTTGAATACTATTTTCACAATAATTTCACAATAGGGGGTAAGTGACAAGTTGTAACCAATTTTTATTTTGACCCACAATTGGCAGTGGCGGCGCCACATTCAGTCTAGGGTGTTCCTAGGAACACCCTGACTTGAAAAAAAAAAATTATATATAATAATTAAATTTTTTTATTTGTTTACCCTTTAAAAAAAATTAAGAACACCCTCAAATAAAAAAAAAATATATATATATATATATATATATATTTGTTCTACTTTCAAGCCAAAAAAAAAAAAAAAAAATTGTAACAGAGCAAGCGGCAAGCCCACGGATTCTAAAAAAAAATAAAACAACGGACGGTAAGCCCACGGCAAGCCCAACAGATTACAGATGGTAGCAAACCCACAAATTCTCAAAAAAAAAAAAAAAAAAACCAAAACCCAAAATTAGAAACTAATGGACGGCATAACCAAACATTAATAGATGTTGAAAGAAAGAAAGAAAGCTAATGTAAAGAAAAAAAACCTAACCCAACGGACGGAGAAGGAGATTGCCACCACTGAACGGACGATAACAACCAATGGACGGAAAAGGAGATCGCCAAATCGGGCCTCAAACTCGAGCTCCAAAACGGCAGAGCACATTGGATCGGAGATTGGTCTTTCTTGCCTCGACACGCTACCCGACGGCGCCGCCCCTCAGCCTCAGGCCTCCCTGCTCCCTCAACCTCAAGGTATTTCATCTCTGTCTCAGTCTCTCTCTCTCTCTCTCTCTCTTTAAGACTTTATTTGTGATTGTCTGTTGCTTTTGCTTAGCTTTAGTTTATAAATTTATTAATATTTGCCCTGTTTTTGGCTTTATCTGTTGGTGTTGGTGAGATACAATTAATTCTCTTTTAGTGTTGGTGTTGGTGTCTTTTGGTGAGATATAATTAATTGGCTTTATTTGATTGGCTATAGTCTTGTGATTGGGAGCCATGGGGTATTAGGGCTTGTCTGTTGAATTGGGGGGTGGATGGGGGCATGGGGCTGGGGTAAATGCACATCATGTGCAACACATGGGGTGTGTGGCTATGTGCTAGTGTGTGGTTGTGTGCTAGTGCAACAGTGCAACTAATAATTAATAAACAATCATTTAATTAACCAATAATTAATTGAGAGAAGCAACTAATAAACAATTATTAATAATTTAATTAATCAATACATTATAAAAGACAAACAAATTAAATTATGTTACTATGTTAGGCTAAACAACAATTGATAATTTTATAATTAATGAAACAACAATATAACAAATTATAGTTTATAAAAGACAAACAAATTAATGAAACAACTAAATAACAATAATTATTAATTTTATTAATATTTCAAATGAACTTAGAGTTTACTATTTATTCTTTTGATAGAATTATGGATAAATATTTGATAAGAAAACCATTTACCCAAGATTCATCTTCATCTTCTAAGCGAATTCATGTTGACTTTAACTTAGAAAATCTTCCTTCAGATCCTAGGCTACGAGAAAAGATATCATCTTATCATCCTAATAATCATGATGAAATAAGAAAATATTATTTACAAAAAGGCCCTTGTCAACTTGTTTTCCAAAATCCTAATGATTACCCTCTATCGTATTTTTCTGGAAAGCCCGGTCGATTTAGATCCGAATGGTATGTAAATAGAAAGTGGTTGGAATGTAGTATAGACAAGGATGCAGTATTTTGTTTATATTGCTACCCATTTGGGCAAGATGTTGGTAAGTAAGGAGGAGGTGAGACTTTTGTAACGAAGGGATTCAAACTTTGGAATCAGAAAGAGAAGTTAAATTCCCATGTTAGAGGAGTTAATAGTGCTCATAGCCAAGTTGTCAAGAAGAGTGAAGATCTAATGAAGGAAAAGCAACACATTCAAAGTGTTTTGATTAAGTAACCAAATCAAGATAAAATTGAATATCGGGTTCAATTAAATGCAATAGTTGATTGCATAAAATTCCTTTTATATCGAGGATTAGCTTTTCGTGGTCACAATGAATCTCAAGGTTCAAGTGATAAAGGTAATTTCCTTGAACTTCTACAATTTTTGGGGGATCACAATGAATCTATCAATGAAGTGATGCAAAAAGCTCCGAAAAATTGCAAGCTTACCCACCATGATATTCAAAAAGACATTGTGAATGCAATAGCGCGTGAAACATCCAAAGCAATCATCAAGGATTTTGACAATGAGTTCTTTTCAATATTAGTTGATGAGTCACGTGATATCTCAGTGAAACAGCAAATGGCCATCGTTCTTCGTTATGTGAACAAAAAATGAATTATTATAGAGCGGTTTCTTGGTATTGTACATGTAGCAAGTACCATCGCTTTGTTACTCAAATATGCTATTGAATGTTTACTTTGTGAACATAATTTGAGTTTATCGAAACTGCGTGGGCAAGGTTATGACGGGGCTAGTAATATGCAAGGTGATATCAATGGTCTCAAAAATTTAATTTTGAAAGAGAATAAGTCAACATTTTATGTCCATTGTTTTGCTCATCAACTTCAATTGACACTTGTTGCCATTGCTAAAAATCACATTAACATTATTGAATTTTTTTTATGAGGTTAGTAATTTAGTAACTATTGTTGGAGGCTCTTGTAAGAGACGAGATGCTCTTTGAGATGCACAATTTGCCAAAATTAAATAAGATTTAGAGAATGGTGTACGTAAAAGTGGCAAAATTTGAATCAAGAGACAAATCTTAAACATCCTGGTGATACACGTTGGGGACCATATTATAGGACTATTATCAACTTGATTTTGATGTTCTCTGCTGTTGTTGATGTACTTGAGATTATTGAAGAAGATGGCCTCTTCGACTAAAAAGTTGAAGCTCGATCTATTATGAGGTCAATTCTATCTTTTGAATTTGTATTTGTTCTACAATTGATGAAAAACATTTTAGGAATCACAAATGAGTTGTCAAATTGCAAAAAAAATTAAAAAAAAAAATCAAGATATAGTAAATGCTATGGATCTTGTTAAAGTGTTTAAGCAATGATTGCAAGTGATGAGAGATGGTGAATTGATATCTTTATTGACTGAAGTGTATTCATTTTGTATTACACATGATATTTCTATCTTGAACATGAATGAAATATTTGTAGTTAGTGGGAGGTCAGGCCGCGACGCAACACCCAACAAAATACAAATTTACATCATTATCGTGTTAAGCTATTCTACACAGTCATAGATATGCAACTTCAAGAGCTTAACAACTGTTTTTCAAAGACAAATACCGATTTGGTACTTTGTATGGCTTGCTTGAATCTAAGTGATTCATTTGTAGCTTTTGATAAGAAAAAGTTGACACGTCTAGCATAGTTCTATCCATCTGATTTTTTTGAGACAGATATCTTGACACTTGACTCTCAACTTCAGAATTACATTTTTGATATGCGTAACAATGACTTGTTTTTAAAGCTTCAAGGAGTTAGTAAATTTACTAAAAAGTTAGTGAACACAGGGAAGCATGAGACTTATCAATTAGTCTATTTGCTTGTAAAGTTAGTTTTGATCTTTCTTGTCACTACTGCAACAATAGAAAGAAGTTTTTTAGAAATGAAATAGATAAAAAATGAATTGTGCAAACGAATTGGAGATCAGTGGATGAATGATTACTTGATTGTGTATATTGAAAGAGATGTAACTTGTAGCATTGATAATGAGACTATCATGCAACGATTTCAAAATATGAAATCTCGTAGAAGACAATTGTAAACTTTATGTATTTGCTTTTTATTTTTTATTTTTTATTGTTGTTGTTATCAATAAATGAATTTCTCTTTTTATTAGATTGTGTAATTTATGCTTCTTAAGGAACAACCTGAGAAAAATTTCTAGAGCCGTCACTGACAATTGACATTACTTTTTTACCTTTCTTTTTGGTAATATATCACTTTTTTTTTACCTACCTTTAACAACTTGCCACCTATATTTTGTTGTAAAATTTTTGTGCAAGTGTTGTGTTAACAGCATTACTCTTAAAATATTTAATTTTATAATAAAGAAAAAAATGTTTCAAATTTTTGCTCGTTCGTTAAAAATAAATAAATAAATAACCCTTCTATCTGGAATTTTGGCTTACTTTTCTGTTGACAACAAAATAAAGTTGTTTTTCCTTGCATTTTTCTTCTTCATCATCAGCAAAAAATTACACTACCATTCCAACCAACTGATCTATATTTATATCTGTGATTTCTTTCATCATTCTCTCTGTCTCTCTTTCTCCAAATCTATGTTTTCTTAGGTTTTATTTTTGTTAGATCAAGTAGTTTTCTTAGCTTTTATCTCTGCTTGCTCAAATTCTAAGAGAGTAACCATGTGTATGGTTAAAAAACCACACACTCCAAAAGCAAAAATTTATATTAGTTTATTTTATTTTCTTAGTTCACATTTACTTCTAGTCTCACTCCTAGGTTTGTTATTATTCTTATTTATCATATATTTTTATTTAATTAATATTATATATAAAATAATAAGTTATTATGCATTCAATGGTTGTTGTCTTACATCTTTAAACAATTAATAAATTTTTTAGACTATTACACGACACAGTTGTATTGTATACTAAATTGTATTTTTTTTTAGATTATTGTATATAAAATGAAAGTTGTATATACAAAAAAAAAAAATTAATCATTTTATTTTTTAATCACTCCCATGATGAATTCCTAACTCTACCACTACTAACCCTCCCAAAAAAAAAAAAAATGGGGAACTGCCGCTTACTATTTCATTGAACCACTGTTATCAAAGTAAACAATTTTGAAGCATGTTAGGCCCGTTCTTGGCTTGCTTATACATGATGCAATTTCAAAAGCCCATTAGGTTCGAAACAAGCCTAACTAATTTTCTTAAGCCTCACTCATCTTCAATATAAAATTTCTTGTGAGCTCGGTTCTATTAATAAATGGGTCTTGTATCTCTTTAGTTCATGGCAAAAGGTTTTGCTATCTATTGTTTTTTATTACTCCACTTTGTTGGTATATGAGAATCAGAATCCGTACCTCACGAGCCCAATAATATGGCATTGACACTAATCATGTTTGTCGTGGCACTTGTTTTTTGGATCTCTTTCGCAATGCTATGGATCACAGACAAGCCTTTCACCATTCTATTTAATCCAGTTCCTTTTTCGTGGTCTACTTTAGGCCCAAAAGACATTCGGCCTACACAACATGAGGCAGTATTTTCCCTTTCCTTTAATTCCAATAATTTTTCAACCCAAAAAAAAAAACTTTTTTTTTTTTTTAATAACCTCAATCTTATATTAACTGAAAAGGTGAATTGCAATTTTCATTTATCAAATACCGGGTTTATTGAATTTTATCTCTTATTTTTTTTAAAAAAGTTTTGAATACTATTTTTGTTGGGTTGTTTAGACCCTTGTTTATTATGTAGTGGATTAATAAAATTATTCAAATTAGGCTAGAATGAAAATTGCACACATTAAATTTGACTGAACGATGACGTTTTGGAAGCCAAATCAAAACTTGAGCCACGTGCTGCTCTTAAGTCATTTAAAGAGTCATGTGTCATCACTAAAGTGTGAAACACACATGTTTCAAACAGTGCCAACAACATTGTTTCATCAAGTTCTTAATGAAGCCTAAATGCAGTCATTCCATTATTAGCTATTATCTAGGGAAAGTTTGTTTCGATTTTGTTTTAGAATCTGTTACGCTAGTTCAGTTTGTTAGAGACAAGTTTAGCGAGTTTATTATGCATGTTAGTAACTTAACCAATGTTTAGAGAGATCTAAACACACACACACACACGAGCTTTGTAAAATTGTACATGAACTACGCAAAGCAAAAACAATCTTCACATGAAATATTTTCCCTCTTTCTCCCTCTCTGTTTCTCCATAGTTGATTCCAATCTCTTTTCGTTTTTTTTGCTTGCATCTTAGAAATACTTTGATTTTACAAAGGGCATTATTATTGGTGGTGCTAAAAAGCCATATTGCTATTTTTAGCACCAACCAAATACAAAACTATGCCTACATTGGTGGACCAAAGCCAACTAATTTGGTTCTACACTTTTGGTTGTACACCGTAGCTTATATGTAAAATATATATATATGTTTACACTGTTTTGTATTATTATTCACATGTTCACACTACTTTGTATTATTATTTTCGTATTCACACTATAATGTAGCTCATTCACGTGTTCACACTACAGTTCATATGTTATATAAAAAAAATTATTTTATTATGTTGTTTATATTATTTTATTGTATTGAAAGCTAAAATAAAACTACTGATGTTCGGTGTTTTGTAAAGTGAAAATGTAAAATAGATAAAGTAGTTTTTTCACTTTTTGTAGAGTCATGTTGATAAATTTATAACTCTATCAATGTTGATGCTCTTATCACTTAGGTCTTCATCTTGGACTTGAAAATATACACCTTGTAACTTAAGAAAACTTACAATTTGTTATGGTTTGTCAACACTTAAACCATTAGACCTAACAAATTTGATTATTAACATTTGCTCTATTTGTCAAAAATGTTTATAATATTTCAAATGTGTCAGTTTAGTCCATAACTTTTTAAATATTATATCAAAATAGTTCATACCATTATATATGGTGAACAAAAAAAGCTAATTCTGTTAATAGTAATATAAAAAAAATTTATTTTAGATGCCATCAGATACTATGTAGCCTTAAATAAATAAATAAATTAATTAATTAATAAAATATTGTTTTAGTCCCTAAACTTTAAATAATTTATTTTGCATCCCAAAACTTTTTTGTCATGTCTTTCCATCAACCTTTCATAAGTTTTATACTATGTGTTGATGTAGTATATTTTTACTATTTACTAATCTGCCTATACATCATATATGCGAGAGAGAGAGAGAGAGAGAGAGAGAGAGAGAGAGAGAGAGAGATACTCAATCTAATATCTTCTGCAACGAATTTGAAACCGTGCGATAAAAACCAGAAATAATATTGAATGGGTACAGAAATGTGGTTCGTATGCAAGGACAGACTTGGAAGGAGATAATGGTTGTACTTGGATTCTTCAGTAGACAAGCCAAGCAAAGAAAATATTGTTGTCTGCCTAACTATCCATGCATATATCAAAAACCAGAAGGCTGGTGATCAACATTGAACATTTGCACCAAATTGATATAATTCTACAATGATGGATCGAGGATAATCAAATGCTAACAAGAAGTAGTATTTATCATTTATATGGATTAAGTGGTTTTCTAACACTCTTAGTAATCTTCAAATAAATCAGGTTCGTGAGGGTACTTGGTGAGTACATACACTATTCCTCCTCATCAGTTGCATCAACCATCAGTCACTACTTATATATATCAGACAAACATGCATGTGATGAATGCAGCAGATATATCATGGTGGTTTCCCATATTCGTTCGGTATTCTTAACTAGGACAAGGCATCTCTAGGCCACACAACACAAAGCAATAAGTTATGCATCTCCAGCGAAGATAATAATATAAAGACGAAGTGATTGTTTTGTTTCTATTTTGTCCCTTTCTCTGTCTCGAATCACAAATCACGACTCATAAATTATGAATATAATTCATCTTTTTCAAGGTCAGAAGCACGAACTCTATAATGCCAATGTCTGTGATATTGTGCTTTGGCAGCCTCCACCCCCACCCCCACCCTTTTGTGATAATGATGGTGCTTTGTACTTGCAGCTTTATTGTAGAGTCATTTCCAAATCTATACTGATATGGATGAGTCTAGCTCATGGACGGAGCCATGGTTGGACTTGGGGGCAATAAGTCTAGCTCATGGACGGAGCCATGGTTGGACTTGGGAGCCATAGTTGCAGCTTTATTGTAGAGTCATTTCCAAATCTATACTGATATGGATGAGTCTAGCTCGTGGACAGAGCCATGGTTGGACTTGGGGGCAGTAAGTCTAGCTCATGGACGGAGTCTAGCTCATGGACAGTGCCATGGTTGGACTTGGGGGCAATAAGTCTAGCTTATGGACGGAGCCATGGTTGGACTAGGAGCCCAATTTTTTTAAAAAAAAATATTATTATATACATGGGTACTAATTTTAACAAATTTATTTTAAAAAATTACACTTTTGTTTCCTTAAAAATATCGTTGATTATTTTAAGAGTATTGTTATAGTCACAATTTTTTCTATAATATTTTTACAAATTGTTAATATAGCAAATTCTTATTAGTTAGCATTTGACCCAATCACTTACATTATCAACAATTTGTAAAAAGAGTTTGTAGTTTAAACATTTTCCTTATTTTAAAGACCATTAAAAAATATTTATAAATCTAAAATCTAAAAAAGAAATATACAAGCCCAAAAAAATTAGTACAATAACAAAAATTACCAATAGTAAAAATTAAAAAAAAAAAAAAAATTAAGCCTAATCAACCAGCTCTACCTAAAACAAACAATTTGTCCCTTTAAAAAATTTTAAACTACTAGCTAAGCAACTAAGTAGCAACAAAATCGGAGGCTAAAGTCATTACACACAACCAATAACAAAGTGGCTCCCCTAACTCTAAGTGTGGGTTTGGATTCAGCGTTTCCGCTGAATCCTGTGATGCGTTTTTTTTTTTTTTTTTTTTCACGCGTTTCAGGGAGACAAAATTTGCTATTCATGAGACAAATGTCATTGTTTACGCACTGTTTCGGTACTGTTCACGCATTGTTCATGAGACCCATAGCCACTTTATTAAAAAAAAAGTTAAAAATTGGTCCCATGGTACTATTCACATATTTAAAAATTATTTTGCTATAATATTTTCAGTTTTCAATTTTCAATTTTCAACAAAATAAGTTGCATCCAAACGAATCCTAAGTTTTGGATTCGTCTTTGGTCCAGCTGATTCTTAGAAAATTTTGGATATGATATTATAGTGGGTAAATTTTTGGGGGCGAGAGGAATCATTCTAAGGACTTTAGTAGGGCATATTGGCGATTGTCTTCTAATCAAGTGAGTGGTACATTGTCGATTAGATACCCTCCAAAAATCAAGTTTCTTCTTAGGATTCAAATGCTTTTTCTTTTCCTTTTATGAACAGGGTTGGCTTTATCTACGCACAGCGGTACAGGTCATTTAGGCAAATTGTCTATTTGTCTAAGACCCCATAATTTTGATCTTAGTACAATATCATAGTTATTGTCTTTTTTCCTTTTTTTTTTTTTTTTTTTTTCTGTTTTATTTTAAATTATTTTTTTTTTAAATTTTAAATCTTAGTACAATATCATAGTTGTTGATCTTAGTAGTTAGTACAATATCATAGTTTTATGACGCCTTAAAATAAATTATATCTCATACTTATCGTTTTTTTTTTTTTTGGTTTGAAAAAGTGGTCAATAACGTTAACAAAATTTGAATTAAGAAACTTCATTATTTGATTTTGTATATATATGAAAAAGTGAGAAAAATGGATTTTAATTAAAAAAAATTATCATATAGAAAATTGAATATATATATATTATTTACTTATTTTATATAAGATACAATCTTACTTAAAATTATCATCTTAGACCTCAAGTTGTATTGTGATGCCCAATTTATGAAAGTGAAATGGCTGAGCATTCATGTATCCGCACGTATCTCCTTTTCTTTGGGTTTCTTAGGGTATATAAAGGTTATTCTGGGTGGTTTGGTGAACAACTCCTCAAGAAGTGGGGAACTCTAACACCGATCCATCCCTTCGAACAGTGGTAAGAACATAGCTTAAGGGTGTGTTTGTTTGGAGGTGAAATAGGGTAAATGAAAAACTTTGAAGAAAAAATGGAAAGGAAAACTTTTTTGGTGGGTATTTGATTGGAGGACGGAGAGGGAAAAAAATTGGTGGAGCCTAGGTATTTTCACTCTAAGCCCACCAAAATATTTTCTCTCCAAAATGGAAAGAAAACTGAGCGGGAGGAATCTAATAGATAAATGAAAAAAATGTCCATGTCCACTTGCACATGCACATGTCCAATCCGTTGTGTGTGTGTGTGTGTGTGTGTGTGTGTGTTTTTTTTTTTTTTTGTTTTTTTTTTGTTTTTTTCCTTTAGAAATGATTTTTTTTTCTAGATATGATTTTTATTTCCTACTAAATTTGGGTGATTGCTTTGGTTGTCACTTTTTTTTTGTTGTTTTTGTTTTAATAGGGTATCACTTTTTAACAAGAGTATATGAGTAAATTTATACAAACACATTTTTTTCATCCCTCCACTTTTCTACTCCCAACCAAACAAAAATGAGGGAAATTAAAATCTTTTCTATCCCCTCACTTTTCCACTCTCTCACAATTTTCTATCCTCCTACTTTTCCACTCCAACCAAACGGAATCTCCAAGACATGAGTATTTTCACTTGGCATTTTAATGCAAAGGAAATGATCACTGGTTAGGGTATTAAATACTGATAGGTAGACTTTTTTCTAACATGTCTATTTAGTTTGGTGAGAGCTCGATTATGCAATTTTAATATTGCTCTTGAGTGTAGGATTGTCACGAAGTAATATCTTAGTGAGTCCTAAGTTGAATCCACAGGGAAAAATAGTTGATTAGCAAACCACAAGAACATAAACCAAAACAATAAATTTTAATTGAAGAGGAAATATGGTGGGTTGATAAAAAAAAATAGTATTGAGGTAAATAACAATATTTTAAAACACTAAGGTTTAGGAATTCACATAACACATCTATTGGTTGTCCTAACGATATTTATTTTATGACTCAACTAAAATCCATACAAATGATGATCTTAGTTGGATGATGATATAACAATAAGAATTGAGTTTCTAAGGTAATCTTATGAATTTAATTAATTTTAGGCAAGAAAAATATAGTTTTATAATTCGCAGGGAATCCTAATGATTGAAATGTATGTGGAGTCTACATTAAATCAAAGAATTATACAAAACTAAACATTTTTCTTGATAAGTAAATCAATCAAAAATACAAAAACTTAACATTAAAATCATAAACGTATTATTACAAACATACTAATAGAAGGTTGAGTTTCACCCCTTACCTTAGCAAGACCTCTAGCAAACCCTAAATTTTAGAAAACTTAATTTTAATTCTAAAGATGCTACCCTTGAATTTTTTTTACCTGAAGGGCATTTAAATAGGTCAAAAAAATCCTATTACAAATAGAATTTTTGTTTGGGAAAAAAAAATGATTTTCAGCATCCATTTAGCTAACTTTTAGGGCCCATTTTCAGCCTCCATTCCCATCATTATGTGCTTTTTCTCAATACATCTTGCTAGAATTAATTTCATTCTCCTACAAATTTATGTATTAAAATTCATTTTAAGCACAAAATTAATTATTTAACATTGGCCAAAACCAAATATTAATATGAAACCATTAATTAACCTAAAGTAAGAATGATAATATTTTTTAATAATGATATAAATATACAAAATTAAACTTTTAGGATTCGATTCTTAGGACTTTTTTAGTAGAAGAATTTGAATAATGTTATTTGTATTTTTTTTAATATACATATAAATAAAAAAATATAAAAAAATAATAATATTATTTAAAAACTGAAAACATATTATTGATTACGTTTATCAAAGAGGCCTTGGTCTCTCAAAAGTTCCTTCTACTTGAGTAATGCCAACAGGGTAGTGCTCGGTTGGCACCTACACCACAAGGCTAATCAGGATATTGTCAGTCTTCACTGTTTAACTCGAAAATCCAAATGCACAGTAAAGGACCTGGGGCCCCAATTCAGATCTGGGCTTTCATGTACCTCAATTCCTCGTGTGTGTCTATGTATATGTGAAGGTAAATTTTATTTAGTTTAAATGATAAAAACTTTTTTTTTTTTTATGGAATAAAAACATAAATGTTAAAGGGCATTAAAAATGTCTAAATTATAAAAACTAAATTAAGAAGTTACCACTGGTTCCATAGAATACGATAAAAATATCAATTATGGCTGCTAATTCAAAAGATAGTACTGAGAGAAAAGAGGCAGAGAAAATAGAACAAATCCAAAGTACCTGGCCGCATTTAAGAATATTCATATTTATATACAAACAAAATATAAAAATACAATCATATACGATGTAACAGTGTAGTGCACCCAACAACCTATGATGAAACTGAGCAACACAAGTCAGGAATTTATGTTATACAATGCTTATGTACCAGTAGATCTGATATTTAGAGCACTTGCAAGGTAGCTTGTATAAATAGAAAAAAAAAAAAAAAAAATTCACATTTTAGCAATCAAGCTCAAAATTTATTCATATCATGATATGTAAAATTGTGTAAAAATATATAGTTGTTACAATAACCGTGTAAATTTACATTGATATTATTCATTTTATATTTTATATTATTCATTTTAAAGTTACACATTTTTTACACTATAAATTTGTAAGTGATCTAACGGCTAAAAAAAATCATTAAATACTATTACTTTCCATCTCATTTATAATTAATACTAGTGTAGGGTCCAAATTTGGTAGGCCAAGCCCAGGCTTTGCAGATTGTGAGCCCAATGAACTCCGAACAATAAATTTGTAGAGAATGGGTGAAACAGTTGGGCTGATTATGGATTTAGCAACGATTCATTTATGCAAGTCAGGATAAAACGATGTTCAGACTATTATCAAGTGGATCTCCCTTAAATCCGAAGAGGCTTAATATTTATAGAAAAATGAATACAATTTTTCTCCCCCTTTTTTCAGAGACCAATTCCCTTTATATACCCTCATTCCTTTTCATTTTCACCGTATACTTGTTCTTCATCCAAGTATTCACTTGAGTACATGTCACATCAGACTTTTGTTTTAGTTTGCCGTGAGTGGTAGTAGCTGAGGTTGCACTG
Organism: Quercus gilva; assembly: GCA_023621385.1. NCBI lineage: Eukaryota > Viridiplantae > Streptophyta > Magnoliopsida > Fagales > Fagaceae > Quercus > Quercus gilva. The sequence continues at coordinate 58,383,560 of CM042480.1, read as the reverse complement.
TTCAGGTGTCTTCTCTACATAAATGCGGTCAGGAAAGTTCTTGCAGTGCATTAAATGCGGTGGTAGCAGCTTTTCCTTTTAGATATTTTTATGTTCTTCTCATCCCTAGGCATGCCCAGAGTTTGCTCTTTAACGTGGAATTAGTTGGGAAGGTCGCTCACGCCTTCAGTATATTTGCTTGATCAAGTTCTCTAATGATCCGATGAGAGGGACCTCTTCGGACCAACAAGATCGTCTTCAGACGTACCCCATCATTCCTTTTCAAGTGCATTTCCACCAAACGGATTCAGCTCTGATCCATTTTATCTCTTCGGACAAACAGTGATACTCAAATTGGGCCCCAGATCCAATACGTAGCGTTGGGCTTTCACACCCACAATAGCCCCTTAAAATTCTAATTTTTCCCTCGCATCTGAGGAGAAAAAATAGGATTTTGATCTGTTGCGAAATAAAAGTTTTGAAATCACCGACTCTCTGAATCCACACGTGTATGCGCATAAATTTAGGCGCTTCATCATTGCCGCTGTCATTGCAGCATTTCCAAGGCGCCATTAATTGCTCCAGGCGGCGTCTTGTCTCTGGAATCCAACGATGGGCTACTGATCCAACGGACGTGATTTTTCTCCAAATTTAGGGGGGATAAATCCCACCATTTCGCCTGCCCCTATATAAAGCCCCAAAGGGGGTTATTTTCCCCTTTACTTTGCAAATTCCAGACTCTCAGCGAACTCAGGCATTCACGCTCACAAAGCCCTTCCTGTCATCAACTCCAACTCATCCCAGGATCAGCTACGATCTTTCTACAAACCTAAAAGTCATTCTTCAATTTAATTCTGCGTAAGTTCCTCACTCAAGACTTTCATATTCTTTTCGGCTTGCCTCTTCAGCCTTTGGATAGTCGCTCCCCAGTCATTGTTTAGCACCTTTCCCCTCTATCCTAACTGAAATGGGTAGATTTAAATATCTAGTGAGTAGTCCTTCCTAGATGGAGAAGTTTAGGGCGACATATCGCATTCCCCAGGACGTGGGCTTGAGGTATTGCTCTTCGGAAGAGTTATTAACAAACCGAGAAGTGTGCGAAGTTATAATCCCCATTATCGCCTTCCTAGAGGGAGGAATGACCATCCTTATGGGTCCCGTTACCAGAGACTATCTCCGAGGCCATAGACTTAGCCCTGAGCAGTGCACACCTAACACGTTTAGAATTTTAGGAGCAGTCGACGATCTAAACCAACATCTAGGATTGGGATTCACCTGGCTCGATGTGGTACACATATACGAGTGTCGTACCAAACAAGGATCGGGATACTATCTTAGATCCCGATCCGATATCGTCAAGCTCATCTCCTGTCTTCCCAAACTTAACAAAGGGATAAAAGACGACTATCTGATCGTCTCGGGCGCGTGGCATGACGGACTTCATTGCCCAACCCAGTCAGGAGAGCCAGGTGGGATATCTCAGATTTAAGTTTCCTAACAATAGATTAAGGGTTTTTGCTTTCAATGATTGGCTTTCTCTTTCTATCACGTTTTAAGTTTTCTGACAGTTTTATTGTGATGTTTACAGATAGAAATCACGTTGCTCCTCGGCTCAGCCTTACAAACACCGCAGCGCTCAATTTGCTTCTTCGGTCAGAGATTTTCGCAAGCGAAGACGGCAGCTTAGGGCCGTGCGCCTTATCCTCAGCTATACCCCAAAGTTAAAAGATTTTCAACCAATCGGCAACGCGATAACACTCGGAGACCGTCGCATTAACCGTATCGACGTTGCTCGGAAGGATTTTTTGGCTCCCTTTAATCTTGCCCCTGTGCCACACCCAAACCCACAGGGCATACCGTTGCTCGTTCAACCTGTTCAGCAGGCTCCTCTTGAACCGACAGCAGAGGGAGAGAGAGTTGCTTCTTCAACCCCTTTACTTGACGAACAGATTGACCAGTTCAGATTTGAAGGGGAAGCTTCAAAAGAGGTTCAGATTTTGAACATCGACGAGGGGATTGATAGGCAATTCGTTGTTCTCCCACAGAGAATAAACGTGCCAGACGACTCTTCTGATGAAGACATGCAGAGTTTGACAGATCTGATGAAGAACAGAAGGCCAAAGGCTACGACTAAAGGTGCTGGTACATCTCAGCCAATGGTCACTCTTCCCCCTCCCCCTCTTCAAGCTCCCTCAGATCTCAGCCTAAAGCCATTGCTGGATCTAAAAAAGAAAATGATTGCGGCTGATACTGAAGAAAAAGAGGTGGTGCCTCCGAAGGGACCCAAGCAACAGAAAGTGGCCCACGACACCAGGAGCAGAAGGGTTTCATCTACTGAGAGTAGGGAAGACCCTTTGGCCGTAGACGTACTCCGAAGAGCTCAAATATGGTCCCCAAAGTTAACATTGGATGGTGCAGCCATCCCATATGATGCTTCCCTTAGAAATTATACTAGAGGGAGAGCCGGCCATATCACAGAGGGATTGGAGCAACCTCTGCTCCTCCCGAAGGACATAGAGTCCTATAGGTGCTTCAGCCAGCAAGAACTCTTTCTATCCCTTAAAAGGGATTTAGCCGTGGTAAGAGAATTGACCCATCTTCTAAACTCTTTCTGCGTTCACAACTAAAAAATTCTTAATCTGTCATGCAGATTGCTCAACAAGTATATGTGGCTGAGGAGTGGAACAAGAAAGCCCACATTGAAGTCCAAGCGGAGGTCCACTCTCGAACGGAGGCTGAGAAAGCATTGGGCAGCCTAAAAGATGAGTGCGCCTGTATATCCGAGCAGCTAAAAGAGGAGACAAAGGAGAGAAAAATTCTGGAGGCGGGCCTTAAGAGCGCTGAAAGGCAGGCCAAAGACCAACGCCAGAAACTGTACATTACTGAGATCAACTTGGAAACTGAGAAAGCGTTGGTGAAGGGTCTTCGGGCCGAGCTTGACAAAACCAAGGAGTCTGCTAAGTTGGCCAAAGAGGACGCTCAATTGGCCAAGGAGGCACTTGAGGCTGAAAAACAAGCTGCCTACATGCTGGGGGTGAAAGAGACCCAAATAAGGCTGACCGAGGAGTTCGCGAAGGTCTGTAGGGAGTAATGTGATATAACGTGGGGCAAAGGCCTTGATGCGGCTGGAGTCCCCCCAGAGTTTGCCCTGAGGCAGCCTGGGAGTATTTACTACCACCCAGACATCTGCGACCTGCCAGAAACCCTGGATCCTTCAGCGGCGGACCAAAACCTTCCAGACCCTACTGAGGCAAGCCAGACACCTGGTCAGACTGGTGATGTGGGCAAACCGTCAGAGGATGTACAAGGGTCGGATGCTACTGCTCAGCTTGGCCAAATGACTGACCCATTGCCTTAGAAGAAGGCCTAGGTGTTTAGGGGTTTTACGAGCATGTTATTTTTTGTTGCTGTTGTTGTATTTACTTGTAATAGTTAGACCCCCCCCCCCCCCCCGGTTTTTTTTTGCTTTGTGACTAAGTTATTTCTCTTTAATCAATGAAATGGTTTCCTTTTTATTTTTATCGCCATTACGGTATATGTCATAATGCATCATTACAGCAAATAATAATAGCTTGATAAATGAGAATCACTCAATACCATGATTTTGACTTAAACATGGCTAGGGGGGCCTTGTGATAATAACAACTGCATTGGAATGTTAATTGGCGAAAGTAACTTGGTCCAAGGATTATAGACATAATTGAGCTCAAATTCAAACACTTGGGGAAATTGTAAACCTAACCATCGTACCATACTGATGATGTAGACAATCTAAGTTAATACTTGAGAAAAACTGTTCGTAGGGGAGTTACTTAGTAAAATGAGGCCCACTTAAGTTTAAGCACTTATAGGAATTATAAACGAGTGTTAGCTAACCCAAATCATCTGGTCCGAAGACTACAGGCATGATTGAATTTAAGTTTAAACACTTAAGAGAATTGTAAACGAGTGTTAACTAACCCAAATCATCTGGTCCGAGGACTACAGGCATGATTGAATTTAAGTTTAAACACTTAGGAGAATTGTAAACGAGTGTTAACTAACCCAAATCATCTGGTTCGAGGACTACAGGCATGATTGAATTTAAGTTTAAACACTTTAAAGAATTGTAAACGAGTGTTAACTAACCCAAATCATCTGGTCTGAGGACTACAGGCATGATTGAATTTAAGTTTAAACACTTGGGAGGATTGTAAACGAGTGTTAACTAACCCAAATCATCTGATCCGAGGACTACAGGCATGATTGAATTTAAGTTTAAACACTTGAGAGAATTGTAAACGAGTGTTAACTAACCAAAATCATCTGGTCTAAGGACTACAAGCATGATTGAATTTAAGTTTAAACACTTAGGAGAATTGTAAACGAGTGTTAACTAACCCAAATCACCTGGTCCGAGAACTACAGGCATGATTGAATTTAAGTTTAAACACTCAGGAGAATTGTAAACGAGTGTTAACTAACCCAAATCATCTGGTCCTAAAATTACAGGCATGATTGAATTTAAGTTTAAACACTTAGGAGAGTTCTTAGCATAATAAAATGGTATATTGACTAAAGGAAGGATTCACTTAATAATAATACCTTTTGAGGTTATTTACATTCTACGGCCGGGGTACTACATGATTATCCAGATCTTCTAAGAAATATGCTCCAATACCAGCCCTTGAAGTGATACGATATGATCTTTCCCAATTTGGTCATAGTTTTCCCCAAGCTGGATTCTTTGCAGTACCCACCACTTTCCTCAGCACCAAATCACTAGGTTCTAAAGGTTTCAGCTTTACGTTGGCATCGTAGCCTTGCTTGAGCTTTTGTTGGTAATGCGCCAGTTGGACCATTGCATTTTCCCTCCTTTCTTCAATTAGATCCAAACTCTTTTCTAGTTGCCCATCATTGCCGATCGGATTAAACGAGCTAGTCCTGTATGTTGGGAACCCAGTCTCCAAAGGTATAACAGCTTCAGCCCCATAGGTCATTGAAAAGGGGGTCTCCCCAATAGACTTGCGAGGCGTAGTTCTGTATGCCCACAATACGTGGGGCAATTCTTCCACCCATCTACCCTTCGCATCGTCTAGCCTCTTTTTTAATCCGTTAACTATGACTTTATTAACAGCTTCTGCTTGCCCATTTCCCTGGGGATAAGCAGGGGTAGAGTATCTGTTTGTGATTCCCAGTTCGCTACAATAACCCCTGAAAGCTTTGCTATCAAACTGAAGCCCATTGTCCAAGATGAGGGTATGAGGGACCCCAAATCTAGTGACAATATTTTTTCAGATGAATTTCTTTACATCTACATCTCTGATATTTGCTAGAGGTTCAGCCTCGACCCATTTGGTGAAGTAGTCTGTGCCGACCAGAAGGTACTTCTTGGTTCTTGCTGCCTTAGGGAATAGGCCCATGATATCCAATTCCCATTGAGTGAAAGGCCATGGGCTGGATAGTGGATTAAGGGTGCCACCTGGTTGATGTATGTTCGGTGCAAACCGTTGGCATTGGTCACATTTTTTAACATATTCATGGGCCTCTTTCTGCATATTTGGCCACCAATAACCTTGAGTAATGGCTCGGTGAGCTAAAGATCTACCTCCAGTATGGCTGCCACAGATCCCTTCATGCAATTCTTCTAGTAGTGATTCAGCTGCTTCAGGATGCATGCACAATAAGTATGGACCTGAATATGAACACGTATATAGTTTATGGTCTTCGGACAACCAAAACCTAGTAGCTTTCCTCCGAACTTTGTCCGCTTCTCCTTTTTCTTCGGGCAATACATCGTCCTTCAAGAACTTGATGATAGGATCCATCCAACTTAGGTCGACCCTGATATACTGAACCTGGACTGCCTCTTTTCTTAATCCGTAGGTCTATGCATGTCCTCAATGAGGATAACCCTTGATAACTCTTGCACCGAAGAGGTGGCGAGCGTGGCCAAAGAATCAGCATGCGTGTTACCGCTTCTGGGGACGTGTTGTAGGTTAAAAGATTCAAACTCTGACTGCAGGGATTTAGCTCGACTCAAGTACCCCTGCATTCTTTCGTCTTTCGCCTCGAATTCACCTTGCACTTGACCAAAGATTAATCTTGAGTCCGAGAACATCTCAACTGACTTTCCTCCCATTCTTCATACCATCGTCATTCCCATCAATAGAGCCTCATACTCTGCCTCATTATTCGTCGCCGAGAGATCCAGTCTTAACGCTTTTTCAATGATAATTCTCTCTAGGGATATCAACACTAGTCCCATTCCTGAACCTCTCTGATTCGATGCGCCATCTACGTACACTTCCCAAGGCAAAGGGCTTCGTAGAGAAACCATACCAACAGACCTTCCATCCAGGCCATGTGTTAGTGTTACTTCTTCTAAATGGGGCTTCGTGAACTCGGCCACCAAGTCTGCAAGGATCTGGCCCTTCATTGATGTGCGAGGCATGTATTTGATATCAAAAGCCTCTAGGATCGTGCCCCATTTGGCAATCCTTTCAGTGTAGTCGACGCTTCGGAGTGTGGCCCTGGGTGGGAGCTGGGTGAGGACTATAACGGTGTGGGCTTGAAAATAATGAGGTAGCTTCTTCGTACCGAGCACCACAGCCAGGATAGCCTTTTCCAGTGGCAAATAACGAATTTCAGCTTCATGCAGTGACTTACTTACGTAGTAAATTGGTTTTTGCATACCACAGTCTGTCCGTATCAACACCAAGCTTACAGTATTAGGAGCTACAGCGATGTAAACAAACAAGACCTCATCTGGTTCAGGACTGGACATGATTGGAGGCCGAGCTAGGTAGTCCTTAAGTTGCTGAAAAGCAACAGCACATTCCTCAGTCCATTCGAAACCCTTCCACTTGTTGATCAATGAGAAAAAAGGTCTACACCTATCTGTTAATCTAGAAATGAACCTATTAAGGGCAGCAGTTATCCCAGTCAGCTTCTGAATTTCCTTGGGGTTCTGAGGAGCTCGTAAGTTGTTGATGGCCTTTATCTGATCGGGGTTAATTTCAATTCCCCTGTGAGTCACCATATATCCTAAGAACTTGCCTGATCCCACACCAAACGAACACTTGGATGCGTTTAAGTGTAATCTGTGTCCCCTTAGAATTTCAAAAACATCCCTGAGATCCCCAATGTGCCCAGCTATAACCTTGCTTTTCACCACCATGTCATCAATATAAACTTCCATGCTTTTACCCAACTGCGGCTCAAACATTCTGGTCATCATCCTTTGATAGGTAGCCCCAACGTTTTTCAGGCCGAACGGCATTACCTTGTAGTGGTAATTCCCCACAGGGGTTACAAAAGCTGTTTTCTCCTGATCACCGAGAGCTAGTGGTATCTGATGATAACCTTGAAATGCGTCCAAGAAACTCATCCGAGGGTGTCCAATGGTAGCATCAACTAGTTGGTCTATCTTCGGCATGGGAAACGGATCCTTCGGACAAGCTCTATTAAGGTCAGTGAAATCCATGCACACCTGCCATTTTCCGCTTTTCTTCTTTACCATCACAGTGTTAGCCAGCCATTCGGGATAAAAGATTTCCTTAATAGCCCCTGCTTGCTTGAGTTTCATCACTTCTTCCTTGACCGCATCTGCGTGTTCCCTTGATGGACGCCGGAGCGGTTGTTTCTTGGGAACGATGGTGGGATTAACATTTAGATGGTGGCAAATGAACTCTGGGCTTACCCCTGGGGCTTCTGTGGAGTCCCATGCAAATATATCAACGTTTCTGAGAAACTCTATCAGCTCTTCCTTCTCTTGAGGAGGCAACATTGATCCGACTTGAAAGAACTTCTCTGGGTCGTTATCAATAACTATCCTTACAAAGCTTTCACACTCTGCCTCTTCGGCCGAGGTTTCGGTGTCCAGCACCGAAGGTTTTAACTGCTATAAACTCTCATCATTACGGTTCGAGGACTCAGCCTGAGGTTTGTGCTGGATAGCTGCCACTAGACATTGCCTAGATGTAGATTGATCTCCTTGGATCTCCTCGACTCGCCCTTCGGACGGGTATTTGACCTTCTGATGAAGAGTGGAGGATACGGCCCCGAGGGTATGAAGCCAAGGTCTAGCCACAATCATGGTGTAGGGTGAGTAGGCATCCATCACTATAAAATGTACCTCCACCGTCTCAGATCCGGTTTGCACAGGTAGTCTGATCTGGCCTTTTGGGATGACCACTTTGCCATCAAAACTCACCAAAGGGGAACTGTAGGACGTTAAGTCTTCGAGAGCTAAGTTCAGCCCCTTATAAAGGTCTGGGTACATTATTTCTGCGGCGCTGCCCTGATCTACCGTCACTCTCTTCACGTCGTATCCACCTATTCTGAGAGTAACCACCAGAGCATCATCATGCGGCTGTATAGTCCCGATTTTGTCCTCGTTCGAAAAGCCCAAAACAGGTTGAACCTCCATCCTAGGCCTCTTCGGCTCTCTGTTAACACTCTCTGAGGGCAGCCGAGCGACTGATAATATTCTGGATGGGCAAGACCCTGTCCTCCATGGTGCGGCAAAGATAACATTTATCGTGCCCAAAGGGGGTTTTACAGAATCATCTCTCCGAGACCTTGCGTTTGCCTGGTTTCCCTGACCATAGGAGTGGTGTAAAAGTTGTTTTAACTTGCCCTCGCTGACAAGTTGATCCAAATGGTCCCACAGGCTCCTACAGTCCTCCGTAGTATGCCCATGATCAAGATGATATTGGCAGTAGAGATTGTGGTTGCGCCTTTTAGGGTTTCCGACCATCTTGTTTGGCCTCTTGAAGAAAGGCTCATTCTTGATTCTCTCCAGGACTTGGTGCACTGGCTCACGAAACACAGCATTGACTGTCTGAAAGTTCGCTAAACCCTGTCCGACCCAATCCTTTCTCGACCTGTTATGGTTCTGTCGGTCCGATCTGAAATCCCTCATCTCCTGAGGGATAACCTTATCCTTTCTCTTACCCTGCTGTTGGTCTTCCTCAACTTTTTTATACTTGTCAATTTTATCCATCAATTAGCATACACTAGTAGTAGGTTTGCCCGTTAGGGACGTCCTCAAGCCATGTTCAGTGGGAAGGCCTAGCTTAAAGGAGCTGATGGCCACCAAGTCACAATCTTCCTCCATCTCGTTATACGTTTCCCAGAATCTATCTGAATATGACTTCAAAGTTTCACCCTCTCTCATGCTGATGGACAATAGGGAGGCCATAGATTGCGGAACCCTTCAACATGTGACAAAACGCGACCCAAATGCCTAAGTTAGCTCTTGGAAAGAGCTTATGGAGTTCGCTTTCAGACTATCAAACCATCTCATGGCGATCGGTCCCAAGCTGGACAGGAAGACTTTGCACATTAGGGCCTCATCTCTGGAGTGAACGGCCATCCTCTGGTTGAAATGACTCACACGTTCCACAGGGTCTGTCCAACCGTTGTAAATGGTGAATGTAGGTTGGTGAAAACGTCCAGGAAGTCTTGCATTCTCGATGTTACGTGTAAAAGGAGACCTGAAAATCTGATCCAGAGCTTTACTCATAGCATCGTTCCCTATGCCCCTAGGTAAGGGGCTTTGAGGATTCCTCTCACGATGGTGCATCTCCTCATAGGGAAAGGACTCACTGACTGGTGTTCGAAGTTTCTACTTGTAGACAACGTCCTGTTCGTCCTCAAAATCTTCATCAGAGTACGAGGAAATGCGTTTCCTCTTTGTATGGCGCAGCTCCCTCTTTAGCCTTTCAATTTCTAACTGCATGCTTTGGTTTTTCTCTGCACGGGACATATGGCTCTCTCCATGCGACTGGCTTCGATCATCATGTGCGGTGTGTACGCTACCTTCACGATCCTGCCTTTGTTCCAAATTAAGAAAAGGATCGGCGTGCTGAGATGCCCTGGACTCTGCTGGACGTTGCCTTGGTTCAGCCATTTATGAGGTGTTGCTTCCACCTTTACTTAAGCTGATCTCCACAGACGGCGCCAATTGTAGGGTCCAAATTTGGTAGGCCAAGCTCAGGTTTTGCAGATTGTGAGCCCAATGAACCCCAAACAATAAATTTGTAGAGAATAGGTGAAACAACTGGGTTGGTTATGGATTTAACAACGATTCATTTATGCAAGTCAGGATAAAACGATGTTCAGACTATTATTAAGTGGATCTCCCTTAAATCCTAAGAGGCTTAATATTTATAGAAAAATGAATACAATTTTTCTCCCCTTTTTTTCAGAGACCTATTCCCTTTATATATCCTCTTTCTTCCTTATCTTCACCGTACACTTGTTCTTCATCCAAGCATTCACTTGAGTACATGTCACATCAGACGTTTGCTTTAGTCTGCCGTGAGTGGTAGTAGCTAAGGTTGCACTGTTCAGGTGTCTTCTCCATATAAATGCGGTCAGGAAAGTTGCTGCAGTGCATTAAATGCGGTGGTAGCAGCTTTTCCTTTTAGATATTTTTATGTTCTTCTCATCCCTAGGCATGCCCAGAGTTTGCTCTTTACCGTGGAATCAGTTGGGAAGGTCGCTCATGCCTTCAGTATATTTGCTTGATCAAGTTCTCTAATGATCCGATGAGAGGGACCTCTTCGGACCAACAAGATCGTCTTCGGACGTATCCCATCATTCCTTTTCAAGTGCATTTCCACCAAACGGACTCAGCCCTGATCCTTTTTACCTCTTCGGACAAACAGTGATACTCAAATTGGGCTCCAGGCCCAATACGTAGCGTTGGACTTTTACACCCACAACTAGTATTTTTTTTCATTCCTTATTTATTGTTTTTTGCTTGATAAAAGGGCACACTGCTATTTTTAACAACTTGCATTTCTATACTTGAAAAAAAATAAAATAAAGTTTTTGCTTGATTAAAGGGCAGCAATGAATAGTTGCTGCCCCAGAAACTGATTCTGAAAAGTGATGCAAGATCGGCGCCTTTCGAATTCCAACCATTCAGGCTGGTTCTCTAGCAGTGGTAATGTAATAATCCAACAGAAAAGTGAAATGAACACCACAGTTTAGTGATGCACCATTGTAAGAAACATGAAATTTTTTAAAGGTTAGAAGAAAATGATTCGTGCAGCATATATCTGTATGAGTATTGTTAGATAAAACATGTATAGTCTTTTTCATTAAAAATTACAAGAAGTGTGATGCTTTGGTACGCTTTCGTTCGAAATATATTTAGCTTTATATCATAGTGAAGCTATCAAAATGCAAAATAAAATTTTAAAACAGGATTTGTTCTTCACTCGACTAGTTTCTGTCTCTTTTTCTTGAGTTCTTGCCCTAAGTTTTCCATTATCAATGTGAGCTTCAAAATTTTCTTCTGTAACTTCTATCTTATTTATCTTACAGGGTCTACTAGAAAAATAATAAATAAGGAGAGAGAGAAAATACTAGTATTAATTATGAATTTGATGAAAAGTAATAGCATTTAATGATATTTTTTTAGTCGTTAGATCACTTACAAATCTATGGTATAAAAAATGTGTAACATTACAAGAATTACACTAAGTGTAATTTTACAAGAATTACACTAGGTGTAACTTGAACCAATTTCTATTTTTTTATTTATTTATTATGTATCTTGACGATGATAACAAAGATTTGCACGAATTATTGATATGAATGCTCCCACATCGAGCAGGGGAAAACTGACATAATCTTTACATGATATGATACAACTAGTCAAATATCCATCAACACTGCCGTGTGTTTCTTAGTCTCGCACTATTTTGATTCTCTGTTAACATGGTGCTCTGACGAAGTTGTTTGAACGCATTCGAACACAAGATCTGCCATCTTACATATGATAATTTAATCATGGCATAAAGGAGACAGATAGGAGAATAGGACCAAAATTTCATGTTCCATTCCAATACACACAGACAATATATGTTAAAAGGAGTTTTAAGCTATTGATTCAATTATTAAGGAGGAAGTTAATTAATCACAATGATCAGGTGGATAATCTCATTCAACAAGATAAAGAACATACACCATAAACGAACGTACAAAACTCACACGACTTATTGACGAACATACGATACTCACATTCTATATATGTAGTCAAGTTGTCCAAGCTCGTGTTAACAACTGCAGCCTCTTGCTTTGAACCTTCTAAGTTATCTATTTTGCAAGACAATAAGTCACTTGCAATTTACAAACCGATCTCTCGACTGCTTCGAGAGTCCTCGAATATTTGATTTTGTCGACATAGTTTCAACAGCAACATCCAACTCAATAATGATGACAAGGTGTTTAAAATAGTGAAACTTTCAAGGATTTTCAATATAAATTAATGGAAAACTCTCTCTCTTGTTTTATCTTTGTTAAAGTACAACCATCTTCCTCTTAGTGATGGATTTTAATTTTGCTTACGAAGGTGTATGGCTTTGGGGTAGTTGAGGTGGCTACAGGAATAACCATGGAAAGCAATATCTGATTTTTCATAATAGGATTCCGATCAACTAAGGGTCTACCGGAACTTTCTATTTGAACCTTCATTCTTGTTAAATAAAGATCTATTTTTCACTCGAGCAGGCATTCATAATGAATAGAAACTTCAGCCTTCATCCTTGATTACACCCATAATAACAAAATGGTACACTACTCAAAATTTCAAATAAAATAAATTTATCATAGAATTAGTCAACACTAAAAATCCTAACAATTGGATTAGGAGGTACTAAAATTGATGAATTAACATGGATTACCACACAAAAAAATATGAATAGAAAAAAACAATGATGAATAATTAACATGGATATTAAATTAAGTCAAACAAACTTTTAGATGACCTAGACAAATATCATACTAATTTATATACACCAAAAATTGAATTAACTTGACCAAGTTTTTCACCGGCAGGCCAGTGCCAAATAAACAAGATTTGATTTGTGTATATTATATATATTGTGGATTTGTTCACTTCTCTACCAATAATGGGAAAAATAAATAAATAAAAAGGCCCAGTCAGCTATTTGACTAGATTCGGCCAAAGGAAATTGAGTTTAATAGCTGCCCTGAGTATTGAAATCTTAATATGTTCTTAGTATTGGTCCATCAAGTAAGTTGGAAATTGCATACTAATCAATTTATAAAATGAGTTTGGAATATTCAGGTAGGTAGAAAAGCCTGACCAGACTGAATTTTCCTTGGGGCATATTATAGAGAGCATCAAAGATGATACTTAAATTTTTTTTTTTTTAAATTACATACTTAAAATTTTAAAAGTAAATTACTTTCATTTTACTAATAGTCTTGCTCCAATAGGATTATTTAGAAGAAACATTAATAAGACATCGTAAAACTCAGACAGGAAAAAACAAATAAAAAATAGTATCGTGCTATATATTATGCCTTTTACTGGGGAGAAGGGTCAAGGTTGGGTGAGAGCATTTTCATATGTTCATGTAAAAAAAATGCATTTTTACAATAATATTATTGATTATTTTATGAATAATGTTATAGTTACAAACTTTTTTTATAACATTTTTACATGGTGTTGAGATAGTAAATTCTTATTGGGTCGCATATGAGCTCACCACTTACATCATTTTTTTATTTACTAATAAATATTCATCACATCAACAATTTGTAAAGTCTTTGATGGTTGAATAAGAGATCTGGAGTTCAATTCCCGCCTAAACCAACAACCAATTGGTGTCTTAGTTTGATGATAAAAGAATTATCATCAGGAGCGGACATCATAAATTGAAACTCTTAAAAAAAAAAAAACCATAAAAAAATCTATAGATATGAAATCTAAAACAAAATATATAAGCCAAATTAATAATAAAAAAAAATAAAAAAAAGAAGCCTGACAACAAAAAGTACCATAATAAAACTAAAATAATTAAGCCTAATAAACTAATTTTACTCTAAACAAACTATCCAATCCTTTATATTATTATTATTATTATTATTATTATTATTATTAGCGGCTAAGTAGCCATACACAGCTAGCAACATAGTCATCCCATAACTCCAAGTTTTGGCTTCCTCCTTAATGCCTACTACATGATTTGATGCAGTGGTCTTTTGTGCATTGTGTGTAAATGATAATATTTATTATGCATTTTGGTGGGTTTGCATAACCTATGGGAATGGTCTGACTAAGAATTCTATAGCATCTTCTCACTAGTCACCACCATTGTAAGGTTGAATTGTATCAACCATCTAATTGGCTTTATTCTGTGACCAAATTTGCTTGTAATTTAGCACTTAGTAACCCTGTATTTAGGTGGGAAAATTGTAAGGGAAGTGTGTGAGAAGATGTGAAGAAAAGCTTAAGAGTGTGCAAGAAAACAGAGCTTCGCGGCTAGGGCTCGTGGGTGGATCGCGACTGGCAAACCGCCAAAAGCTAGCACGTGAGAGGCACATGGGGGAGCTGAAGGGTCGCGCCAGCTGTCACGTTACAGGACAAAAGTCCCAGGCTGGCCAGGCCGTTACGTCGCGACTGGAACTCGCGACTTGGACAAGCCGCGAGACCAAGTCGCCAAATTGCCCTGTTTGGCAAAAACTGACATTTTGCATTCCCTTCTCACCCTACTATATATACACCCTTATACCCATCATATTAAGAGAGCTTCCTGAGAGAATTTTGTGAGAGAAAACCCTAGAGCAAAACAAGATTGCCTCGTTCTCAATCTTCATCTAAGAAACTCTACAAATTCCTCTACTCTCTTCCTCTCCATTGTCATATCCTTGAAAGGTCTTTTACCAAATCCTTATCTCACCACAACCACGTCTGTGAGAAGGTTTATTTGGTGCTAAGGGAAGCAGTTTGGAAGGAACTAATATACATTGGTTGATGCTATGGTCAAGTAGCGGAATCCAGAAAGCTAAAGAAGAAATAGGTTCGGCGTAACCTCGTTGGAGCAAGAAGCTTAGAGGGCTTAGGTACCTGGGTAGATTAGGCTTGGAGGGTCTTCTGCTGTTCATGTATCTCAACTATATTCTTTAGTGGATTGAATCACCGCTTGGAGGGTGGCGGAGAGGTTTTACGCTGAGGACTTCGGTTTCCTCTTCAATAACATATCGCATGTTGTCTGTGTGTTTGCATCTTCCTTTCCCTTATCTTTGCCTTATGTTTATTGCTGTGGATGTATTTATATTTGGCTTAGATTGTGGTATCAATTCTGTTATAAGCTTGTTATCATATTCCACACATTGATTGTTTGATATAAAGCTTGAATTGGTATTTTTGTATTTTGGGGTCTAAACGTTCAAGGGTGATTTATACCTATTTTGAACTTTCAACCATTGGCATTGCTGCCCTTTTTGTCAGTGTCACAGGAACTAAGGCCCTGTTTGGATTAGCCTGTTTTCATCACTCAAACTGAGTTCTCATCACTCAAACTCAGAATTATGTGGGACCCACTGAATACTAGAGTGTTTGGCTTGATTTCCTCTCCTAGTTTTCATCACTCAAACTCAGTTTGGGTTGAGTAAAAAACATGAAAACCGAAAACAGCAAAATGCTGTTTTCTGTTTTCACCTCTCAAACTGAGTTTGAGTTTAGTGGCATTTCCGTAAATCTTTTGACCTCGCGGAGCCCACCCAATTGACCTATCCCATCAAGTAACTTCTCTCTCTCTAACCCGTTCTCCATTTCTCCTTCTTCGTCTTTTTTTTTTTTACCCAGAGCTCTCTCTTCTCACTGACCCAAAGAGAGAGCAAGACCAGAAAAGAAAAGGGACACCGGCGGAACTTGCGGCGGAACGACAGTGAGCAAGTAAAGGTCATGGTGGTGCAAGGCTGGGATGGAAGGTGCTCATGGTAGGTCGTTGCAACTGGGGCTGGCAAGTGTGCATAGTGGTAGTCACGGTGGCAAGCAGGAACTGATGGAGGTGGATCGCCGTTGCGAGGAAGGGAAAAAAATTGACGATCGGCAACAGGACTTCTACTCTATCTTCGTGGTTCCAAAGGGTTGGTTATTTGAGTGTGGAATTAGGATCTGGCAGTGGGGTTGGGGTCTTGGAGTGGCTGGGTTGTTTATGCTAATGGTGGTGATATGGCTTCAGGAAAGAGGGATTGGTGATTCACAGTGGGAATTTGGTAGATTCTGTGTTTGGTTGGGGTCCTGGAGTGGCTGCTCTATCTTTGTGTTTGATGGGTTTTGTAATGGGTTTTGTAATGAAATGTGGACTTCCAAACTTTGATTTGGGGATATGTTATGGGTTATTGCATGGTTCAACACTGGTTCTTTCGGGACAGAGGAAGAAGAGCAAATCTCGTACACCATAGCCCATAAATCAGAGAAGGAAAAAGAACTCACCGGCACCGAAATCTCGTTGGGTGTTTGCAGGTGATGGGTCTTGGGGATATGGAGGTGGAAGTGTAGAAAAGGAAAAGGAAAAGGAAAAGGAACTCACCATGCTCTTTGTTCTAACATTCGGTGTGTGTGGAGATAAGGAAAACAAAACAGTATTTTGGGTGAAAGGAGAGAGAAGAGGTCACGCGCGAGAGACAACTGCCTTCTGACCTATGCAGGCTGTGGGCTCCACCAAAAAGTGAAAAAGTGGAGTGATGAGCAGAGATACACGGTTTTGAGATATTGAGCCAAACAAGAATTTTCAGTTTTGGGTTTTAAGCAGAGATAGAGTTTTGAGATATGGGTGATGAGTTTGAGTTATGGTTTTTGAGTTATGATTTTTGAGTTATGAGATACTCTCAATCCAAACATGGCCTAAGTCACTAACTATCCAAGGGGGGGCTGAGGCTCTGTCGTCCCCACAAGTAAAGATTTCTGTCTATAATCATTGGATGGAATAAGAATTTTTTTTTTTTTGGTTTTAATATTATGTTGGAAATAATATATAGCAAGAAAATGAATAAAATAGAATAAAAGTTAATTTGAACCTTTCTCTTTTCCATATATGTTTTAAAGTTCGTAAAATAAAGAAATGATGATTGTCTCTTTTCGGTACATGTTTTAAAGTTAGAGCATCTCCAACAGATGCTGTATCTCTATTTTTTCTCCAAAAAAGTTACTGTTCACAAAAAAAAAAACCCCTCCAACAGCCTCTTCATTTCCAAATTTTTTTTTAGATTTGCTACAGTAGCTTTCCAAGGCTGGAGAGTACTGTAGCAAATACTGTTACTCCTCTAAACAATATCCTCCCTTAAAATAATACCCGGTTGAATAAAAAAATAATTCTTTCTCTCTCGCTCCTTTTCTTTTTCGTTCTTCACTCTTTTTTGCTTCTCTATATCAACGGTTACAAACTAAAACATACCACAATCAAAACAAAAACATAAAACCCAATCAAAAAATTTGAAACACAAAAACAATCTTTCTCATAAGTCTAATGAAATCTGAACAATAAAATAAAACTAATCAAAAAAAAAAAAAAACATGTAGAACGCCGATCTGTACAGAACGCCAATCTCCACTTCTCTGCCAGTGATCTATGTGTGTATGAGAGAGAATTTGTTTGTGTGAGAGAGAAAGAAAGAAAGAGCTTCTTGAATGCTCTAGAATAGACGAAGAGAAGAAAAGTGAAGAGAGCTTCAGTGGAGTAGACGAAGAGAAGAAAAGAAAAAAAGCAAAGTGAAGAGAGCTCAGACAAGTGCCAGAGAACAAAAGAAAAAAGAAAAGTGAAGATAGAGATAAAGGAAAGGTGTGGAGGAGAAAAAAGAGGGGGAAAAAAAAGAAAAAAAAAAAGAAACATGTGGATGAAAAAAAAAAAGATAAGGGAAAAATAAAATAAAGAATAAGAAATTAAAATTGAGAAATGCCATTACAATATTTTCACAATAAATTTGAGTTGTTATTAACTAATACTGATTGAAAAAAAAATATTTAAATGATGTATTCAAATTAAAATAAGTAATAACTTACCACATATGATTTGTTGTGAAAATATTGTAAAATATTAAGGATGTAGCACTTCTCATTAAAATTAGATGAATGAAAGAAGATTAAAAAATAAATATTAAAGAAAGAATGAAGAAATAATATTTAAATGGGATAGAGAGTCTGTTGCAAAATGTATATGAAAAAGTAGGTAGGCAAAAGGTAAAATAAACTGTTCACACTCCAAATAGTACAAAAATTTGAAGAGTCTGCTGGAGATGCTCATAGTAAAATAAAGAAATGCTGATTGGATGTCAGATGACTATACTAAAATAATTTTTTTATACATGATAGAAATGTTATTCTAGTTTAATTTAAGTGTATATGTGTGAAACTCATTCTTGAAAACTTGAACTCTACACCAATAGTTAATGGCAAGGAATATTATATTATAAATATTAGCTCTGATAGGGCTGTAAACGAACCAAGTTTTGTTGAATAGTGCATGTTTGAGGCATTGAGCTTGGCTCGTCAATAAAAATCAAATGCTCAAGCTTGGCTCGAGCTTGAGACAAGCCTAAAAACAATATTTGAACTTCACCTCGTGAGAATGCTAAAAAGTTTGAGTTTGGCTTGACTTGGCTTGATTAATTAGTCAAGCCAAGCTTGAGCTCAAACTCGAGCTCAAGTCAAGCTTTTTAGCTTGGGATCCAAAAAAATTGCATTATCAAATTCTTATATCACCAAAAATCAAGTGAACAAAAAACAATAATATACTCATTTTATCATGCTTCTAATTCCACCCATGATTAGAAATTGTTCAAATTACAACTTTACATAATTAAATCCATCCATTCATCATTCATTGTCTATAGCGTGAGTAATTGTTCAAAATACAATTTTTACATCCACATTTGTCATCATGCAACTATAATCTTCACAAATCTAAATAAATTAACATTTCAAAACATATATGAATAAACAAACTATAAATTAACATTCTAAAACATATGTGTAATGTCATAATAATGAGCTTATTTAGTAAACATATATCAAGCTATAAACAAGCCTAAACTCGACATGTTTTTATCAAGCCCTATTGTTTGTGAGCTTGTTCACAAACAAAATTTTTTTTTTGTTTGGGCTCGGCTTGTTTATCAAACAAGTATAAAACTAAGACTCAATATTGGCTTATTTATAAACAAACGAACATGAATGAACTTTTTATAGTGCCGAGTCCAAGTTGTTCATAAATGGCTTGGTTTGGTTACAACACTAAAATTTGAATAGAAAAAAAAAAATCAAGCTTTTAATTTATAAGATATATAATTTAATTGGATAAGAAGTACTATAGAACAATACCGATTCAAATTATCGATAGAAAAAATTCACAGTAAATATGTTAGTTCCATAATATTACTATTCTAATTTTAAGCACTATTCACATTTTATGAATAAGAGAAAAATAACATGTATATTTTGTTTTTGTTTATATGATTTGTAACTATATAAGTTAAATAAAAATGTGTTCTAGCAGTAATTTATATTGTTATTTTTTTTTTAGTAAAGTACACTTTTAGTTTTTTTAGTTTGGGATTATTTTCACTTGACCTTTTACCTTTCAAAACTTTCATTTTAGCACTTCATTTTTTTATTTGTTTTTATATTAATAGTCCTTTACATTTTAAAATTTTCATTTTGATTCTTTACATTTCATAATTTTCAATTTTATGAAGGGATAAAATTAAAGGTCAAAATTAAAATAATCTAAACTTTAAGAACAAAAAATATACTTTAGTCTTATTTTTTAATTGGTACAACTTATTTTCTAATAAAAACTAAAACAAAAATTCTAATTCAATATACAATCTTTATCAGTGGAATTAACTAATCTTGTAATTGAATTTTATTATTAAAGCCGTCCATAAAAAAATAATAGTAATATCAGAAACGTAGCAAAAAGTCACAATATTTTTAAATTAGCACGATAACTCATACATGAGCCTACCATAATCTCCAATTTAAATGATGTGACATTTTATTTTGTAAATATTGTTAAATTATTGTGGTTTATTGTTGTGTCGATGTCATTACACAAAAAATAATTATAGCGAGAAGACAAATTCTTATCCACACAAAAGAAGATCAAAAAAAGGAAAAGGTAGCCACAAACCCATGCGGGTTATATATTATAGAACCATGTATTCCTCATGTCACAATCATAATATATTTAACCTTTTTTTATTTTTTATTTTTTATTTTTTTTATGGTGCTTCGAAGCATGATATATTTAATTATTGCTTATTCAATTCGAGTTATTTTTCAGACAAATGTAGTTCTAGTATTGGTAAATAGATCATTCCAAACCTTTATTAAAACAGAAAAGTAGTTCGTTCTAGTGGTTGACAGACTCCAAATGTGACTACGTGAGCCGCAAATGTAGTAGGTTTATAAATTTGGTCAAGCATCTGAGCCCGCATGCTTGCCGTAGTAGGTCGCTATTTTTATCACATTCTAACCAGCCCACCTTTGTTCACCAGTCGATCCCATCATATGTTTGACCATCAAGTCAATCTATATAATTAGACTCGAAAACTTTCTCTATTCAATGGTAGATATGTTTGACTTGTGGATTATGTGGCTTAACATTTCCTGAAAAAAATTAAAAAAAAAAAAAATTTAGGATCGCACAAAAAAATATATCTGTTTATGTGGAAGATTGTAAGCGGTAGAGAAAAAATAATAGGTTTATGACAGACAATCAGTTACAGTCTGCCGTATAAGATATTTGTGATAAAAGTTGTGACTTTTTATATGAGACAAAGTTAGGTTACAACTTTCTTTAAAAAAAAAATTTAATATTGTTACATATTTTGACAATTAATTTGTTAAATTGTATATTTTTTACGATCTTAATATATAAGTCAATTATAAATAATTGATTGATGATAGACAATCAGTCAAAATCTGCCACGTAAGACTGTAAGTAGTGGCTTTTTATATGAGACAATCGGTTATAGTCTGCTACGTAAGATAGTTGTACCAAAAGTTGTTACTTTTTATATGAGACAAAGTTTAGCTATAACTTTTTTTTTATAAAAAAATTAATATTGCTACATATTTTGAAAATCAAATCATTGAATTGTATGTGTTCTTTATACTCTTAACAAATGAGTCAAATTTAAATAATTAATTGATGCGACAATCAATCAAAATCTATAATGTAAGATAGTTGTGATTTTTTATGCAATACTCTGGAAACCAACTATGGGCATCTTTTATTGATGCTCATTTCAATTGGTCCATGGTTATATTGAACAACGAATTGTGTGTGTCCTGGCTTGCTAAATGCAATTTGAAATTCCAGCCTAACAAAGGCATATAACTTTCAATAAATCAATAAATTACTTGATATTAATTTCAAGATAGGAACACCCATCAATTTTCATGTTCCATCTTATCCAAATATACCACTTTTCCTCTTATTTAAGCAATATTAAGGAAAAATTGAAGAAAGACTTGCTTCCGTTGGTGGTTTTGCATTGTTATAATTGGCTTTGAGAAATTTTTCCAACAGATCTGTTGGAGAAATTTCTCAAAGCCAATTATAACAATGCAAAACCACCAACGGAAGCAAGTCTTTCTTCAATTTTATTATCGAGTCAGCATTCTATTAGTTGTATATATCAACTAGGTCAATTAATAACTTCGAATGCCAAGATTCAATCAAAGCAATATAAATCTAGGCATGCTCACAATTATATTTTCAAATTGTGTATATATATATATATATATTCTACATTTTCTTTATGTGCGAATTGAATATTGGCTCTTAATCTATTTTATAGGGTATTCACAAGCTGACATGCATCTGTTGTTTATTTTATTTTTAAATAAACTTAGGCAAGTCAGCCATATTAAGTGTTTGTTTGGCTAGCTTATTTTTTGTTAACTTATTTTATTGTTCAACTTATTTTTGTTACTATTTATGAGTTCCACTATACTTTTTGGTACTATTCACCAACTTTTTTTTTTCTACATTTTCAACAAAAAGTTTTCTAGCATGAATCGAGCAACGTAGGGAACTTTCTTAATTTCTCCAATGCAATGTTTGCTATAGTGGCCAATAAATATTATTGATCCTAACAAAACTCAGTTTAGATATAATCTTTTAATTTTAATTTTCACTTTAACCTGATAGATTGCTTAAATTTTTTTGTAGTTATCACAAGAAGTCATTCGGAAGCTAAAGCAACTGCCCATCCTCACTTGCTGACCTTGATTAGGTCCTGTTATTGCAGCTTGCAAGATCTCATTTTTGTTACGTAAGGAAAGCTTGTGTGCCTTGACTCTCATGGAAATCTTAGACTTTTTCTTATTTTTCTCATAGTTTTTTAATATGGTTATGCAGTATATTCTTGAACGTGTTTCTGAAGAAGTTTGTTTAAAGGGGATCTCTAAGAAGGACACAGGTTATGTCTAGTGCATTAGTGCACTAGATACTGAAAGCTCGAAAAAGTGTTGAAAACACACGAGCGGTTTAGACCCCCAAATTAAAATTACGGCTTGGTTGATTTTACACTAACTTAAAGATAAGTGCGAAATAGTGTAAACACAAGCGTATAAACAATACAACTATTCTAATACATATTTAAAGCAACTCAGCAGTAAAAATGAAATGAATAAGAGTAGGGAAGAAGGATGCAAACACAGATAACACCGAGACGTGTTATCGAAGAGGAAACCGAAGACCTCGATGAAAAACCTCTCCGCCGCCCTCCAAGCGGAAATCGATCCACTAGACAATCAGTTGGGATACATGGGTTAGCAAAAGACCCTCCAAGCCTAGTCTACCCGCTATACCTAAGCCCTCCAAGCTCTTACTCCAATAAGACTTCTCGGAACCGTGTCTTGTCCTAGTTATCCGGATCCCGCAACAAGCTCCATGTTGCATCTGCCATTCTAGGCTTCTTCCAATACTTCCCAGCAGCACCAAAACGTCACACAACACTCTCAAAGGTGTGGTAAGTGTTTGGGCTATCAACCTCTCAAAGATATGGATAATGGAAAGGGAAGGGTTGAGGAGATACCACAAGCAATTGTATAGAGAAAGATGGGGAAGACAATCTCTAATTACCAATGTGTTTGGCTAGGGTTTTCTCTCTGAAGCATTCCTCAACAATTGTGGGTAATGATGGTATATATAGGATAGGTGCAAAAGGTGTGACTCAAAAAGTACAGGCTGGCAGAACAGATTGCCTCACGGGTGTCTCGCGGGAAGGCCTTACCTGCGAGATACTCGCGAGACATAGCTGTCTCCACCTGGCCTGACTCTTCGCATTCCAGCATGTGCCTAGCACATGATTCACTTCGCGGGATGCTAGGTCGCGAGACACCCGCGAGAATCCTTCAATCTTCAAATGCTTGAGTCTTCATACACTCTCTCTATCACACAACCCTTACAACAAATCCCACAACAAATACAGGGTTTAAACGATTGAACATAATTACAATCAAATTTGACACGGAATAAAAGCCAACAAAAACACAGTTGTAAATTACAACTTTACAGATACATTGGGATACAAACCATAAATCCATACCTCACACAATAAGCATGAAATTTAACTTCTAAATTCATGTCTTAAGTATCGTTTGAAACCAGATGAATTAGATGACTTAAATGAGAACCATATAGCTTTAGAGTTTACCAGAATTTTGTGAAGTTGGTGATTTAACGTGGCCTAATCAAAATAAATACACTACAAAAAACTGGGTTTATAGGGGCGTTCGTGAAACACTACTAGAAGTCCTAAAAATGCCACTGTAGGTCCCTTTGGGCTATAGTGGCAGTTATGAACATCACTATTGTACTGTAACTATATACCTATGGTGGCATTTATAAAATGCTGCTATCGGCCAAATTAAAAAAAAAAAAAAAAAAAAAATACTATAGAAGTGTTTTAAAAACGCCATATAGGGTATGGACCTATAGTGGCCTTTTAAAACGCTGCTGTAAACTCTTATATTTAAAAATAAATAAATAAATAAAATAGCTATAGACAAATTTTATTTTATTTTTTGTGTGGTTCAACTAGTAAAATTCAGAACCAAACTGATTAAACTGGCTATAAGCAATTGATTAGAAGAGTTGAAAGCTTGAAACAATGATTTCTTCCGCAAAACTAGTTTTATTTATTTTATTTATTTATTTATTATAACTATTCATTAATTGTTATAACAAGTGGGGAGGAAGATTCGAACCCTAATTCTCCTCATACAAGAGACCAAGCAACACGTGGCGAAGATTTTGTAGGCTTGTAGACTGTGAGAGCACCAACAAACCATGAAGAGAACAGTTTGGGGATGATGGAGTAGATGGAGGGAGGGAAGTTGATGATTGTGACAAATGTGGAGGGTCGACGAACAATGTTTTTCTTATTTACTTTACTCACATATGACAATTTTTTTTTTTTTAAGTTAAGAATATGTTTTGTCTTTTCATTCTCATATGTGATTTGCCGTAACTTTGAATTAGTATGCTTAAATATTATGATATCGAAATATTTCATTCTAATGAATAAACTAGAATAGTTACTGAAACAAAATTGACAACTTTGCTGTTTCTCAAAAAAGGAAAAAGAAAATGACAACTTTGCTCAAAAGTGTATACATATATATATATATATATATATTTTTTTTTGTGTGAAGAAAAATATATATATAGGCCGGGTTTAATACTTAATAAGATAATGGAGAAGACAAAACTCATAAGATGTACATAATTTGCAAATTTTTAATTTAATTTTAAAAAGATTACATTTATTAACACGATTTTTTTTTTTTTGAATACTAAATATTTAACACAAAGAGAGAGAGGGGAAAATGTCAGAAAACTGACTGTGGTGAATTTATTAACAAGATTGATAGAGACAAATTCCATCTTGAAATAGATAGTATCGTAGACTCGTAGCACATGCCGCTCCCCTCACACGGATCAACTGCTAGTCCTTATGGGATATGGATAAAAACAGCATTAACTTATATAGCTAGACTTGGAATCTTGTTTTTGGCTTTTGAAAACTTATTTATTAATTGACGAGTGGTCGTTTAAAACAAAATCTTGTTGAATAGTCGTCGCAAATCTCATGACCCTTATCCGAAACATGTACGTTCTTAAAAATTCAAACCTCCCTATTATTGCATGCCCCTAAAAACTTCAACAAAATTCCTTTTTTTTTTTTTTTTTTGGCTGAATAAAAAAAGGAGTCTCCAATGTAGGTCTTAATGAGGTTATTATAGTGGACGCAACGCATTAGCGTGCGCGTAAGAAAACATAGTTTTTCACTGTAGTCGATATTATTAATTTGTTTCTGTTGTCTCCTTCATGGCAAGATTGGTTGTATTATCATGAGAAGGACGCGAGCCCAAAATCTTAATTGCACGGGATAAAGCGAATACTGCAATACTATTCTTTTAAGACATGTTTGGTACTTCTGCTATCCTGGTCTTGCTTGCATTCTTTTTCTTTTTTTTCTTTTTTCTTTTTTTATTTTGTTGTTGAGAAAATTAAGATAAGGTTTGAAGAAGTGGCAAGCTAGGCTGGAGAAAGTTTGAAAATCTGTGCTCAAATTCATCTTTGTTACGTATGGGACATCTTCATTTTTTTTTTTTTTTTTTTGGGTGGGGGTGTGGGTGTGGGGTTTGTAGTGAAATATGAATGTTTAAATGAGGCATAAAATGCTATATTTGTTCTCATTTTCTGAGATTGAGTTAGTACGTTTGGGTTTAACTTTTATGTTAATTAAATTGGTTAATACAGCTATTAAAGTGTTTGGGATAAATTCCCGTTTATGTATGAATTAAATTAAATATAACCCAAGCAATAGAGAAAATAAAAATCTACGGAAGTGATAAAAAAATCAGCCAACGTGAAAAATCCTCCAATATAGAGGGAAACATCCAATGTAGAGGGAAAAATTACAGGGTAAATCCAATCAATCTACTATAATAAAATAGATATTACAACATTCAAATTATACCCAAAACTTGAGTTCACAATAAATTAAAAAAAATACAATAATACCTCTAGGAACAAATACAATCTCACAACAAAACTTAGTAGCAAGATCTTTCATTTTGAATACTTCAGCTCTCTGTGGTTATAACGCCCAAATAATTGTCCTAGAGAAAACTCTCAATTGATCTTTTTTGTGTGTCTAGAGCAAAAATAAAAAAAAAGCTTTTCTTTTTTCCTCAGTGCCGCACAAAGTACTAATCTTTTTTCTTTTTTCGGTTTTAAAACGTTGCTTCACTCTTCATTAAGCTTTATATCAATAAAGCTCCTGCCGTCTACACTCCTATTCAATTAGTAAAAGGAGTTTTATTCGTGCAAGCCAACTATTCTTATTTCTATTAGAATTAGGAGTCTTCAAGCTTGTCGTCACGTTTTCCTCTTTCCACTTGAAATAGAAGTCTCCACAAGGTAAGCTTGTAAACCAAGCTCATTAAAGAGCTTCAATATCATGTGGGCTGGGCTCTAGGTGCGGCCGTGCACCCTAACATAACCGTTTGAATAGCGCTTATTTTGTTGAAATTGAAAACTAAAAACTGAAAATACTATAGTAAAATAATTTTTAAATATGTGAATAGTACCGTAGAATTCATTTTTAATGAAAAAGTTGTTGAAAAGTGATATTTGTGGGTCCATAAACAGTGCACGAATGCACTGTTCACGTTGGAAAGTCAACATTTGCGGCTATTGTTGATGAACAGTAGCCGCACAGAGCTAAAATGCATGAAAAAAAAAAAAAAAAGGCTGAAATGTGAAATGAAAACGCAGACGCCACAAAACTTTGTATCCAAATGGGCAAAAGAGTGTGTGATTGTGTGTATTGACTCTATTGAGTATACATTTTTATTTGCACCAAAAAAAAAAAAAAAAAAGCCGATGTGGTATGATATTAATTATTGGAATGTGTAAATATAGGCTTTTACACTCATGTTCTTGTTGAGTTTAAACTCTTCATTATTGAAAAGGAGTACAATCAATTATAGGAAACTAGTTAGCTTCCATTTCCTAAAATGAAACTAATAATCTGGTTTCATGAAAAAAATAAAAATAAAACCAATAATCTGCGACAGAATTAGATTTTGGTATTAAGGAGAAGTATGAATTAAATTTTTTTTTTTTTTTTTGAATTCAAGAATAAGTAATGTAGGGTCAATTTTTGATGGGCCAAGTACGGACTTTGTAGACTCAGCCCAATGAAACTCCGAACAATAAATTTGTAGAGAGTGGGTTGAACAACTGGGCTGATAATGGATTCAACAACGATTCAAACAGACAAACAAGGAACAAGATGGTGTTCAGACTAGCATTCAGTAAGAATCCTCTTAAATCCGAAGAGGTTAAAAGTTTACAGAAATGAATACAATTTTTTCCTCCCCTTTCTGTGAGGCTTATTCCCTTTATATATACTCCTTCCTCCTCATCTTCATCGTTCACTTGTTCTTCATCTAAGCGTCCACTTGAGTACTAGTCACATCAGAAGTTTGCTTTAGTCTGTCATGAGTGGTGGTAGTTGAGGTTGCACTGTTCAGGTGTCTTCTTCACATAAATGCGGCCAGGAAAGTTGCTGCAGTACATTAAATGCGGTGGTAGCAGCTTTTCCTTTAAGATATTTTATGTTCTTCTCACCCTCAGACGTGCCCAGAGCTCACTCTTTACCGTGGAATCTGCTGGGAGGGTTGTTGTGGTTTTCAGTATATTTACTTGATCAAGTTCTCCAGCGATCCGATGAGTGGAATCTCTTCGGACCAACCAGGCTGTCTTTGGACGCACCATTCCTCATTTCTCAAGTGCATTTTACCTCTTCGGACAAAATGTGATATTCAAATCGGGCCCCCTAGGCCCAATACGTGGCGTTGAGCTTTCTCACCCACAAGTAAAATACTAAGATGAACGACCAAATTAATATAAATAAAATAAGTATCTATTAATTCAATTTTAATAAAATAATAATTTCTAAATATGTTTCAAATTAATTATTTAACAAATAGAACTTGCCATTATTTTAAAATTCTAAAAATCATCTATGATTTATTTTATACGAAATTTTGCAGCAATTTCATTTTCACTGTACCCAAAAAAAAAAAAAAAACTCTAAATAAATGTGTGCTTCAGATTTACCACCATCCCCATCAAGATTTTGAATAAAGAAACTAACATTAAATATAATTGATTTACAAAAAGAAAACACGCATATAGATATTTCTCTCTCACACACACAAGAGCAAGAAACAAGTTCAGAGTAGAAAAAAAAAAAATGTAATCTTGCTTAAAGGCCCTTCGCCTCTTATTTCTTAGTTTATTCTTAATTTTTTATTTCTTAAGAATTTTTTTAATAAAAAATTTTAGTTTTTTTTTTAAAAAAACCTCAAACATAGAAATTGATTTTTTAAAATATTTCATGTTAGGATTTTTTTTTTGGAGGAGAGCCACACATCATATGTTAGCTGACTTTTTTTTTTAATAGCCTCTTTGAACCGTATAAATTGTTGGGTAGGGGGGAACTTTATACAAATTTAATTATTTAAAAGAAAAAAAAAAAAAAAAAAAAAACTGGGGAGATTTTGGGGGAGGCCGGGGAGGTTTGGTTGGGGCTAGAGCTAACAGGACCATGGGCATATGGCCCCCTTTATTTAACATAGAACGTAGATCCATCTTTAACCATAAAAAAGGTAGACGAGACCGATAATGAATGCTCCAAATAACAATTAAATGCAAATCGTAAATTGTGTCACATCTTCTTCTTACATAAATGCTAAGATGCATACTTGACTATCACCCTTGAGACCTACATGTACGTGTAAGGAAAGAAATTATAAGGTTCTTATAGTGGACAAGTGATGTGGTTTACCATTTTAGTAAAAGACTCTCACTTGTTTAAAATTGTGGAGTTTTAAATAAAACTGAATACTGACTCAACAATTTTAAATAGGTAGAAGTCTTTTATTGGAATGACGGACAAATAACGTAATCCACCATGAGGACTGTATAATTTCTTGTGTAAGGGGGATGTCTAATATACCATTGTGTTGAGTAATTTATCAAATATACCATTAAAAAAGAAAAAGAAAAAAAGAATACCCTCTCGCC
Organism: Quercus gilva; assembly: GCA_023621385.1. Lineage (NCBI taxonomy): Eukaryota > Viridiplantae > Streptophyta > Magnoliopsida > Fagales > Fagaceae > Quercus > Quercus gilva. Next base: position 58,354,653 of record CM042480.1, on the reverse strand, counting down.
ATTATATCCATGGACTGATGGAAATATTGTGAACATGCTTTTATAATCGTGATTGCGGCCTTAAATAAAGATAATTAAGTGCATGGTTTGGCTCTTAGAAGTGGGTAGGTTTCAATAATCAATACCAAATGATAGGCCCAAAAGATGAGTAAGATCGTCCATCCTTGAGGAAGGACAATGAACAAGGACGATCCCGTTACCATCAGCAGTATGAAGTGAATGTCCAAACAACCCAACAAAAGCCAACCGTTATAACTAGCAGTAATAAATACCATTACCGTTGAAGGTGTGCCGATAAACTTAACACCTGGCACAAGCGTTACGAACTCCAGCAATAATGCTCCAGTAATGACTGAGCCAACGGCTAGAAGGACATTGAAATCACCTATATATATCCATGAACAAGACAAAGGGAAGGTATGAATGAAAAAACCATATAGCTCTACTCTCATTTTGAGCTTTTGTATTTTAGCCTTGCTTGTTAAGCTTTCTCTGACTTAATCATCGGAGGCGTCGTGGGCAGCGCCCCACCGGTGATTCTTTCCTTTTTCTGTGATACCCCAGGGTCGATACAGGCAGTGGACGAGCTTTAGCTGGACGAACATCTCAACTGACGATCTCAACATCATCACCAAACACAAAAGAACAATATAAAACAATAAAGGGTAATTGTATTTAAGAGAGAACAACTCCTTGAATTTCTATAGCATTAATAGTTTAATACTCCTTTTCTTTTGTTCATAAAAAAAAAAAAAAAAAAAAAAAAAATAGCCCTTTTCTTTTGTCGGTGAATAATGGATGTGACCCTCACGTTTTCAAACCCCAAAGGAAAGGTAGAAATAAAGTCAGCTTGTATCTGTAGGAGTCTCATCCACTTACCAATTAGTTTACAAAGCAGAACAATTTTTTTTTTTTTTTTTTTAAATGCTTCTCTTATTGGTCTTAAAATTAACCCAATTCTACAAAAACCGAGTCCTCCTATCTTTGCATTTTCATAGAGATTTTTAAGAGTTGGGAATTGTGATAGCAAATGACTAATGATCATTCCAGTGTGTAACAATGATGGAAAAATTAGCTGATAGGACACCAACAGAGGCACACTCACAGAGAGAGAGAGTCCTAGGTTAATTTGCTTTATAAAAAATTCAAAAGAAACTGTTTTTTTTTGTTTTTCCATCTTGATGGAGCTTTTGTTTGATTTGAAATGAAAGAATGCAATGTTGTTATTAGAGTTGCTTTATAGTTGACGATGAGATGTACCCCGTGACTGAAATAATTAATCTCTAATGTATTTCCTTTTTCATCTTGACTTTTTCACGAGTTATTCTACGCCCATAAACTTTGTTATGCCTCTTTTCATAGCTATCATATGTGACAGATTATCACTTTCACATAATTCACTACTTTTTTTTTTTACTACTTATAGTCATCCATATAGAAAAGTTGTGATAAAAGTGGTAACTAAATTTATGGTTATAGATTTATTGTTTTTTCACTTCCACTCTCTTTCTTTTCTTTGTACTACTAGGCATTCGTCCTTTCCCCATAATGAACAATGTGTTAGAATTGTGTGGTTAATGATTAAACTTATCACATCTCAATGGTTTAACTTTTTGAAATAATCGATAATTTAACATGATATCTAGGTCCTCCTTTGAACTATAGTCCTTTACAAGATGAAGTTAGCTAGTGTTTTTGCTTGAAAATATAATTAAGGTCCTCTATTTTTGTTAATAGTTGGTCTTTAATATGACGTACAAAAGCAGAAAAACATTGCTACATTTTGCAACCAGAGCCAGATAAAAGGATAACAAATAAAAATGGATTGCTAATTAATGGGTCATTAATTGCAAGCATGGGTCTGTTTTTGCTTTGTGGCTTCGTTCACCTTATCTCTCAATGCATTGTGCATGTGTTTTATTTTTTCCCTTTTGGTCCTGGTGGGAGAGTCGGTTGATACTTGATAGCTCTGTTTTTTCAATGTGGAATTCCAACTTTATAAAATGATATTGTTTTTCTCTTTCTTTCATTCTTTTCCTTTTCTTTAGGGGGGCGGGGGTTGAATCTAATGATTTAATTGTTAGCAAATCCAAACGTGGTTTAGTAGTTTCATCATTTTAGTGTTTTTTTTTTATAACATTAAAAAAAGCTGAAGATAGAATCATTAGTCATTAGTCTCACACAATGGTGTAATTGGGGTCTAAATTTTCTATCTCATGTGTGGGTTTGGATAGGAATGTTGCATTTGGCATTTGCGTTTTGCTTCATTTTTTTTTTCACATGTTTCCAGCTTTTTAGAGACAAATTTTATTGTAGCAGCACTGTTCATATACTATAGCAGTATTGTTTATGCATTGTTCACGGGACCCACAGCAATTATATTAAAAAAATATTAAAAATGCGTCCCACAGTACTATTTACACGTTTAAAAATTATTTTATTACAGTGTTTTTAGTTTTCAGTTTCAGCAAAAATAAGTTATATCCAAACGGATTCTATGATTTCTACTCTACTTTATACTCCACTAATAAAAATTGAACACATGCACACATCTTTTAATTAAATCCTTATTTTTAGCTTTTTCCTTATTTCAGTCTCCTAAAATAAATATAAATAAATAATTCAAACCAGCCCCACCACCACTGATCACCACCAAAGTCCTTCACCGGTGCTGCTAGAAAGATCTCGTGGGACCGTCATCAGAGACCATATGCCCTCACCGGCAGTAACAAAAAATGAATAATAATAATAAAAAACCCAACAGACCCCCACTAGCCACCACCTCGTGGGTACCACAAATTTGTTCTTGTTTTCTTTTGTTTTGGTTTTCCAAAGAAACAAAAGCAAAGTTAACTATATTTTGCAAGAGCTAGAAGTAAAACAAGGCATGAGGTGAAAGAAGCCACCAAAAGAGTGTGGTGGCACCTCCTAACCTTTTCTCAAATGTTGCAAGTCCAAATCTTTTGATTCATGATTCCTGCTCCACTTTATACTTTACTAATAAATATTGAATGCATGCACACCTCTTTTAATTAAATTCTTATTTTTATCTTTTTCATTATTTCAATCTCTTAAAATAAATATAAATAAATAAATAATTCAAACCAGCCTCACCACCACGGGTCACTACCAAAGTCCTTTGCCGGCACTACTAGAAAGATCTTGCTGACCATCAGCAAAGGCCATATGCCCTCGCCGGCAGTAACCAGAATATTTGGACTTGTGCAATTGGTGTATAAACCATAGAAGCAAAACACAATCCTAAGTATAATTTAATTAAGTAATTATAATTTTAATCTTTTAATGAGTGGGATCCATTATGTAAGATTTATTAACTTTTTAAATATACCGTAGAGTGGAGACAAATCATAATTCAAGATTATTAACTTTGATAACACAAAAAATTACCAATTATCTAAAAATTTAATTATTTAACAATAATTCTAATAGAAATTATGAAAAATGAGCTCTCTTTTTTTCCCCTTTTTCTTTTCATGTTGAAAAAAAAAATCAGATTATGAGTTCGATTTTGATTTAATTCGGTTTAGGATAAATAGTAGTAATTGGTTCTGTAATTTTGTGCAGCTCTGCGATCTCTGTGTCCAGTTATGCCACTGACTGACGTATATTAATTAATATTATATCCAAAAATAAAAAATTATTTCATGTAATTATCATGAGAAATTGGAACCCACACACAGTATGAGATCTCGTGAAATTCTTATTATTGGGTTCACCTACCCCAAAGTATGGTAGTGGACGTAGTGCTGTTTGGTTGGTGGTCGAGCATGACTCGTATAGGCTTTAACAACCCCAGGTTTTTGTTTCTAATGTTTATCTTCTTCTTTTTCGGTGTGTGTTGTCTTCTTGCTCTTTCTTTGAAATTATTAGCTAACACATACGTTTGAAGTGGTAAGAAAACCATTTAATTATTAGATTTCTCTCGCTCAACATTTTTCTACAGTTTTTTTTTTTTTTTTTTTTGATTATATTGCAGGCCCATCATGAGGACAATACATGGTAAAAGAGAAATATTACAACAGTAGTAGTAATTAGTAATAACTAGTCTTGTCACATACGCTTTATTCGTGCTATGAGATTTTTTTTTTTTTTTGAGTTTAATATTATTGTTTAGCAAGAAAAAAAGAAAAAAGAAAAGAAAAGAGTGTGTTGGTTTAAATTTAAAAAATTATAAGAAATGAGGAGAGAAATATAATGGGATTGTTTAAATTTCAAAAATGAAAAGAGATAAAGAGATTGTAACTGCAGTGAACGTGAGTTTAATTGAATGTTTAAATTGTGAGGTTTTATTTTACAAATTTATCATTTTTAATTGAAAACATGTAAGTGAGTAAGGAGGGTTATTTTGGGATATCCAAGACTTAGAGTCTACGGCTTAAATAGTTTGAAAGAATAATGCCAGAGATATAAACTGCTGATGTGATGAGTGATTATTGGTAAATGAAAAAATAATATTAATGGTGGACCAAAAGAAAACTAATAAGAGGTTGGCCACATCAACATTTTATTAAAATGTTGTAAAATAGTTTGTGTTTATAGTATTATTCTAGTTTGAAAACCCCTTAAATAGTAGTATAAATATAAATAATTAAATATAGATATAGTTAACACAAATAATCATCATTAGAAGTTACAACAACAACGGCAACAAAAATCTTGGTTGTATTTGATTGGATAAGTTCAAAGAAGTTTTACCGTTCACTAGCTGCACTGAATAAAAAACAATACATAGCATATTTTCACTTCCATTAAAAAAGAAAACAACAAAAAAAAAAAAAAAAAAAAAAAAAAAAACACCTATCATTTATTAACTTTTTAATTTTTTAATTTTTGAATAATATGTGTTTATTATGCATGTACCCTACTGGCCTTACAAGGCTCGGACGCAGTGTTGGGCAATTAATGGTTGAAAAGCTTGGGCCGACCATACATGATTTTTTTTTTTTTTTTTGGGGGGGGGGGGGGGGGGGGGGGGGGGGGGTGGGGGTGTGTGGTGGGGTGGAATGTTTATTATGGTTAAAAGCACATCATTTAAGACGAAAACGAAATTAAAAAAAAACTCCACACAAAAGAAGTACTAATAATAATAATGTAGCCCAAGGATTTTTTTTTTTTTTGGTTTCTCACGGAATGTCTAGACTACCTTACATGCACTTGGACTAATCTCCGCTCATGGTGAGAGCCTGCCGTTGGCCACAAGGTATTGTGATTTTTGAGTTTCCATAATCCACCCTCTTTAAAGGAATAGATGTCCTGTGTGGGACCTACCTACCATCCTGTCACGTAGGTATCCATTTTGGCCATGCTAGAACTTGGAAGGGATTATAAAGAAAGAATTTAACTTCAAATTTACTAACGAAGGTTGGCCTGAGTGAAAGGAGCTCTGGTCGCTTAAGCAAGTGGTCTTTAGTTCGAGCCCTTGTGGATGCAGCAAACTTTCTTGGGATAGGTCCCCGCCTTTGGCGCCCAACAGTACCTCGAAGGATTAGTCCCCGGTGAAGCTTGGGGATACCTTGGGAAACCAAAAAAAAAAAAAAAAAAATTTAACTCCAAATTTCTCACTTCTCTCTTATGCTCTTGGATAGTCATCATGAATTTGACTAATTATTCTTACTCGCACAACCAGGAGATATCATTATACTTCAATTATTATTTTACTTTTGGTAAAACTTCAAATAATTAGTTGAATTGGAACTCATTATAATGATTGATATAGCCCATATCAGGCAATTACATAATTCTGAATTGGGATTTGACACATGTTTGCACACAACTCCATTTTTAAGGCCAATAAAATACAAAAAATTAACACAACTACTTAGGTAAATCTAACTAGCTAGGTGGGGTTGGTACAGGGTAGTGAGAAAATCCTTTTTCTGCCATCAAACTTAGGGAAAACTTGAAAGGTAACAATTAAATTCTTCTGAATTTAACACATAAATTTTAAAGTTTCTGACCTACAAGATAAATTGTATACATGAATTTAGGTACATTAACATACAATCCAATGCAAATTACGCGCATCAACTACTCAGTACTCAAGCGAATTAAACTTCTGACTTTAGATCTCTAAGCATCGTTGGATATAATTTATTTTGCTGAAAATTGAAAATTGAAAATACTGTAACAAAATAAGCAAAATAATTTTATAATATGTAAATAATATCGTGGGACTCATTTTTAATATTTTTAAATGCATAAACAGTGACACTACAGTACATGAACAGTGCGGCTACAGTGAAAATTGTCTTCCGCACATACATCCCTGTGATTGTACTGTTCATGTGCTGAAAAAAAAAGAAAAAAGAAAAAAGCAAAACGCAAACGCCAAATTAATCTTTATCCAAACGGGCAAATAGTCAAAACAAATCTACTCTATATTAAGCTACACTAAGCTTGATACAATCTACTCTTTTATTAACATTTGCATATAAAATTGAACAAAACATGTTACAGACACATAATTGGGCTTCCCTCGTCCCTGCAAAAAGAAGAAAAATTAACTTCAAAATAAAATTTAAAAAGTTTAAGGGAGAAATTAGAACATGAAATATATATTAAGAAATAATTAAGAGTGAAAGAGGGCAGAAACAACCGGGACACACTTATTGTAATGATTTAAAAAAAAAAAAAAATCCGGATGAGACTAGCTAGGTTTTTAATTTTTTTTTTTCAAGTACAATGAAGTGTCCAAAGCCATGTGAATTAGAAGAACGGGGATTTATCCTATTTAATTAATATAAAAAAATCTTAAGGTAAATGGCTAATTTAAAATAAATAAATAACAACCACTATTATAGATGTTGATTGTTGATTCACTTAGTTTTTTCCCCCTCTTTTTTAATTTAAAAAAAAAAAAAAAAAAAAAAAAAAAAAAAAAACCAAACCTAGAATTTTATTTGAGCCGTATTCCTACTCTTTTCCACTAGAGTTTTTCTATAACCCCAGTTGCATAGTAGATAAAAGTTTTCGTTTATTTTACTTCTTCATTTTTATATATCCTATTGTTAGGTTTGCAACATCAATCAAAGCTTACTATAGCTCAATTCTTTTTTTATCCCACATGAAATTTAAAATTTCAATGGAAGCAGGTATAATTAATTAAACAATATATAAGAAAATGACACATTAAGCTGACCAATTTGTCAAATATTTTGGATAATTTCAATATTGGAGAGTTGTAGTAATGATTGAGCCCAATTCTAGTCAAGGCTCAAGCTTAATCTTTGGGGTGTAAGCAAAGAATATTACTTGTATTACAAGTCTATTAATCATGGTTTAATGTATGGCTAGTTTAAGGTTTAGCTTCCTATAAAATTTTCACATTGAGTTCATCATAGCATACAAATTCAGTATAGTATAGTGAAGATGTAGCCATTAAGAGTTTCTCCTCCTTAGACAAAGGCTATTTGATCGAACCACGTAATTTTAGTATTCTCTCTTCACTCTCTCTCTCTCTCTCTCTCTCTATATATATATATATATTTTCATATATTTTAATTAACATGGTATTAGAGTTATTGCTCTCATCTTCTGGTATCTTAATACAATCTTGTCTTTCTCGGTGTTCATCCACTATCATTGCCTTCTCAAGCCTAGCTTTGCCAATGTCTAACCTATCCAACTTCGTTGTGCCATCCGTTTCAAAATTTTCATTTTGACCATTCATTTTAGTCATTCATGAAAATGAAAATTCTAAAATGTAAAGGTCCAAACAAGAAACTAAATCAGACATAAAGGACCAAAATAAAAATTTTGAAAGATAAAAGTCTAATATGAAATAAATCAAACACAAAAGATCGAAATGAAAACTGTGAGGTCATAAGTTCCAGCAATACACATCCACTCTCTGAACTGGGCCTGCAGCCTATGACGAGGCCCATAGTCGCATATGGGCAAGACAACAATGACCATAGCGGCCCAAGAAACCGTGCTAAGGACAACTCTGTCCTCGGCTATACATGGCCGAGGATGAGACAATGAGACTTGCCGACAGAGATGATCTTCCCAAATACCTTGAGGAAAACATAAGTACAACAAGCAAATATCTTGGAGCATGACGATAAAGCAATTCCAGGAAAAGTTGCAGCCTCCATATTTAATGCTCTACAACTAACACTCTGGCCGCATTAATGTGCAAGTGATACCTAAACAGTGGCTTCTTTGACTTATAGGTACTGCCTAAGAGTTCTTATAGGAAGTTAATGCGACAAAGACGATCAACAGCAAATCTAACCTACACGTGTATGGTAGATATGGAGGAGGAAACTAGTATATAAGGAAGAAGGAGCCCTGAGAAAGGGGATCGGGATTTTACCAGTGAAAACACTGTAACAGCTTGAATGAACCCTGTAACCATCATCATTGACATCCAAGAAATAATAAGTCCAAGCTCCTCGGACCGGTGCCGAGGATAGAATTGCCTGCCTAGTTCCACATTTGTTTTATCTATTCGTTCTTTAAATCATTTTCCATTGTTGTTATATTCACTAAAGCCCAGTTCTTCCACCCACTCTATACAAATTTATTGTATTGGGCTTGATGGGCTTAGATTCACTTGTCTTTTAAGGATAGTACTCAAATCCTGTCCCTACAAAAACATTTATAGCTGAAAATCAAATAAATAACAAAATAATTTTTCTAAATTGGTTTATTGTTTATATGAAAGAAGAAACGGTCAACTAAATGTTGTTGATTTTTGTTTTTGTTTTTTCCCTAAACCTCATAAGGGAGCCGTTCCAATTTGGAGCTCATCAAGCATGATTTAGGCTTTTTTGTATATACATCACTGTTAGTTTTTTTAAAACTTTCTCCTCTCTCCTCTTGTGTGTGTGTGTGTTAAAATACTTAGTATTCTAAGTATTCTAAATATTCTAAAAAAAAAAAAAAAAAGCATTTCAACTGAGCAGTAGTGATCAGTTTCTTGGGAGTAATGGCTTATTCTTTTTTAAATGCCTGAAACCGGATTAATAATTTAATATAACTCTCTCTTTGTGGCACTGAAAAAAAAAAAAAGTACATATATTGCAGCAGTTCGAAAAAACAGTTGCAATAAACTGTTGCTTTATGATTTTAGAGTTATTGCAGCGATTTTTCTTCCACCATTGTCCAAAAAAAAATGATCAAATTGTCCCAAAAAAATGATCAAATTATACTATTGGTCATTGAACTTTAGACCATGAGAGATTTTAGCTCTAAATTTTAAAGTTATTGTTTTTAATCCTTGAAAAAAATATAAGTGATTGATTTTATTCAATAAAATCTTAGTTCTTAACAATTACTTAAAGTAATCGTTGTTGTTTTTTTATTTTTTATTTTTTTAATAGAACAATGACATGTCAGTCTTTAACTTTGCTACATTTTCTAAGAGATTAAAAGTGATCACTTAAAATTTTATGGACTATAATTGATCATAGGTTAAACTTTAGGAACTAATAGTGGTTTAAACCCAAAAAAAAAAAAAAAAATCTATGTGATGGTCATGATAAATGATAATGTTTGCTAAGTATCAGCTTACTTATATTTGTTGCTGAAAATGGACTTACCTGTACTGAAAAAAAAAAAAGATTTAAAAAACTGTATATTAAAAAAAAAAAAAAAAATTTAAAAACTAGATGCAAAGCTCGTGACAAACAGAGACAAGCCAACTGCGACTCACTTTTTTGCAACGTTTATTTTTTAACTTGATTTTTAAACCACTAGCCGTAAATAGACCTTTTGGAAAAAAAACATATTAATTATGACTTTTCATATAGACAAAGTTTAGCTACAAAATTAGTTGTAACCTAAAACTACAACCTTACTCAATATTTTTTTTATTGGAGATGAATTTTGACAAATCAACCATTGGATTACATCTTCTTTTTATATCCTTCATGCTTGCAAAATTTCGAGAAAATTAAAGATCAATAGCTATATCATTAGTGAGTGTTCAAACTTGGCTCAAAAATGAATGTAAGACGTTCAAGCTTGGGTTTAGCTTGAATAAAGCATATAAATGATGTTCAAGCTTGATTGTCAAAAAGTCTAAAAGCTGGAGCTTAGCTTGATTCATTAGTGAAGATTTTGAGCTTGAAATACAACACAAATACCTTATCAAGCCCATTTTCGGCTTATTATAAAGCCTATTTGGTTTGGACAGGTAATATTCCCAACTCTCAATTACTTAAAATCTTGTTAAGATATGAGTTTAATTTTCAAGTGTATATCAAGTTTATTTCCAAGTCCGTAAATGAGTATAGACTCAACTTTTTTTGTATCAAGCCCTAATGTTCATGAGCCTGTTCAAGAGCAATTTTTTTGTTTTTGTTTTTGTTTTTTTTTTTTTTTTGGGCAGTCTTGGCTCATTTATTAAACAAGCCTAAAACTAAGGCTTAAACTTGGCTTTTGTTTATAAATAACAAAAATGAACGAGCTTTTTTTCAAGTCCAACTCGAGCTGTTTATGAACAAAATGATTCATTTACATCCCTAAAAATGCCCGGCTTTACTTGTTTAACTCAAACCTTCTTTTTTTAATACTTGTTTAACTCAAACCTTCTTTTTTTAAAAAAATTCTGAGACTCTGTTGCTTTTTTTTTTTGTGTGATTATAAATGGTTGTCAACGACTGACCTCCCCTCTCTTTATCATATTTTTCTAAGCTAATTAAATCGAGAAACCACCTTGACAATGCAATGCTTGACACAAACTCAATAAATAGGTAGTTGATGATGTGGTGCATTTTTATTTTTTATTTTTTTTTGAGAAACAAACACACACACAAGGAAGAGGGAAAAATGTTCTAGCACAAAGACATTCCACAACCCCACTCAAAAGTCATGGTAACTTTTAAGGGAGGTGTGGTGCGGTTGTTAACATCAAAAAATTGATTAAGTCATTTGAGCCAAATAATAATAATAATAATATTTTATCCATTTCTATATATTTCAATTTTCATTTAAACCTTCAATTCTTTTCCATTTATTTGTGAATTGCCAAACAAGTTTCTAAAATTTCCAAGTCAAATAGTGTGAGGTTTTTGTGTGTGTGTGTGTGTGTGTGTGTGTGTGTGTGGATAGAATGTGTGAGTTTGTTTTAGTTGTACAATAGGGATACTAAGAGTGTGTTTGGATACCGCTTATTTGCTGAAAACTAAAAATTTATTGCTGAAAACACTGTAGCAAATTAAGTTTTAAAGGTGTGAATAGTGTTGTAGAACCCAAATTTACCTAAAAATATGTGTTTTGCTGAATTTGATGGTACGTGAACAGTACCCTGGAATTCACTAAAAAAACCTGAACGCGCGGATTGGACAAAATGCCCAATCCAAACGCACGCTAAACATCAATAATTGTTTCTTTTTTATTTTATAGAATGAGTACGACAACTAAAGCCGAAAGAAATTGATACAAAAAAAAAATGTAATTATTACAACTCAGTCATACAAACAAAAAAGGGTGTACACTCATAACTCACAACTAATTAGAAAAAAATAATTTTCAAATAGAACAACAAAAAATTAAAAATAATAAGTGATACAAAAAAAGGAAAAAAAGAAAAGAAAAAAGAAAAAGAAGATTGAGTATGTCCTAATGTCCTAATTGTAACAAAGAAATTCCACACTTTAATAGCAACTACAACAAATTACTACTTTTCATCCACTTTAAATATTATCAAAACTCAAGTTTCCATTATTTGAAGACCCCATTTAAACAAAAATATTAATTCATTAAAAAAAAAAAATCTAAATACAACGTTATGACTCTTTAAACAACATTAAAGACTAGTCAGCGCCTTCTCATTTTATTTATTTATATTATATATTGTCATTGTTTTTTCATAGCTATCTTATTTTTGAGAGGGGTTAGGAGGCCTAATTCATAAGAGTTAGATGAGAAATTGAAGAAATGGATGGGGGGGGTGTTTTGATGACGATATGCTTTCGTGAAGGATTTGGCTCTCTATTTTTCTCTCATGCTCACTCACTCGATCACCCACCAACCCCCGTCTCACCCTCAAGCTCTTGGTTTTATCATTGACGAGTAAAACCCCGCGTTTTGTTCATTGTCACTGACCAACATTTTGTCCACGTGTCGAAATCTTACCCGTCCGATGATCTGATAATCCAACGGCCACGTGCAATTTTCAACTAACCCGTCGGCCTACTCACCAACCACTCAATGTTACATTGCTCTCTCCTATATAAATAAGCCAATTTTGGTGAACCATCTCAGGAATATTTTCGCTCTCACAAAGCTTGAAAATTTCCGCAACACTATTTTTTTTTTCTATTTTTCGTCTCATTGTTTTTTAATCTCTAGCCATTTCATGCACTGTTGATCGGTTTTTATCATCTGGGTCATTGAGAAAATTTGACATTAAATTCTCCAAGAGTTTTTAGTGTGCTGTATCCATTTTCTTTCTAAAAAAAAAATGGAGTATTGCAATGGAAATGGTTCATCAGTTAACTCTTGCAAGAGCAGTGACCCATTGAACTGGGGTTTAGCTGCTGAGGGGCTCAAAGGGAGCCACCTTGATGAGGTGAAGCGCATGGTTGATGAGTTTCGTAAGCCAGTGGTTAGGCTAGGGGGTAAGAGCTTGACCATAGCTCAAGTGGCTGCAATTGCTAGCCAAGATGGTGCGATCAAGGTGGAGCTAGCTGAGGAAGCTCGGGCTGGGGTTAAGGCCAGCAGTGATTGGGTCATGGACAGCATGGACAAAGGCAAGGACAGTTATGGTGTCACCACTGGTTTTGGTGCAACCTCGCATAGGAGGACCAAGCAAGGTGGAGCCCTTCAAAGAGAGCTTATTAGGTAATTTTTTTAAACTATGTGATTGACTATATTTGATTAACCTTTTTTTTTTTTTTTTTTTTTTTTTTCTTTTATTGTTGTTGTTGAGAATTTAAAGTTCTATCATTTTAATGCCCCTGCTACAAGTAAACATGACTAAACCAGCCACCTATATTTAATTTTCTATACCTTTAGCTAAGATTAAGTTTAGGCAACGGGCCTATTTGGTAAGCCATTTCAAATACAGAACTACACATTTTAAACAATACTACACACATTTTCATATACTTTTTTACTCACATGTATATTAAAAACACTCAAATAAACATAAATCAAATTACTCTCTCAAATACCCACGTCTTTCCTTATCTTCTTTTCATTAATGGGGGCATGACTTTAGTGTTTTACATTAAATACAGATTTAATTCGTCAGAAATATGGGGTAATTATACAATTTTTTCGGAGTACCATAAATACATATCTCGCTTTCACATAATTGTAGGTCCTACTAATTAAATTCATAGTGGGACCTACAATTTATGTAAGAAAGAAAGAATACGTATTTATAATACTTCTGGAGTATTTAATAATTTCCCAAAATATGGTTATGAAAACCTTATGAAAAGTGTAATATATATATATATATATAAAATTTTTTTTTGGTAATAATATATATATATATATAAAATTAAAAGATTAGGTGAAACTGATTTATTAGATTATTATGAGACGGTTTCATAGTTTTTGGTGTGTGTAGGGGGGCATCAACCTCAAGTCACGCACACACGGAATTGTTTCCTTCTTTCTTGTTATCAGTTTTAACGGGCCTTCGAATAGGTGTGGTGTCGTGTGTGCGTCGCATGAAGTCACAAACACACGGAACAGTTCCTTGTTTTTAGTGACTTTTTGCATAAGAAAAAATGGTAGTAACACTATAAATGACACAACTTTTATTACAATTCGGTCAATATCTCAGAATTATGGACCCACATGAATTTATAGTAATTTTTTTTAATTACTCACATCTCATATAGTTATATGAACAATATGTGACAAAAGTTGTATCATTTGTTGTGGTCATAACATTTTTAATAAAGACTAATAATAAAATGCGGTAATAACTTTAATTGGTCTAGGTAATTTATAAGAGTAATGCTAAAATAAAAAATTATAAAAATTTATTATTTTCACAATAAATTAAGTTGGTGAGTTTTTATCGGTCCTTATCACAAGAAAAGTACTTGTCAGCGTCATTGGTTCATGGTTCATGCTCTGCCACTCACTCTTTGTTGTATTAAATTTTACTTTATTTTATTTTTGCTTCCTTGATAGACAATCTTGCTGCCACTTACATGGTATAGCGTGTAGACCTGGCATATATAATAATCTTATTATCAAAATTAATAGTGTATCATACTAAAAGCACGACTATAAGTTTTAAATAATTTAAAAAAAAAATCGATATGGTAAACTATTTGATTGGCTTAATTTATACAGAAAGGTTGAAATGTTGAATGTTTCTGTCAGATATATTCAAATCTAAGGAAGTTGCCTGAATACATCAATAATATAAATTTTAAAAGTTAATAATGTAAAATATATAGCCGATTGGAATGATTCGATTTCTTATATAAATAAACGAGTTAGGTACAAAATTCGAGGTTTGATATTCATTAGAAATGATTACTTGTTCCATGGATACAAAAAATTATTTTTAAATATAGTGACTTCATAAGAAATGATTGAATTTCTTTATGGTTATTAGATTTCATTTTTCAAGAAAATGAAATACTCCTTGAGTCTTGACATGTTCAATTCATAAAGAAAGCAAGTGTGTAATTTGGATTTCTTTCTTGGTTTTTTAAAAAAATTTATTTTGCCTCTTTCGTGACCAAACTACCTTGATTTAAATACAAATAGGTAAAGAGAACTTTCGCAATAAATTGACTTAACAATCACATATTCACACTGGTGCTTGTGACTATTATAATGTCTAGAAAAAAGAAGAAGCATGGTCGGTAAGTAGTACTATTGTACGAGTGAACGTGAAGTCTTAGAAGTTAGAATAAAAGAACTTTTGAACCTGTACATAATAAAGAATGATTACGACCCAACTTTTACACCTTGAATTGGGGTGTTAAAATTTTCTTTTGAAATGTGATTTAAATATATATTTTTAATTATTTTAAAAAGATATAGGAGAAAAGGTATGTGGGGAAAAAAGTTGAGGCAAATTGAGCCACGTATGTGATAATATATAACTAAATAATGAAATGACTGATTTTTTATTCAGCAAAAATAAAATAAAATATATGGCTGATTTTTTTTTTTTTTAAATGAAAATAATTCCTTGTTATATAGCTTTCAGCTTTATCATATGCATAGCCATCAATACTATGTATAGCCGATATTCTAGGTGTATGGTTGTATTATTGTACCAATCTGAGATGGACAATAAAGCTATCAATCCCATCTGTACCTGAAGTAGTCCAACTGTGCCAACACTGAGGTCCATATGTGATAGAAACATGAAAATAATTTTGAAACTTCTTTCACTTCAAAAAAGAAAAAGAGTTATTAGGGATATATTTATTTATTGGTGAAAGGGATATGTTAATTGTTTTGAAAGGTTCCACTCCTCGTCTGCCAAAGCCAAACAAATTTATAAATTCCTAGAATTTTTTTTTATTTGGGAAAATGATGTGCCTTTGAAAATTAACTTCTGAATTTCTGATGACAAAGAAACATTAATTAAATATGTCCCTTATCTTGTAATATTCTTCCATACGCGTATTTGAAGTTTAGTTTTCTAACAAGCATAGAATCAGTCTTTCATTTTATGCTCTCATCCTTAGCTGTTATGTGCAGGCTTCTTTTAACATATTAGTATGCAAATCTCCAAATTGGACAAAATTTGGTCCGCACAAGATTATTAGTATATATTAATAAGAATGAAATTTAATAAATTGAACTTGACATTTCTTACAAATGATAGTTGAACTAGTTTGGCATTAGAAAATTAAGTCTGCATATGTTGTCAATTCTTGCTGCCCTCATGTGCCCAAGTCAATGCTACTCATAATTAATAACATATTCAGCCAAAAAAAGAAGAAGATAATTAATAACATAAGCATACTTTTTTAATAAGAGTCTTGGCTGGAGATCCAAGATTCATTCTCATTTACTTTAATAATATTAAGATAAAGTACAGTTGCAACATATATTGACTCTTTTTTAGTATTTCCTTAAATTTCACAAAGTCAATATGGACTGGACTAAGAAACAGCTACTACCTTAAAATGATCAGTATAATTGAGCTAAGGAAGTCCAACCAAATTTATTTAAGATAAATAATAGTAATAATTATAATGAAATGATTCTTCACAAGTCATAATGCCCCTATGCATAATTTGTATGTTCATGTGCTCATCAATCTTTGCTAATATGTTTTTCATGGAAATTTTGTTGCGCACAGATTCTTGAATGCTGGAATCTTTGGCAATGGAACTGAATCATGCCACACATTACCTCACACGGCGACTCGTGCCGCTATGTTGGTGAGGATCAACACCCTCCTCCAAGGTTACTCAGGCATCAGATTTGAAATCATGGAAGCCATCACCAAGTTTCTCAACCACAACATTACTCCATGCTTGCCACTCCGTGGTACCATTACTGCATCGGGCGACCTGGTTCCTCTATCTTACATTGCTGGGCTTTTAACAGGCAGACCCAATTCCAAGGCTGTTGGGCCTAATGGAGAGTCCCTAGACGCTACCAAGGCCTTTGAATTAGCAGGGATTGATGGTGGGTTTTTTGAATTACAACCCAAAGAGGGTCTAGCACTAGTAAATGGAACTGCAGTTGGGTCTGGCCTAGCTTCCATGGTTCTTTTTGAGGCCAACATACAAGCTGTTTTTGCTGTAGTTTTATCCGCAATTTTTGCCGAAGTGATGCAAGGAAAGCCCGAATTTACAGACAACTTGACACATAAATTGAAGCACCATCCTGGCCAGATTGAGGCAGCAGCTATAATGGAACACATTTTAGATGGAAGTGCTTATATTAAAGCAGCCCAAAAGTTGCATGAGGTTGATCCTCTTCAGAAGCCTAAACAAGATCGTTATGCTCTTAGAACCTCTCCACAATGGCTTGGCCCACAAATTGAGGTTATCAGGACAGCAAACAAGATGATTGAGAGGGAGATTAACTCAGTGAATGATAACCCATTGATTGATGTTGCAAGGAACAAGGCTCTACATGGTGGTAACTTCCAAGGGACCCCAATTGGTGTTTCTATGGATAACACACGTCTAGCCATTGCTTCAGTTGGCAAACTAATGTTTGCTCAATTTTCAGAGCTTGTCAATGACTTTTACAACAATGGATTACCTTCAAATCTCACAGCAAGCCGCAATCCAAGTTTGGATTATGGTTTCAAAGGTGCAGAAATTGCAATGGCCTCTTACTGCTCAGAACTCCAATTCTTAGCCAATCCTGTCACCAACCATGTCCAAAGTGCTGAGCAGCATAACCAAGATGTAAACTCTTTGGGGTTGATTTCCTCAAGAAAGACAGCTGAGGCTGTGGACATATTGAAGCTCATGTCGACCACTTTCTTAGTTGCATTGTGCCAAGCTGTTGATTTAAGGCATATGGAGGAGAACTTGAAGAACACTGTCAAGAACACAGTCAGTCAAGTGGCCAAAAGAGTCCTAACCATGGGCTCAAATGGTGAGCTTCACCCATCCAGGTTCTGTGAAAAAGACTTGCTCAAGGTTGTTGACAGAGAGTACGTTTTTGCATACATTGATGACCCCTGCAGTGCAACCTATCCATTAATGCAAAAGCTAAGGCAAGTCCTGGTTGAGCATGCTTTGAACAACGGTGACAAAGAGACCAACTTGAGCACTTCAATTTTCCAAAAGATTGGAGCTTTTGAGGAGGAGCTCAAGACCCTTTTGCCCAAAGAAGCAGAGAGTGCAAGGATAGAAATTGAGAATGGGAAAGCAGCAATTCCTAACCCAATTAAGGAGTGCAGGTCGTACCCACTATACAGGTTTGTGAGAGAAGAACTGGGAACAAGTTTACTAACTGGTGAGAGAATTCGATCACCTGGTGAAGAATTCGATAAGGTATTCTCAGCAATGTGCGCAGGGAAGTTGATTGATCCTTTGCTGGATTGTCTGAAGGAGTGGAATGGTGCTCCTCTTCCTATAAATTAAGATTGCTTTAATTTGTTACATTAAAATTGTTATTGTTTCGATCGTTTTTTTTTTAATAGCTTATCTGGCATATGTAATATCAAACTGTCTATGCTAGCCGTTTGTTTTTTTGTTATTATATAATAATATTTGTGTGTACTTTTGAGTTCAGTAAAAGTGTACAACAATGGAGAGCTTTAAGCCCTCCAAAAAGCTTCATGAAAAAAAGTAATTTGTTGTTGTTTTTTTTTTTATTTCTACTATTAATCTTGGCGTGTGTGCGTGAGGTATTAGTTTTCTAATTTCCATGGTGGCACAATGCACATACAATATTTCTTACCATATTTAGAGTGGCATCAATGCCAGAACATCCTCAGTTAAGCCCACATTTCTTGAAATACTTAAATTCTGAATCTCTGATCATGTGTTTGCTTTGACAAAGCTTGGATTTTATTCTCCCACTCATTTTTCTATAAGGCAAAGATATTGAAGAGCTCATAAAGCCTCGGTAATGGAATTCGGGTTTGTAATTTATTTATTTATTTATTTATTTTTTTTGAGAACTATCGAGTGTGTTTGAATTTGAGTGATTTGTGAGCATTGGTTGTGAAAATTTGGTTGAGAGCTGTTATAATCCATATTAACAAATGAATTTTGTTGGTGTTGTTAGACTTGAAGTTTGCCAAACCACATTAAATTTGTATCTCGTGGTGCTTGCCCTTTTATTATTTTGCATGTGTTGCACAAAACTAAACATAACATCCAAAAATTCACACTTTTTTTTATATAGTTGTAGAAATTAAACAAACCATTTATGTAACAGGAGAATAAAGGATGCAATACAGTGACCAGGTATTCTCATTTCTAATTTGTCCAAAAATCTTTGTGATTCATGATGATCTTGAAGGCAGTGAGTGATAAATTCTATAGCCAGGTCACATCAAGGCAAACTGGTGAAATACTCAATTATACAACTTCATCTTCCTTGGAGGTTTCTTTTTGGGTTTTTCCTATGAGTTTATGGTCTCTACGGAATCCATCATTTGGATTTTGCTGTTACAACCTGACAGACATCGCATGCTATTGCTTCCAAACTCCAACCAATCAGAGGAATCAATGTGCTTAATTATGTGCCTCTTTGGTGCGGAACTAGGCAGAGGAATATGTTCTTTTCTTTTCCCCACCCTTGAAATGCAGTTTGTTACTTACTAAAGTTATTATTGATTTTGACATTTTCAAAAGTTTGCCTTTATTTTGCATCGGTTTACATTGCCTTCAAACTAAAATTCACTATAGTGCGTTTGGCCTTGATTATTTTTGCCAGTTTATTTTACTATTCGGTTTATTTTTACTATTATTCATGGGTCTCACTGCACTTTTTAGTACTATTTATGGGTCACATTGTATTATTTCAGCTAATTTTTACTTTTACTTACAGTACTTTCAGAAAAAAGTTTTTAGTTTCAGTTAAATAAGTTGTTCCCAAACAGACATTTAAGTGTGCGTTTGGCTCCAGTTTAAAAAGCTAGCTTATTTTACTATTCAGCTTCTTTTTACTACTATTCATTGGCCCCACTGCACTTTTTGGTACTATTTATGGGTCTCACTGTACAATTTCAGCTAATTTTTACTTTTATTTATAGTACTTTCAGTAAAAAATTTTCAGTTTTAACAAAATAAGCGGATCCTAAACAGATCATGCCCTTACACTCTAATTGGAAAGATGAAAATCTTGCTCATAAAAAAAAAAATAAATAAATAAAAATCTTGAGGGAATAAAAAAGAAAAAGAAATAAAAGGATAGAAAATAAAGTATTATTATATCATTATTATTAAAAGTAAAAGGAGGGAAAATGGGGTTCATTTTGAGGTTTTATTTATTTATTTATTTATTAGTGCCATTTTCCTCTTTTCTTCCCAATTTCGATTGAAAAAAAAAAATGGTGAGTTAAACGGAAAATTCCATCCAGCCCATTTCTCTTTCCTCCCTTTTTCACCTCAACTAAACAATTGATCGTTTTTTTCCCTCTTCCATTTCCTACCCACTTTTCACACATCTCCCTTATCACCTTAAACAAACATGGCATTAAAGTTTTGGGTTTTTTCATTTTGGCAATTTATGTTTGAAAATTTTTATTTTGTACCTTCAGGTTTGATTCAATTTTTTGTTTAATCCTTCATGCTTGATTAAGTTTTCTATTTGGATTTCATGAAAATGAAAATTTTGAAACATAAAGCGCCAATATGAAAATAATTTCAAATTTTAAGGGCTAAAAATGTACTTTGGTCTTACCTTAATGAACTTTAAAAAAAAAAAAACAAAAAAGAACAGAGAAATTAAACAAAGTTAAAAAAATATTGGCAAGATCATTATCAATGGGAAAAAAAAAAATTCATTTATAGTGAAACCTTGTGATGCGCTTATATTGTTATACACATGGAACTCTTGCAAGTAGTTGTAAAAGTTTACCGTCATGTTAATGTATATTGCATATATAGCTAAAAATCAATATTTGTAGAAATAAGTGTCTCATTAATTGCCAAATTTCAAATAATGACAAAGTTAGATATGGCTCATGCGCTCATCCACTAGCCAAATTCCCAGTGTGGATCGGCTCATGCTCTCTCCAATATTGATGTGACATTTACAATTACAAACTAAAATCATATTATATTATGTTACTATTAGACTACTCATATTCAAAATAGGAAATGTTAGGCATTTGTTATCTGACTTTCTTAATGACAAATACATTTTGTTTTCTTTTAAAAAAAAAAATTCATGTGAAAAATACAGTCAATCTAATCCGACCCGCAGCCTAATTGACCTAACTCGTTTCCAACTCGCTTAAAATAACTCATTTATAATGAAACCTTGTGATATGCTTATATTGTTATACACATGGAACTCTTGCAAGTAGTTGTAAAAGTTTACCATCATGTTAATGTATATTGCATATATAGCAAACAATCAATAGTTGTAGAAATAGGTGTCTCGTTAACAGCCAAATTTCAAATAATGAGGAAGTCAGATATGGCTCATGCGCTCATCCACTGGCCAAATTCCCAGTGTGGATGGGCTCGTGCTTTGTCCAATATTGATGTGACATTTACAATTACAAACTAAAATTGTATTATATTATGTTACTATTAGACTGCTCAAATTCAAAATAGGAAAGGTTAGGCATTTGTTGTCTGACTTTCTTAATGGCAAATTCGTTTTGTTTTCTTTTAAAAAAAATTTCATGTGAAAAATACAGGATAATCTAATTCGAACCGCAGCCTAATTGACCTAATTTGTTTCCAACCCACTTAAAATAACTCATTTATAGTGAAACCTTGTGATGTGCTTATATTGTTATACACATGGAACTCTTGCAAGTAGTTGTAAAAGTTTACCATCATGTTAATGTATATTGCATATATAGCAAACAATCAATAGTTGTAGAAATAGGTGTCTCATTAACAGCCAAATTTCAAATAATGAGGAAGTTAGATATGGCTCATGCGCTCATCCACTGGTAAATTCCCAGTGTGGATGGGCTCATGCTTTGTCCAATATTGATGTGACATTTACAATTACAAACTAAAATCGTATTATATTATGTTACTATTAGACTTCTCACATTCAAAATAGGAAAGGTTAGGCATTTGTTGTCTGACTTTCTTAATGGCAAATACTTTTTTTTTTTTTTTTTTTTTTAATTTCATGTGAAAAATACAGGTCAATCTAATTCGACCCGCATCCTAATTGACCTAACTCGTTTCCTACCCACTTAAAATAACTCATTTTTTACCTAAACCTGTTTTGCCCTGCAACTTGTTTTGACTCGACTTGACCTGCCTATTTGCCACGTTTACTAACACCTTCTCACTTTGTAAACTAATCCCCGAAGCAAGATCTCGGGTTTTATATATGGTGCTTTATCCAATACTTGTAATTTCTTTAGATTGTAACTAAGACCAAAGCCTCGTACTTTCTTTAGACGGTAACCAGGACACAAAGCGATGTAATTGCTATCAAATGTCACTTTCATGCAATATTTAATGAAAATTTCAATTGCTTAGTTTGCATTTTAGTTTTTCTCATTTTTTAAAAAATTAAAAATAAGTCGCGACATCACAAAAATTTCCTCCAAAGAGATTCCACGAGTCTCTTTGGAAAGCAACCAGTTTTTTTCTCAATCTCTCACATGTTTTTATTTTTTATTTGATGAATTCTCTCAAATGTTTAAAACAAAACATGACATCATTCTTGATATTATCTAACATCACAACAAATAGAAAAGATATAAGAAAAAGATGATATATATATATATATATATATGTATGTATGTTTGTATGTACATATATGGACACACACACAAGATGTCAAGAAAGAGCTGTGATTTGATTTCCGCTCCATGTTGGATATGCTCTGAGGCTACTGGGTCATTTCATTTCATAAACATCTTTAACATCCACTTAGATTTGGATTGTTTTAGATAATCCTCACAGTTTATCAAAGGTATTTGGGCCGAACATAAACAAGGAAAATAGATTTGGCCCACTGAAATGCAAGTGTATAAGGCCTTCACTCTAAATCCTAACATTGAAACAAAGGCTATTGTCTCCCCAAGCTATGAAGTATGGGAAATTTATTTATTTATTTTTAAATCTTTTTATATGCAAGTCCAAATTTCTTTTTGTCTCTTGTTTCTTTTCTTAATACATGTGTACAGTCAAACAGTAATATATTATAAAATTATGTACAATTACTATTTCTTTAAGAAAAAAAAAACACACACACAATACTGCAAAATAATCTGAGGTAAAAAAAAAAAAAAACAATAATAAACATAAAAATATAACCACAAAGTCAATTTATTCAGGGGAAAAAGAAAAGGAATACAACCACAAAGATTCAAGAAAAAAAATATATACAACCATATAGCTCATTCTATCACCATGGATTAGGAGTAATCCAAAAAGGTAGTGGATCAAACTTCTCCAAATCATAATTGTAAAATGGCCTAATCTCTTCATCATCTAAATTGAACAATCCAAAATCATGGCCACGATACAAGTAGTCCACGTCCACGTCCATCTCAAACCATCGATCATCCGTGAAATAAATTGAATTTGATATGCACTCTGAAAAATCATGACTGGACAATGACATCGACTGATTCCCGCCCAAAAACACAATTTGATCCTTCAAAGACTCCACCTTTTCCAACGTTTTCTTACTCAAATCTAACTCATAGACACAAAACAGCTTTGTATGGTATGGACAAACCAAATGTTGTGTGTCACTGGAACCGAGTAAGATTCATCAACAACATCTCCTTTTGCATTTACAAAATTTCCAATGGTGCATTGGATGATCAAGAAGTCACTTGATGTCTTCACAAAATACAACTGAGTTGAAACTTTGTCTCTGGGAAGTTTACTATCAACATGTTTCAGTGGTGTTGTTGAAGGTTCAATGCTCAAAATTTTCGTTGGAAGAGCATTCTGAAACTCCCACACTTCCACTGAACAATTGTATCTTAATGCGTAAAGCCGATTATCATGGCATATAATGTCATAGTAGCCTCGATTTTCACCCACAAAGTTGGTTCACGTTGTGTATCCTTGCTTAAAGAATGCAAGGCTTGAGAGAGTGCCATAGATCATCACCACCGCCCCAAAGTTGTTGGAATGTGATGGGTCTGCAAACAAGATAGCTTTGCTGATAAAATCCTTCTTAAATTGGGCAAATTTGGACCTATCAATTGGGTTGAAGAATTCAATAGGAATCAATGGGAGTTGAATGTGAACTCTAGAGAAGGGATTAAAGAGAACTGGGTTGGCTTCATCATCCAACATTACTAGCTAGCCGTGACAAGAACCACACACCAAACATCATCACCAAAAGCCTCAAACACATCCTTCATCTTGTAAACCTTCTTTTCTACGAGATTAAAGAAGCGGCATGTTGTAAAGTCGCCTTCTTGGTCGCTAGGAAGCATGAGCCATGGAGTACTTTGAATGCAATGAGGTTCTGCTTGTGATTGTGTAACTATGGATCTCCAGGAAGAACACACAGCTTTGTAGCGAATAGTGTCAACAAAGGGAACCTTTCTTAGGATGAGTCCTAAGAGTTCAGGAGGGAGGTTTGACCATGAACATGCTGATGAAAACTTTGCTTTAGTTTCAGCCTTCTATGCTTTGCTTGAAATTTTCCTTCTTTTTCTAAACCTCTCACCCATGATTGATTTTGTGTTTTATCGACTAAGGATTTCCTATCTGGAGTTTTGCTTTTAATTTGTACTCAAGACTGACTTATTTATAATTGAAAACACTACTGAGCACCGACTTTGTTTTTGGTGTTTTGATACTACTCCTTTTAGCCATAGGAGAAGATGTAGATAGCTTTTTCCGAACCAAAACCCTTGCTTTTCAATTCAATTCAGCTTTATCTCTCTCTCAATTTTAGTTTTACTACTGGAAATCTCTTTGTCAATAAACTGAAATTGCAAGTGGGTCTCGAATATTTTTTGCAAATTATGTTAGATATATTTATGATTAAGTAGGAGAAATCGGTTCTTTTTGGATAGAATATAATTAAATTGTTAGTATTTTGATGGGTTGGAATTATTTATTTATTTATTGAGTTTAATCTGAAATTTAATGGGTCTTAAACAAATTGTGTTAGGTTTTGTTTAGATGATACATGTGTTCTAGTCCTCCTATGTAGCATCTTTGGCTTATTGATAGTGATTGTAATGTCTTGGGATGAAGCTATTTGGGAAGAATGGCTAATGTTTGTGGCTATCTATCTATCTATCTATATATATATATATATATTAATAGGTAAAATTTAGAGAAAGTTCAATAAAAATTTGAAATTATAATACAATTTTGTGCCATATGTCTAAATTTATGTAGGGATCACACTATAATTATTCACTTAAGTTTTTTAATCTTCGTACCAAATGAGTTAATAAGTACAAAATACTAAGAATCTAATATTTCTATATATATATATATATATATTAACAGTTAATGCTCCGAGAAAGTTCAATTAGAATCCAATTTAAATTTATGTAGGGATCACGCTATAATTATCCATTTAAGTTTTTCAATCTTTGTGCTAAGTGAGTTAATGAGTGCAAAATACTAAGAATCTAATATTAATGAACTATAAAATAAAAAAATAAAAAAAACTAATCACATATACTCAATACAAATCATCAAACAACAAAGATAACCACACATTCTATCTTATTAAAAATTAGAAAAAAAAAATGATCATAAGTAGTATTAAATTTGGGTATGAATTGTAATATAAGACTAATTGCATTTACTTTTAAAAGAAAAAATTTGACTAATTATTTATATTTTTATGATAGAAATTGTATTTAAGTTTAAATGTATCTATACATATGTACGTGTTACATGATATTTTTTTTTAATAATTTGACTAATTATATATTTTTATAATAAAAATTGTGTTTAATTTTAAATGCATCAATGCCAATATGTTTGCATGAGTTACGTGCTAGTAAGAATAGAGGATGTCAACATCATAATTTTCAACCACTATCAGCACTTTAATTTTCAATTAGGATAGAAAGTGCTCTTTCAACTGTATAATGTTATAGTGGATTCAGACTAGAATTTAAGAGCATATAAATTCATAGTAAAATTTAGGAATATACTAAATATTATGTATGTCTAATGTCTATGTTACTTTGAAACTGTTGTTTCAGATCCATAAATTTATTAATCAATTTCTGCTAGTCAAATTTGCAGGAACACTAACATGGGTTGTAAAGAATTGTTGAATGCATCAGATTTAGATTGGTTTACTTTTCATTTTTTCCGTGTGTGCTTTCCTTTTTTGATTGATAAAATTATGCATGCACTTAGTGGGTTTTAAACCCATGACCTTACCCTCTCTTTTTGTGTGTTATTCTAAGATTAATGCGTGACATAATAGATGATACAAGTGAAAATTTATGTGGAAGTATTCAAATAAAATAACAGAATTAGTCCTATAGCAGTCATGTATGGTGCTGCTGGTTTAATTTGACAGTGTATGTCCTGTCCTTGTATGGGTTTCCTAATCTTGTTTATCACACACAGTATCATGTGATTGAAAAAGGCTTCACAGTGGCATCTTGTTGCTCTTAAGGGGGTTAGCTATTTGTGTTGGTCTAGTTGTTTGCTTCTATCTTGTTGTTCAGAAAACTACTTGTACATTTGTATTTTGGGTAAATCAGGGATTTGCTACTTTTCACCAGTTTTACTTTTACCTGATTGTGATAGATGAAATGCAGTGGCTTTACTTTTCTGAAAATAAAATTTTGACTACTTTTTAGCATAAGGACTATTATTTATGACATTTTCATACTCAAGATCATTTAATTGAAATTAGCCCCATCACACGCACGTGGGATGAAGGGTTTTTTTTAGTCTAGTGTCATAATTTTCTTTTTAAAAAAAATATTTGGATAAGTTTGTTTTGAAGACATGGATTAATAAGAGTGTATATTATTTTTTAGGTATTTTAAGTGGAGTTGGAGATATATTTTTACCGGGTTGTTCTTAAATTTTTTTTTCTTGTTAAACGTAAGGTTTATGGATATTTTTAAATCACATAAAATCCAGTCCAAAAAGAAAAATCTTCTTATAAATATCACTTAATTGAAATGGAAAAAAAAAAAAAAACACTTAAATCCAGTCCAAAGAGAGGAATCTTCTTATAAATATCACTTAATTGAAATGAAATAGAAGAACACTTGCATCATATTTCAATATTAGAATTTTTTTTTTTTGAGAAAGAGAGTTTCAACCTATGGCATCTGCTCCTGATGATAGCTTTTTATCATCAGACCAAGACACCAATAAGTTTTTGGGGTAGGCGGGAATTGAACCCCACGTCCCTTATTCAACCATCAGAGACTTTATCAGTTGAGCTAACTGGAACCTATCATATTACAATATTAGAATAATCAAGTAGCATTATCACTTTTTGTTGTAACCTATGGTTTCTACTTTATGTAATTGCCTAATTGGTACAAGAGGAAACCGTTTGGAAATTTGAGTTTGTATATTATTGAATTAATGATCATATTTGTATTCCATTACTTGGAGTAAATTTTTAATACCCTTCCATGTCTAATGTCTTCAAGCTTTTCAAGTCTCCTAGGTCCATTTACACGTATCCAAAATTCATGTAGTAGCCCACAATATTATTGGTTTTGCAAACCTTATTAAATATAATAATACTAGTATGCTGATATTAGACGTAGTGACCAGGAGAAACTCCTACAAGACAATTTCATGTAACTCAAACTGGTGGTTAGAAACCCACTTCTTAGCAAGGTAACTTTTTTGACCCATTTAAATTAAGATCAACTTCACCATTTCAATGTTTTGTCACTCACATCATTGTCTATCTTCAATTGGGATGAAATTTGCAACTTCTCAGAATCTGAAATTGAATCTCGCTTAAAAATTTTCACTAATGATTAAGGAAATCTGATAATGAGTAGGTCTCAGCATGGTTTTGAAACCCAGACCAGACTGGGTGGTCTGATCGGGAAAACCGAGAACCGGACTGAAATCTGGTTTTTTAAGCATAGAGAACCGAGTATACATGAGTTCTGAGAGAATCGAATGAATCGAAGTTCAACTGAGAAAACCGGACGAACTATAGCAATGTTTTTTCGGAGTTCAACTGAGAAAACCGGACGAACTGTAGCAATGTTTTGTCACTCACATCATTGTCTATCTTCAATTGGGATGAAATTTGCAACTTCTTAGAATCTGAAATGTTTTGTCACTCACATCATTGTCTATCTTCAATTGGGATGAAATTTGCAACTTCTTAGAATCTGAAATTGAATCTCGCTTAAAAATTTTCACTAATGATTAAGGAAATTTGATAATGAGTAGGTCTTAGCATGGTTTTGAAACCTAGACCGGACCGGGTGGTCCAACCAGAAAAATTGGGAATCATTCGAACCTAAGCTCTCACACCTTGTAAGCAAGATTGAAGCCATGACCAACAGACCAAGTGCTCTTCTTGGGAGCTAATATGCAATATTATTAAATTTATATTAAATTTACATGATTTATAGTTTCTAAACTTTTATATCATTTTTCTCAACATATTAGATATTACTAAATTAACTTTTTATTTAAGAATAATACCTATGCAATTTATGAATTTATTTTAAAAGTCATTTTTAGTTAATTGAAATGATTTCTCTTAAAGGATTATTATGAAAATTTCTTTTTATGCTTATTTATGTTGTACTATTTTTTATTAACCTTATAATGTACTATTTTATGTATTTTGTTTCAATTTTTAAGATATTTTTAGTAAATTTTGCTAATATTTACAAATTTAATATATTTATCTATATTTAAATAATTATTAAATTAATTATGACGTTATTACGATTCGACCCTTGTTCAACTTCGATTCGACCTTAAAAACGTTGAACCTCTCCCTTTTACGGTTCAATGAACGGTTCAAGTTTCAAAATCTTGGGTCTTAGTAGATCAGTTTACTTGCCAATTTCGTGTATCCTAAGATTGACTTTCAAGCATCTCACTTTTAAATAGTTCTATACATTGTATGTCAAAGAGTTGTAAACAATTGTACCAAAAAAGTGTACTAAGTTGTATATCAAAGAGTTATAAACTACTGTACATTGTATATCAAAGAGTTATAAACTATGGAAAATGTTAACCAATGCCCTTAGAGCATTAGCATCTGGTTTCTACAAAATATCTAATTTTACAATCTCAAAAGTTACTTTATCTATTATACCATGCTATTTTACAACATACCTAACATCCCAACTGTTATATTCCTATAGAATACATTAAATTAATATATTTACACCATAAAATATATAACCCAAAACAATAAAAAACAGTATGTTAATTTTGTGGTGAGTCGGGGAGAGAGAGAAAGAGGAAGATGCTTTTGAGGTGAATGAATAAAAAACATTACCATCATAAATTTAGGATAGTACTGTAGCACAATTGCAAGATTGGGTAATGGGCTTTTTTTTACACTTTGATGCTAAAATATAGCATATTATAGTATACGCAAGACCGAGTTTTATGAACTATTTTTAGAAATATTTTATTGAGAAAATGATGAAATAATAAATACTTCCACCGTCCCACTTTTTTTGCTTTCTATTCCATTTTGAGATGTCACAAAATATTGTTCTGTTTCTAAAAATAAAATTCATTAATTTACTAATGTTCCTATTATACCCTTATTAATTTATTAATTCAATTTTTTGATAAATTTTTTTAAAGATAGTTTTGAAAACTTATGCATTTTTAAAAGATAGACAAGACAATAAATGATTTTTTTTAAAAAATTTGATTTTTCAAACAGAACAAAAAAAGTGGGACGAAAGTAATATTGTTGATAATTTTTTATATCTTTTATAAAAATAATGTCAAAACTTTCCTATTATAATCTATTAACAATTATACTAAAGTCATATGTTAATATGACCCAAAATCTATATAAGTTTACTAACTTATAAACTAGTGTACTAAATAAGTGGGAACTTCGAAGAGGAGCAACAAGTCAAAAACTTCGAGCTAAGGCATACAAAAGATCTTTCTCAAAAAAAAAAAAAAAAAAAGGCATACAAAAGATGGCGCCATCATAGTTGGTGGGGTTGGTGATTTTGTATTTTTTTGACATCTCACTCACCTCGAAATTCATTTTTGATTTATTTTTTAAAGTTAAAATTTGTTAAGTATATACTACCTTATCCCTGTTATATCTTCTACCTCTATTGGAAAATGAAAAAGAATACTGTAGTGTTATCATTTTTTTTTTTTAATGGGAATCAAACTTTTTTTTAATTAATAAAATATTAATTATTATAAAAAAAAAAATGCAGACATAGGACATTCTTTCATAGAATACCCCCTTTTCTTTATTAATGTTAAAAAAAAATATAAATATCAAAATATTTTAAATCTATAATATCCATTTATGATAATTTTTTTTTATCTTTTAATATAAAATTTTGAGTTTTCTATCTTTCAATAAATAAATAAAAAAACAACAATTGAGCTTTTTTTTTTTTTTTTTGAGAGAATACAGATTACAAACTGCAGAGTACACATGTAATGCAAGAAAAGATTGTGAAAGAGTCCGGTCGGTGGGGGTTGGTGACTAGGGTGACATCTCACCTCCAAACTTCTTTACAGGATAAATACCCAACTCAAAACCTAACCTTAATAGCCCCTTTCATATTTCAATCTCATACTATCAATCATTCATTTCTCTCTCTGTTTTTTGTCGTTCAATCTCAAATCTAGTTCAATAGCGTCCGAGGGAATCCTGTTGGGTATGGGGAACCCCCTTCTTGACATCTCAGCTGTGGTGGACGAGCAGTTCTTGAAAAAGTGAGTCTCTTTTGTCTTGTTTTTCTCTACACTCTCTGTTTGGTTGCCCAGAAAAAAAAAAGTTGGAATATTTGATAAAAATGAAACCTTTATGACATATATTGATGTTTGGAATGTTAACAGTGTTTTGGTGTACTATCTTTGCTTGTTAATGGGTAATTGTTTGTTTGCTTGTAGTATTCTGGTGAATCTCATGTATTGCTTGCACTTCTATTTTTATTGGTATATGTAGGTTTATGGGGGTGGGGTGGCATAGATCTGAATACCCTTTTTCTGGATTTGGTTGCAGCGATAGATCTATACATTTTCTTTGATGCTAAATGTGATTTGGTTTGTTGGGTTGCCCAATAATGTGGATGATACTGATTGTCATTATATTAGTTCCCCAAATATGAAATTAATTGAAAATCAACCTAATAAGAATCACGCTAAGATTTTATTTCCTGGATTTGACAGTGGACATTGTACCACTTCATTTAAAATTTTAAAAATTTGATACTTTCAAAAAAAAAAAATGATGTGACATGGGATATACCTTTAGATTTGTAATGTTTAATCAAAACCATCATATGAATTCATTCAAATGGAGAAGATCCTTTTCCCATTTTGAAAGCTGACTGGTAATTGAATCTGTTTCACTATAATGAGTTCCTATTTCAATCTCATACTATCTATCATTCACATCTCCCTCTGTTTTTTCTCGTTCAATCTCAAATCTAGATCAATGGCGTACAAGGGAATCCTGTTGGGTACGGGGAACCTCCTTCTTGACATCTCAGCTGTGGTGGACGAGCAGGTCTTGAAAAAGTGAGTCTCTTTTATCTTGTTTCTCTCTACACTCTCTCCTTTCCTATTTCAATCTCATACTATCTATCATTCACATCTCTCTCTGTTTTTTCTCGTTCAATCTCAAATCTAGTTCAATGGTGGACGGGGGAATCCTGTTGGTTATGGCGAACCTCCTTCTTGACATCTCAGCTGTGGTGGACGAGCAGTTCTTGAAAAAGTGAGTCTCTTTTATCTTGTTTTTCTCTACACTCTCTCCTTTCCTATTTCAATCTCATACTATCTATCATTCACATCTCTCTCTGTTTTTTCTCATTCAATCTCAAATCTAGTTCAAGGGCGTACAAGGGAATCCTGTTGGGTATGGGGAACCTCCTTGACATCTCAGCTGTGGTGGACGAGCAGTTCTTGAAAAAGTGAGTCTCTTTTATCTTGTTTTTCTCTACACTCTCTCCTTTCCTATTTCAATCTCATACCATCTATCATTCACATCTCTCTCTGTTTTTTCTCGTTCAGTCTCAAATCTAGTTCAACGGCGTACGAGGGAATCCTGTTGGGTATGGGGAATCTCCTTCTTGACATCTCAGCTGTGGTGGACGAGCAGTTCTTGAAAAAGTGAGTCTCTTTTATCTTGTTTTTCTCTACACTCTCTCCTTTCCTATTTCAATCTCATACTATCTATCATTCACATCTCTCTCGGTTTTTTCTCGTTCAGTCTCAAATCTAGTTCAACGGTGTACAAGGGAATCCTGTTGGGTATGAGGAACCTCCTTCTTGACATCTCAGCAGTGGTGGACGAGCAGTTCTTGAAAAAGTGAGTCTCTTTTATCTTGTTTTTCTCTACACTCTCTCCTTTCCTATTTCAATCTCATACTATCTATCATTCACATCTCTCTCTGTTTTTTCTCGTTCAGTCTCAAATCTAGTTCAATGGTGTATAAGGGAATCCAGTTGGGTATGAGTAACCTCCTTCTTGACATCTCAGCAGTGGTGGACGAGCAGTTCTTGAAAAAGTGAGTCTCTTTTATCTTGTTTTTCTCTACACTCTCTCCTTTCCTATTTCAATCTCATACTATCTATCATTCACATCTCTCTCTGTTTTTTCTCGTTCAATCTCAAATCTAGTTTAAGGGCGTATAAGGGAATCCAGTTGGGTATGAGTAACCTCCTTCTTGACATCTCAGCTGTGGTGGACGAGCAGTCCTTGAAAAAGTGAGTCTCTTTTATCTTGTTTTTCTCTACACTCTGTTTGGTTGCCCAGAAAAAAAAAAAAGCTGGAATGTTTGATAAAAATGAAACCTTTATGACATATATTGATGTTTGGAATGTTAACAGTGTTTTGGTGTACTATCTGTGCTTGTTAATGGGTAATTGTTTGTTTGCTTGTAGTATTCTGGTGAATCTCATGTATTGCTTGCACTTCTATTTTTATTGGTATATGTAGGTTTATGGGGGGTGGGGAGGCATAGATCTGAATACCCTTTTTCTGGATTTGGTTGCAGTGATAGATCTATACATTTTCTTTGATGCTAAATGTGATTTGGTTTGTTGGGTTGCCCAATAATGTGGATGATACTGATTGTCATTATATTAGTTCCCCAAATATGAAATTAATTGAAAATCAACCTAATAAGAATCATGCTAAGATTTTTATTTCCTGGATTTGACAGTGTACATTGTACCACTTCATTTAAAATTTTAAAAATTTGATACTTTTTTTTTTTAAATGATGTGACATGGGGTATACCTTTAGATTTGTAATATTTAATCAAAACCATTATATGAATTCATTCAAATGGAGAAGATCCTTTTCCCATTTTGAAAGCTGACTGGTAATTGAATCTGTTTCACTATAATGAGTTCCCAAGCGAGGATCTGCTTTTTGATATCTTCCTTTAGTGAATAGTGCATGTAACTTGCATTGAAGTAAATTTCATATGAGATACTAGATGGTGATGTTGCATTTTATCAGGCATTAATTATTAGTATTAGTTTTAAAAAATTTACATAATTGATGATAGAGGAGAAGAGTTTTTCAAAAAGATTTGTTTAAAGTGTGCCTTGAAGTAATATATCAAATGCTTTCATGGAGATCTTTTGGAATTGTGTCCTTCCACTTCCACTAAATGTCTTTATAAAAAATAAAACACGCGCACAAAAAGTCTTGTTAGAACTTTGGAAGTTTGTAGAACACGTGCACAAGAAAATTTCAAAAAAACAAAACAAAATCCCCAAATGTAATAAATGCGGTCTACAATAATCTATAAATATTAGTCTTGGGGTCATGCCAATCAGACCAACAACAAACACATTCAACCACAACTTTTACATTTTTCTTGTTTTTCTTTCTAACCCAAGAAAATCTCAAAAAAACAAAACAAAATCCCCAAATGTAATAAATGCGGTCTACAATAGTCTATAGATATTATTATTGCGTGGACCCACCAGTGAGTGAGCACCACCCTTAGTCTTGTTCATGCCAATTAGACCAACAACAAACACATCCAACCACATCTTTTATTACATTTTTCTTGTTTTTCTTTCTAACCCCTAAATTACACTAAAGAAAAAGAAGGTCCTCTTGCTTTAACTCTTTAGATTTGTTTTGCTGTACCTGGATTTCAATACAAGTACAACACCCTTAGTCTTGAAGTGTATCTCTCTCGTGTTTGGTCCTATTGGATTTAACTATACAGTTCAGCAGGGCAATTTATCTAATGTTTAATGATGTCCAGTTCAGCAGATATGGGTGGAACAAGGAAGGGGAAAAGGATTGATTCAGATTCTGATGCTGCATACTATGAGTCAACCTTAAAGAACTGGTTGGGGGAGAACACAAATAACTGGTCAAAAACTTATGAAGCCTGGGGTGCATATCGTCCGCGGCACAGCGCACGTAAGCTAATCAAAAAAATTATTATGTCTGTTTCTGAGTTCCATGCTTCTAGGAGGAGGATTCACGGTTCCCTTAAGTTCGAAGAAAATTACTTATTACATAAGAATCTTCAAGGAAATTTCAATGTAAAGCTGGTTCATAAGGTAGTGGATAGTGACATTTCCACTAAAACAGAGCAAGAGGACATTGAAGATATGCTGAGTATCATTTTTGACAAAATTTTAGCTGGTGTGCCTGCACAAATGCAGGCACACGACCTCAATTGTTTGCGTGCTTTAATTGAAGATTGTGATGGGAGTGTTTCTGCTTGGTTACGAATTATCAACCATCCTTCTTTGTGGCATTATGGAAAAAGGGTAAAATTTATTCTCTGGCTTCATATGCGTTTGGAGAATGATCATTATTGTCACTACATTATCCTGAAACTCAAGGAGATGAGTCAAAGTTTGGGGGATTGGAGAGAACTTATTCCTTCTAATGGTCCCCTTCGGAACTTTCTCCAAACAAATGATAAGGGAGAGTATTTCGACCATCCACAATTTAGGGAATCGGCAAGAGAGCTTCTCAGGTTCTTTAGAAATTTTCTTTCGCATTTCAAGAAGGGTTACTTTGATCCAATAAAGAGGAGGCGATGTTGTTATGCTCCAGATTGGAATGAAATGGAAGTTGAGTTTCAGCTCTCAAAGATACTCTCAAAGAGACGTACTGATTTTGTGGTGAAGCTATTTGAAATGGTGTATGCGGACGAGGATTTAAGGGAAGTTTTCTTTCCTTAAATATTCAAATTCATGTATATTGAGTTTAAGCTAGTTTAGATTCCTACAAATTTTAGTTTGAGAATATATATTGCAGGTAGAGATTACATTTACAATTACAAAAAAAAATTGTATTATATTATGTTATTATTAGACTGCTCACATTCAAAATAGGAAAGGTTATGCATTTGTTGTTTGACTTTCTTAATGGTACATACATTTTGTTTTCTTTTAACAAAAAAAATTTCATCTGAGAAATACGGGTCAATCTAATTCGACCTGCAGCCTAATTGACCTAGCTCGTTTCCAACCCGCTTAAAATAACTCATTTATAGTGAAGCCTGGTGATGTGCTTATATTGTTATACACATGGAACTCTTGCAAGTAGTTGTAAAAGTTTATTATCATGTTAATGTATATTGCATATATAGCAAACAATCAATAGTTGTAGAAATGGGTGTCTCATTAACGGCCAAATTTCAAATAATGATGAAATTAGATATGGCTCATGTGCTCATCCACTGGCCAAATTCCCAGTGTGGATGGGCTCATGCTCTGTCCAATATTGATGTGACATTTACATCTGTGACTTTCTTAATGACAAATACATTTTGTTTTCTTTTAAAAAAAATTTCATGTGAAAAATACGGGTCAATCTAATCCGACCCGCAGCCTAATTGACCTAACTCGTTTCCAACTCAATTAAAATAACTCATTTTTTACCTAAATCTGTTTTGACCTAAAACTCGTTTTGACCCAACCTAACCCGCCTATTTGCCACGTTTACTAACATCTTTCCACTTTGTAACCTAATCTCCGAACCAAGATCTTGGGTTTTATATATGGTGCTTTATTCAATGCTTGTAATTTCTTTAGATTGTAACTAGGACCAAAACCTTGTACTTTCTTTAGACGGTAACCAAGACACAAAGTGACGTAATTACTATCAAATGTCACTTTCATACAATATTTAATGAAAATTTCAATTGCTTAGTTTGCATTTTAGTTTTTCTCATTTTTTTTTAAATTAAAAATAAGTGGCAACATCACAAATATTTCCTCCAAAGAGATTCCTCGAGTTTCTTTGGAAAGCAACCAGTTTTTCTCAATCTCTCACATGTTTTTATTTTTTATTTGATGAATTCTCTTGAATGTTTAAAACAAAACATGACATCATTCTTGATATTATCTAACATCACACACAAGATGTCAAGAAAGAGCTGTGATTTGATTTCCGCTCCATGTTGGATATGCTCTGAGGCTACTGGGTCATTTCATTTCATAATCATCTTTAACATCCACTTAGATTTGGACTGTTTTAGATAATCCTCACAGTTTATCAAAGGTAATTGGGCCGAATTTATACAAGGAAAATAGATTTGGCCCACTGAAATACAAGTGTGCAAGGGCTTCACTCTAAATCCTAAATTGAATTTGATATGCATTCTGAAAAATCATGACTGGACAATGACATCGACTGATTCCCGCCCAAAAACCCAATTTGATCCTTCAAAGACTCCACATTTTCCAACGTTTTCTTACTCAAATCTAACTCATAGACACAAAACAACTTTGTATGGTGTGGAGTGGACAAACGAAATGTTGTGTGTCACTGGAATTAAGTAAGATTCATCAACAACATCTCTTTCTGCATTTATAAAATTTCCAATGGTGCGTTGGATGATCAAGAAGTCACTTGATGTCTTCACCAAATACAGCTGAGTTGAAACTTTATCTTTGGGAAGTTTACTATCAACATGTTTCAGTGGTGTTGTTGAAGGTTCAATGCTCAAGATTTTCGTTAAAAGAGCACTCTGAAACTCCCACACTTCCACTGAACAATTGTATCTTAACGCGTAAAGCATATTATCATGGCATATAATGTCATAGTAGCCTCCATTTTCACCCACAAAGTAATGGTAATATGCATGTACGCAGTGAAAAATTAACGGATCTATTTCATTCACAATTGGTAACATGTGCTATGTAAGTTTCAGAATATAGGAACAAGAGAGTGTACCTTGATGGGGTGAAATTCAAAACCAAAGATGAAAAGTACTTGAGAACACTTTTAATCTTCACTCCAATTTCACTTGATACCCAAGAAGTGTGGTTTCTCAATCAGTTATATGTGTATGTTCTAGAGAGAATGAATGAATATCTAACATTCACATACATACCAATTCATGCACTTGTAGTAGTTACAAAATTCTGTATGTTTCTTTCCTAATAACTGATTATTTAATTAGGCTAGTCTTTTGGGCCTTTCCAATTAGACTTTAGTATGTGGCTTAGAGTGGGACCAAAAATGGAATAAATAAGACACTAGCTCCAATAGCCTTTGGGCTTTTCTGTCAACTCTTGATAAGTCCGGCTTTTCTGTCAACTTTTGATAAGTCCAAAGTTACTATTAATAATATTTAATATCACTATATAAATATAATTGCACTCTAGGTCTTATTAATAAATTATATCTCAAGACTTTATTATACATGCAACCCCTTCATAAAATATTCGTAGTAATACAAAGTTATGAAAGAAGACTGCCACTTTGTAGATTACTACGTCTTAATCCTTGAGTACTCAGTTTAATCCTTTTAAATTATTCATCATATATTTATGAAATCCAATTTCATAAATATATACTTCAGTAATTCCTTACTAAAGTGGTTAGACCTAACTCTCTGAATAACTGAACTCATTAAACTTATCTTAAGGGAATATTTTATATCTCTGTTAAGAGACTATGAATTCCATCTTGAGAATATATGTTCCATCAATACAAAATGTGGCTGCCCAACATACTGAGATTTTGACCATTACATTAGATCCCACTCCTGATATATCAAAGCAACATAAACTTCATGATCAGGTCCATTATTCTCTCAAGATTAAGAGTTCATGTAAATAGAAGTTGTGAGATTTATGATTCATTTGACAGTCGTTAAGAGAATAATAAATCTCACAGCGGTCTAGTTCAGTATGTCTTAACTCTTAAAACATATCAACACATCAACTAGAAGTCTTCACTTCCATGATCAAGACAAATCATCTTAGTTGATATGTTATAGTCTTCGCAGATAAAATGCCAAATTTCATCACCGACTACGAACTAAAATTCTGAGTTTACAAAGAACTTGTAATTTATATTTTCTGTAACTTTTCACATAAATCACATACTATGCATCTCATGGACTACATGATAATGTCCAAATATTCATGTTACCATTATTTTAAATAATAATAAAATAACTTTATCAATCACAATATTAAGTCATACATAATGCCACACTTAACATCATACATAGTATCATACAATAGAATTTAAGGGCACTAATCCTAGTACAAAGTTGGTTCATGTTGTGTCTCCTTGCTTACAGAATGCAAGGCTTGAGAGAGTGCCATAAATCATCACCACTGCCCCAAAGTCGTTGGAATGTGATGGGTCTGCAACCAAGATAGCTTTGCTGATAAAATCCTCCTTAAATTGGGCAAATTTGGACCTATCAATTGGGTTGAAGAATTCAACAAGAATCAATGGGATTTGGATCTGAACTCTGGAGAAGGGATTAAAGAGAACTGGTTTGGCTTCATCATCCAACATTACCAGCCAGCCGTGACAAGAACCCACACACCAAGCATCATCACCAAAAGCCTCAGACACATCGTTCATCTTGAAAACCTTCTTTTCTGCGAGAATAAAGAAGCGGCATGTTGTAAAGTCACCTTCTTGGTCACTAGGAAGCATGAGCCATGGAGTACTTTGAATGGAATGAGGTTGTGCTTGTGATTATGTAATTGCGGATCTCCACGAAGAACAAATAGCTTTGCAGCGAATAGTGCCAACAAAGGGAACCTTTCTTAGGATGAGTCCTAAGAGTTCAGGAGGGAGGTCTGACCATGAACATGTTGATGGGCACTTTGCTTCAATTTCAGCCTTCCATGTTTTGCTTAAAATTTTCCTTCTTTTTCTAAAGCTCTCACCCAAAATTTTTCTTCTTTTTCTAAAGCTCTCACCCATGATTGATTTTGTGTTCTATCAACTAAGGATTTCTTTTCTGGAGTTTTGCTTTTAATTTGTACTCAAGACTGACTTAGGCTGTGTTTGTTTCAATGTAAAATATTTTTCAGGTGTAAAATATTTTCAAGTGTTTGATTGCATTTTAAAAATTATATTAGAAAACAATTTTTAGTGTTTGGTAACATTCTGAAAATGCTATTTTCTTACAAATTTTTCACATTTTTTCAACCATTTTCTCAGCATCCAAACAAATTTTATATCACAAAATCCACCACCACCCACACCACCACAAAAAAAAAAAAAAAAAAAAAATCCAGAGATCAAAGAGAGAAAGCAGATCGGCGACGAGATTGACCTAGAGGAGGAGATAGATCGGCAAGTGGCGGATGATGAGATCGACCCAGAGGAGGAGATGATCTGACCCAGAGGAGGACGAGACTAGTCAAGCGGCGGCAGGCTTCATGTGGTGCGATCTCGGTGGGGCGATCTCAGCGGCGCGAAGTCGACGGCGCGTCTGGGGTTGGGGCGTGATCTCGCTGGCGTGTTTGGTTGTGCGAAGTCGAAGGCTCTCTCTCTCTCTCTCTCTGCGCGTCTGAGTCCAAAAATGGTTTGAAGTGAAAATAGAAATGTAAAACAATTTTTGGGTCACAGCCTTTATTTTACGGTCAAATGAAATGCTTTTTCGGAAAATTCTATTTTCCATGCGCAACCAAACACACGATGAGGTGTAAAATGATTTCCTGAAATGGTTTGAAGCCAAAACAAATGCACCCTTATTTATAAAATGAAAACACTACTTAGCACCAACTTTATTTTTGGTGTTTTGATACACTGACTTTGATTCAAAAATTCTAAGTGGGAAGTATTTTTTTTTTTTTAACCAGGCTTTCCTAATTCTTTTAGGACTAGGATTGGGACTAATTTACTACTCCTTCTAGGACTAGGAGTAGTAATATTACTCCTTTTAGCAATAGGAGAAGATGGAGACAGCTTTTTCCGAACCAAAACATCTGCTTTTCAATTCAATTCAGCTTTATCTCTCTCTCAATTTTTGTTTTACTTCTAGAAATCTCTTTGTCAATAAACTGAAATTGCAAGTGGTCGAATATTTTTTGCAAGTTATTTTAGAAATATTTATGATTAAGTAGGAGAAATGGGTTCTTTTTGGACATAATATAATTAAATTGTTAGTATTTTGATGGGTTGGAATTATTTATTTATCTATTGAGTTTAATATGAAATTTAAGGGTCTTAAACAAATTGTGTTAGGTTTTGTTTAGATGATACATGTGTTCTAGTCCTCCTATGTAGCATCTTTAGCTTATTGATAGTGACTATAATGTCTTGGGATGAAGCTATTTGGGAAGGATGGCTGATGTTTGTGTGTGTGTGTGTGTGTATATATATATATATAGAGGTAAAGTTTAGAGAAAATTCAATTAGAATTTGAAATTAGAATCTAATTTTGTGCTCTATGTCTAAATTTATGTAGAGATCATACCATAATTATTCACTTAAGTCTTTTAATCTTTGTTTTAAGTGAGTTAATGAGTGCAAAATACTAAGAATCTAATATTTCTATATTTCTATATATATATATATATATATTAAAAGGTAATGCTCAGAGAAAATTCAATTAAAATCCAATTTAAATTTATGTAGGGATCACACCATAATTATCCATTTAAGTTTTTTAATATTTGTGCTAAGTGAGTTAATGAGTGCAAAATAATAAGAATCTAATATTAATGAATTATAAAATAAAAAAACAAAAAAACATATACTCAATACAAATCATCAAACAACAAAGATCACCACACATTCTATCTTATTAAAAATTAGAAAAAAAAAATGATCATAAATAGTATTAAACTTTGGTAAGAATTGTAATATATGACTAATTACGTTTACTTAAAAAATAATTTGACTAATTATTTATATTTTTATGATAGAAATTGGAAAGTTTAAATGTATCCATACATATGCATGTGTTACATGCTATTTTTTTAAAAAAATAATTTGACTAATTATATATATTTTTATAATAAAAATTGTGTTTAATTTTAAATGCATCTATGCGTTTGCATGAGTTACATGTTAGTAAGAATAGAGGATGTCAACAACATAATTTTCAACCGCTATCAGCACTTTAATTTTCAATTAGGATAGAAAGAGTTCTTTCAACTGTATAATGTTATAGTGGATTCAGACTAGAATTTAAGAGCATGTAAATTTATAGTAGAATTTAGGAATATACTAAATATTATGTATGTCTGTGTTACTTTGTAACTGTTGTTTGAGATCCAAAAATTTATTAATCAATTTCTGCCAATCAAATTTACAGGAACACTAACAATGCATCAGATTTAGGCTGTGTTTGTTTCAACTTCAAACTACTTCCGGAAATCAATTTCCGTAAAATTGATGTGTTTGGCTGCTTAGGAAAATTGGGTCAACGGAAAATAATTTCCCCTTTGACTGAAAATAAGCCCTCCTCTGGTGGAAATTTGTTTCACCTTCTATTTTTACTTCAAATGCCCATTTTTCGGAAAATTGAGAAACAGAGAGCACGAAGAGAAAGAGGGAGAAAGAAAGAACGACGAACCCACGAGCACGACGAACCCAGACCCAGACCCACGAGCACGGCGAACCCAGACCCAGACCCACGAGCACGAGCACGACGAACCCATCGCCTTCACCCAGACCCAGACCCACGAGCACGACGAACCCATCGCCTTCACCACAAACCCATCGCCTTCACCCAGACCCAGACCCACGAGCACGACGAACCCATCGCCTTCACCCAGACCCATCGCCTCCTCGAGCTCGCCGATCCACGAACCAGACCCATCGCCTCCACGCTCTCTCGTCCTCGATCTCTCAATTTGTTTTTTTTTTTAATTTGATTGTTGTTGTTTTTTTTTTTGGATGAACTGATTGTTGTCGCCGGAATTTATGGTTGTTGTTGTGTTGTGTTTTTGTTATTGTTGTTGCCGGAATTGACTGTTGTTGTTGTTGATGTTGTTGTTGTGTTGTGTTTTCCGGAAAATAGCATTTTTAGAATACATCCAAACACATGAAAATATTTTCCACATCAATTTTCATCATTCAACCAAACACTTAAAAATATTTTCCTTTTCCGGAAAATAACATTTCCGGAAAATACATATTTTCCGGAAAACGTTTTACACGAAACAAACACACCCTTAGATTGGTTTGCTTTCCCTTTTTTCGTTTGTGCTTTCCTTTTTTGATTGATAAATTTATGTATGCAACTAGTGGGTTTTGAACCCATGACCTTATCCTCCATTTTTATGTGTTTTTCTAATATTAATGCGTGTCATAATACACAATACAAGCGAAAATTTACGTGGAAGTATTAAAATAAAATAATTAGTCCCATAGCAGTCATGTATGATGCTGCTGGTTTAATTTGACAGAGTGTGTCCTGTCCTTGTATGGGTTTCCTAATCTTGTTTATCACACACAGTATCATGTGATTGAAAAGGCTTCACAGTGGCATCTTGTTGCCCTTAAGGGGGTTAGCTATTTGTGTTGGTCTAGTTGTTTGCTTGTAACTTCTTGTTGTTCAGAAAACTACTTGTACATTTATATTTTGGGTAAATCAAGGATTTGTTACTTTTCACCAGTTTTACTTTTACCTGATAGTGATAGATGAAATGCAGTGGCTTTACTTTTCTGAAAATAAAGTTTTGACTACTTTTTAGCATAATGACCATTATTTATGACATTTTCATACTTAAGATCACTTAATTGAAACAAGCTTCATCACACGCAATGCGATGAAATTATTTTATTTTATTTTATTTTATAGTTTAGTGTCATAATTTTTCTTTTAAAATTTTTTGAAGACATTGAGTAGTAGAAGAGTGTTCTATTTTGTAGACATTTTAATTGGAGCTTGAGATATATTTTTACCGGGTTGTCTTCAAGTTTTTTTTTCTTGTTAAACATAAGGTTTAAAGGTATTTTTGAATCACATAAAAGTCCAATTCAAAGAGAAGAATCTTTTTATAAATATCACTTAATTCAAATGAAATAGAAGAACACGTTCATCATATTACAATATTAGAATAATCAAGTAGCATTATCACTTTTTGTTGTAACCTATGGTTTCTACTTTATGTAATTGCCTAATTGGTACAAGAGGAAACCGTTTGGAAAATTGAGTTTGTATATTATTGAATTAATGATCGTATTTGTATTCCACTACTTGGAATAAAATTTTAATACCCTTCCATGTCTAATGTCTTCAAGCTTTTCAAGTCTCCTAGGTCCATTTACATGTATCAAAAATTCTTGTAGTTGTTGGGCTTTGTAGAGCTTAGTTATGTTTTGATCCGGTAGACGACCTAACCCGATCCGAAATAATGTTGCATGGTTTTTAATGGGAGATTTTTTGAGGCTTAGTCCATGGAGCGGAGGTTTGGGCCGACAAGCCCAAGCCGTAGCGCTCATGGACAAGCCTCCTGGGGGTTTGGGGGCGTTGCTCTCGGGAAAATTTTTTTGGCCCGTTTTGTAGCCCATTGTGAATCTTGTGCGTAGGATATAGAAAGCGCAGCTTTGGTGATTAAAGTTTTTTGTTGTTGTCGTTTTGAGAGTGAAAAAAAACTATATTGCAGCACTTTGTATTTTTTCCCT
Organism: Quercus gilva; assembly: GCA_023621385.1. Taxonomy (NCBI): domain Eukaryota; kingdom Viridiplantae; phylum Streptophyta; class Magnoliopsida; order Fagales; family Fagaceae; genus Quercus; species Quercus gilva. Next base: position 58,311,111 of record CM042480.1, on the reverse strand, counting down.
AATAATAGTAAAATCCCTGCAACTCTGTGCACGTAGGCAAATTGCTGAATCACGTAAATATTGTCTTGTATATGTGATTGTTTTTTTTTTTTTTGGCGTATGTTTTCTCTATTTTTTGTTTCTCACATATTTGGGAATTTCGGGTTAATTCCCAGCCCACAATATTATTGGTTCTGCAAACTTTATTAAATATAATTAGTCACTAACCCGTGCGATGCACGTGATAGTTAAATAAAAGGACAATTAACCAACATCACGTTAAGGTAAAAGAATTAGTGAGAGACTGATTTGCCCACCAAGAATTTAAAAGAAAAAAAATATTGATATAATAAAATCTAAGAAATTTAGAAATAGAAAATTGGGTTAATAATATGCATATTATAGACATTTTGCTAGTTAGTGTTTAAAAAAAAAAAAGATCTGTCATAATTAAATAAAATACAGTGGGAATAAATATTTAACTTCTATGCTTTTCTATAGTTTAAAAGTATTGTCTAACGTAGAATGTTATTGGGTTGTAAGAAAATTTTTTATAAAATGTTAATACCATATATATATGCTTATATTGTCAATGTCTCATTGCACTGAATTCTACAAAGTAATTTACAATTCTTAAATTAATAAAGCAAAATTCTCAAAAGTTATATATATACACACACTCAAAACTGATATAAACTACAAAAATAAAAACAAATCTTATTTAGTCGTAGTAATAACAATATAAACAATTCAAAACATGAAACATTATTAAATTTATAACACATAATTCCATTATCTTTTACGTTTAATCCAAACAAATAATTAATTGAAATTAATCCAAATAAATAATTAATCAACCAAAAATCAAAACTTTAATTAAGAAAACAAAAAATCACATGAACCCAAAAAAAAATTCTCAATAAAGCAAAAACATATAAGGTAAAGAATTAAGATCAACCTATTAAGACGCAAATACCAAAAACCCCAAAACTTAAAGCTTCCAAATTTTATAGAATCCCCTAATTCTACTTCAAAACCAAACAAAACCCTTCAAATTCAAAAAATTCATATATAATATACCAAATAAAAATTTACCACACCTTGGGTTGGAAGACATGGGTTGCAGTTTTGATTTTTCTCCAAAAAATAGAAATGCTTCATCTGTTATATACAATATAAAATAATTATTAGAAATTTCAACCCAAAAACCAAACCCACAAAAACACTATCAAAATACAGAGATTAATCCAAATACTTAGAAGAAAATAAATTCTAAACATAACAAAACAATAAGATAGAATGAAAATTTCAGGCACATATGAAAGCAAATAAAAAAGACAAAACCTACGTTTTTTTTTTTTTTTTTTTTTTTACGTGAGTCTCTCTCCTTCTTATTTTTTTAATTTTAAAGTGAAGTTAAGTTTAGGGTTTTGAGATGGTAATTGCTAGGGTTTTAAGAAGAGAAGAGAGAGTTCTACAAGGAGACTTAACAATATAAACAATTCAAAACATGAAACATTATCAAATTTATAACACCTAATTCCATTATCTTTTACGTTGAATCCAAACAAATAATTAATTGAAATTAATCCAAACAAATAATTAATCAACCAAAAATCAAAACTTTAATAAAAAAAAAACAAAAAATCAAATGAACCCAAATAAAAATTCTCAATAAAGCAAGAACATATAAAAATTTACCACACCTTGGGCTGGAAGACATAGGTTGCAGCTTTGATTTTTCTCTTAAAAATAGAGATGCTTCATCTGCCATATACAATATAAAATAATTATTAGAATTTTAACCCAAAAACCAAACCCATAAAAACACTATCAAAATATAGAGATTAACCCAAATACTTAGAAGAAAATCAATTCTAAACATAATAAAATAATCAGATAGAATGAAAATTTTAGGCACATATGAAAGCAAATAAAAAAGACAAAACTTACGTTTTTTTTTTTTTTTACGTGAGTGTCTCTCCTTCTTATTTTTTTAATCTTAAAGTGAAGTTGAGTTTAGGGTTTTGAGATGGTAATTGCTAGGGTTTTAAGAAGAGAAGAGAGAGTCCTATCAGGAGTCTCTCTCTTTTTTTCTTAATCCTAAAGTTTTTTTTTTTTTTTTTGTGAGTCCTTTTAAAAAAAAAAAAAAAAAAAAATTCTAACGTGTTATGTGAGTTTTTTTTTTTTGAAACCTAAAGTGAGTCATTTTTTTTTTTAAATTCTAACGTGGGGTATCTTAAAAAATTATAATTAATTTTTAATCTTCAATTTTATATTATATATAGATAATAATAATGATGTGATAAGTTTTGGAGAGGCCAACAAAATATATCTAATAGAGTTTTACTTAAACTAAATTATTGTAACACTAATAAATATAAGAAGATATAAAACCTAGAATAAAAAGAATCTAAAATAAAAATAAAAAGAAAATAATGGTGACGTGGAAAATTGTGTGAGATTTAAAGGCTTCAGTTTTATATATATATATATAGATATAGATAATAATAATAATAATAATAATAATAATAATAATAATAATAATAAATATAGATGATGATTTTTGTGATAAGTTGATGTAGGATAGAATTTACAATTTAATTTTTGTAATTATTTAATTTTGGTATTTTTATGCAAAAAACGTTATTTTAGGTCTAGGTGATTTATTTCCTTATTTTACGTTCTTTTAATGTTTTTTAGGTGAAATTTGGTTCCTATTATGGTTAGGTATTAATTAGGGCTTATTTTAGAATATATTTTTTTGTCCATCAAGTTTTATGGAGCCCTTAAATAGGCCTCCAAGTTTGTATACGTTTTTCAATATTATTGATATTAATAAAAATTCAAACTTTTGTCTATTGTTTTTCTGGTGGATTCTATATAAAATATAAAACCTAAAATAAAAAAGAATCTAAAATAAAAAGAAAAAGAAAATAGTGATGATGTAGAAAATTGTGAGAGTTTTAGAGGCTTCAGTTTTATATATATATATATATATATAGATAACAATAGTATGCTGATATTAGATGCAGTGACCAGGAGAAACTCCTACAAGACAATTTCCTGTAAATCAGACTGGTGGTTAGAAACCCACTTCTTAGCAAGGTAACTTTTTGACCCATTTAAGATCAACTTCACCATTTCAGTGTTTTGTCACTCACATCATTGTCTATCTTCAATTGGGATGAAATTTGCAGCTTCTCAGAATGTGAAATTGAATCTCACTTAAAAAATTTCACTAATGATTAAGGAAATCTGATAATGAGTAGGTCTTAGTAGATCAATTTACTGGCCAGTTTCGTGTATCCTAAGATTGACTTTCAAGCATCTCACTTTTAAGTTTTAAATAGTTCTATATATTGTATATCAAAGAGTTATAAAGTGTACTAAAAAATTGTACTAAGTTGTATGTCAAAGAGCTATAAACTACTGTACATTGTATATCAAAGAGTGTTAACATCCTGTTTGTACAAAATATCACATTTTACCATTTTAAAAGCTACTCTATCTATTATACTATATCATTTTACAACACACCGAACATCTCAACTTTTATATTCCTATATAACAAATTAAAATAATATATCTATATAATAAAATATATAACCCAAAACAATAAAAAACAACATTTTAGTTTTGTGGTGAGTTAGGGAGAGAGAGAAAGAGGAAGATACTTTTGAGGTGAATGAATAAAAAAACATTATTTTGATTTTGCAAGTGAGCTACAGTACCATCCTAAATTTTAGGATGGTACTGAGGCACAATTGCAAGATTGGGTAATGGGATTTTTTTGTACCTTGATGCTAAAATATAGAATATTATAGCATACGTAAGACCGAGTTTTATGAATTATTTTTAGAAACATTTTATTAGAAGAATGATAAAATAATAAATGTTGTAAATAATTTTTTATATTTTTTATAAAAGTAATGTCAAAATTTTTTTATTATGATTTATTAATAATTGTTTTAATTATAAACTAGTATGCTTAGTTATAAAATAGTGTACTAAATAAGATGGAACTTCGAAGAGGAGCAACAAGTCAACAACTTCGAGCTAAGGCATACAAAAGATGGCGTCATGATAGTAGGTGGGCTCGAAGTTTATTTTTTATTTATCTTTTTAAGTTAAAATTTGTTAAGTGTATACTACCTTATCCCTGTTATATCTTCTACCTCTATTGGAAAATGAAAAAAAAACACTGTAGTGTTATCAAATTTTTTTAATAATGGGAATCAAACTTTTTTTTAATTAGTAAAATATTAATGATGATAAAAAAAAATGCAGACATAGGAAATTCTTTCATAGAATACCCCCTTTTCTTTATTAATGTTTAAAAATATATATATAAATGTCAAAATATTTTAAATCTATAATATCCATTTATGATATTTTTTTTTATCTTTTAATATAAAATTTTGAGTTTTCTATCTTTCAATAAATAAATAAAAAACAACAATTGAGCTTTTTTTTTTTTTTAGAGAATACAAATTACAAACTACAAAGTACACATGTAATGTAAGAAAAGACTGTGAAAGAGTCCGGTGGGGGTTGGTGACTTGGGTGACATCTCACCTCCAAACTTCTTTACAGTATAAAAGTTTACTATATATACCCAACTCAAAACCTAACCTTAATAGCTCCTTTCCTATTTCAATCTCATACTATCTATCATTCACATCTCTCTCTGTTTTTTCTTGTTCAATCTCAAATCTAGTTCAATGGCGTCCGAGGGAATCCTGTTGGGTATGGGGAACCCCCTTCTGGACATCTCAGCTGTGGTGGACGAGCAGTTCTTGAAAAAGTGAGTCTCTTTTATCTTGTTTTTCTCTACACTCTGTTTGGTTGCCCAGAAAAAAAAAAAAAAAGCTGGAATGTTTGATAAAAATGAAACCTTTATGACATATATTGATGTTTGGAATGTTAACAGTTTTTTGGTGTACTTTCTGTGCTTGTTAATGGGTAATTGTTTGTTTGCTTGTAGTATTCTGGTGAATCTCATGTATTGCTTGCACTTCTATTTTTATTGGTATATGTAGGTTTATGGGGGGTGGGGTGGCATAGTCATAGATCTGAATACCCTTTTTCTGGATTTGGTTGTAGTGATAGATCTATACATTTTCTTTGATGCTAAAGGTGATTTGGTTTATTGGGTTGCCCAATAATGTGGATGATACTGATTGTCATTATATTAGTTCCCCAAATATGAAATTAATTGAAAATCAACCTAATAAGAATCACGCTAAGATTTTTATTTCCTGGATTTGACAGTGTACATTGTACCACTTCATTTAAAATTTTAAAAATTTGATACTTTTTTTTTAAATGATGTGACATGGGGTATAGCTTTAGATTTGTAATATTTAATCAAAACCATTATATGAATTCATTCAAATGGAGAAGATCCTTTTCCCATTTTGAAAGCTGACTGGTAATTGAATCTGTTTCACTATAATGAGTTCCCAAGCGAGGATCTGCTTTTTGATATCTTCCTTTAGTGAATAGTGCATGTAACTTGCATTGAAGTAAATTTCATATGAGATGCTAGATGGTGATGTTGCATTTTATCAGGCATTAATTATTAGTATTATTTTTAAAAAATTTACATAATTGATGATAGAGGAGAAGAGTTATTCAAAAAGATTTGTTAAAAGTGTGCCTTGAAGTAGTATATCAAATGCGCTTTCATGGAGATCTTTTGGAATTGTGTCCTTCCACTATAGCTGAGATGCTTTTCTAACCCTTTTTGTCATTTTCTCATTCCCTCTTGATTGGAGGACCAATGATCAAATGGTTGTGTTGTACCAATTTAAATATGAGCCTATTTTCCATATATAGGCATATGAATGGTTTTTCTTAACCTTCATATTTTAATCCTATTTTGTTTGCGGGTCTTTTTCTTTTTTTGTGTCCCATTTGTATATGACCTGTGTTCAAGAATTACATATCTTCTTTGTGATCTTAAATATAAGTAATTTTCAAAAGGAAATGAAAAAGAAAAGATTTTTAGTCTGTTGCAATCTTATAAAAAGGTAATGTGCCTAGATGACCAGGCATGCTATAAGATATATTGGGTGGTCATTTTAGTTGTACTGTGTGAGAATCTCTTCAGAAGGAGGCAAGATCTGCATTGAGCACTAAAATATCACTCCTGATCTATAAGTCATTTTTTTGAAGATTGTTTATGCTTGAATGGCTTGTTTGGAGGTTAAATGTCTTTAAAAAATAATTTATGTATGGGTTTTAAAGCTTATATTCTTCAAAGCTAACTAACCAAGTTCAGTAAGTGAAATTGTAGATTTTGGCATTTTTGTTGAGCACTTTTGTTTTATTCAATGTTTTGCTTGTATATGAAAATGTTATCTATTGTGGTTCTATTTTGTCATTGGAACATTTGATTGATTTATTTGTTAACAGATACGACATCAAGTTGAACAATGCTATTCTTGCGGAGGACAAGCATTTGCCCATGTAAGTTTTCTCTCTTTTTCTTTTTCTGTTACTAGATTTGTCCTTGATTTACTTATCTTGGTCACGTTTTATAAAAATTAGAATCTGTTCTGCCCTGTTTTGTCCCTGATATTTGAGTACTAATTTGTAAATATCTTTTTCTTGATAAATTTTTTCTTAAAAAAGGAGTGCTATTTTACATGGAGTTATTTTCACTGTTTTCAATGCATATTATTTAAATTTCTTTGATATATTAATTTTTTTTCTGGATTTGCTACTAGATTAAACACTGCATTATGCTGAGTTTTTTTTTTTTTTTTTCTTCCCCTAAAGGTATGATGAATTGGCATCTAAGCAGAATGTGGAGTACATTGCTGGAGGTAATGTGTTTATTTCTTTGACATGAATGCCTAATGATACTGTTGCTAATATGTCTTTATGAAAGATACCTATTTTTAATTTTATTATTATCTGTCTTGTAAAGAGTAACAAGTTCCACATATTGTGTCACTTTAGGTGCTACACAGAATTCAATCAAAGTTGCCCAGGTCTGCTTTCATATTTCTAAGATAAAATTATTCATTTTTTTAATATAAATTTTTATGAAATAGAATTGATAGGTTCTCCCTACCCTGCTTTCTTTTTTTGTCTCTCCCAGTGGATGCTCCAAATTCCTGGTGCAACTGGTTACATTGGCTCCATTGGAAAGGACAAGTTTGGAGAGGAGATGAAAAAAAATATAAAATCAGCAGGTGTTAACGTGAGTTTCTCTTCATCTTAGACTTACCCCTCCCTGCTACATCTTCACTTTCTTCCTCATGTTAAGATGATTATCAAAATTGTAATCAGGTACATTATTACGAGGATGAATCTACACCAACTGGAACATGTGCTGTTTGTGTGGTTGGTGGTGAGAGGTCAGTTCTATGTCGTGTCTGCACGTAATCTCTTTTTCAAGCTCAGTTCTATAGGGATTGCTTTGATTGCTCAGTTTCATAATCATTTACATGTTGAATTGGATGAGTATGGTAGGTTGTGTTTCTTGGAGAGATTATTTTGGTGCTTTCACTTGCATAAATGAAGAAAATGGTTTGTAATTATATTTAGATAATGCATATGCCAGGATATAGTCTACATGATTTGCCCATGTCTTACTCCCAAAGTTTCCAACTCATGGCTCCCATTATTATGCTCAAATCTGCCATAGAATGTTAAAATCAAAAGGCATCCAATTGTCATCTATTTGTTATTAATGAATATACATGTGCAGGTCACTTATTGCTAACTTGTCAGCTGCAAATTGTTACAAATCTGACCACTTGAAGCAACCAGAAAATTGGTCACTAGGTACTATGCTTCCTTGTCTCTTAAGTTTTCAAATCTTTGCTAGTATTAAGCCATGTCAATGTCATGTTAATAAAATCCTCTGTTTGTACAGTGGAAAAGGCAAAATACATCTATATTGCTGGGTTTTTCCTCACAGTGTCTCCTGAATCTATTCAACTTGTTGCTGCTCATGCAGCTGCCAACAACAAGGTATCACTAATGTAGTTAGATATTTGTTCCTTGTAATTATATTTTGCACATTTGCTCTAGTGACCACCTCTATATTTGCAGGTCTTTGCGATGAACCTTTCTGCTCCATTCATCTGTGAGTTTTTTAAGGATGTGCAGGAGCAAGCTTTGCCGTAAGTCTTGCACTTCCCCCTGCCCCATTCATGATGTCACTTATGTAGACACTGACATGCTTTTTGGTTGCAGTTATGTGGACTATGTTTTTGGAAATGAGACAGAGGCAAGAACCTTCTCCAAGGTTCATGGCTGGGAGGTAATTATCGCTCTCTGTTTGGGTTGCAAAGCTGAGAACTTCACTTATATTCTCCCCCTGCAAGTTACCTTATTCTTGTACTTTTTCTAATCAGACCGAGAACGTTGAGGAGATTGCTGTAAGGATTTCCCAGTTGCCCAAGGCTTCAGGAACTCACAAGAGGATTACTGTTATTACTCAAGGTGCAGATCCTGTTGTAGTTGCTGAGGATGGTAAGGTGAAACTATTTCCTGTAGTCCTGTTACCCAAGGAGAAGCTGGTTGATACCAATGGAGCAGGTATTTGATTTCTTACCACTTTCTTTGACGTTAATTGTTTATACGACAAACAATTTTTTTTTTAAAAAAAATTCAAAATAGATGATGTTAGTTAGCATTATGATTTTCTGCCTCTTTATTTCCTTTTGTGGAAAGCTGTAAAGGTGGTGCTTGGAAAAGAGCATGGGCAAAAACAATGATTGCGGGTTTAAGTTGTTTGAAGATCAATTTGTTGATAATATATTTAAAATTTCATAAGGTAGTAATTGGTTAAGTGATGAGTACTAGTCCTAGTCCTCTTCTGGGTTCAGGTTTCATTTGGTGTTTGAAAATCTGATTTGGGTGAGCAGTGTCCTACAATACAGAATCTGCCCATTTAATGTCGGCTTCTATAAATTAATATAAAATTTTATCAGTGTTGTACCAAAAAAAGAAAGTTTAAAACGTGATATACGCTTGCCGTCAATGCAGTAAACTCTGTTACATTGATAAGAAAATATTGCTTTGGGACAAATGAAGGATTAACACTATAGAAGAGAACTTGTTGACTTTTAGTCTTCTTTATGGTCTTGTCTACATAAAATTCTCTTTTTGTGGCAGGGGATGCATTTGTTGGAGGATTTTTGTCACAGCTGGTTCAGGAGAAGCCCATTGAAGTCTGTGTGAGAGCCGGTTGCTATGCAGCGAATGTTGTAATCCAAAGGTCGGGCTGCACTTATCCAGAAAAGCCTGATTTCAGTTAAGCACATTTGTTACACGACGTTGCACCATTTCCTTGGCATTTGTGGTAGAGTTAATTTCCTTTTGCAGTTGTTTTTGGCTGTGTTTGTTTCGTGTAAAATGTTTTCCGGAAAATACATATTTTCCGAAAATGCTATTTTCCGGAAAAGGAAAATATTTTTAAGTGTTTGGTTGAATTATGAAAATTGTTGTGGAAAATATTTTCATGTGTTTGGTTCTATTAGGAAAATGCTATTTTCTTACAATTTTTTCACATTGATTCCGGCAACAACAACACAACAACAACAACAAATTGATTCCGGCAACAACAACACAACAACAACAACAACAATCAAAATTTAAACAAACAAAACTAAGATGGGTCTGGGTTTGGGTCTTGGCGATGGGTCGATGACGACATCTGGGTCGAAGGTCTGGGTCGTCGAAGGTTTGGGTCGTCGGTCGAAGGTCGAAGGCGATGGATCGAACGTCTGGGTCGAACGCCTAGGTTTGGGTCGAACACTTTGGGCTTTGGGTTCGTGGGTCGCCGACTCTGGTTCGAAGATTGGTGGGTCGTGGCGATCGTGAAGATGGGTTCGCCGGCGAACTCGCACTGGCGAGCTGGGCTCTCTCTCTTCGATCTGGGCTCTCCGTTTCTTCCTTCCTCTCTCTCTCTCTCTTCGTGCTCTATTTCTCTTTTTCGGAAAATTGGATTTGAAGTGAAAATGAAAGGGGAATTGATTTTCAGCCTTGACCATTGGTCAACTGAAATTAATTTCCGGAAAATTAATTTTCCGTGCGCAACCAAACACCCGTAAATACTGAAAAGCATTTCCGGAAATGCTTTTCACCCAAAACAAACACAGTCTTTGTGACAGATTGCATTTATTAATTCCTTAACCCGTATATCTGGTAAAGGAGTTTATTCTATTTTAAACATTAAATTTGTATGCGATATCATCTACATCTTGGTTGAGGTTATCTATGGAAGTTTACTAGAACATATATCATTCTCATTATTATTATTATTATTTTGCTGAATAAAAATAATTTATCGAAGAACAAAGATTACAAAAATGCCTGGGCAGCTTCCTCCAAGATTAAATCAACAAAACTAGGACTAAAACCCAAACCAAAACTACCATATAACGAATTGCTAAGAGACCATTTGGCGAATACATGAGCAGAATTGTTAGCTTCCCTGTGAACCCAGTTAAAGGATATCCCAACACTAGATTCAGTTACATGCCTGAGACTACAAAATTAATAAGCCTCCAAGGTGACTTCTTTGCTTCATATTTGACGGCCTCAATGCAGGTCTTAGAATCACTGTCCATTAATAAACCAAGAGGCTGACAGGTTGGAAGATAAATTGCGTAGTCCATAGTGAATCAAGCTTAGTTGAGTTGATTTTGATTCATTTTTCATATTCTGGCCATTTTGCACAGTTTGGAAATCAAGTTGATGCCATGGAACTTTATGTTGTGCCCTCGACCTACTGTAGGTGGCTAAAGAGTATTTATGTCATGCATAAAGTACTATAATTTGGTCAGAAACTAGTTGAAAATACTGTCTTGCCTTTAGTAGGTTTATGATGGATTGATGGAAGACTTGTAAGTCCTATATATCATCATAGAATCACTGCAATGGGGAAAAAAATATGGTAGGATTGAATTGTTCAATGTGGAAAACAAGCTGTCGAAAAGAAGGGAAATTGGGTTTTCTGTTGATCAACTTCAGTATATGATAGTAGCAAACATTCAAAAACTATTTTCAGAAAATGTTTTAAATATAAATAAACGTGACACTAATGGTATTAGGTTATATCACATCACTGTAGTTCCACCAACTTTTAACATTTTAAATCTCAATATCAAAAAGAAAAAGAAAAAAAAAAAAACATTTTACATCTCTCTAGATTGTTATCATTGGTGATAACAGAGGTCTTTTAGGTCCCTTGGGTATTACATTCTGGTGTGTGCAGTGTGAGAATGATATAGACCTTTATATATATATATATATATATATTCTTATGGGGATTAAAATCCTTGAAAATTGTGTGGTGGGAAGAAAAATATGCCACAGAAAATGGTATGCTGGTTATTGACCCAAAATCCATCCTAATCACAACATAAAATTGGGTGGATATGTTAGTTGTCCCGTAAGATGTAACCAAAAGTGCTGTTTTTGTTCTATTAGAACCAACATATTGTAGTTGAGTACTTATCAAGAGAGGGTCTCCCTAAAAAATCATAGGCATTTGATTGGTTTTTCAAATGAGTTAATGTTTATTTATCCACTAACAGTTCTGCAGCCTAATGATGCCATTTTTTTTTTTTTTTTTTTTTTTTTTTTTTTTTTTTTTAAGAGTTCTAGAATTTGATCCACAATGGACGTAGGATTTGTGGGGTTATGACTTCTTCTTTTGTTTGTTGAGGGGAAAAAAAAAAAAAAAAAAAAAAAACCCAAAGTGCATCCTAGTTCAAGTTTTTTCTAAAATTGTTAATTCCATTCTAATGATGGCCGTAGTTTGTCCATTAGAATGATTTTTTTATTATTATTTTTTTATATCAGTTTATTTCGACATATCTTTTTGAGTAACTGCTAATTTTATAATATATAAATCCACACACTTTTATGTATATAACACAAAATAAACATGCCCGACTATTCATCACATAGTTTTATATTATATTAAATTATCATCAATTCAACCTTCTAAGCTTTTTTTATTTACCAAAAAATATATATCTCAATTCAAAACCAAATTATGCACATTTAACATCATTATTACGTAATAAAGAGGTTTATAATATCTCATTACACATAACAAGGATGAATGAATAACTTAGTCTAATAGGATTAAATTGTAATATCATAAATCATAATTTATGATGAATCAAAGATGAGGATCGAGCTCTAGCCTCAAATATGCGAGTTGCTTCCTTTTCCCATGTGAAACGTGGTGGAAATGCTATAGCAGATAAGCTTGCCAAATTAGCCAAGAAATTGTTTAATCCTCAAATTTGGATCGAAGACAATCACTGCGATGCAAACAATCTTGTAATAATTGACAGGAGTTTTCTGTCCTATTAATATAAAGCCTTGGCTGTTCTCTCAAAAAATAAAATAAACAAATTGCTCAAATTTCTCATGGCAATATTATCAAAACAAACAGCAAACTCAATTTTCATATATTAATAAGTAATAAAAGACCAAGAGAAGAAATAGTTAATGTTTTGGTTACGACCGAAATCAATCACTATTCTGGTCAGAATTTTGCAGAATGGGTGGGATGAACTGAAATAATTGGAATTTATGACAAGGTGGGCATATTAGGGGCTTCTCTCAGTAGTGTGTTCAGATCACTGACATGCCACCAAACTCAAACATTGGTTTAAACAGGATGAATTAGCATTATCCTTTGACCCCCTTTTTCCTTGTTTTTTAGGGGCAAGCTTAGCCATATTATTATGTTGTACATGTAATACTTAGAAAAAAATAAAATGAAAACTGTGGGGAAAAAAAGCACAAAATGTACAAGATAGAAAGAGACAAATTATTTGTTAAACCAGTTTGCAACAAATTCAATTCTGCCTTTTCTCATTCTAAGCTCCTTGCTAAACATGATTGTGCTGACACCATGTGGAAAATAGACCTCAAAAGCAAGGTGAAAATTCATGAACTTGTTGAAAGCCAGCGCAGTGAAGAATGTCAAGGAAAATGTTCTCATTGCAAGGAATGCGGAGTTTTGAACCCGTAGCAAATTCAAACACTTCCTCAGCATGATCAAGCAATGCCATGAAAAGAGGGTGCTTGAGTAAGGTTATTTTGATGACAAATCTCTTGCAATCTTCACCAACATAAATTACTAGGTGACCTTTTGGGACATCATTAGGGATGGAGTCCTCTTTATGCAGGCAGGACCATATATCCCAACTACCCATGTTTTCCCAAATTGGGTACTTCATAAAACTGGTGCTCACTTTACGAAAGCATGCTTTGAGGAACCCTCTCTTCATGTCTGTGTGCGTGTGTTTTTGAGAGAGAGAGAGAGAGAGAGAGAGAGAGAGTGAGAATGGGGATGCGTGGAAGCACAACGTTGGTATATATAGCTGCATGCAAGTGGGATTTTATCTTCTTCGATAGGGAGGATGTAAATTAGCTATGCTTTTGAATCCATCGAATGGTTAAAATGAGAAGCTCAAGATCAAGCAGGCTAGGACATGATACTTTTGTGAAAGAGACATATAGATATAGGTGCATGATGTTGTTCATTGATTTTTGTTTATAATATATTATAGTATTCAGCCATATGTGTATATATTATTGCAACCTGACACAAAAATGAACCAAAGTGCACGTTCCGTTGCATATATAAATCTAAAAAGTAGGCTAGATTGGGACTTAATTACGTGAAAGTTGTGCCCCACGGGGAAACAGTGATACTGTGATAGGAAAGTAAAGGAAATAAAAGAAGGATATAAATGGACTAGGACTAGGGCTAGGGCTAGGGCTAGGGTAGGCTAGGCTAGGCAGAAAAGCTCAACGACATTCATCACATATCATCAATATACAAATACAAGTTGCAATTTCTGTACACTTGTTTGAATTCAACACATTCATCAATTCATTGGTTGGCACAAAACACATTTTTACACAATTTATTCTCTTTCTACAATGGTAAACAGCATTTTGCTCTAGTTGCTTTTAAGAGAGAGAAAGGGAAAAGAGTATTAATTGGATGTTTAAGTAATTACCCGATACACTGCTGGGGGATTTGTAAAATCGAGAAATAAAAATGAATTCATATCTATACTATCATGTTGATATTTCCAAATTTCCATTAATTTCATTGTCAATGGCATTTGAACTAGTGGGATTGTGTTGAGATTAGTACTGCATGCCAATGCTTGATCCATGTCGTGGGCCATGAAGTTGTGGTTATTAACTTATTATGCCTTGTTCATCAATGTAGCAAACTGTGCACAGACTTGGGGGTAGGGTGGAAACTATAGTATTATATGGCTTTCAACAGCCTCTGTGAGTAACACTGTCTTGGTAAATGATAATAAGTATGTAATAATCTCATTTTTAATTGTTAACAAAAAATTAATAAGAAACAAAGACTTGAATCACTTGATGAGAAATTATAGAATATTAGGTTCAACCTTAACAGCCTGCGTCTGCTACAATAAATCCCTTAAACATCAATATTTTTACTATTCAATTCTGTGTGTTACAAAGGGGTACATATAGGAAATACAATACAAATATGGTAGCTCTATCGTAAACACATCTAAGGGCTAATAAAATTGCCTAACCATGCCTTACAAAACTATAATAGTACATGATGTTATTCAAAACTGTGATACACAATTTTTACGGAAATTTATACAATGTTCTAAAATTAACAAATGACACTAACTTCTCTAGCCTTAATAATAATTCTCCTTGACGAGAAATATGAGAAATGACTTTTGGAAATCATTTATAAACCTGATAATCTATGACACAATATTTTCTTTGCTCTACAAGATGACAAGATGTTCTCTTGCCATATTGTACCCTTATATCTATTCGATTATTTACTGCCCTTAAAGTTCCAACATAACCAAGTGAAAATCATAGCTAGACAGTATATAAAATATCCCTGGTGAATTAGTTAACAAAACAGTTATGAGTAGGAGGTAAGATTTTTTTTTAAGAAATAGAATTCTACTCTAACCTAATCATAGACTAGAAGGTTGCAACTATGAATGAAAGAGTTAATGAATAATAGCCTTAATTAAAACAAAGTTAAAATGTTCTCCTCAGCATTCTTCAATTAAGTTTCATATTTCATAATTTCCAATCAATTTAAACTTTTAGAAAAATCGGTAATTTATCATGGTATCAAAATCAAGAGGTCCTAAGTTTGCTATATGTTAATGTCAAAATTCTGCATGTGGTTTTGAAATTATCTAAGTATTGGACTGATTCCTTCGCCGAACATGGAGGCTACCTGGATTGAGCAATGAGCACACAGAATTCTGTATGGCAGACTGATTTTGCAAACATGGATTTTATCTCTATCACTCAGTCTCCCTACCTACTTTGCATCCAAAGCCAAAGAGAGAAAAGAAATAGAGAAAAAGTGATGGTACGGTCGGGCTTGGTGGGTCTCTCTCATACATGATCAAAATCTGGTACTTTTAGATATGATCTTCCAAGTCACAGCCAATTTTTTTTTTCATTATCTTCTCAACAATAACAACAATAGACATAGATTTGAAGATTCTTTTTCCTAAGGGAAAAAACGAAAAGAAAGATGAGAGCTTAAGGATGGCATATATTGTTTAAGAAATATGATCTCCCTCTTATGGCAATAAGATTGGTCTTCGTAGCATGTGTTTAGGTTGCCATATTTTATACAATGTGGCCCATGCCACCTCAATTCCTATTACAAGATGGGCACCCTATGTTTCTTAATTGACTAGTCTGTATAGTACTACTGTAGTAGTCCCGAACGAAAGGAAAGCTGCACACTAGAGAGCATTTGCTGATTTTAACTCTTGAAAAGTTGTACTAATATTCAAGAGAATTCTTGATTGAAAAATATTATTGTGGGTGTAAGAGCCCAACGTCGTGCTGGGCCTAGAGCCCAATTCGAATATCACTATGTGTCCAAAGAGAAGAAAATGATTAGGAAGGAGTCCAGGTGGAAGAAATGTACCTGGAAATGAACAAGAGGAGTAGTCCGAAGAGAACCCTATTGGTCCGAAGAGGTCATTCTTCTCGGATTCTAAGGGAACTTGATCAAGCAAATAGTGAAGGTCTGAGTGACCTTTCCAATTATTTCTACGATGAGGACAAGCTTTGGGTATGCCTAGAGATGATAAGAACAGAGAAATATCTAAAAGAAAAAGTTGCTACCACCGCATTTAATGCACTGCAGCAACTTTCCTGACCGCATTTATGTGGAGAAGACCCCTGAACAGTGTAATCTCAGCTACCACCACTTATGGCAAACTAAAGCAGATGTCTGATGTGACATGTGCTCAAGTGAATGCTTAGATGAAAAATAGGTGTACGGTGAAGATGAGGAAGACGAAGAATATATAAATGTAAGGGGCCTCTAAATAAGGAGGGAGAGCAAAAAATTGGAAAAAGAAAGAACGGAGAGAATTGTATTCACATTTCCTTGAATAACAAACCTCTTCGAATTTGAGCATTATTCAGTTTTTCAAGTGTTTTTACTTCAATTCATCTTAATTCGCCAAAGTGAACCGTTGCTAAATTCACAACCAGCCCAGCTTTTTCACCCACTCTCTATAAATTCATTATTCTGGGTCCATTGGGCTCACAATCCTGATCTTTTGGGCTTGGCCTACAAAATTTGGACCCTATAATTATAGTTACTATTAGTTTACTAAAAAATATTTATAAATTGTTATGATAATGAAGGTGAATTATGTTAAATTAATGACATAATAAATAAATTTTTATATTGTGTTTAAAAATTGGCATATTAATTTGTAAATACTATATAGTAAAATTTATACAATATTTCCTATCATCACTTTTTTTTTTTTAATTAAGGTCCTATCATCTCTCTTCTTGATTTTAATTTTACCTGTTGAATGCAAAGCCAAAAAAGGCAACAATCTTTACACTCTCAAAATCAATTACCTTTCTCTTTTTTGTAATTGTATCTACCAAGCTCTGTACACACAATTTGCAGCTTTGAATACACCAAAATGGAATATCAATAACAAAAACAAAAAAATAATTTACTATATAAAAGCTGTTATTACAAAATATGCACTAATCGAATTAGTATTCTCTACATTTCATTTTTTTTTTTAAAATTTTAAGTGTACATGGTGCTAGAGGTGATCATAGACTGATTAAACTTGGAATAAGGTAAACTAGTCACTCGACCTGATCATATTGGGTGGTGTAGGGTTCTTAGGCTCACTATTGATTGATGCACTAGTTGAAATTGAACCCACCCAACTTTCAAGAAACTGTTGGACATCGGTTAGATTTATATTCTACGACAATTAACAAATGTCATCGCTAATAATATCACCGAAGGAATTTAAAGCAATAGTGACGACACTAAAGACCAAAATCTCTCGGAACAATCTCAATTAATTAAAACAAGAGAGACATTTTTTTACACAAACTTAAATGTATAATATTGTAGGAATTGGATTTGAGCACTTCTTTTATTAGATGAGTGGACTCAAGCCCAACTAGCCTAATACAATAAATTTGTAGAGAATGAGTTTAAGAACTAGGTTTTAGCGCATGGACAACAGTTAATATGGTGTTCATGACAATCACACAGAGATGAACTGAGTTTATCAAAGAAAAGTTGTTCTCGGCACAATCCGAGGAGTTTTGTTCTAAGAAATATTAAATGATTCTGATTACAGGAATTCTTGAGATTGTTACAGTACTATTTCTCCTAGTACTATTTCTCCTAGCCCTCTCTGTGGTGGGTTTCTCCTATTATATAGTCCTCTTTGAACGACCTTGGCCTTCCATTTGTTGATCATCCAAGTCTATATTTGAGTGTCTGTCCTACCAAACACTCTTTCTGACGTTCTGTGAGTTGCGGTAACCGAGGTAGCACTGTTCAGGGGTCATTTCCTCATTAATTCGGTAAGAATGTTAGTTGTAGGCATTTAATGTGGAGGTGACAGTTTCTCATTGAATTGCTCATCCACCATGCTTCTATGACTGGCCCATTATACTTGTCTTTGTCTTGGGATGCTTTGGGAGGCTGCCCTTAATGGCGTGACAATCTTCTTTTCTATGATCTCGAATGGTTGAGGACAGGATCGTCCTCAGCGATGTTTCTTGGCACCTCGGACTTCCTTTGTTCGTCCTTAGACATTTCTTCCTCCTCGGCGCGGGCCTTGGGCTTGGTGTAAAATGGGCCGGGGTTGCCAAATTCTTCGGTCTCACAATAGCCTTTTAAAATCCTGCTGTCCGAATCCTCAGACGGAGAGGAGGATTTTGATATCCTCGGGCTTTTGCCACGGCTTGTCAAGTATTGTCCTTCGTTAGTACCAGAGTCTTTTCACTTGTCCAAGGCACATTCCTGGCGCTTCAGTATGTGAGGCGCGCCCTCATTAATATCTTTATGAAGTGACGCAGATCCAATGGTTGAGGATTTCTTTGGAAATTGGGCGGGGTTTATTTCGCTCATAACTCGTTCTTTAAATTGCGTGCGAATTAATTTCCACTAAATCTCGTCCTTTATATAAGGCACCCTGGGGAAACCGTTCTTTCTCATTTACAAATCCTTGAGTTCTACAAGAATCTCAAGTTCTCAACCCTTCAGGCATTCCCAAAGACCTTGTCAAGATTGTGATCAATGCCTAGGGAATGAGGTGACCGAGGATAAAGGCAAGGGCAAGGAAACTAAGCCTCCCTCAGAAATTAAGGATGCCGCCTAGATCTTGGATGACGCAGTTGAGGCAAAGAAAGTAGAGGCCAAAGATGCTCCTACCTTTCAACCGAGTAAGAAAGAAGACCTTCCTCCTTCAGCCAAGAACCAAAGCAGGTGTAAATCGCATCAGACTTTTGGTGTGACAAAGCTTGGGTCTCACCTGGCGACATATATCATGTGTGCACAGATGTGAAAACGACCCTGGGTTGACCAAGAAAATCAACAAGAACAAGGATAAACGGGTTTCCTATGTATCAGCCTTAATAGCAGAACATCTTGCAGTTAGGAGAAAAGGTGTCCATCCAGCGTTTCCGCCTCTTCTTCTTTCTCATCACTGGTACCACCCATGCTAGCTCGATTGCTGCTAGAACAAGATTGTGAATCTACCATTCCTATGGGCTTTCTTTTTGTGTAGTTAGCTTTAAAACAAGCCTGCTTAAGCTGCTTTATATATGATGTACTTTTCCTTTATTTAATAAAAAGGGCTGCACTCTTTCCTTTATGAATCTTTCCTTTCTCTACAGTGATTATTTCATTAATGGGTGTGTTGCTATTTTTCCCTTCAATGGGACTTAGAATTGATGCTATCAATGGTAATGAGAAGTTGTTACCCTGACTTTAACAAAACCGACGATAGCGCCCGGCTGCTAACTTTAAATAAGTTAACTATATAGGAATAATAAAGAAAATAACCAGGTGCTCTATACCGTAAACTATGCAACCATCAAAGAAGGTTGAATTTAAAGTAAGTGATCTGAGGGGACCATCGTGTATTAAGGCTCTATTCGACACTTATAATGATGTCATAGCGTTGGTTTCCCCCAAGCGCCTGGTCCGAGGACCCAGGCCTGCCTTAGGTTCTGCTTAAGCACTTAGCAGGAGGTCCGAGGGACCCGACATAGCTAAGGTTCTTTTATTGAATGGGTAACAAAAAATGTTAAACCCACAATGCAAACCTCAACTCATGCTTTACTTGATAAGGGAGTAATCTCATTTACGTTGTTCGCCATTCCTTTTTCTTTTTTGTTGAACGTACTTGGAACACCTTAAGCGATGCTTATGGCTTGCATTTGTTTACATCTTTGTTGAGTGGGGAAAGGGTAGGCGATCCGAGGAGCCGGACTCCTTTTAGATTTTGCTCATAACTCAGATAGATGCTTGAAGCTGTTAATCCCCTCAAGGGTTGTGGTCCGAGGACCCGTACAACACCCTGATTCGGTTCAACCCGTAGGTGGTTGCCGCAAGTCATTAGTTTCCCCATGGGTTTGTGGTCCGAGGAGCTATGCAAGACCTCGGTTCGGTCTAATACTTAGATAATTGTTAGAAGTTATTAGTTTTCCCATAGGTTTGTGGTCTGAGGAACTATGCAAGACCTTGGTTCATTTTAATACTTTAGATAATTGTCAAAAGTTATTAGTTTCCCCATAGGTTTATGGTCCCAGAAGCTATGCAAGACTTTGGTTCTGTCTAATACTTTAGATAATTATCAAAAGTTATTAGTTTCCCCATAGGTTTGAGTCAGAGGACCATGCAAGACCTTGGTTCTGTCTAATACTTTAGATAATTGTCAAAAGTTATTAGTTTCCCCATAGGTTTGTGGTCCGAGGAGCCATGCAAGACCTTGGTTCTGTCTAATACTTTAAATAATTGTCAGTGTGTGTTAATTCCCCAAAAGCAGGAGATTCGAGGACCCGTCATAGCTAAGGTTCCGTTTAACCACTTCAATAGATTAGAAGGTATCCATATGTACCTTCTAGAACTAGCCCCACCGCAGAGCCCCCATTGAATCACTTTGTGTTGCTGCCACTTCCTCCAACGGAGGTCTAGTGAACTCGGCCACCAAATTCGCGAGGACCTAACTCTTGACAGAGGTATGAGGCATGTACCTGATGTCAGAAGCCCCTAGAATTGTGACTCATGTAGTGTCTTCCTCACATAGTAAACTGGCCACTATAATAGTTTTCCCTAGGGATTCTTGCTGATGGGGGCCTGATCCCACTTTAACTAACCATTGCACTTGCTATCACACAAGTTCTCCCCACAGATAGCGCCAATTGTAGGGATTGGGTTTAAGCACTTCTTTTATTAGATGAGTGGACTCAGACCCAACTAGCCCAATACAATAAATTTGTAGAGAATGAGTTTAAGAACTAGGTTTTAGCGCATGGACAACAGTTAATATGGTGTTCATGACAATCACATAGAGATGAACTGAGTTTATCAAAGAAAAGTTGTCCTTGGCACAATTCGAGGAGGTTTGTTCTAAGAAATATTGAATGATTCTGATTACAGGAGTTCTTGAGATTGTTATAATACTATTTCTCCTAGCCCTCTCTATGGTGGGTTTCTCTTATTATATAGTCCTCTTTGAACAATCTTAGCCTTCCATTTGTTGATCATCCAAGTCTATATTTGAGTACTTGTCCCATCAAACACTCTTTCTGGCGTTCTGTGAGTTGCGGTAACTGAAGTAGCACTGTTCAGAGGTCATTTCCTCATTAATGCGGCCAGAATGTTAATAGTGGGCATTTAATGTGGATGTGACAATTTCTCATTGAATTGCTCCTCCACCATACTTCCATGGTTGGCCCATTGTACTTGTTTTTATCTTGGGATGCTTTGGGAGGCTGCCCTTAATAGCGTGCCGATCTTCCTTTCTATGATCTCGAATGGCTGAGGAAAGGATCATCCTCGGCAATGTTTCTTGGCACCTCGGACTTCCTTCATTCGTCCTCGGACATTTCTTCCTCCTCGGCGCAGGCCTTGAGCTTGGTGTAAAATGGGTCGGGGTTGCCAAACTTTTCGGCCCCACAAATACTAAAATGAAACATTTCAAAAAATATGGAGCATATTAAAACATGAGGCAAATGTTGAGGAAAAAATGTATAATTAAAAAAAAAAAAAAACATTATATATCAATTTTTCTTAATTGTTAATTGATTTGAAAACAAGGCTATTCCAAATCAACATTTTACATATTTAGGTAAAATAAACTTAAATGGTGAAGAACCACTTTCATATAGAACCAAAAGCTATAATATAAAAGTTATATCCCTGCACTTTCTCTTCTCAAAATAAGTGGAAAAGTGAATAAGTCAAATAAGCTTAAATGGTTAAGAATCATTTTCATATAGAACCAAAAGCTATACCATGAAAGTTATATCCCTGCACTTTCTCTTCTCAAGATAAATGGAAAAGTGAATTCTCGTGGATTATGGCTTCCTCTATTTTAGGATTTTGGTTGAAGTAGAGCCTACTCAACATCTTTCTCTTCGGCATGCACAGCACGTTTAGACCAATGCGACGCCCAACTCAGCTTCAGAGTTCAGACACAACATCGCACCTTTGACCCTAACATTCGCCACATGCATGTAACTTAGTTAGCTTTCTCAGTTCAGCTTATTCCACACACCTGTCGACAAAAGCTAACACCTCCCTCTCAGTTCAGCTTCTACCTCTAGCTATCACCACTCTCTTTCTCATCTCCAACAAGCTTCACCTCTCTCTCTCTCTCTCTCTCTCTAACACACACACACACACAAAAACAAAGAGAAACTAACCAATTCTCCTCCATGACTCTCTCTTCACTTCTCTTGCACCCATCTCTCCCTCTCCTTCCCACCAAATTTACAACCCAAAGTAATAATAACAACAAAATCAATACACTCCCAACTCGGTTCAAACCATATAGTTGCCTCAAATCCAACCATTCTAGCATAACAAAATCCCACAAACTTTCTTGCCTTGAAGAGCTCAAACAAGCTTTCCCATCCAAACTATCAAACCAAAACAATGACACAGAGCTAGACGACGAATCATTTCAGGAATTGGTTGATAAGCGATGCGTGAACAATGTGAGAATGCTTATTGTTGATTCGGTGCAACATGCCAAGGCTGGCCACCCTGGTAGTGCGCTTGGAATGGCTGAAGTGGGTTATGTGCTATATAGGCATGTCATGAGGTACAATCCCAGAAACCCCAAATGGTTTAACAGGGACAGGTTTGTTTTGAGTGCTGGCCATGGTTGCTTGCTTCAGTATGTTTGCCTTCACATTGCTGGTTTTCAATCAGTTCAAGTTTATGCATATTTCAAATTGTGGGAGTAGTTTTCTAGACTTTCTAAAAAACTTGGATGATCTATTTCAAATTCTATGCATATTGCAAAATTTTCATTCTATTCTCATCAAGCTAACTAAAGGAGAAACTTTTCCTCCCAGTTGCAAGACCTACAACGCTTGTGTAAGCTTGGGAGTCGGACCCCAAGTCACCCTGAGAATGTGGTGACAGATGGCATTGAAGTGACAACAGGTAAATTCTTGCCATATAAGATGATAAATTGCACAACGTTAATTTTTCACGTTTTGTTAACAATTTGTTAAGATGATAAGTCGTGATTGGAACAATGTCAATTTTATAGAAGCAAATAATCTTGAACTGGAAAATCATATAAAGTGACAAACCCTATGTATAGAAGAAATATACCCGTAGATGGTATAAACTGTTAGCATGAAATACTAAAAGTGGATTCAGGTGAAATATTGCTGATTCCACAAATAATTAGAAAATCCTTTCCAATCAGTTGTCTTGTATTCATGATTAGCTAAGAAAATGTTTACTTTAACCGGTAATGTCTCCAAAATTCAATTATCTCAATACTTACCCCTAGGTATCGCATAAATTATTTAGACTGCAGGTTGAAAAAGGTATAACCATAATATAATTGCAGATTTTAATACGCAATTAATGTTATTTTATTGTTGGAGTTAGGATTTAAGTGATATACTTGTTTAGTTGTTTAACTAGTAACTGTTCTTGATAATAGGCCCTCTTGGACAAGGTGTAGCGAATGCAGTCAGTCTAGCCTTAGCAGAAGCTCACTTAGCAGCAATATTCAACAAACCTGATGCTATTCTTGTTGACCATCGGACGTAAGTATAAAAACTAGTTCCTTTTAACTCCGACAAAAAATTTGAAATAGCATGATATGTTGTCTTTGAGAATCTATTGATTTGTAAATGCAGATATTGCATCATGGGTGATGGTTGTACCATGGAAGGCATATCTCATGAAGCTGCATCCTTGGCTGCTCATTGGAAGCTTAACAAGCTTACACTAATATATGATGATAATCATAATACCATTGATGGACCGACAACCTAAGCATTTTCTGAAGATATATCTACTCGATTCAAGGCTCTTGGTTGGAATACAATCACTATGGAGAACATACACAGTAATATGCATTCATTCAAGGATGCCCTCTGTTCTGCTTTCAGTGAAAATGAGAAACCGACTTTCATCAGGGTCTGTAATCTAGTAGAGAAGAATTTTTTTTACTTCATCTTGGCATGCATCATAAACTTACTGATTATTCTCATAATTTTAAATTTACTCACTAAATGGATAAAGTTTTGCAATATTTTGTGGATTGAACAAACTATATATATTTAAGTAGTAACAGATTATCGTAGCATGCTTTGAAATTGAACCCCTTAATGCTAATTTTTTCCATTCAACTCGTTTGATAATTTATTTTCCTTTTCTTTTTTCCTCTCTCCAGGTGAAAACGCTAATAGGAAAATTGTCTGGGAAGGAAGGAACATCGAAAGCTCATCATGGTACCTTCGACGAAGATGATATGAAAAAAATGAGACAAAAAGTTAATTGGAGTGATCGTGGGCCATTCCATGTCCTTCCTATGGTGTATAGGTTTGGGTTATTGAACTTATACATAATGCTTTAGAGCAATTTAATTTCCACCAGAAGGGGTAGAAATATAAGTTTCCTTATTACTTTGTTGCAGGGAGATGCAAATTCAAACAGACCATGGAGAAAGACTGGAGGAGGAGTGGTACTCTAAGCTTAACTACTACCAAAGAAAATATCCAGAAGAGTCTGTAGAATATAAAATTCTCCTCAATGAAGGTCTAGTTCCTGGCTGGGAAGCTCATTGCCGGTAATTTTTTTTCACACAACTTCAAATGAGAGAAATCACTTGGTATATTTGAGGTAGAGTACGTTAGACATTGATCATTTGTTAAAATAATGGTTAAGTTATTAAATTCGCACTTTCCTAAAAGTTTAAACTTTTGGTACAATTGATAATTTATCTTGCTATCAAATTCTGTGATCCTAAATTCAAATGCTATCTCTATTCTATACTCCATTTAAAAATTCCACATATTGGCTCCACTTATTGAGGGGAGAGCGTGCGAGAGGAAGTGTTAGAATAATAATTAAATTGATATTAAGTTAACTATTTCTTGAATGTTCCTGCTTCTTTTAGTATGTTCTACCTCAAAAAGATTTATTACAACATAATTGTGTGAGATTACAAGTCTGTTATTGTAATGGTCTCACAGAAATGGTGATGCAGGACAACCTAGGCTTCCCACCTAGATTAGTCCTACCAATGAATCTTAGGCTTCCCACCTAAGGAGTTTAGAATCACCACCAAACAAATACGCAAATAATCTCAATAATAATAATAATAGTCTGTAACGTACAAAAGGAACCATCTGGAGCTTTATATACAGCTTCCAGGAATCATAATGATAAAGATAAACTCTCCTAAACAAATCCTAAACAATCTCAAATACTAATCCAATACTAAAGATAAACCCAAATAAAGATAACATAAATGATAAAGATAATCTCCATAGATGTGCCATCATGTGGTGTCCGCACCAACTCCCCTAGGGTGGGAGAAACTCGACCCCGTTGAGTAAAGCTCAAAGGATCAAGTGACATCAAAATAAGCTCCATCAAGCCACAAGCTCACTGGGTCAGCATGGCGCCTCCGTCGACGCTCATATGTGCAGGTGATAGGAGGTAGAGATGAAGTGGTAGCAAGTGAATCCAAGTAAGCCTCCAAAAGAGCGGGATCAAGCTGCTGCAACTCCTCTCTAGTGATCCATGTACAATCAGAATCAGGCCGTCCTCGCCAGCGAACCAAGAAGCGCTGAACTGTTCCATCCCTAGTGAAAAGAGACTGCTCATCCAAAATAACATCAATAATATCTTTATGTGCCTTTTGGAAACAAGATGGTGTAGGGCTAGGGATAGGGTTAGCCAAAGAAGAAGAGGGTGGATCATCAAAAGGGTCATAGGGAATAACTGCTGGACCTTTAAAAGCAAGTAATCAGCAATATTAAAAGTGGAACTAATACCATAATCTGAAGGTATATCAATCACATAAGTATTAGGTCCAAGTTTCTTTAATACCTTGAATGGGCCAGCACTGCGGGCCTGCAGTTTCTTAACGGTTCCTGAAGGGTACCGTTCAGGCTTGATACGAATCATAACATAATCTCCTACATCAAAGTCTAAATGACGTTGATGTAAATCAGCCTGAGTCTTATACTTAAGATTACTAGCATGAATTCGTTTGTTGATCTCTTTATGTAGCTCATGCATGTGACTAGCAAACTCTACTGCAGACACAGAAACCCTATCATGTGAGGACATTGGGAGAAGGTCTAAAGGTCTCCTAGGTGTATAACCATGAACAACTTCAAATGGGCTCATTCCTATGGACCTATTGACTGAGTTGTTGTATACAAATTGGGCTACAGGGAGTATAGATTCCCAAGTCTTACCATTCTCACCTATGAGACACCTCAAAAGATTTCCTAGACTCCTATTGACAACCTCAGTTTGACCATCAGTTTGAGGATGATATGCTGTGGAGAATTTCAACTTTGTTCCCATCATGTGCCAAAGGGTCTTCCAAAAGTAGCTCATGAATTTAACATCCCTATCTGACACAATTGTTTTAGGTAACCCATACAACTTAACAATCTCATCAAAGAAAATCTTGGCTACCTTGGATGCATCAGAAGTCTTAGAGCATGGAAGAAAATGAGCCATTTTAGAGAACCGGTCTACCACTACAAGGATGGAATCAAACTTCCTAAGGGTACGGGGAAGACCTAGTATAAAGTCCATGCTAATATCCTCCCAAGGACGGTGTGGAACTGGTAGAGGAGTGTAAAGGCCAGTATTTTGCTTGCAATGCTTAGCTAACTGACATTGACGACACTGACCAATTATCTTAGCAACATCCCTCTTAAGACTTGGCCAATAGAACTGCCTCTCTACCTCTTCAATTGTCTTATCATGTCCAAAATGTCCTGAAAGTCCTACCGCATGTACTTCCCAAACCAAAAAGTCTCTAACTGATGTGCGGGGGATACAAAGCTTATCGGCTTTAAACAAGTAGCCATCTCGGAGGATAAAATCATCAACAACCTGAAGATGTTCAGTCCTAAGTGTAGTGTACACTTCTCCAAAATCTAGGCAAGCTTCATACTCCTCTTGTAACTTCTCAAACCCTATGACTTTTGTGCTCATCACAGAAAGTAAGGTGACTCGACGACTCAAAGCATCAGCTACCTTATTCTCAACACCAGATTTATGTCTCAAAACAAAAGAGAATCTTTGCAAATACTCAACCCAAGGGACATGTCGAGCATTTAATTTCTTTTGGGAATTGATGTGGCGGAGAGCATCATGATCAGAGTAAATGACAAACTCATGGGGTGTCAAATAATGACTCCAATATCTTAAAGCTTGTACCACAGCATAGAGTTCTTTGTCATATGTTGAATACTTCTTCTTAGCCTCATTTAATTTCTCACTAAAGTAAGCTATAGGGTGACAATCTTGGCTAAGAACTCCTCCTATGCCTACACCAGACGCATCACATTCCACTTCAAAGACCTTATCAAAGTCTGGTAGGTGCATCACCGGTGCTTCTGTCATCTTCTTCTTGATTTCTTGAAATGCTTTACCAGCAGCATTTGACCATTGAAATTCGCCTTGCTTCATGCAATCAGTGATTGGTGCCATGATTGTACTAAATCCACGTATGAAGCGGCGATAGAAAGTTGCAAGCCCATGAAAACTGCGAACCTCATGAATGTTCTTGGGTTCGGGCCAATCCACTATGGCCTTGACCTTTTGTGGGTCAGCAGAAACCCCTTTGGATGAGACCACAAAACCTAAGAAAATGACACTATCACTAAAGAAAGAGCATTTCTTGAGGTTGGCATACAAGTTTTCTTTCCTCAAAGTGGAATAAACTTGTTTAAGATGGTCCAAATGTTGCTCTTTTGATTTACTATAAATGAGGATGTCATCAAACTACACTACCACAAATTTTCCCAAGAAAGGCCTTAGTACTTGTGTCATCATTCTCATAAAAGTACTAGGAGCATTTGATAAACCAAAGGGCATCACAAGCCACTCATATAGACCATCCTTTGTCTTAAAAGCAGTCTTCCATTCATCACCTGGGCGGATCCTAATTTGATGGTATCCACTTTTCAAATCAATCTTCGAAAAGATTGTGGCTCCTGACATCATATCAAACATATCATCTAACCTAGGGATAGGAAAATGATACTTCACAGTAATCTTATTGATTGTGCGACTATCCACACACATTCTCCAGGATCCATCTTTCTTTGGGGTCAAGAGTGCAGGGACTGCACATGGGCTTAAGCTTTCACGCACAAATCCTTTGTGCAAGAGCTCATCCACTTGTCTAACCATCTCATCATGTTGAGGAGGGTTCATTCTATAGTGGGGCAAATTTGGGAGTGCTGCTCTCGGGACAAGATCTATAGCGTGTTGAATATCACGCATAGGAGGCAACTGATTTGGAAGCTCCTTAGGGAAGACATCTTGGAACTCTTGAAGCATTGAATGTACTTCTTTTCTAGGTTCTTTAAAGTTATCTAGTGCAGCTTCTTTAACAACCAAAGCAAAGATGATGGAGTCTTGATTGACAGCTCTCTCAAGTTCTTTTGGACTAATAAGGTTCATACTTTGCTTTTTGGGCTCTTCTTTAGCCTTACTTGCACTAACAAACTTAGTCTTGACTGGGTTAAGCTTAATTCTTTGTCCATTATGCATAAAGGAACAAGAATTCGAGCGACCATATAGAGTGACATCTAAATCATAGAGCCATGGTCGTCCCAAAATTATGTGTCCTACATCCATTGGAATCACATCACATGAAATCTGAGCCTTGTATGAGAGGATATGAATAGGAACAAGACACCTATCCTTGATGGTGATAGAAGAATCATCTACCCAAGAAACCTTATAGGGCTTAGGATGGGCAACTAACTTCAAACCTAGGAGGGAGACAAGTTTAGAAGAAACTGCATTAATGCAACTTCCACTATTAATGATAACTTTGCAATTTGTGGTTCCGCACTTGACAAAGGTTTGGAAGATAGTATTTCTTTTCCAATCATCACTTTTTTTGGACTGTGCTAGAGTACACCTAACAACACTCATTACAGGAGTATCAAGACTACCATCACTGAGATTATCAAAAGATGGTAGAGCTCTAATGCAAGCTAATTGGGTGGAATCCTCCTCTCCTATTTCTACAATGTCTTCAATGTTAGGCTCATAGACTACTTCTTCTACTTCTTCCTCTCCATCCAATTCTTCAATCAACAAAGTCTTATTAGGACATTGGGCAGCCATATGACCAAAGCCTTGACACTTAAAGCACTGGATTCTAGAATTGGGCCTAAATGTCTCTCTAACCACACTCTTCCCTTTGTCTTCTGGGCGCAAGGGCCTATTGTTGGGATTGGGTCTAGGTTGAGGGCCTTGTTGGTACCTACCCTGAGAGTTCTCTTCTATGTGTAAGGGTCTATTGTTGGGGTAAGGCCTATTTTGGGTACCTTGGAGGTATCTACCTTGCTGAGGCAACATTCGATTGTCAAATCTCCTTCCACCTTGGGGCCTAGGGATCAGCTCTAAATCTTGCACTAAGGTATAGGCATCATCAAGAGTTGAGATCTGTCGGGCCACCAATTCTCTTTGAAGATCATAATTGAGACCTTTCCTAAACCTACTCAAGGTAATTGGCTCATCTTCATTTGCATTGCTACGTATCCTGTACTCTTCAAATTGCTCTACGTACTCAGTAGCAGACCTATTGTCTTGTCTCAAATCATGCCATTGATCCAACAAATTGCCTAGATGAGAGACTGGGAAGTACTTTTCATTGAGCTTGGCTTTCATTTCTTCCCAAAGAGTTATGGGTGGTTGGCGGGTCTTACGGAGGTGGTTGACAACACTATCCCAATGGAGTTTTGCTCTTCCTACAAGTTTCATTTTGGCAAACCTAACTTTTCTATCCTCAGACAGTTCATACCACTCAAAAAAATGCTCAATCTCTCGCACCCAATCATTGTAGACCTGGGGGTTCCTAACACCATCAAAGGTAGGGACCTCTACTTTGATTTGCTTAGCTGAGTTGTCTTCATTGTCTCTATGGTCTTGCCTAGGGTGAGGGACATGTCTATTAATATTTCTTCCATTATGTGTATTATCCTCGTCATACCTAGCCTCTAATTGGCCTAGACGGGCAGTAAGCTCTGCAAGGGCTTGTCTTAATTCATCTTGAGGAGGAGGGTCCATGTTTAGGTGGGATTGGGGACTAGACTAGGATTCAGAACTAGACTCTGATTTGGAATTAGACTGTTCTTCAGAACTAGTTACTAGGCGACCACTACGCAAATGCATGCAAAGAGATCAACAAACTAATTCTAGCAAGTGAATAGTAAGGATAAACTCAAGTTAAATTAAATGTGAAGAGAAGTCATGAATTTCATAGGTTGTTGCATTCAAGCAGTACTAGTGTCAACAAGAATTAAATTAAAAGGACCTAATTGTTGCAATGTGATTAGACTAGTTCAACTACTAATACTGAGAATTAATAAATTTAAAGGATTTTTTTTTTTGAATTTTTTTGAATTTTTTTTTTGTTTTTGTTTTTTTTGTTTTGTTTTTTTTGTTTTTTGTTTTTGTTTTTTTGGCTAAAATAAAATACTGAAAGAAAATAAACCAGCGGCTAAAATAAGTTTAAGCAGAACAAAGGGCAAAGGCAATAGCATGTTATTGAATATAAAGCTGATGCACATATTAGACATATTGATGTTAAATCTGAAATTGTATCTCAATTCATTAAGTTAGGAAAGTTCACACCTTGGTTGGGCTAACTTAACAACCTGGGCCTCACTGGACAGTGGGTCACGTTACTAGCAATGGGGAGCTTGGGCCTCACGTGTTGGGTAGTGGAAAACTTGGCTGGTGGCCCTCACGTGTTGTGCACTGAATCTTTATAAGGCTTCTGCTTTGACTTTTTTTTTTTTTTTTTTTACGAAATACAATAATGAAAGAATTAGAATATAAAGCTGAAGGCTTATCTGCCAAGTTCAAACCAAACACCGAAAATAACAAAGCTAGAAACGAAGGAAGAAAAAACTAAAAGAGAAGAAGCAGCGGAGCAAGCACATCGCCGGAGTCGACGGCGAAGGGGCGGCCTGGGTTCGTCGGCGATGACTGTCAGCAGCACTCGGAGGTGGAGATCGAAGCTGGTGAGTCCAATCTCTGAACCTGTGAAGTAGCAGGGTGGTAGTGACGGTGACGGAGTGTCGGCGGTGTTTGTTAGAGATGATTTCAGCGGTGGTTGTGCGATGGTGTCATTCCGTTGGTGGGATCGGCGGCTTGGGTGGTGGATTTCAACTCTCTTGTTCTCAATCTGGCTGTTTGAAGTTGTGGATCTGAAGTTTTTTTTTTTTTTTTTTTTTTTTTTTTTTTTTTTTTTTTTTTTTTTTTTTTTTTTTTTTTTTTTTTTTTTTTTTTCAGTTTCTGATCTAGTGGTAGTCCTCAGAGTCGGGCACGGATTGGGGTCACAGGTTTTGGGGGAGTAGTGGGCTTTTCTGTTGGTTTTGGGATGAAGAATTCATGTGGGTAAACAGGGTAAATGGTACGGATTGGTTCTGGCTCTGGTTTGCAGATTTCGTGAGGTAAGAAATTGGGTTGTGTTGGTTTGCAAATCTCGTGGGGTAAGTATTTGAGTAATGGAATGTCTGGCGGATGGGTTGTTTTCTGATGGTGAGTGTGGCTGTGGGTTGTCAGTTGTGATTTTGGTTGCTGCTGAAAGAGGAGATCAGGTTGGGCTCTGATACCAAGTTGATGCAGGACAACCTAGGCTTCCCACCTAGATTAGTCCTACCAATGAATCTTAGGCTTCCCACCTAAGGAGTTTGGAATCACCACCAAACAAATACGCAAATAATCTCAATAATAATAATAATAGTCTGTAACGTACAAAAGGAACCATCTGGAGCTTTATATACAGCTTCTAGGAATCATAATGATAAAGATAAACTCTCCTAAACAAATCCTAAACAATCTCAAATACTAATATGATAATCCTAAACAATCTCAAATACTAATCCAATACTAAAGATAAACCCAAATAAAGATAACATAAATGATAAAGATAATCTCCACAGATGTGCCATCATGTGGTGTCCGCACCAAATGGTCTGCATCAGAACCAGTAGATGCTACTCGTGGCTACTCAGAGAAGTGCTTAAACCAGCTTGCCAAGGTGCTTCCAGGACTAATCGGTGGAAGTGCAGACCTTGCAACATCTAACAAAGCTTATCTCCACGATTTCAAAGACTTCAGCCAGCCCAACTCCCCATGGGGCCGCAACATCAGGTATGGAGTTCGTGAGCACTCAATGGCCGGAATTTCTAATGGTCTTGCATTGCATGGAAGCGGTCTCATACCATTTGCAGCCACTTTCCTTATATTTTCTGACTACATGAAGAATTCAATCCGACTTTCTGCTTTAAGCAAAGCCGGAGTCATCTATATCATGACACATGACTCAATTGGTCTTGGGGAAGATGGCCCAACTCACCAGCCAGTGGAACAACTTGCTGGCCTTCGAGCTGTGCCACGGCTTCTAGTTTTCAGGCCTGCTGATGGCAACAGACTGCTGGAGCTTACAAAATGGCTGTTGCAAACCGGGATGTTCCTAGTCTTATTGCACTATCAAGGCAAAAAGTGGCAGCACACTTGGAAGGAACATCAGCAAGTGGAGTTGAAAGAGGTGGGTACATAGTGAGTGATAATTCTGGGAATGATTTGCCAGAAATAATGTTGATTGGTACTGGATCCGAGCTATGCCTTTGTGAAGGGAGTGCCAAGATGTTAAGGAAAGAAAGGAGGAAAGTGAGGGTGGTTTCACTAGTGTGTTGGCGGCTCTTTGATCAACAGCCAAAGGAGTACAAGGAGTATGTCTTGCCACCAAGAGTTTCAAAGCGAGTTAGTGTTGAGGCTGGCTCACCAATGGGCTGGAGGGAGTACGTGGGAGGACAAGGTTGGGTGATTGGAGTGGAGGATTTTGGAGCTAGTGGGGCTTATTTGGATGCGTTTAAGAAGTTTGGTTTTACTGAAGAAAATGTTACAAGGGTCACTAAGTCCTTGTTATGTAATTAGCAACTGTTGTTGTTGGTTTTTTTTTTTTTTTTAATTGATACCATACATGATATTAATTTTTTCCTTTATCATCAAGTTGATAAGCCAATTGGTTTTGGTAGAGATTGGAATCAAATTTTGGTGTCTTATTCAACAAGAAGAAACTTTATGAATTAAGCGAATTAGAATCCACAAATGGTATTTAAGAAATAATGCATTGGGGAGACTCCAATTGAGTAGTTACATGTAGGAATACCACTTGACCCAAATGCTCAAGTCAATGAATTTAGGCCTAACTATGTTATATATTGACTATTCATTCTTGCCATTATTATTTAACATGTGATTTTATTCACAAATGTATACTTAACAATCTCCCATTCACATGTGAGTTATTGCCTCTTTGTGACTTAAAGACTACTTTGTGAGCTATGAACAAGTCCTACTAGTTTTTCTTTGTTTTATAGGCTTTTTTCTTCATCAATGTGTCATCCATGGGCCTCTTATATCTTATCCATAAGAATCACGTGTCGATCCTGCATGCTTATTTTATGGAAATCTCACGCTACCAAGTCTATGAAATCCATATATTGTTCTTTTTTATTTAGCACCATTGACAATTCTCCTTTATTAAGCCTTTTTCCAAGATCATCTTTGTGTAGGCATTATGAGCTTAGATAATAATACTATGCATACTTGTGTAGACTCCAAGTATACGCATTCATCCTTGTTCCAACTGGAAAAGAAACCTTGTCACCCGCACACCATTATAGGCTCTAATACTGCAAGTTGGGGAGATGACGTATTGGGAATGCCCCAAATGATTATTTTTTAAAATTTTATTTAGAAGGAAGTAACAATTAAGTAATATGGGCATCACTTAACCCAAAAGTGTATGCCAATAATTTTGGGTCCAACTATGTTATGTATTAATCACTAATTCTTATGTGTATTATTTAATGTGAGGCACTACTCATGAATTAATAGCCAATGGTAATTCAACAAATGGTAACTGTGAAAAAGACCTTTTTGCTACAAAACAATTTGGGTGCAGTCAGATCTCCCTCCCAAATGAGTTGGCGAGACCAATATTGGGAGTTTATCTATTTACATTGTATGTACAATTTTAAGCCAATTTTGGACTTACATGTTGTGTACATCAGTTTTTAGCCCCTTTATTTTTGGATTTAATTACCTTCATATAAGAATGATTAGGTTCCTAACTCCTAAGTAGTTTCACATTAAGGGCACGTTTGGTACACTGTAATGATTATTACATGGGAATAGGAATAAGTATTACAAAGAATACATTAAGTTGGAATGTAATAAGTATTACTATTTATTAGTTTGGTGACCATTTAGGAATAGAATCCGGAATATGCACTCACAATTTAGTATAGTTTAAAAAGAAGGCATAATTAAATTATTTTTAAATCAAATTTCCTAAAATACACTTATTTTAGGGTGTTCAAAATAGAGCTAATAATTAACAATAAGGAATATTTATTTTCTTTCCTTTTGAAGATGTGGCAACTAATGGCTTTTTAGAAAAAATTTTTTAAAAGTCATTACATAAGGTGAATAAATAGATATTCAGTACTTTTGATAAGGAATAGTTATTCTTCATTTTGAAGAATAGCTATTTATAAGGAATAACTATTCATTGTAATAAGAACATAACCAAACAACTGAATAGTTATGCCATAAGAATATCTATTACATTATAGTGTCTATTACAGTTTACCAAACGTGTTCTAAATTAAGAGAAAGAAACATGATACAGAAAGACTCTCTGTATTTGTCCAAATTATTTTGTAAATTATCTATGATGTTAATGTTTATCCTCCAAGATTAAATAAGGAAGTATTCATGATTTCTAGATTTTTAGGCTACTAATTTCCATCAAATTTTGACTGTTTCAAAATCATTTTCCACAACTCTGTTTATTAATCTCAGAATAGCAACAAAGATCAGGCAAAGACCAAAGGAAGTCAAAACAGAATCAACAGCAAGTTAAATGCAAATAAAATCTCCTAATGGTGCGTTTAGATGATAGAATTTGGGTATGTAGATTTGGATTTGGGTGATTAAAATTTAAATACTCTATTTAGATGTTTTAAAAAAGTCAAGGATCTACTTCTCAAAAAAAAAAAAAAAAGAGTCAAGGATCTAGATTTGACAAATCCATAAAAAATTTTAAACCTTTAAAATCTGTTTGGGTGGAGGACTTTTGTTTTTGT
Source organism: Quercus gilva (assembly GCA_023621385.1). NCBI lineage: Eukaryota > Viridiplantae > Streptophyta > Magnoliopsida > Fagales > Fagaceae > Quercus > Quercus gilva. The sequence continues at coordinate 58,275,882 of CM042480.1, read as the reverse complement.
TTTCAAAACAATATGAAAACAATTTTCAAAAAATTGAAATTGAAACTAGTTTTCAGATAATAATTTTTACATTATACATGTTTGGCTCCTACTTTAACGAACAATTTTCAAAATATTAAATAAATAAAAAATATTAGGAGATCGTTTCTATTTTTGAGATTAAAAAAAAAAAAAAAAAAAGATATTTACAAAAAGAAACGTGTAGAATATGTGGAATACTTTTTTTTTTTTTTGTGGATTATGATAAGGTAAAACTCATGTACTTTTTTATTTTTATTTTCTATATAATGATAAGTTTCAAATTTAAAGTATGAGAATTTTTTTTTGTGATGAAGATAAACTCTTTAATTCAAATAGAAAAGTTTGAACAAATCAGTGTCCACTGTTTCTCTCAGCCATTATCAAAATCTTGTCAGCCATTATCAAAATCTTATCATGAACAATGAAGATAGAATAAACTTTTTTGAAATCTGTATTTAGAAAACATCAATCAAAACTAGCTAAATCACAGTCATGACCAATTCAAAATCCTTTTGTTTTACCACATACTCCAGATGATCTTTATTTAGGAGGCCTCCTCAACACATAAGGAGCAACTTTATATATTTCTCTGTTGCTTAACTGCTGCAATGTACTGTATGCCCTTCATATATTATCCAAAAGGACCATAAATTTCTTCATTCTTTCCAATAACATTTTCTTCTTGAAAAAGATACCAATATAAGATATGGACACCAAGAAAGCCATTTCCATGTTCCTTATCGTCTTCTCCATGCTGGTTGTGATGGCATTTACTAACCATTGCATCGATAAATGTGTGCGTCAGTGCTTGAAACAGAATCCATGGGCAACTATTCTGGAATGTAAAAATGCCTGCGTAGGCGTTTGCAAGACAAGTAACAATTCTGAAAACAGCCAAGATCCTCGTTCAACCGTTGAAAAAAAAAGTGCCTTAGGTAAAGATAAATTACATTAAAAATAAATGCCTGTTTGTTTTGCTTAAATAAATGAATATGCCCTATCAAAAAAATAAAAAAATAAATAAATGAATATGTACCACTTCCCAAACTATATATTAATTTTCTAGGTTCTCTTGTGATCATCAAGAGTACTCCTGAAATATGTATTGTAATGAATAAGATTTGATATTGTATATGAATATGGGTTTTATTTATTTTTCGTTCTAGTGATCTCATTATTTGGTGTGTTTGTGCTAATAAGATAACAAAATGGTATCAACAATTAATGCGTTAATAGAATAGTCATACAATATTTGTTGGATTGTTGTATTTTGGGAGAGACAAATTAGAGAAATTCTATACTTGTTACGAAGCTTAACCAACCGAGAACTTGAATCTTCTTAAAGAGAGTGAGGGTCACCCCATAATCTAAAGTGTTGTGTAATTTCTCCCAAATAAATATTATCTAGAATTAATTATTATTTTATCTTAGTTTCTCTTGTATTTTTTTTATCCATTTTTCTTGTGTTTGCACCGACAAGTTGTAATTGGTAACAATTGGTTAATACATAAAATTTGGATGAGTTCTCCACTTCTCCTTGTCTAATTTACTATGCACTGTATACTAGTTTTGACATTTCATAACAAAGAAAGGTCAAGAGCCATGTAACTCTCCTATCCAAAAGAAAAAAAGATTGAGTTGGAGGGAGCACGTGGGAGGACAAGGTTGGATGATTGGTGTGGAGGATTTTGGAGCTAATGGGGCTTATTTGGATATATTTAAGAAGTTTGGTTTTACTGAAGAAAATGTTACTTGGGTCACCAAGTCCTTGTTATGTGAATAGCAACTGTTGTTGGTTTTTTTTTAATTGATGCCATACATAATTTTTTTTCTTTATCATCAAGTTGATACATTAATTGGTTTTGGTGGAAATTGAAATCAAATTTCGGTATCTTATTCGACGACAAGAAACTTTATGAATTGAGCGAATTAGAATCCACAAATGGTATTAAAGAGATAATACATTGGGGAGACTCTAATTGAGCAGTTAATATAATATATATGAAAACTACTTAACTCAAAAGTTAAAATCAATAAATTTAGGACTAACTATGTTATATATTGACTATTCCCTCTTGCCATTATTATTAAACATTAGAATTCATTCACACATGTATACTCAACAATCTTCCACTACTTGTGAGTTATTGCCTCTTTGTGGCTTAGGGACTACTTTATGAGCTATGAACAAGTCCTACTAGTTTTTCTTTGCTTTATCGGATTTTTTCTTCATCAATGTGTCATCCATGGGCCTCTTGTATCTCATCCAAAAGAATCACATGTCGATCCCACACACTTATCAATGTGAATCTCACACTACCAAGTTCATGAAACCCATGTATAGACCTCTTTTTTTTTTTTTTTTTTTTTTTTTTTTTTTTTTTTTTTTTAATTTAGCACCATTGACAATACTCCTTTATTGGGCCTTTTTCCAATATCATCTTTGTGTGGGCATTATGAGCTTATATCTTTATACTATGCATACTTTGTAGACTCCAAGTAGACGCACCCATCCTTGCTCCAACTAGAAAAGAAACATTGAAAACCTTGTCAATCACATACGAGGCTCTAATACTACGACTTGGGGAGATAATGCATTGGGAACACTCCAAATGATTTTTTTTTTCTTTAAAAGAGGAAGTGACAATTGAGTAGAATGGGCATCACTTAACCCAAAAGTGTAAGCCTATGATTTTGGGTCTAACTATGTTATGTATTAATCACTAATTCTTTTGATTATTATTTAATACTAGCCACGAACTCACGCGTTGCGCTTGATAATTATTTTTATGGTGGTTTTATTAATTTTTTTTTTTTTACAATTTAAACTAATCTAATAATGAGTAATTCTCTCTCAAAAAAAAAAAAAAAAAGAGTAATGTATTTTGTAATTATATTTTTATTTATTATAGGAACAATCCAAAACACCAAAAAAATGTAAACTAAAAAAAATTAATAAAACTTAACAATGATTATTTGAACCAATATTAGGACAAAATTTTGTTTTTGATAATCTATTAAGGTTATTTTCTTTGTAGAAATTATAATTTCCCCACTCAAAACATATTATCAAATAAAAAATTATTAGCAAAATCTAAGAATTAAATTTCTATACATGCATTGTTATAAAATAATAATAATTAAAATAAAATTGCAAAAGTTAAAATTTGTCATCTATTCGATTATTTTCATTTGGCTAACCTTTACTTTTCTTTAAATGAATGACATTATAGAGTACTTCTAAAACAACTATTAAAAGTACTTTGTCCACCACAAAGGATTAGAAAATAAACAAAATTTAGAAAAGTCTCATAGTTTAACATCTAAATTGAGCACTATAAAAAATCATGATATGTAACAGAATAAATACCAAATCATCCAAATCATGCTATGTAATAGAATAATATTATATTTTTATATGCTATATTTAATTCTTTAGAATGCAATAGGATAACATTTAACAATCAAAGAGAATTAAAAAAAAAAAAAAAAAAAAAAAAAAAAAAAAAAAAAAAAAAAAAAAAAACAACAACAACAACAATTTAGAAAACAAAACTAAATCGCATTAACCCAAAATAGAGTTTTAAAGAATACAAAAAATTATCAACCTAAAGTAGAGATGCAAGAAAAAAAAAAAAATCCACCAAAAAATTTAGAGAGAGAGAGAGAGAGAGAACCATTTTTTTTGTGAGGGAAAACTATGTATAGAGTAGAAGAGATAGTGACAAATTTATAGTAAGAGTGTGTGAATAAGAAGAGACAAAAATAAAGGAAGATAAAGGAAAAGAGGAAGAATGATATTAATGTAGAGGGTAGTGGAGAGATGAAAAGGTAAGGGAGGGAGAAAGATTTAAGAAGTAGTGAGGAGATGAAATGGTAAGGGAGAGAGAAAGGTTGGAGAAGTGTAAATATTAAAAAAATAAATGTTAAAAACAATTATAGGAAAATTGGGGAAAAAAAAAAAAAAAAAAAAACCTAAAGCTTCAAAGGCTTCAACGTTTTTTTTTTTTTTTTTTCCCCCTCCTTTAAGCTAAAAATGCTCATATAAAACCCTAAAACTGAACTGAAAAGGTTTTGGGTTGGGCTTGATAGTGGAACTAAATAAATAACAGGTGGGCTGGATTAATTATATAAATTTATTATAGAATGATAGTAGAAGTAAATAAATAAGTAGTGGGCTGGATTTATTATAGGGTGATAGTAGAAGTAAATAAATAAGTAGTGGGTTACATTTATGGGGTTGAAAATTGTAAAAATCATTTTAAAATTGTAGGAAAAATTATATTTAAAAAAAGAAAGAAAAAAATGATGTAGCAACTGATGTGGCGTAACGTGAGAGCAGCAGCATTAAACGCTACGCTTCAGCTTTTAGTAATATATAGCTGAGGTGTTATTCACATGTATATATCCAACAGTAACTGTGAAAAGACATCTTTGCTACAAAATAATTTGGGTGCAGTCGGATCTCCCTCCAAAATAAGTTGGTGAGACCAATAATGGGGGTTTATAGATTTACATTGTATGTACACTTTTAATTCAAAAATTTAAGCCAACTTTGGACTTGTTGTGTATATAAGTTTTTTGCCCCTTTATTTTTGGACTTAATTACCTTCATGTAAGAATGATTAGGTTCCTAAATAGTTTCCCATTAAATTGAGAGAAAAAGAACATGATACGAAAAGACTCACTGTATTTGTCCAAATTATTTTGTAAATTATTTATATATGAAAGTATTCATATTTTTTAGATTTTTCGGTTAGTAATTTCCATCAAATTTTGAGTGTTTCAAAATCATTCTCCACAGTTATGTTTAGTAATCTCAGAATAGCAACAAAGATCAGGCAAAGATCAAAGGAAGTAAAAACATAATCAACAAGAAGTTAAATGCAAATAAAATCTCCTAATGGTGCCTTTAGATGGCAGAATGTGGGCATGTGAATTTGGATTTGGGTGATTAAAATCTAAATACTTTGTTTGGATGCTTCAAAAATGTCAAGGATTTAGATTTGACAAATCCATAAAAAAATTTTAAACCTTTAGAGTCTGCAGTTTGATAGGAGGTTTTTTGTTTTTGTTTTCAAAACAGTATGAAAACCATTTTCAGAAAAATTAAAATTGAAACCTGATGATGCCAAAATCGTCAATTGGGCCACTCATCTAGAGCATTAGACGATCTTGTAGGACTTGCAAAATAAATGAGAGGTAGATCAAAGAGATCATCGGGTTGTGCCCGGTGGGAGAGCTTCCAATGCTTAAGTTAATATCAACCCATATCTCTCTTATATAGATAGTATTTTGTAATGGTTTTTGACATACCTTAACTAGTGAGACAGATTTTCCCTTTTATAAGTGACTTAGGTAGGTATTGTACATAAATTAGGATGATTATTACCTTGATTGTAACGTTCTTTGTCTTAATGAGAGTTTAAGACCTTTGATGGTCGTTATTGAATGTGTTGAGCGGTTATCTTTGATGGCCTACTAATGATGCAAGGTCATCCATATTAATGAATGACCTTAATGATTTTTCTGGACTCATCAGTTGCCCCCCATTCCCAAGTCTAATTTTGCTTTATGCTGGTTAGGCTTAGGGAATGTTCTTGACTTATTTAGATTCTGACTTCTTTATCTTCAACTACTTTCTTCTTCAAGAATGTTAATATTTCTATGATGACCTCTTAGTATTTGCATTTTGAAGGTCTTTTTGGACGTTTGAGGGATCATAGCTTAAAAATGAGCTGATTTCTTTGGACGACATATGTGAGGTTTTAGTGTCCTCTTTGGACCCCTTTATCATTCTTTAGTAGCTTGAAGAATTTTGATATTTGGATGATATTATTCTTCCAAGATTTATATTCTTGTGTGAAGAATTTTTATCATCCATTGATTGCACAATTTTATTCTATCAATTTAATTAAATTTTAATGCTAAAGTGTTTATATTACCTGGGACACACTATTTGTTGTTTTGATGATGAGGCTTTAAGGAAGACTTGATGTTTTCCATTGTTGTTCGTCGAGTGATTGCATTTTTTGGAGAAAGTTAAAGCTTTGACCAAGAAGTTGTTGACAGTGCAGAAGGACAAGCGGCTCTAGTCGGCTAATCAAAAGATCAAGACCGTGGCTGCCAAGGCCGTCCAAGTGTTCTAGCTCATTGAAGAATACAATACTGTTTTGGTCAGCTGGTACTATAAAGACTTTGAACTGCTAAGGAAGTACTCAGTGAAGCATGGTCCGGGGGTTAATTTGAAGTACCTAGACTTTGAGTCCCTAAAGAAACGGAGGCTGATGAAGTTGCTTAGGCTATGATGATCGTCTTCCATTAATTGCTACGCGAACTTTTTTTTTTTCCTTTGCCATATGGTCTACCTCCCTTAGCCTCGCTGAAGTGATCCATATCCTTTTAGGGGTCGTACTACTTAGCTTGTCTTTCAAGTGATTTACATCAATTTAAGGAATTTTATCACTTAGCCATTTTTAAGTGATGTACATCGATTTAAGAAATTTTATCATTCAGTTTTGTCAATGATTTAGTGATTTATATCCATTTAAGGAATTTTATCACTTGGCTTGGTCAGTGATTTACATCCACTTAAGGAAATTTACATCCATTTAAGGAAATTTATCACTTGGCTTGGTCAGTGATTTACATAAATTTAAGGAATTTTACCACTTGGCCATTTTTAGGTGATTTACATCCATTTAAGGAATTTTATCACTCTTGACCATTTTTAGATGATTTACATCCATGTAAGGAATTTTATTACTTAGCTTCGCCAGTGATTTACATCCATTTAAGGAATTTTATCACTTAGCCATTTTTGGGTGATTTACATCCATTTGAGGATTTTTATCACTTGACTTTGTCATATGATTTATATTCTCAATTGGGGAATTTGTATAATTTTTTTTTCTGGAAAGATTCCTTGACGTTATGTCGTTTTGGACCTTCTTGAGGCCATATTGATATCTACATTAAATAGCACATACGCTTGCCAAGACTTGACTAAACAAGAATTTTGGAACAACTCATACATAACTAATAAGTTACCAAAGGCCTAGGTGGGCCTTTTTTCTTATTTTCTTGTAATCCTAGAGTCTTACCTCTTTTGTGATCTGTCTAGTAGTACATACATTTTTGTTTGAAACCTTACTAGGTGTAAATTTTTATAGACAAATATAAAAGAGACAGAGATAAATGTGTTACCTTAAATGACAACATTAGTTTGTCACATACCTCGATCTTTTTATTTTTGGGATCTTCTTGACAAGCTCTTCTCTTTTTAAGATGGCGAGCTCTTCTCTTTTCAAGATTTTTTAAGCTCAACATGATACTTCATGTCTAAAGCCTAGATCTCTTTTACTTCAATTTTTTGAAGGCGTAAAAACTAGGCCACGTTGTTGCCCCTGTTCAAACATGAAAAGGGAAATTCTCATTTGTTGACAACTAGAGGAGTGGTCTACCATGATTGGAACCCTTTTTTTTTTTTTTTTTTTTGCATGCTTTGATAACTATGGTCATTGCTGTTTGTAATAGAAATTTCCTCTTCCTTTTTCTCTTATTGTACGCTTAAGTCACTTCACTAGTGCTAGCTGCATTTTGTTAGGAATGACAATGTACAAATATGCAATTGCATACTATACAATTATGGATGTCAGTTGACGAAGTGCATTCTATATGAATCATAGAGAAGTATTCTATGATATATAAAAATTGAAGCTATTTGACTATATGCTTGTTTTAAACTGAGCTTTGTTAGGTGCTTGCACCATATATAATTTTTAAAGCAATTTAAAAAGATTTTGGTGAGTGATGAAGACAGCGGAAATTTTTTAAGACTTAAACTCATGACCATAATGTGAACACAATCATCTAACATTTTAAGTCTAGGAGACTTAATAGAATTTCTCAGATTCATGACAATGGAACATATGCTACTAATAATATAATCATATTAGCTGTGATAATTGTAACAATTTTTTAGCAATATTTTCAACATGGTTTATATGTACATATTTGTAGATAATCGTGCAAGCTTGATATGCACTTAATTCTAATAAGCTAATATTTGGCATGGCTAATTAAAAAGAAATAAATAAACAAGTTACCTCGACAAAAGACCTTAAATCATGATACTATTGTGTACGTACCTCGATCTTTTAATTGTTGTAGTCTTCTTGACAAGTTTTAAGATCTCTTTTGTTAAGCTTAACATGCTATTTCATGTTGAGGCTTAGATCTTTTTTGCTTCATTCTTTTGAAGGTGCAAGGACTAGGACACGTTGTTCATTTGAGGTTATATTTCCTTCCTTTAGGGACGAAGGATATGCCATGTGCTTCTATTATTACATGCTTAATTGGTTATGCATATACTACAATTTAAAGAGAGTACTTATGCTTGACACGTGATCTATCATCATACTTTCATATTCAATACATATTCAAGCTAATGTTTTAACATCACGTCTCTTACATATTATTGTGTAAGCCATTATGTAACAAACATATAGCAAACTAATATAGCATTTTTTTTTTTTTAAAAAGAAAGAAATATCCATGATGCTACGGAAAGAGTCTAGGCTTTTCCATGATTTTTGGCCTTGGTACAAAATTACCTTAAAGCAATGTCAACAATTATTGTGCGTACCCAAGTTCTGCTACGTGGACCGGGCTTAGAATTGGGCTCATAATCTACTTGTATAGTAGGCCTAGTATTTCCTAGTATGGGCAGTTCCACCTCAAATCACTCTATAGCTTCCCTTAATCCTAATGAACACCCTTACTCTCCTCTCTATGTTACTCACTCCCGGGTTTCACTTGTTTGCTTTCTCTCTCTCTCTCTCTCTCTTACTTTCTTCTTTTCCTCTCCAGTATTACTAACCCCCTCTTTCTCATTCTCTTCTCCTTTTTATAGGTTCATGTTGGTGGAGGTGTCATGATTATTCTCTCAGCTCACTCATGTGGGTGGGCCCCAATCTAATTATTTCTGATGGAAATACGCTCTAATCAAAACAGTGGTAATGGCATTGGAACTGACTCTAGCCTCCAAAAGTCCGCCCGGCAACGATATTCCCTAAGGCAATACCTGGTTACCAAGAACTTAGGTACCCCCGAGCAATCACACTCCCAACCAAGTTAAAGTTGATTGGCAGGGGTTTGCTTTTGACATGTTCGAGATAGGATGGACACATTGTGGTTTTTGGGCTCAGATTGGGCCTTATAGTGTGTCCGAATCAAGGCCATAGGTCCAACGGGGACAGGGTCATGTACTTTACCACAAGGCCAGGGCCTAAGGAACAATGGGCTTAAGGCCTTGCCCCATACAATTATATATATAGATAGAGATATAGGGTGATAGGATGTTACATACCTCTGATCTCCTTCTTAACAAGCTTTTCTTGACAAGTTCTCATGCTTAATGTTGTAGACTTAAGAGTATATGCATAGTCGAGATAGTCTAGTAAAACTAGCTTGGTTGTTGTACTATATGTATTCTTGCTGCGTAAAACATTAGGCTTGAAGCAACATTGTCAAGCAAGAAATCACAAATAATATTAAGACAAATGTATAAAATTTGTTGCGGCTTGAGCCCAGAGGCATTATGACTCGAAGTCATCTAAGCAATAAAAATATCTTTAAAAAAAGTGAAATCACAATTTCTTGGTAAGATTCAAATTAGATATTGCCCAAATATCACAATTTTTTTGTTTCTAATACATAGAGATGTAAATTTTGCTTTTTACATAAATGTATAATTCTTCTGATCTCTTTATCATTTGGTCATATTCTTAGACTGTATATCATCAACATAGAAAATCCATGGTGTTGCAGTCAACATTATTATTTTATAATTGTTATCATATCCTTTTCTGTGTGGATGTTTTTAGGTGACTGTTGCTATATTAGTTGTTGTTGTTGTTGTTGTTGTTGTTGTTGTTGTTGTTTTTTTTTTTTTTTTTTTTTTTTTTTTTTTTTTTTTTTATTGTATATATAATGCTTATGCAAGACTTGTATCTCATGTATAATAGATCTATATAAACCTACATAAATCATGAAAGTTTTCACAAGGTGCAGTTGTAGCGGAAAACTAGTATATTCATTGTCATTGGCTTCTACCTACCTAATATTGATTAGGTTTGGCCAGGCTCATTGGACTTTCTTTTGTGTCCAAATATAGTGTTTTTAAACTTGGTAAGATAAAATCTGACATTAGCTTGTTTAGTGTCTAAACTCTAAAATCATAATATAATTTCGGTAAGACAAAAAAAACTTTGGCAAGGCAATAATACTAGATTTCACCTTTCCTATTTTAGCATGACATATTAGGAAAGAAGAGCGGTGATAAAGCATCTCTGTATTTTTCTTTACTAACCAATATGAAGTTTTCAACTTTGTTTGATATCTAGTGTAGTATTCTTGAAAATAACTAACACATTTGACCAGTGGTGGAGCTAGGATTTTAGGTTAAAGGGGGCAAGATCAAAAGAGAGTAAAATTAATTAATTGATATTAATAACAAAATAAATAAACAACTATGTGCAAATGTAATTGCCATATACAATTAAAATTTGGGTTTGTAAAAAAAAAAAAAAAAACTTAGGTTTGAGACTGAAAAATGTTGGTGAGGAAAGAAAAAAGTGTTATACGTAATAGAAGTGCTATAAGTAGTTCTAAACCATAAATTATTTTACAATGTTTTTGCCGAAATTTTGATATAGCAGATTGTGAGTGATTAATAAATACTAACACATAAACTCACAATTTTTTTTTCAACAATCACACTCTGCCACGCAACAGTTGTGACAAATAGTTGTGAAAAATTGTGGACATCAACTTTTTTGAGGTGCTATAGTGACCAGTGAATGAAAGTAGGTTTTTTTTTTTTCATAATTCTTTTCAGCAAAATAGTGGTGGAGAAGTAACCTGTACAAGTGTTTTTATTTTATTATAATATTATTATAAGGTGGGACCTATTATTTTTTTAAAAAGAGTTGCAGTGGCCCCAAATGTGAAATTGTTTTCTTACAATAAACTAATACACGGTACAAGGTACAATATGTATGTAAAAATGCTGATTGTCCGAGTGTATGCAAATAAGACCTAGTACTATATATTACTTGAGAATTTTTGGGGCATTTTGCCCCCCCTCGCCCCCCCTTCCCTCCGCCCCTGCATTTGATTGACTACTCTAAGAAGCATTGTAAAATTAACTTTCATTAGGAAAGTAACTGTAGAAAGTAGAAACATATATTTACTAACTTTCTTTATCCAAAAATTCTTTGAAATTCTTAAATTTAATTTCAAAATTCTAAAATGGCAACCCAATAACTTCTGGTTTTAATGCCTTCTAAATCTTGAAAGGCATTAAGGTTTGATTTCACATATTTAATGTCCAAAATTATGATATATAATTTTGGTAAGATGGTATATTTTTGGTTTCATTTTTCTTTAATATTCAAAATTAGTATCTTTAAATTTGGTAGAGCCTTTACCTTAAATGGTCCTTAATTGCAAAACTTAAGCACCATAAACTTATTCACCATGTAAAGAAGATAATCCAGGGGTTTTAATTCGTAACCGAAATAATATCTCCTGATTATTTCTTTATTTGGTTTCAGCCTATAATTAGTTATTCAAAGGCTTGTTTAATGATTCATTTCAAATGACATAAGAAACAATAACATGAAATATGATAAACATGAAAGGCATATGATGACATATGCTGCTAGTGGATAACAAAAGGCTTGGCTGATGGGTAGATAGTTAAGCTGAATAAAAGGTGGTTTACACCCCTCCTGTCTTATTACCCATCTAGCCTCTTGACTTAATAGACTTATAACTTATGAGTCATGAATCATGACACACGAGCTTTAGGGTTCCCCATCTTCCGGCAGATGGACGACCTAGACTTGTTAATCATAAACAATATATCGAGTTGAAATTATCATATAGCATACCAGGCATCATGCTGGTTTGAACTTTGAAGAGAAAATTCCCATCTTTCATAGAAAACAAATTGCTCTTAGTAACCTTCCCTGAAATAAGGGCTCTCCAGTTTAAACACAGATAACCACGAAATTGATCTCTTTTGCCTCCTTTTTTATCTGGCCCTTCTTTTACTATCTCAATGCTGCCTTTCAATCTGAGTTGAAATTTTCAAAGTTGAGATGTGGTGCTTAAGGAGCCCATTGTTGTTGTTATGGACGATGAGGGAGATTTGTTTTTTTTTTTTTTTTAAAGTGTCTAGGATAGTGAGGTTTGTTTTGATCTAGCCAAAGATCGGGGTTAGCTGGTGGCTTCGTTGCAATGGCCATGGACATATCCAAAGATCAATTACTTGGGTTCGTCCACTGCAGTGGCTGTGGTCATTTTTTTGTCTCTTGATGTGTGTATATGCATTTTTGTCAGTAGTTTGGGATGAGCATTTTTAGCATTCGTGGCTTTAGATTGAACCAAGTAACCTTTTGTCTTAGGAGGAGGTGAATGGCTAGTCTCTTCCCACAGACGGCGCCAAATTGATGATGCCAAAATCGTCAATTGGGTCACTTGTCCAATCTAGAGCATTAGACGATCTTGTTGGACTTGCAAGATAAAGGAAAGATAGATCGAAGAGACCACTAGGTTATGCCCAGTAGGGGAGCCTCTGATGCTTAAGTTAGTATCAGCCCATATCTCTCGTATATAGATTGTGTTTTGTAGTATTTTGTAGTGGTTTTTGACATTACTTAACTAATGAGACAAATTTTCCCTTTTATAGGTGACTTAGGTAGCTATTATACATAAATTAGGGTGATTATTACCTTGATTGTAACGTTCTTTGTCTTGATGAGAGTTTAAAACCTTTAATGGTCATTATTAAATGTGTTGTGCGATTAACTTTGATGGCCTACTAATGATGCAAGGTCATCCACATTAATGGATGACCTTAATGATTTTTCTGGACTCATCAAAACTAGTTTTTAGATAATGATTTTTCCATTAGACATGTTTGACTCCAACTTTTAAGAAAAATCTCCAAAATACTAAATAAAAAAAATTGTTTAAGAGATCATTTCTATTTTTGAGATTTTTTTTTTAAAATTACTAAAAGAAACGTGTAGAATCGATAAATTACTTTCTTTTTGGGATAATAATAAGGGAATAAAGCTAATGTACCTTAACCATTTTCAAAATCCTATTCTAAACAAAGAAAATAGAATACAAATTTTTGAAAATTATGCCAAAACTAGCCAAAGCACATTCATGACCAATTCAAAATCTTTTTGTTTTACCACACACTTTAGATGATCTTTATTTAGAGAGTCTTAATTAATCATCACGCATTGTTTCAAGCTCCTCAACACATGAGGAGCAACGTTATATATATATATATATTTTTTTTTTTTTTTTTTGCTTAGCTATTGCAATGTACTGTATGCCCTTATTGCAATACATATACCTAGAGTATTCTTGATGACCACAAGAGAACCTCAAAAAAATATAGTTTGGGAAGTGGTATACATTCATTTATTAACGCAAAACAACACTACAAAAAAAAAGGTACTATAGCCGCATTTTAAAAATGTGGCTATAGGTTTGTTTTAACCGCGTTTTCAGTCGTGGCCTAAAACCTGTAACTATAGGCCAGGACCAATGGCCACGTTTTTAGAAACGCAGCTATAGGACATACTTTAGCCATATTTATAAAAGGCGGCTATAAGGGATAGCTATAGTTACATTTTAAAAACGAGGGTATAACCCTTTTGTTTTGTTTTGTTTTGTTTTTTTTTGAATTTGGCTATAGCCGCAATTTAAAAACGTGGCTATAACCCTTTGGTGTCACATTATCTAAACCAGATGAATGGGATATACTATAAGATTAGTAAATTTACTAAAAGAAATGCAACAAAGGCACACACATTATTGTTATCATTAGTAAAGAATATGATCTCTCACAAACTTTGGACAAGTGTGTGCCAACCAACAAATTAATTGTTAAAAGAAATCTTAACATCTATCAACTTGTACAAGTCATTAAAAATTCCAACTGAAAAAACTATCAACATCTATTTTTATCCACTAAAAGAGGAACAAATCTCATTGTTATCCTCCTAGTGGATTTTGAAGAACTTGAAACACTAGGACAGATGATGCTCAGTAATACCTGACCAACAATGTTGAACATGCATAAACATAAAAATTATTTAAGATGTGACTGCAGCAATTCCAAATTTCCTGTATCTTATGATTGGCTTGACCAGCTGGTTCAACAAAATACCTAAAATTTTAGGCTTAGTAGCAACAGGAAAACAACACTGACCATCTCTTATTTTAAAAGATGTACGACACTAACTAATGACTTTTAATTCATTGTTCAAATAAATATCAACTTATGACAGACAATGCATACTATAACAAGCACTATAATGACAGGTTGTGAAAAAAGAATAGAAAAAGGAGATAGCAAACAAGTCGTGTTGAGCATAATTTAAAGTTGGCTTAATCACCTTAGATCAATATAGCTTTTTTCACTAGAAATTAAATTCCCAGCATGGGAAGTTGGCACCTTTTTCACAGCCCCAAAGGAACAAAACTAGAGTGGCAACCAAATAAGAAAAACCGATCATATTTTAAGAAATTGGGAAGTTACGTAGGATAAAGACTTTAAGCTTATATGGGAATTAATGCCATGGTCTACTATGATTGAAGCTTTAGCATTGACACCCCTAGGAATTGTTTCCCTGATAATTGAACTAAATGCCCCTTGAGGACATAATCAGAATCAGATTAAGACAGCTAATGCAAATCAAATCCTGAGAATGCTTGTTGATGACTGCAGGTGGTTGATGATGACCTTCCACCCAGAGGCTTGCATCATGCTTACCGGGAGTGTAACAAATGTGCAGACTTGTTAACAAAGAATGGAAGCCTACACTCGAATAATAGAGCTTTTTGAGGTTTACCCCATGAGGACATTAGGCCATTGTTGGCTTCTCACATTTCAAATATGAACCAATTGTACATTGTTTCATTAATCTAATCCTAGATCCTTTTCTATCCACTTCCTCTAAAACCCCAATAAAAAGTCAACCACTACGTTATTCTAAGTATTGCAAATCTCATGAATTCCAAGCACAACTTGAATTCCTCAACAAACATAGAAATATACAGCAGCAACAACAACAACAATTATACTAAAGCTTAGTCTGAAATCAAAGCACTTAATATGTCAACTAAACAGTGGTGATAAAAGCAATTAAGGTGTCAAACCAATTTATCTTTTTCATTCTTCTTATGATTACTGCAATTCTAACCAACAAAGTAAGTAACTTTCTAAGAAAATGATTACCAGCCAGTTATCCATAAGGCAAAGGGTGCCCATCCTGGGCCAGCAAGCTTTGCACTCCAATAGTAGAGACCACCAAAGGTTGGGTAAGAGGAACAAATCTCACTCATAGACAACCTAACAAACATGGTGAACACACCAGCTATTAAGCATCCATAAGCTAAAGAAACTGGCCCACCATAGGTTAGCCCAGTGTTGTAAAGTGTGGTTACACCAATAAGCACAGAGATTATTGTTTTAATGAAATTACAAAGCATCTGAGAATTTTAGGGGTCATCAATAAAATAACCATAATCTGTTTTGTATCCACCTATGCCCATTAGATAAAACAAGCCCCTATCTTGAGAAACTTCTTGCCATGACCTGTCTAATTATTTCTAAATAGAACAAACACAGAGCACGGTCATAACTTGAACAAAATTGGCGAGGGATATCAGAATTTTACCTCCTTTTTGCCTACTAAATCCTGGAACAGGTGGTGCTATGTGAGCCAAATTTGTTAAAACCTGATCAAATACTTTTTCCGTCTCATCCCCAGTCAAGTCCACTTGTATCTACCAATTGAATGTCATGAGAGCATTGCAATATAAATTTCCAAGACACCTAAGTAGAGGCAATCCAAGAAACACAACCAAATCCAGCCATCTATTTCACAAAAGGTTTAAGAAACCATATGTTGTCCACAAGACAATTGTTTTTAATAAAGATCCATTCAGATGCATCCTCCCAAGATGAATTATATGGCCAACTTGATAAAAATAGTATTGGAATTTCTAATATAGACAAAACTAGTTCTGTCTTCATCCATTTTCGTTAATTGACATACCAAATATTAAAACTATAACCAGAATGGAGAAAGTCACAAATCAAACATGCTTAGCCAAACCAAGTAGAAAATCAGTTCATATTTGGTAATTATTTTATTAATTCACATTCATGCATAATTAAAGAGAAAAGAAAGCAAGAAAGAAGCATAAGATTTAATTCACAGAAACATCATATCACCTTGTACAAAAGGCAAAAAATCTGTTATATTAGATTATCTATCAACAAAACAAATGAGTACTACAAATTTAATCTTGCAGGCTCACTTGCATCTTATTTTCATCTTGAGACTCAATAACTATCTTAGCACTCTTTAACTTTATTGTTTTTCCCTTCTGATCTGTAATAGATGCCTCAAGACCTACATCGCCAAAACAACATAATACTTAATTACTTACGAAAAACAAATGTAGGGGTAAGAGATCAAACTACATTACTACCAATGAGGAGGAAGAAAGACAAAATGAAGAGGGAAAGAAGAAAAAAATTACATGAATTTATAAGTGTCTTCTTTAGGGACTACTAGGGAATAATCTCCAAAAAACAACAAAAATATGTAACATGAGTGTTCATATAACTACAATTTTCAGAAAAAGTAGCATATTAAGTTAAACCCATATTTGTATGGTGACATTAAATGGCTTAAAAAAATTTAGATGTAGAACATCAAAAAAATTGGCATACAAAAAGATTTAACTTCAAAGAACTAAATCCTGTAATAAACTGGAGAAGTTAAGGTTCAGATTAAGCAGCATAACGAAGTAGCCTAATAAATACTTGACACAAACACACACACAAAAGGAATCTATAAGGATATTCAGCAGCTTATAAACAAACAGTCCACCAATTAGTAAGACTCTGTTTGTTACAACAGAATAACAAATACATTAAATTAACAGAAAACAAGAATACAATAATAAGATGAATATTTGATTCACATAATGCATAAACATCATGAAAAATATATATATACAATTCACCAAGCATGCAATTGAAATCAGCCAATCACAACACCACACTTTCTAGGAAAAATAAAAATAATTTTCACTGGAAACAAACAAAAAGAAAATCAAATAAACAAACAAAGGCTTTATCAGAGAGAGAGAGAGAGATGTAAACCTGTGTTGTTGGCTGTGAGATTTAGATGTGAAGAAGACAAAGTGATGAAAGAACTAACAAAAAGAAGAAAAGAATATATATGAGACGGTTAAGTTTGCATTAATTAAAATAAATAAATAAATAAATAAATTGAAAATGGAAATGGTTGGTATGTATGTTCACTTAATTATTGTTCCATTTATTGCTACAACAACTAAAGACAGTGATAATGCTTTCTACTTTTTGAAAAACGTTGTAGTGTTGCTGTATAAATAAGTTTTATTGTTTTTTTTTTTTTTTTTTTTTTTTTTTTGAGAAAAATAAGTTTTAAATTTAAGTATTAAAATGACATTATATCAATAGCCTATATGATGACAATTTATAATCAAGATATTAATGAGTGCAGTAATGGGGGCCATATATATATATATATATATAAGAAAAAGGCATATATGACCAATGGTAAGCCTTGGCAGCTTGACCTCAAACTTCCAACTCTTTAACAAGGACCATACCATCCTATATAACCAATCACTACAGATGTTTGACTAGAAAAATAAGTCAATGAAAGAGGGAAATGATTTCGGTTCCCAACCCTGCTCTGCCCTTGTAACCATGGGAACAAAATTACAAGTGGACCATCCAACAAAAGTATTCAGAATAGCATCTCTATATAAATATGTGATAGGCTTAAAAGCCACAACATGGACTTTGAGCCATATGCCTCATAATTATTTGGATTCAATCATTCACCAAGACTACATATAGCTATTACAAGGCAGAAACTTGCTATAGTAGAAGTTAAGTAACAACTTTATCCAGCTATTACATGGCAGAAACTTGCTATAGTAATAGTTAAGTAAAGACTGTTATTTTCTATATGCATAATGATTTCATGACTCCTAATTTAAGTCTTAATTTATCGTTTACAGATTACAGTAGTTTGTATATGGGATGATTGAAACTCATACAAGTGCTAAATTCTATATGATAATTTCATCTCTTTCGAAGCTAATGAACATTTGATAATCAATGTGTGACTTCAATTCTTCTTAGCGGTGTGATCACACATTTCTTTTCTTCTAGTCCTCCTTCTTCTTCTGCTTTTTTTATCCATTTTCTACCAATCCACACTTTAATTTTAAAGAAACCTATATCAACAGTTCTCCTTCATTGGACTAAAATCTATTCATCCCTCAATTACTAAGTGACAATCATAAAATTGATTGAGACATCAAATTCGAAGCCGAACAAAGAGATTCCACAGTAACACTAAAGTTACACGAGTAAAACCACACTGGTAGCATTCAAAAATTCATACATTATTATTACTTTAAATTGGTTTATCCACTGAAGTTAATTTCAATGCTATACCTTTCATCTGTTCAAATAGAATCTACCTGCTTTTTGTTTATACAAATCACTCACTCCAACCCAAAAAAAAAAAAAATCCCTACATTAAAAAATTATTAACAAAAAGTAAAGGAACCAAAAAAAAAAAAAAAACTTAACAGACTAATGACCATTATCAACCAATGTTCAAAATAATAAAAAAATCAAATCTTTTCATCATCATCAAAAAAAAAAAAAAAAAATCAAAGCAACTATAAGCATTTAATTCTATAATAGTCATGCATGGCTATCCATACTTATGACTTCGACGACTACTCACAAATTCAATAACATTAATACAAATCCCAGAAACCCAGGCACCCCAATCTTTCAAACAAAACCAAAAATTAAAAAAAGCATTGACTTTTGAAATACCCACTTCCCCAAATGCAAAGATGATGAACTAAAAAGCCAAAAACACACACACACACAAAATGAAACCAAATATACAAGTAAAACATATTGTCATTGGGGCTGAGAGAGAGAGAGAGAGACTCACAAGAAGCCATTGGAATCTCTGAGACTTGGGACACCAGAGGAAGAATATAGAGATGGGGTTGGGGTTTGAAGTATAAACTAACCCGCGTTTAAGAAACGCAGCCACTTCCTAAACTAAAGCCACGTTTTAAACACACGACTACGGACTAAATTTATAGCCACGTCTATAAAACGCGGCTATAGGCAAGCTAGAGCTGCATTTTTTAAACGCGGCCATAGTTCAGATTAAAAAAAAAAAAAAAAGAAGGTACTACAGCCACGTGTTTAAAACGCGGCAATAGCTCAACCCCAAAAAATGCAACTATAAACACTAAAAATGCGGCTGTAGACATATTCTATAGCCGCACGTTTAAAATGCGGCTATTGTTCAATACTTTAAGCCGTGTTTTATAAAAACGCGGCTATCGCCCGTTTGTAGCCGTGTTTTTGCAAATGTGGCTAAAAAAAACACGGCTATAACTCTCGTGTTTTGTAGTGTAAACAAGTTGATGAAGTAGCTAGAAAGTGAATACATTTAATGAATTTACCTTTACCTAAAGCATTTATTTTTTCAGCAAGTGAACGAGGATCTTGGTGTACTAGTGATCTCATTATTTTAGTACTCCAGAGAGTATGCTAATAATATGGAGTTATTTTTTCCCAAACTACATTTATTTTTTTTGTTCTAGGGATCTCATTATTTGGTGTGTTTTTGCTAATAAGATAACTAAATGGATAACAACGTACAAGTAATGCATTAATAAATTAGTCATACGAATTTTGTTGAGCTATTGAATCTTGGAAGAGACAAATTAGAGAAAGTCTACACCTATTATAAAGCTTAACCAACCAAGAACTTGAATCTTTTTAAAAAGAGAGAGTATCGCACTACAATCCAAAGTGTTGTGTAATTTCTCGCAAATAAATATTATCCATAATTATTTTTTATTTAGTTTCTCTTGTATTTTTCCATTTTTATTGTGTTTGCACCTACATGTTGTAACTTGTAATTTGTAACAACAGGTTAATACAAAGAATTTGGATGAGTTCTCCTTGTCCAATCTACTTTGCACTATTTTATCCCCTACCATATGTGTAATAAGATATTGAAGTACGGCTTTGCGTTAAAAAGGAGTGCTATTTTATATATACTAGTTTTGAACTCATGACTTGTGTGGGAGACATTTTTATCAAAGAAAGGTCAAGAGCAATGTAACTCTCCTATCTAAAAGAAAGAAAAAAGAAAAAGAAAAAGAAAAAGAGAGAGAGAGCCTTGTAGTTCAATACAATTGGTCAATTCTCTTCACATGGAAAACTTGGATTCAAACCCTCTCCCACTTGTTACAAGTGAAAATAAATAAATAAAGAGATAGAAGGTCTTGAAAATCGAAGAGGCTTAAATAAGCAATATTACGATTCTATCACAACAAGCTTTAATATTAGGCATTGTTATTTGAGGATATTGAGAACTGAAAATGAATATTAAACATTGTTTCAACAAGACTATTTTATTAAGCAATTGCTAAAATTTTTTTTTTTTTTTTTTGATAAGTAATTAACTCCATTGAAAATTGATATAAGGACAAAAAGATAAAACAAGGCACAAAAGCAGTGTGTTAAGAGGCAACAACAAAAGAGAAACTAAACAACAATGAAAGTACAAAAATCAAGCATGTCAAGCAGAGATATGAAAGTAACAACACCCGAAGCATTTGCCCATTTGAAGCATTTGCCCATTCAAACAAAATCTGAAAGAACTTCAACTCTTTAATCAACCTTTCATCCCCTTCAAAAGTACATGTATTCCTGATAAACACAAAATCTAAAATCCATAATTTTCATTTTTGAAAGCATGCTATTATATCTCCATCCACGCATCAAAAAATTTAAAACAACTCTAAGTAATTGTAAGGGCACAATTTGAGTCCTTAGCCCAAAGGACGAATGAACTTAGGCCAAAAAAACCCAATACAATGAATTTGTAGAGAGTGGGTTGGAAAACTGGGCTTTAATGAATCAGACAACAAGTGAAGTGGATTCAGATGACAAGAAAATGAAGATAGACTGATTTAATCTAAAGAAAATCGTCCTCGACACAGTCCGAGGAGATCAATTCTTATATATTTCTCTCAAGTTTGATTACAATTTCAACTCTTGATTGCTACAATGTTTTTCTCTTCATTTCTCGATCCCTTTCTCTTAGGGTATCTCTTCCATTTTATACTATCTTCCCCTTTCATCTCCACCCTCCACGTGCAGATCAGATTGTTGGTATTGATCCTTGTCCCATCAGCACCTTCCTGAAGTCTTTGGGTAGTAGCTGTAAGGCTAAAAGCTATTGTTCAAGTATCACTTCCTCATTAATGCGGCCAGAAAGTTAGCTGCAGAGCATTCAATGCGATGGTAGGAACTTTCTTTTAGATATTTCATAGCTTTTTCCCTATCCTGTTCCTTCCTAATACTTATCCTCATCCATGGAATGATCTAAAACGTTGCTCTTGATGGCAGACCACACCTTCTGACCTTGGCTTTGCGCAGCCGAGGTAGCATTCCTCCTCGAACAGCCCTCATAGGCGATCATGATCAGACCTCACCCCTTTACCTACTGACACGAATCCTTATGATAGCGTCTACCCATCCTCGGACTACTTACTTTCCTTAGATTAGGCCCCCAGCCCAATACATATGTAGATATATTTTCTTGGGCCTTTCACCCCTACAGTAATTTTTCAAGAATGATATTAAAAATAACTTAAAATATGATAATGATAGTGATGGCTTACCTTCATGTCACAAAGTGATTTAAGGACTATCCTCTAGTCATGTTAAACTACATTTAATTCATCATCTATAGCAATGCAAAAAAGAGAATACAAACTTTTAGACAAATAAACAAAAGAATTATAAACCGTATAGAAAAGAATAAATATATGATAGAGCCACTTTTGAATTTACCAAAGATTTGGGGGAAAAAAACAATAAAAATGGAATGCCTCTACAGGAAAAATGCTATCTTAAGACTTATGTTGCTTAAGAATTAGTACCAGTCAACGGAAATAAAGAGATGGTAGATGAAAGAAAAGCACCAATAGGAGCTATTGATCTATGCCACATGAAATTATTTCATTATACCCACACAAAAAAAAAAAAAAAAAAGTATTTATAGTCAGATGGAAATAAATGTAATTATAAACTCTTTTATGTTGAATTTTCACACTAATCTTCTTTCTCTCACTCTCTAAAACATAATAAGGTGGGTTCCAGTTAACTCAATATATAAAATATCATATGGTTAAATAAGAGATCTAGGGTTTAATTTCTGCCTACACCAAAAACTAATAAGTATTTTAGTCTAATGATATTTTTATCATCAAGAACGGACGTCATAGGTTGAAACTCTCTAAAAATAATAATAATAATAATAATAATAATAATGCAAGGATATTACCTATTAAAAAAAATGCAAGGATATTATACTACAAAATATTGACAAAAAACTGCAGCTAAAACGAAATCACCCACCAAATAACTAACTAAAATGAAATTCAAAATCATAGGACAGAATCATTGACCAAAAGACACTAAAAGATGTATTTGTCATAAATTTTTTATGTTAATTGTAAAATTTTCCTCCAAAGTATAAAAAGTTATAGAATTCTACCAAGAAAAAATAATAAAAGTAAGGGTCATGTTTACAGATGCCCTTAAGGCAATTGTTGATAAACTATAATAAGAAAATTTTGATACCATTTTTATGGGAAATATAAAAAACTGTCAACAACATTTATTATTTTATCATTCTCCTAATAAAATGTTTCTAAAAATAACTCTTAAACCAATACCCTTAGGGCATTAGTTAATATTTTCCTAAAAACAAAGACAAACATAACAAATATATCAATTTTGATAGAATTGAAGTACACACTTCCAAATGTCAAAATATAATCTAACATCAATTTTATCACATGATTGCTAGCAATGTTTAAATTCAAGTAAATTAGTTCTAAATTCAAGCAACATATACTGATTCTCCACTTGTGCCACTTGGATTTATTGGTCTAGAAATCAATATTAAATAGAAACATTGAAGTGATTATTATTTACCGAAAATTTTGGTTAGTTCAAGTCAAATTTCACGTTAAAAATGTTTTTTTAAATAAAAATAGATAAATAAAGATGCTTACATTTTGGATGAGTTTTAAAAATAAAACCTAAAAAGTTTACAAAAATAAAGGTTGAGTAACTGCTTGGTAGTGCAGATAAACCTCTCGAACATGGGACTTGATTTTTTAAAAATAATTATCTTTTATTTTTAAAGAGTAATGATAATATAATATATCAGGGTTATTTTAGTCAATAGAGGTAGAAGTAACTTACTTTCTTAATCCTCTTAATATATAGAAATTACACTAAACACATAAATAAAAAAAAACTAGCCTCTAAGCACGCGCTCACATGCGTGCTTAGAGGCTCTTCTATTTTTTGGGTAAGGGTTAATTTAGAGCATTTATTATAATTGGGGATTACTACATTCTCTAATCACAAAAAAAACCTAGGAGTGTGATGAATTTTTTTTTTTTTTTTTTTTTTTTTTTTTTGTGATTAGAGAATGTAGTAATCCCAAATTATAATAAATGTTCTAAATTAACCCTTACCCAAAAAAATAGAAGAGCCTCTGAGCACACGCGTGAGCGCGTGCTCAAAGGCTAGTATTCCCTAATTATTATCATTTTTTGCCAATTTTGTTTATGTAGTATTTTCAGTATAGTATTAATTGGAAGATAATGCTATAATTTAGTATTAACCAATAGGGGGAGGAACAAAAGATCCATTGAATAAATCTTATAAATAGTGCATATAATGAAAATGCATAATGAAATCATAACAATAAAACTATTTACAAAATACATGAGGTGACCTTTACAAAAGCTATTATGAAAAGTTGATGGATCAATGTAGAAAAGTGAAATATTTACACCAAGTAAAACTATAAAATAATTCACTACATCTGAAACATGGAATATGTGAACTTATTAATATTATGTCGGCTACAGTGGAAAAGTTGGTGGAGCAATGTTATTTGTTCCACATTCTAATTGCTTTCCAGTAGCATTTGCCATGAACCTAAGATACAAAATGTGTGTGTCTGTGTTATTAATAGAGACTTTAAAACGTACACAATAATGATAAGTACAATAAACATCAAGCATAAACTTGTGAAATGAAATATTTAAACTAACCTTGTGATGATATTGCATAGCTCCATGTATGTGAAATGGTCTACTTTAGCTTGGGACTTGAAGAACTATCATTTAATTACCAATTTTTTTTAAAAAAAAAAAAATTTATATCCAAACTATGTAATTAAGTTTTTTTTTTTTTTTTTTTAAGTAGATGTTGTAATGATTTGTACCTGCTTTATTATTGCATCGTCCTTCACTCTCATTTTCTGTTTGTCTTTACTGGTTTGGATGTTGAAAATTGCATCGTCCTTAGTTTTTTTTTTTTGTTCGTTTCTTTTTTTTCTCATGGATGTTGGAAACCACATTGTCCTTGATTTTAATTCTCTGTTTGTCTCTATTGGCATGAGTGTTAGAGATCACTTTGTCCTTCATTTTTCCTTTTTCTTTATTCTTATGGATGTTGGAAACCTGATTGCTCTTGACATTGATTTGTTGTTTGTCTTTGTTCTTGGAACTTCAAAATGAAGAAAAAAAAATTGTTTGTTTATTAAGACTATCAATTAGTTATTTTCCTATTTTTAAAAAATAGCATAACATACCTTTCTAATTCTTGTGACTCTAAAACTCGTTTCACTTCTTTCCAAAGCTCTTTCTTGTCATCTCGAATAGTGAATCCCCAACCAGGTGAATAAATTTCCAATTTTCGAACCTAACCCGTACGCAGCATGACATTTTTTTAATATTAATTTTGATAAAATAATAGAAAGGAATGCTGAGTAAAGATATCATTAAAAAGAAATATACCATGTTATCAATGGCCTCCATGTTTAATATTGAATGATCATCCTTCCAATTCTCCCAATGAGCAGTAGGAACAGCATGCACTCTATTATTTAGCACAGTGGACTCGATCCTCACATTTGAGTTAGGCATCCTTCCTATTACCAATTAATTGTATACATAAAAAATATCAAGATTTAAAATATTAAAATGTAGAGTGCACAACCATTAAAATTTGTAAATTATTAAAATAAATCTATATGTAAGATAGTTCTTTTTAGTTGTTAATTAATACCTATGATGAAGGGAACAAAACATCTTTATACACAATATTTCTTGTGTGAACACCTTCCTCCTCAGGTATTCTTCCCTTTTGCACCAATAGTTTTGTGGTGGATTGGGAGACTCCCCTTGACAACACCACATATAATTGGCCGTGACTAAAAACATGATCAGGAAGATAAATTCCAATAGTTGGAATTGTTTGACCTTGCGCTTTGTTTATTGTAAGTGCAAAGCTCGAACATATAGGAAATTTTCGTCTGATCATTACAAATGATAGGTGTACATTTTCTGTTGTCTTCAAAGAGATTCTTGGAAAAAAAATCGTGTGTACCCATATATTGTCCAGTCAAAATTTCAACGTCAATTACGTTGTTAAAACATCCATGGCATATCAATCTTGTACCATTACATAATCCGGCTTTAGGATCTATATTGCGCAACAACATAATTGGAGCACCCTTTTTTAGCCTTAATATATGTGGTGGTAAACCCCTTAGAGATATAGAATTTAGGAATTCTTGTTGATATAGATGTTGCGTATCTCCTTCAACCTCATCAAAAGAATGTAACGTAAATTCATCTCCTGGAAACTGAGAAATTATCTTTGCATTAAGCTATTCAACATCATCATTTATTGGTGTTAGCAAAGCCCTATCAACCATATACCTTTCATCATTGGCATGTTCTTGCAAACTTGGGAAAACTTGATCAATCAAGTTGTATATAGAATGCTGACCCTCCCATTGCATTGCCATTGAAGGGAGTAGTTTAATCAAATCATCCATTATAAATGGTTCATTCCCATCACCGATGTGTTGTATATAATTAGCAAACTCTTCATTGTTGACAGACCTCATATTTTGCTTCAAATGTAACACTTTGACGTCTTTCCATAATGGAGATTTGACTATGCATGCATCAATCATTTCTGCCTTTGTACCCTTTGGAACAACTGGAAGTACTTGACGAAAATCTCCCCCCAAAATTAGCACCTTCCCACCAAAAGGTAAATTTTCTTCCATAATATCTTTAAATGTTCTATCTAAAGATTCAAGTGCACGTCGATTTACCATTGGGGCTTCATCCTAAATAATTATGGTGGCACGTATAATAAGTTCAACTAAGTCTAATTGTTTACTTATTGAGCAAGTAGATGAAGCATCGGGAGTTAAAGGAATTTTTAAACTTGGAATGCGCTGTTCTTCCACTAGGGAGTAATGTTGCTGCTATGCCAGATGTAGTTATGACAATTGCAATGTGACCGACTTTTCTCAAGGTTGCCAATATTGTGCGATACAAAAATGTTTTCCCAGTTCCTCTTGGCCCATCAACAAAGAATATCATGCTTTCCTTACGATCAATAACTATCATGATTGTCTCATATGCAACTCTCTGGTCATTATTCAACTTCTCAATTAAAGTGAGTTCTTCATCTACATTAGGAACAGCTAGCTCATCTTGTATGAGTCTTAGTACAATTAAATCATTATCACATTCTCTAATTGAAATTGGCAAATCATACTCTACGATGCGCTTTCCATGTTGCAAGAGCAACACCTCTAAATCATTGAGTAGTTTATTTGTACGACGTGTCTCTGTTGTAATAGATGTTGATGGATAATCTTCTGCCATATATGGGTAGAACTCATTCCACAATTCTCTTACTCCAGTTGGTAGACAAAATACCAATATTGTTGCAAACAATCTTCTTAAAGCTGACGGCATTCGAATGTCTCTTGCTTCAAGCAGACACTATCGTATGCTGTTATCATTCTCTAGTAAACCGCTTTGTTCAGCTGCTTGCTTAAAAGTTGGATAGGTTATCCCATTGACAGTTAATAATTCGTCAAATCCTGTTGGCCCCTTGACATGATTAAGAAGAACACGCAGATTGAACTTCTCTCCATCAAATGGTAAAACAGTATATACCATGTCCACTACTTTTTCATAAGATCTTTTTCGTGTCCATGTTTTGTTTTTATAATCCCAACAATAATGCTTAGGAAACTCTTTATATAGATAATTTCATGGATCATGATCAATCATATTCATATAAAAAAATTCAGTGAGCATTGTCTTTTTCTTCGTTCTAAAACATTAGCAATAGGTTCATGTGGTCTAAAGCATAGCTGTTGTCTATCTGGAAGATGAATTTGCAAACGAAAAACAGCAGGGTACATTCGATACATAGGAAAAGCAAATATCTTCCAACATGCCTCTGGAGCACATACCCATCTTGCATCAATGTACTGTTAGACCTTATCATAATTTGGGCTTGGTCTAACTTCCATAGAGACACGATCTAGGCCTTTATACACATTTATATAAGTATTTTACACTCTTGATACTACAACATATTTCAACATTAATATGGCAATTATATTTTAGCAGTAACCAAGGATTATATGGAACAACCCAAGTGTTGTCTACCATAATCCTGCAATGATCATTCAATGGCACAGGATTATTAGTATCATATCGTTTGTAAACAGGATATGAGTCATTGCCTTGGTAGGTTTCTAGCGAGAAAGGCTTTGGGTATCCTTTTTTACATCATCTATTTTTCATGCACGGTGATCTTGGATTTTGTACTCTACAAGGACCATGTATCATATGCTTCAATACAGCTTCATGTAACTGAGGTTGTTCCTCCTTACACGGTATTTCTGCTTTAACAACTCGATCGTAATCCTTTGGATTATGCAATTTATCATCTTCATCGAGAATTATAAGCATGTGTGCATTTGGTAAACCCCTTTTTTGGAACTCAAAGACCTGCACATATATAATAACTCTTCCAAGAACCCCCTTAACCACAATATCATCTTTCAATTCTTCAAATTTCGATTTAAAAACTCTTGCAAGCAAGTCTGGACGATATTGTGTAGGTAAAAGCTCATTTTGGATTTCTTCCCATCCTGGATTACACGTCATTGTGATGAATAAATCTGGCTTCTCAAACTTTTGAACCAATGACATTGCATCTTCAAATCGTTGGATCATATCACGCGGGCTTCCCACAAATGATGAAGGTAGAATGGTTCTATGTCCAACATTTCCTAAATATAAGATGAAAAAGTTGGGTCATTAAGAAATATTGATACCAATTTGCCATTAATAAAGTAATGTAAATTTCAAGTGTAAAGTTTACATTACTAGTATCACTCTCTCCTTCATGGAAAGCATCTTGTAGGCCTTGGTACAAATTTGCCCTAATAGAATCTTGATTGTGTTCAAACCACCTTAGCTTGTGTGTTTTAATTTTTACATAATTATCAACAACATACTGTTTTGAAAGGTGTCCTCCATACCAAATCATTGATAGAGCATCATTGAGAATCTTGGACATTAGTAAAAATAGATGTAGGTTCAGTTATTTTATAGTGTAAGCGGCATTTTGAAGTAAAAAAATTTGAAACTAATAAAATTGTTACCAAAAAGATGTATGCATAATAATCATGACATGACACTTTATTTCTATTAGTGTCGCGTGTGTTGATATCCCATCCATATGTTCCAAATGGGAAAAGTATTGGGTACTGCAATGGATCATAATATTGTGCTTTATCTTGAACATTGATCAAATTACCACCAAATGTTTGAACCAAAATTTCTCTGCCACTTAAATGACCAGCTTCTTCTCCTCCTACAATAATAGCTGCCACTTGGGAAGCATTGGGAAGGCAATATTGAAGGTGGTTTAGAGGTTGTTCTTTAATAAGGAGTTTACATTGATGTAAATTTGGACTTTGAGATAGTTGACAAAATTTCTCCACAAATGGGTTATGCATGTCCAAGGTCCTTTGAATAAGTCGCACAATATCTTCATTAGCTTCTACAGATTGAGACATTCTGCGTTGTATTTCAAGATCGGTGTCGTAGATATACAATTGTAGATGCCGCACACTTAGAGGTGTATATGGTAAAAGACTACCAATTCTATGATAGATGGCACCTTGGGCACGAAATTTATATATTCCTCGACTATTCAAGGCCATGCTTTCATCCACGTGCATACCCATTGAGCTAAATGCAAACATGTTGTTGTAAAACCGTATATATTGCTTGAAATGTCTGCCCTGTGGTGTTTGCTCAAAAATGAGCTCCCTAAATTCAGGACAAATTGGTATGTTGGGTAAGGATATTTTTCCATCCTTGCAACACATCGAGGATGTCTCTCGATGGAACAAACGGGCATTACAAAATCAACATGTCTTTGGTTGTGGTAGTTGGTACCTAATGGTCTCTATACCTTCTTTAAAATCCTTTGCACAATTGTATTTGTCTCGCATACAATTTATTACATGTGCAATACTATCAAATGTGTTGTCAACACCTAACTTTTATTTTGAGGAAAAAATTAGTGATAAAAAGTGTTATGATAGTTGTGAAAGAAAATATTAAAATTGTATCAAATATTATATTGTGAAATAAGCAAAATATTAATAATGTTTTGAATATGCAACTTGTTAACAAATAATAAAATTGATAATGATAAACATGTAAATTGAAATTAAAATGGTGACATTGAGTAACAAACCTTGTTCTCTGTAGCCATTCCCGTGATTTTGATCATTTATATTTTCAACTTCTTCAGTTCTTTCTACACCTGCAATGTAATTATAGAAAACGCTAATTTTTTTTAAAAAAATTATAATGGTGCAAAGTTTATAATTATTTGACATAAAACTTACCATCATTAACATCATAATTTATATGACTTGGTCCAGCCTCAAAATCATTTGCAATTATAGTTGGATATATTGGAGGTAAACCTAAAGTTATTATAAACATTAAGTTAGCATTGTTCTTGATATTGACATAAAACGAACATGTCTTAATTTATATTTTTCCCCAAAATAATCATAGTCCAACCAATGAATATTTTTTAAAAGGTACAAAATTATGATCTCACCATTAGTTTCTTGCATAACATTTCGCTCAACTGGCATATTTCACGCCAAGTTATGGATATGCGTAAGACGACAACTTGGTGTAGCCTCGTGATTAGGTGGTATTAGTGATACACATGATGATGTTGAATTAGAATGCACAATGTCTTAATTTAAATTTGCTGGACTTCCCACTAAAGTAATATCACCACCCAAAGTTTGTTGTCTTCGTCTTGCATAATTGGCACGACGTCTTGCCAATCAAATTTGTCTGCTTTCATTGTCTTCTATTTGTCTACTACGTCAATCATAATATCTCCGTAGTTCTCGACAACGTTCTACGTCATTGGTATCAGTCATAAGTGTATTTTCCGAACTCATTTCTGCATTAAAATAGACAAAAAAAATAATCGTGTTAGTCACACATATATACATATTTAGCACAATAATTATTTAGCGCAATATTTAGTGGAAGCATGTGCTATGTTAAAATTTTGTAGTCAAATTTGTTATATAAAAGTTTTGCAAAACAATATTGCACCCTTTTTTTTGAGTTGCAATGGTTTGACACTAAAAATATGTAAACACAATATTTTAGCCATAATATAATGCTTTTTTTTATTTAAATAATAGCTGAATTGGTTGAAATTTCCCTCCCCCAACTATTGAAGGATAATTATTTTTTTATTTTTTATTTTTTTGTATAGAGAAGGCTTCATGTTATTAATTGGTTGAAAATCTATAAAATGTGGTTTTTATTTTTTCCTCTTCTCTTTAAATATATAAGTATAAAATCATGGAAAAAATTATTTCTAAGTAATATCTAAATAATAGGCAAAATTTTAGGAATAAAAATACTTAAAAATTTTTTTAAAAAAATTAAATGTAAAACAGTGCTGGCATATTATTAAAATACCTAAAACATTGGGATTTTTTTTTTTTTTTTTTTTGCTTGAAGTTGTAAAAAAATAGGAAACCAACGTTGAAGGACTCACCACCCTCAAAAAAGAAAAAAAAAAAAAAAGTTGACGCAAATTTATTAACTGAGAACATGTAACAGTTGATGCAAATTCAAAAGGCATGGTTCGTTTGAAGTCTTTTTGTCTTTTGGTAAGTTATTTTGGATCAGATTAAATTTAACCAATTTTTAAAATTTTAAAATTCAAAATGAAGTAACATTTTAAACTATCAAATATAAGATATATTTAAGGGTGTAAGTTTTTACCCCTAAAAGTTAGTCTATTATTTATTTAGAAGCAATTTTTAGCACAATTTTAAAATTTTATCTTTAAAGATAAGTTCTTCAATATCATTCTTGCTTTAGTATCTAAATAATAGGCAAAATTTTAGGAATAAAAATACTTAAAACAAAAATTTTTTTTTTTAAATTTAAACGTAAAACTGGCATATTATTAAAATACCTAAAACATAGGGTTTTTTTTTTTTTTTTTTTTTTTTTGGGCTTGAAGTTGCAAAAAAATAGGAAACCAACGTTAAAGGACTAACCACCCTCAAAAAAAAAAAAAAAAAAAAAAAAAAAAACAAACAAACAAACAAACGTTGATGCAAATTTCTTAATTGAGTACACATAAAACTTGATGCAAATTCAAAAGACATGGTTTGTTTGGAGTCTCTTTGTCTTTTGGTAAGTTATTTTGGATCAGATTAAATTTTACCAATTTTTAAAATTTTAAAATTTAAAATGAAGTAACATTTTAAACTATCAAATATAAGATAAATTTAAGGGTGTAGGTTTTTACCCCTAACAGTTAGTCTATTATTTAGAAGCAATTTTCACCACAATTTAAAATTTTTATCTTTAAAGATAAGTTCTCCAATATCATTCTTGCTTTAGCAAAATTGCGTATATGACAATTGCTTACAAAGTCATCAAATGTGCAATGGAAGGCACAAAAAAGGACAATATTAAATTTCATAAGGTAGAATATTCATATTACAAAAAATGTTTTTTAACAACTACTTGATAGATTGACTACCACTTCGCTCACCCGAATTCATCCAATGTGTCTGCTATGCAATCTAACCAAATTGTAGATATGTTACCCTAAAAAAAAATACAAAAAAATAGAGAGTAAGGGTCCGTTTTGATACAACTTATTTTTATTGAAACTGAAAATTGAAAACTGAAAACACTGTAGCAAAATAATTTTTAAATGTGTGAATAGTGCTGTAGGACCCATTTTTAATATATTTTTTTTGAATAAAGTGGTTGTGTGTCCCGTGAACAGTGCATGAACAGTGCATGTACTGTTCATGAACAGTGGATTTTGTCTCTAAAAGTGGAAACAAGTGCAAAAGAAAAAAGAAAGAAAAAAAAAAAAACGTGAAATGCTGGAAACATGAAACGTGAGAAACACTAACTCTCAAGCCAAACACATACTAAGGCTTAAATGTAAGAAAAACAACAAACAAAAATAATAAGAGGAAGAAAGGGCACCACTTAGAACACATACACTAAAATAATGAGTCAAACCCGATAACCAAAAAAAAAAAAAAAAAGACAAATGAATATATATCATTCCTATTCTTTAAAAAATAGTCATTAATTAGAGAAAATACTTAAACACCCATTAAACTGACCAAATAAAAATTATAAAAAAAGAAAAAAGAAAAAAGGATAAGATAAGATAATGATATGGAAAGGATAATGATAACAAAGTGTAGTCCTTTTACAATCTAATTCATGATAAAATAATAAGTTTTTGTTGGAGATAAAACAACACATGGAGAAGAAAATTAACACATAATCTGATAATCCAAGACTTTTTTTTAGCTATGATTTCTTAGGAATGTGTCTATAAAAAATCAGACTTGCAAACCATAACTGTCACGCCCCAAACCCGATCCCCGAATTTGTGACCATGACTGGCATGCTAATATCAAGCCTAAACCTGATATTAACAAGAACCAATTTAACTCTTACAAAACTTTTAGCAAAACTTCCCTCTTTCATACATTCTTGTTTTTTTACTTCTTGATATAACTTTTCAATTGACATTCAGAGCATCTACACTGTACTAAAAAATAATATAATCCACCAGTTACTCAATTTCGAAATTTCACATAATACATTCTGAATACTTTGAGGTACACCACTTTCTTTAGATCCTAAAATACATAATACTACAAAGCTAAACATCAAATTGCTAATTTGGGATCTATACTTTTAAAACTAAAACCAACTCCTTCCAAAACTCGACTAAGGCTCCCTCTGCTCCAAATTAAAACCTGTTGACTGAAAAATAATAGGGTGAGCTACGAAGCTCATTAAAGGTAAGGTATATGAGAATTTAATAAGGATGCATGTAAATCAATTCATTTCATTTTATAATTGTTCAGATAGGAGAACATCTTTTCATGCATAGTATTTTATACTATTTATAATAATAACTTATATGCTCCTCGTAGGAAAATGATTGTTCTCCTTTTTCTTATCATAATAATATTATCAAAACCTTTCAGATTGAATTTCTTTCATTTCTTACAAAGTCACCATATATATATTTTCATTACAAAATAATCATTTTAACTTAAATCAAATAATCGGTAACTTTGTCTTAAACTGGAAGCATCTTACAGAATAATAAAACTTTCTTTCATAAGCTTCTTCTTGTAAAATATTATAACTTCCATAATCATAAAACTTAACGTTTTATAAAGAAAACAGATATCTAATAACTTCTTAACATAAACTTGTACTTTCGTCAGAAACTTTATCTTTATAGAACAACAGAATTTCAAAAACTTTTATCTTTAATGAACTGCTTTCTTTTCATCAGAAACTTCTTCTTTTCATGAGAGTTTTTAACTTTTCATAATGCATTTAAACAAAATAATTCTCTCATGCTTAATAACATAATATAGCTGTTCATAAATAACTTATTGGTTAGTCCATATCTGATAAATTTGTACTTATTTAGGAGGCTTCTAGCACCACAGTACTAGGCATCCAGCATTCCCTACAATGTCAGGTATTCCCGGGATCACATCATCATACATATCTTCCAACCATGGGGGTAGGTTGGCTTCCTCCACAAGTTGGCCGTAACCAACAAGGGCGAGTACAGCAGAGCAATCCCACTTAATGGCCAATCATATAACGTTTTCCATGGAAAGCCAGTAATTAACCCCTACTGGTTGAGTTTAGATCACCAGAGAACAAAACCCGAAAATATTTCATACTGAAATTTCTTATTTTGCATAACATTTCACCATAATAGCATTTCCATTGTTTTCTTTAATCATCATGTTCGTGGAATCAGTAATAGCATCTATATGCTTAAATCATATACATAAGGTTTCGAAAGCTCACGAACATATTTTTGTCTGATAATGCTTACATGCCATATCTCTAATCAAAAACCGTTTTGTTAGGTTCTAAAGACTTAGGATTTTATGTATTTAGAACTCTAATGTGTAATGTAGGCAAACCATGATCAAAATAATATGTTTAGTCTTGTTTAGGCTTGCTCAAAGTTGTGTATTTCATGTAAAGTTGGAATCGAGAGGCTGTAGATGTATTAGTGCATTTCGGCCTGGCTCGATCGATCGAAGGTTAGACTCGATCAAACGAAAGTCTGCCAAAATGTTTTTCTGTAGAATTTCTAACTCAGCATTATCTCATTAAACGTTTAGGGTTTTATGTTTTTGCCCCAGATATATAAGGTAAAACTCTAACCACGTTTTTTAGAGTTACTCTGGTTGTATTGTTGCTCATACTTTGCGGTTTGTGTGAATCTCTTGTGAGATCCTTGAGGAGCTTTCCTTCACATAAATTTAGGGTTTTCAAGGTAAAGATATTATCAACACCTTGATGATCAACTCAGTTGCTACCATTGGAGCTTAAAGAAACACAAGCAAGAGTGCTTGTATCTTGTGGAGAATCCAAGAAAGAAGGAGTCCATGGATTCAGAGCTTGCACGTGGTCGTGTCAATAAGTTCTACTGGTGGGTAGCATTAGGAAGTCAAGCGGGAGTGCTTCTAAGTCCTTTTGTATGAATTTCGATTCTTTCACATAGTGGATTCAGGTTTACCTTGAGGATAGCTAGGTTAAATTCTCCCCAGGTTTTTACCGTGTAGTTTCCTAGGTCATCATATCTTGTGTTCTTTATTTTTCCGCTGCTTTATATGTTTGATATGATTATATAATTGTGTTAACCTAGAATTGCATAAATTGACTAAGTTAATCACTTGGTTAATTAACTAGGTTAATCCAATTGTTGGTTTAAGGGGTTTCAAAATCTTAACAAGTGGTATCAGAGTGGGTTGCTCTCTTGTTGTTGATCTTTTAATCTCTGAGCTGATCCTTGACCCCTGTTGTCATGGAACACGGACACTCTCTTGTTATTCCTCCTCATTTTAATGGGAATAACTATGCATATTGGAAAGTAAAGATGAAAGCATTCCTAAAATCTATTGATGAGAGGGTTTAGAGTTTTGTTGAGTACGGATGGAAGAAGCTCACTACTCCTGTGAGTGAGTGGCAAACTTCTCAAAAAGAAGCAGCTGCGTTCAATAGCAAAGCTATGAATGCTATCTTTAATGCTGTTTCTATAGAGGAATTTAAGAGAATCTCTAACGTTGAGGTTGCTCATACTGCTTGGAATATCCTCCAGGCTGTGCATGAAGGCACAAAGGCAGTTAAGATTAATAAACTGCAGCAATAAACTTCTAGATTTGAAAGCATTAGGATGTCTGATGATAAAAATTTTGATGAATTCTATTCTAAGCTGAATGATATTGTTAACTTTTCATATAATTTGGGTGAAATCTATGATCAACCTAAAATTGTTAGGAAGATTCTTAGATCTTTAACTGAAGACTTTAAACCCAAAGTGATTGTCATTATTGAGAGTAAGGATGTGGACTACATCTCTGTTGATGAACTTGTAGGATCTCTTCAGTCCTATGAGTTGGACCTACCCAAAACTAGCAAATCCAAATCAATGGCTCTTAAGTCTGTTGATGATGTTGAGGTTGGTGGATTTGATGATGAGCTCTCTGCTACAGAGATTGCTTACCTTGTCAAGAATTTTAGAAACTTTCTTAGAAATAGTAACAGAAGGGAAAGAAATACAAACACTGCTGAACTTAGAAATTTTAGGAAGAATGATCCCACTAAGGTTAGCAACACAGAAAAACCTAGAGAAAAAGTTGGTCAATCTTCTAATAATTCTTTGGGTTCTCAATGCTTTGGTTGTCAAGGGTATGGTCATGTTAAATCTGAATGTCCTACATTCTTGAGGTTTAAGGGCAAAGCTATGACTGTAACCGTTAGTGATAATGAGGTTTCTGATGATGAGTCTGAATGTGATGAGGATGGAAACTTCATTGCTTTCACTGCTACTGCTGTAGTCAATGAAAGCGTGCCTATTGAAGAGAACCCTTCTGATGGGGAACACTCTGAGGATATAGATCTTTAAGAGGCCTATAATAAACTTTGCAAAGTTATTGCAAAGGATGTTATGAATGTTGAACTTAGCCTAAAGAAAATTGAATCTCTTGAACTTGATAAGAAGAATTTGCTTGTTAAACTGTTTGATGCTAATGAACTTTTGAACAATGTGAAAACTGAGAATATGCTTTTGCTTGATAAAGTTAAATCTTTAGAACTTGATTTATCTGTTGTTAAATCTGCTAGTTCTAAATTTGATCAAATGTTAAGTGTTCAAAAGTATCTTTCTGATAAGTTTGGATTAGGTTTTGTTGAAAGCATCTTTGTGTCTGCATCCCATTCCACAAACTTTGTTCATTCTTCTTCTTCTGAACCTTCTGTGAGTGAGGTTGTGAGTGAAACTGTCAAACCCCCCTGTAAGTGAAGTTGTCAAACTTGTAGAAGTTTTACCATCTAAGAAGATTATGGTTGATTTGAAAGAGTCTAAACCTAAGGAGTCTACCATTTCTAAGGACAAGATGCATGGTAAACTTACTTGGGTTTGTCATTTTTGTGGAAAGTCTAGACACATACGTCCTAACTGTTATAAGCTTCAAGCTGCTAAGAGAGCAAACAAACCAAAAGTGTCTGTGCCTCAAGCACAAGATCCTATGGCACTAATTGGTGAATTGGTAAAGGCTTTAAACTTTTATTCCAATCCTGAAGTTGGAAATCACTCGAATGTGAATAGGAACTCCAATGCTCATGGTACATCTAAAAGGTTTTGGATGCAAAAGACTCGATCTAATTGAGTCTTTCTTATATGGTCCTTGTGCTTCATTGCTCTACTTTTTGTGACCATTGTTTTTTGGTTTTTTTTTTTTTTTTTTTTTCTAGGATTTGCATTGCATTACATTCATGCATTTCATTGTAGGATTTATTTCTGTTTTCTCTTTTAATAATAATTAAAAAAAAAAAAGGGAGAGGAAAGCAAAATTGTGTTTGGCATTATTTTTCCTTGGTTTTTGAAAACAAGGTTGGTCAATTTATTTACACATAACATGTCTTGTGTACCTTGTTTAGCTTTGATGAGCTTATTTCTTGCACTTTGCTAGTTTGAGCTTTGTAGTGCATGTTGTGTGGGAAAGATGTTTGTGGTGTTGATCACTTTGTCTTAATCTTGAAGTCACATGTTATTTGACTGTTGGACTTGATCCCTTTGAGAAAGGCATAAATAACCATCTCACCACTATTCACTAGCCAATCATGAACACCTTAGTGCATATCGTAAGATTTTGTGCTCAAGAAAGTGTAGTACATGCATAAAAAGAACATAAGGTGTAGCCTCGGTTTAATTGTTTAATGCTTAAAATTAGTGTGTACTATTAGGCTTGATACCAAATCACATAATTAAAATTGGTGTGTACATTACCCCGGTTATTTTAATAAGTTTCTGAACAATTAAAAACTGGTGTGTATATTATAAGACAAAATTCAAGAAACTTACATGATTGCAAGTTTTGTTCTAGGAGATGTGGGAGTTATATGATGTAACTCTTTAGGTGATAGTCTCTTTTAAACTTATGTGATGAATTTTGTAGACTTTGTGATTGATTGCTATTCACATATCACCTCACATATATCTCAAGTTTTTGCTAGTAGCACACACTACACAAGTTACTCTTTGCTAAACACTGTATATGTTATTGTGTGTGTTTTTGGTCTAACCAACCAAGTTTGAAAATACTTTGAGTTATTATGCATAACATATTTATTGCTTGAAGAATTTAAAGGGAGAATGATTGAAATTTTTTTTGGTAAAACTGGGTTCAAAACATGGGTTGTTGAAAAAGCATTCTCATCTCATACTCATGCATTTTGTTCATTAATTTTAATGCTTTGAGGAGTTGTTTGCCCAACTTGTGTTGTTTTTTCAAAACTGTGTTTTTTCTCAAAATTTTGTAAGCCTCTGCCTATTTCGATCGATTCATTCTCTTTTTCGATCGATCGAAAATGTGCTTAAAATGTTTTGTGAGTCACAGGTTGATTCGATCGATTGAATGTAATTTCGATCAATCGAATATTGCGAATCAAGTTTTTTAAAACTCAGATTTCGACTTGTTCAAATTACTTTTCAAAAAGTTTTTCAAACTTTTTTCTCTCTCTCTGACTTGACAAGCTTACTCATCAATTTTTTGTCGTTTTTCGGCGAATTTCTTGCAAGGTTTCTCTCTCCAATGGCCGATATGTCCAATATACCCTTTGTTTTTCATTTATTTTCAATTTTTCATGCATTGAAGGGTAATTTTCGGACTTAACAAATTTTGGGATTTTTGGTAATTCAAACCTTTTTCTATGAAATTGATCATTGGGTTTTTGTTCTAGGATGTTATAAACTTGATCTTAAAGGTTTAATTTGATCAATTTTGTGATTTGTGAGAAATTAAAATTTCTAGGGTTTGTTTTAATCTGAATTGGGGATTTGTTCAAATTGGGTTCAATTAAAGCAATTGGCTTGTTGATTTGATGTAATTGATCATTATAATGTGTATTCTAACTTGTGTGATGATCAATTTCTCGAATTTTTTCTCAAAATCTTAACAAGTGGTTTTAAATTTTGGGTTTTTGTTAAGGAACTATTTGCTCAAGCCAATTTTGTGAAATTGAACTTAAATTAAACTTAGTTTTACTGCATTAGTACATGCATCATTGCATTTTGATTATTCATGCATTATATAGATTTTTGTTCTATATTTTTTTTGTATTAACTTGCAGTCTGCCCTTGGTTTATGTTTTGTTTTTGTTCTTTTGGTTCTTTCTGTGTGTCTCTGTCCTTTCCTTAGTATCATGCCTAGGAAGACTAGAGCTCGTAGGTCTGTTTCCTCACCTTCTCCTCTCCCGCCCTCCTTTGACTGTGAGAAATTTCCTAGTCAGAAAAACCAAGAGATTTTTGAGAAGCTAAACCTTAAGAGAAAATTTTGGTCTGGACGTTCTATTGTGTTAGATGAGCTTGATCCTACCATTAGGGCAAATTTTGAGCATAGAGGCTGGTTACCTCTATTGGATATTTCTGATCTTCCTCCTCCAACTATCCTGATTAGAGAGTTCTTTTCGAACATCTCTATCCGCATCTATGATTCCAACACTTTGGTAAAGAGTTGGATATGAGGTGTAGAGTTCGTCATTACTCCTACGGTAGTGGCTGATGCTCTAGGGGTACCTTTGGTCCAACACCCTGTTTACCCGTATGATGAGTCTCCACTCTTGGATGATGTCATCTCATACATTACTGGGTCTTCTATCCAGTGGGGTTCTGATCCTCGAATCACTTCTGCTGAGCTTCCTGAGACTACTTATCTTTTTCTTAGGATAGCCTGTCATTCTATTTGGCATATCTCTCATTTTCACACCATTCCTCTTGAGCGGTGTGTCTTTTTGTACGTTCTAGTTACTAATGCTCCTATGAGTTTTTCTCACTTGCTTCTTCGTTCTTTGAACAAATTCTATAGGAGTTCATCTTCCTCTCATGCTCTTGTTCATCGTATTTTTATTCATTGGATTTTGTTATATCTTGGTCTAGATGATTTCCCTTCTTCTAAGCTTGTACATGTTATTGGTCTCATAGGTGCGTCTTTTCTTAAACAGAGGGCTGCTCATCTTCGAGCTGGCTCTAAATACCCTAGGTTTGAGCCTTCTGGTACCGCACCTCCTGCTTCTTCTTCTACTGGTCATGCTGGTGAGGATGTTCCTGATCCTGCTAGTGATGCTGCTGCTGCTACTGTTCCTTCACCTCCTTCGGATGACTTCAATATTCGTCGTACCTTGGAGACTGTCATGACCGTTCAGGCGGCTCATGGTCAGATTTTGGTGGACTTGCTTGATGAGCTACGTGCTTTGAGAGCTGACTTGGCGCATCTTCATTCACCCTCACCACCTCCTTTTGATGATGGCATGTGATTGTCCTTTGGCATTCCGTCACAAAAAGGGGGAGTAAAGTTTTGAGACTTGCAGAGGAGATTTTGTAGTTAGGGGGAGTTTTTCTTTTATTTGCGGAGCTAGTGGTGATATTAAATTGTATCTAGGTGCTTCACCGTGTATACTTTCTTTTGATATCATTCTTTTTAGGGCTGCTCATGTTAAGGGAGATACATTTATTCTTATATGATTCTTGTTTCTTGTATTCACTGCTTATTGATTTATATTCATGAGTTATTCATTGTTATATATCTTTATTTTGTGTTGTGTGAAACATACAAGAATGCTTTATGCTTGTTGTATCTAACTTAGGGGGAGAGTTAGTTTACATACTTGTTGATTTACTATTTTTCTGTCGCACATGCGTTTATGCGTTTGTTGAGTGTTTCAGGAACATACAGGTTGATTCAATTGAGCTGCTGTCTACACTTGCAACTGATAGATAGTAGTTAGGATTGGATTTATGTTTATGAGCATTATTTTTGTAAAGGGCTTTTATTTGTAAACTTTGAGCTTTTAATTTGTGTTTTGTCACGGATTGCCAAAGGGGAAGTTTGTTAGGTTCTAAAGACTTAGGATTTTACGTATTTAGAATTCTAATGTGTAATGTTGGCAAACCATGATCAAAACAATATGTTTAGTCTTGTTTAGGCTTGCTTAAAGTTGTGTATTTCATGTAAAGTTGGAATCGAAAGGCTGCAGATGTATTAGTGCATTTCGGCCTGGCTCGATCGATCGAAGATTAGACTCGATCGATCGAAAGTCGGCCATAATGTTTTTCTGCAGAATTTCCAACTCAGCCCTATCTCATTAAACGTTTAAGGTTTTATGTTTTTGCCTTAGGTATATAAGGCAAAACCCTAGTCATGTTTTTTAGAGTTGCTCTGGTTGTATTGTTGCTCATACTTTGCAGTTTATGTGAATCTCTTGTGAGATCCTTGAGAAGTTTTCCTTCACATAAACATAGGGTTTTCAAGGTAGAGATATTATCAACACCTTGATGATCAACTTAGTTGCTGTCACTAGAGCTTAAAGAAACACAAGCAGGAGTGCTTGTATCTTGTAGAGAATCCAAGAAAGAAGGAGTTCGTGGATTCGGAGCTTGCACGTAGTCGTGTCAGTAAGTTCTACTGGTGGGTAGCATTAGGAAGTCAAGCAGGGGTGCTTGAAAGTCCTTTTGTATGAACTTCGATTCTTTCACATAGTGGATTTAGGTTTACCTTGAGGATAGTTAGGTTAAATCCTCCCCAAGTTTTTACCGTGCGATTTCCTAGGTCATCATATCTTGTGTTCTTTATTTTTCCGCTACTATATATGTTTGATATGATTATATAATTATGTTAACCTAGAATTGCATAAATTGACTAAGTTAATCACTTGGCTAATTAACTAGGTTAATCCAATTGTTGGTTTAAGGGGTCTAAAAACCTAACACGTTTAATGCAAAATATATTTAAAATAACATGATGACTTACCAAATGCTCATATAACTTATCCCTTACTTGAAAGCAGAGGAACCGAGAGCCTAAAGTCGAAGGAGCTTAGACCTGGCGACTGGCAACACCTAAACCAAAATCAAGGCTTATTACTATCAATTACTTCGTATCATAACTTACACATTCATCTCAAAGCCTATCTCTCATAATCAAGGAAATCCTAATCCCACCTCAATGAGGTTCCCACAGACATATTTTGCACACATAAATAAATGATGTACCAAACTAAAGAAAAACCATCATTCTCATATTTATATCATATCCCTAGAAGGGCCATCTTCATTTCAAAATGTACTTTGAGCTTAGGGCCATAATGCATGCATAAATATACACTGTTTTAAGCATGGTCATGTAATCATATACACACATAAGGCAACATACCGCATGTTGAACAAAGTAGCTTCATAAATACAACCATCGAAGGGTTTAGAACCCCTCCTTTAGAGTACTAAACTTTGAACCAAGTTTTACAAAATTAATCTATGATCCCGACATATCAAATGATGAGCATATTAATTTATAGCTCAAAACGTTTACCCTAACTTTAGAATTAAATCCTCAAAGTTAGGCATGTCCCTTACTGTACACTGTTTGTCCCAGCAGCATATGCTTAATTTATAAAATACAAAGGGGCTACCAATTCAAATCAAATCCTCATTGAATTTTACAGGGAAACTTCCCTAGATGTCTAGTAACTACCATAAAAATTTCGGAGTCAAAGTATAAACCCATGATTTACTAAAAATCACGCAAGACAGTATACTCAAATCTGTCCTGACAAAATTTCTTGCAATTTTCAAATTAAACCATCATTTTTATGTTCATCCAAATGCTGTGAGACCACTTCCATAACAACCATGTGTGTCTTAGAATTCATAAAAACTACTCCTAGCATCCTAATTCACAAAATATGATTTAATACATATTTTTCTTGTTGTAAACATCAAATCTGTCACAGAGACAGTTTCAGTACATATTCTTACAAAATCATCAACAAATAGCAATAGGCCTTAATTTCATTTGGGTATTTTTATACCCCTACTATACATATTAAATATGTTAATAAGCATTCAATTGATCACAATATCATCCAACTTTCAAATCATTAAAACAGAATCATAGTTCAGCCTCTAAAATCAGAACAGAGAACAAAGAAAGGAAAATAAACAAAACAATTATACTATCAAAACACCCAAAATCAGATGAGGTTTAATTTACTTACCCACACACTTTGAAGATGAAACGTTAGTGTTTAGGCTCTTAATTTCTTCTTAGAGGGATATCTATGATTTTTGGTGTGAGAGTGAGGGAGAGATGCAGCCGTGCAAGAGCAAAGAGAAAAGAAAAACCAAGAACAAAGAAAAAGGAGTAGAGAAAGAAGATAAGGAGCTGCTGGACTTCTGGGGCAACCAAAGAAGATGAGAAGTGTGAACCGTGGACTTGAGAGGAGACTCAAGAGAGCTTCCTAGCTCTTTCCTTAAGAGAAAAGAGAGTAAAGTGATGTGAGGAATTCAGATTTTGCTTGGATCCGTATGAAATGGAGAAGTAAAAAGCTTCTTGGAAGTTATAGTTGCTTGAGAAAAGTCAAGGAAGCAATGAGGTGGAACTTGGTGATTGCATGGCCAAGTCTTGCTCTTTGGAGTTTGTCATCATGCATGAAACTTTGGCCTTGCATGTGTTGAATTTCCATTGGTTGCATGGGGTGGAATTTCTATTATACTATCTCATGCATCATGCTTAGTTAAAACACCTACAACTATATATATATATATATATATATATCATAACTTAACCACTTAATATAGTCCAACAACTATATATATATATATATATATATCTGTAATACAATTAGCCATTAAATTATTTATAATCTTTAAAATTCTTATTCAAAGGTATTATAAAATGATATGCTTATTAAATACTCTTTTATTAATTATAGGAAAAAAGTGGCTTAAAATAATAATTAACCATTAAAACACAATTTAATTATAACATTGGGTCGGGGTGTTACAATAACAATTTAAGCTAAGGTGATAAACGTTACCTTTAGAGTTAAAAACTAACCTGGATTGTGTCTAAAAAAAATCAGACTTGCAAACCATAACAATTTAAACCAAGGTGATAAACGCTAGCTTTAGAGTCAAAAACTAACCTGGAACATGTCTTTTTGAGAAAATACTTTGCACCCAAAATCAGTTTACTCTCTCTAC
This sequence comes from Quercus gilva, assembly GCA_023621385.1. Lineage (NCBI taxonomy): Eukaryota > Viridiplantae > Streptophyta > Magnoliopsida > Fagales > Fagaceae > Quercus > Quercus gilva. The sequence continues at coordinate 58,231,529 of CM042480.1, read as the reverse complement.
TTCTCACGCTGATCTCCTCTGCCTACACAACAGTATGGTAATTCTTCGTTTTGAGCTTTAATAAAAAAAAATACGGTAGCATTATCGCGATCTTTCTTCCCTCTGTACAAAACATATATATGATGATCACTATGAAGGTTAGGTTATGCATCATCAATTTGGCAGCCAAACTCAAACAACAACAAAAAGGAGGAAAACATAAGTGCACAAAAGTAAGTCAGAAATGCATAATAAGGGAAATAAAATATAAAAAACCACCGACACAACACAATCGTAAGAATTAAAGTCTCAATTAATTTGGCAACATAGAAACCTGTGGTTGAAAGCCTTATGAACACATAACCTGCAATTTTCCAACTTTAAATTGCGGCCCCTCCTAAACCAAAAGGCCTATAAAACAATAGATCAAAAAATATCCAATAAGTTTCGAAATAACAATAAGCAAAACATGGCCAACTAGAGATCAGAGGGAGACCGAGGGCTGAAATTTGATCAAAGAAAAAGGTTACCTCAAATCTATCTGCAGTTGTTTGTGTTTGTAGTGAAATCTGAAGCAAAGAAGTGTTTTTTGTAGTGAAATCTGAAGCAAAGAGGTGGGTGAAAGGAGTTTGAAAACATAGAATTAAGAGAATTGGAGAACTGAAGACGAAGCAATTTGAGTTTGAAAACCAACGTGAGTGTACTGGGTGTTCCTATTTTGTAGATAGTGTTTTATGTGAAAATTAAAGAAGCATTTTACCAAGTTTTGCCCCTACTTAAACATAGGCCGTAGGGGTATTTTGGAAAAAAAAAATCTGGTCCAAATAGGTGCAGCCCCTTAAATAGTAGTATAGAAGAAGAGTCTCATGCACGCATAGATCACATATAATAAGGTTAGTACAAAATACTAAAGTAGAAAAAGAGTCAAAATATAATAAAGAGAAAATGATGAAAAAGTGTAAAGGTAAAATAGAGAGTAGTGGAGAGATAAATAAGCAAAGAGGGAGAGAAAAAGTTGGAGAGAGGGTGTAACAAACTAACTATAGGTGTTGAATAATAGGGAGAAAAATAGTTTTTTTTTTTTTTCCTTTTAAGAATAAAAAGAAGAAAAGTTTAAAAAGACCAAAAAAAAAAAAAAAAAAAAAAAGAGGGTGAAAGTTGACACAATGATAGAATAAAAGAATTTATTGCTACGTCTCCATTTATATTTATATATATATATATATATATATATATATATTGTTAAGTTCTAAGTACTTAGGAACTATTGTATTAGAACTCTAATTTGTATTGTTGGTAAACTATGATCAAAATATGTTGTTTAGTCTTGTTTTAGACTTGCTCAAAGTATGTGTTTTATGTAGAGTTGAAATCGAGCTGTTGCAGAATTCATTGTGCATTTCGGTCTGGCTCAATCAATTGAAAGTTAGACTCGATCGATCAAAAGTCGGCTAGAATGTTTTTTTTGCAGAATTTCCAACTCAGCCCTAAGCCCATATAACGTGTAGGGTTTTGTGTTTTGCCCTAGGTATAAAAGTGAAACCCTAGCCACATTTTAGAGGTTGCTCTGTTTGCTGTGTGTGTGAATCTCTTGTGAGATCTGAGAGGTGGTTGCCTTCACACATGCTTAGGATTATCAAGAAGGAGATTTGATTGAGAGCTTAATGATCATTCAATTGCTACACTAAAGAGCTTAAAGATACACAAGCAGGTGTGCTTGTACTTGCTGGAGAATCCAAAAAAGAAGGAGTCCGTGGTCTCAGAGCTTGCACATGGTCGCGTCAGTAAGTTTTCTACTGGTGGGTAGCAATAAGATGTTAGTGATCTAAGTCGCTATTGTAAAACTTTCATTCTTTCATTAGTGGATTCAGGTTTACCTTAAGGATAGTTAGGTTAAATCCTCCCCAGGTTTTTTACCGGTTTGGTTTTCCTGGGTCATCATTTCTTTGTGTTCTTTATATTCCGCACTTTACATTGATATGTTTGTATGATTGTGTTAACCTAGATTTGAAATTTGGACTAAATAATAACTTGGCTTGTTAACTAGGTTAATCCAATTGTGTTTTAAGGGGTCTAAAAACAAACAAGTGGTATCAGAGCAAGTTGCTCTTTTGTTTTAAATCTTTTGATCTAAGAGTTGATACTTGATCCCTGTTATCATGGATAATTTGAAGTGTCTTTCTGCTCATGTTTGTGATGATTTGAATAAAAAGGACACTGTTATTTCTGTTGATTTTTTTAAAGCTTGTGAAACTCTCCGTAAGGAATTATCTAAATCTTTGAAAATTGCTAAGAAATTTAAAGAAGAGTTAAAATTGGCTAATCTTGAAAAAGAGGAATTGGTTGTCAGATTAGATGAATCTAATAAAAAGAATGAATTTTTGAGAAATCAAATTTCTTCTCAAGATGAGAAGATGAAAAGTTTGAAACTAGAGTTAGTTGAATCTAAAGCTAAAATTGAAAATTTGACTAGTACCAAGCCTTCTGTTAATAACAGAAGTGTTTCTATTTCTCTTAAGCCTAAAACTGAGAAAGTTTATATCCCTCCTTTCAAGAGGAATAATAATAAAAAGGTTTATTTTGCTAGGTTAGACAAAGGTAAAAGTTCTGATATAGATGCTGAAGTTTCTAAACCTATGTCTAAACCTACTGTTAGAGAGCATAATAAATCTATTTTTGTGCCTACTTGTCACCTTTGTGGAGTTGTTGGTCATATTAGACCAAATTGTTCTTTGTTGAGGCAAAAACCAAAATTTGAGACTAGATTTGCTATTAGGAATACTGATGTTTCAAAATTTTTTCTTGTTTGTCACTTTTGTAGTGTCTTTGGTCACATTTGTCCTAATTGTCATAAATTGAAATTTAAACATTATGTATTTCAATTTAGGATATGTGATGATATTTCTCCTGCCATAAGTCCATATAAATTGTTTCATGTTCTTTTGAAAAATTTAAACTTGTTGACTTGTGAAAGGAATTTGTAGGATTTCAGTCTCTCTTAGAAGATTGATACAACCCCTCAAATACACTCTACTTCTCATGGATTTTCACCTACAAAGCCGAAGACTCGTGCTATATGGGTGAGAAAAGATTCTCTAAGATGAGTGTTGTTTACTCGTCCTTGATTTAATTCCTTCAATTAATTGTGGACATGTTTTTCTTTTAGTTTTTGGTTGTTTTATTTTCTTAGGTTGTTTTGATTATTCAAAAATCCAAAAATATTGAAAATTTTCAAAAAGACAAAAATATTTTATTTTGTGCCTAGTTTTTTTTTTTTTTTTTTTTTTTTTTTTTTTTTTTTTTTTTTTTCTTGAGGATTACATGAATTATGATATCTCTCTCTTAATTTAGAATATACTTGACATTGTGGGGAAACTTGAATAGTATATGTTATATAAGTGCTAAGCTATTTATGATTTTGTGTGAGTATGTACTAGTTTGTACATATACTCATGAGTTAATTAAGAAATTAATATTTCTTATTTGTGTACCCTCTATAGCTTAGTTAAGCATTATCATGCATAGCTTTGCATTGTTCATTTAGTACAATGTGTGCTTTTTGTTTTTGGTCATAAATATTTTAAAACCAAAAGGATTTTTGTGTTTTGTATTACATATCATGGATTTGTAATCAAGGTTGGCCATATTATTTTTACATAATATATTTATGTACCTTATTTAGCTTGGATGAGCTTATTTATTGCACTTTACTAGTTGACACTTTGTAGTATATGTTGTGTGAGAAAGATATTTATGGTTTTTGATTATTTTGTATTGATCTTAAAGTCACATGTCTTTGATTGTCAAACTTGAACCTTTTGAGAAAGGCATAAATAATCATCTCACCACTGTTTACTAGCCAATCATGAACACCTTAGTGCATATCATAAGATTTTATGCTCGAGAAAGTGTAGCACATGCACAAAAAGAACATAAGGTGTAGCCTCAGTTTAAATGATAAAATTGGTGTGTACATTATTCTGGCTATCTTTAATAAGTTTCTGATTAAATAAAATTGGTGTGTACAATATGAGGCAAATCAAGAAACTTATATGATTGCAAACTTTTATTCTAGGAGATGTGGAAGTTATATGATGTAACTCTTTAGGTAATAGTCTCTCTCAAATTTTATGTGATGGGTTTTGTAAACTTTGTGCTTGATTTATATTTATATGTCACCTCACATGTATCTTAAATTTTTGCTAGTTGCACACATCACAAAAGTTACTCTTTGCTAAAATTTGTACATGTTATGGTGTGTGATTTTGGTTTGGCCAACCAAGTTTGAAAATCCCTGAGTTTTATGCAAAACATGTTTGATGCTTGAAAATATAAGGTTCTTGATTAAAAATCTTAATTTTGGGAAATCTGGGTTCAAAACATATGTTTTTGAAAAGCATTTCATCTCATACTCATGCATTTTATTCATAAAATACTATGCTTTGAGGAGTTTCTGCATTAAAATGCTTTGTTTTTCAAAAATTTGATTTTTCCAGATTTTCGATCGATTGAACCTGTTTCTCGATTGACCGAAATTGCGATTAACAATTTTGGTTTGATTCTGCCTGACTCGATTGGTATTCGATCAATAATCGATCGATCGAAACTGAAAAGTTTTCAATTTTTAAGTATTTGACCAATCTATTTTTTCATGCATCATTTATGTTTAGGATTTACATGCATTGCATTTTTTTTATATCCATCTTGCTGTTTTGCAGTCATATCTCTCATTGTTTTCACACATAGCATGCATACACTTTGCTAAATTGGGTACTCAACTTGATCTAAAAATTGATTGATTAATTTTTGAGTTATGTACTTTTAGTATATGCTATTTTTATGTGTGAACTGCAGAAAATATTTTTCTTAAGAGATATGATGGGTAATCAATGTGCAAATATTTTCTCTACTTATGCAACTGTTTATAGGTTACATAGTGTCAAGTTTGCATTTATTGAAAGAGAGAATATTTTTTTCATGTGTGTCCTCAACTTATCAACTCAGTTTTTAAGTTTGGTTTGTGTGTCTTTATTTTCCCACCCTCCTAAATTTTCCTCAAACTGTTTTTCTCAAAACTTGTTTTGTTTTTCCTATTTTTATAGGGGGAGAAGTTTGTTTTTAACCTTTGTTGTTCATAGGGGGAGTTGTCTTTATTTTCTATAGAGCTGAATTGTTTTGTGTTCCCTTGATTCTCTTATCCTTTGTTGCATATTTTTACTATTTACTCTTTGTTTGAGTCATCTTTTTCAATACGTGACAAAAAGAGGGAGATTTAGATGAAATATGGGAATATGTGTGGAAAATACAAGAATGTTCTGTTTAGGGGGAGTTGAAATTTTTTTTGAAGTATCTAACTTAGAGGGAGAGTTAGTTTACATATTAGTTGTTTTCCTGTTTTTCTGTCTCTCTTTCCACACATGCGTTTATGCGTTTATTGAGTATTTCAAGGAATACATGTTGATTCAGTCGTGCTGCTGTCTACACTTGCAATTTTTAATGGGCATTATTTTTGAAAAGGGCTTTTATTTGTAACTTTGAGCATTGTGTTTTGTCATGGATTGCCAAAGGGGGAGTTTGTTAAGTTCTAAGTACTTAGGAACTATTGTATTAGAACTCTAATTTATATTGTTGGCAAACCATGATCAAAACAGGTTGTTTAGTCTTATTTTAGACTTGCTCAAAGTATGTGTTTTATGTAAAGTTGGAATCGAGCTGTTACAGAATTCATTGTGCGGTCTGGCTCGATTGATCGAAAGTTAGACTCGATCTATTGAAAGTTGGCCAGAATGTTTTTTCTGCAGAATTTTCAACTCAGCCTTAAGCCCATATAATGTGTAGGGTTTTGTGTTTTGCCCTAGGTATAAAAGGGAAAACCTAGCCACATTTTAGAGGTTGCTCTGTTTGCTATGTGTATGAATTTCTTGTGAGATCTGAGAGGTGGTTGCCTTCACACATGCTTAGGATTATCAAAAAAGGAGATTTGATTGAGAGCTTAATGATCATTCAATTGCTGCACTAAAGAGCTTAAAGATACGCAAGCGGGTGTGCATGTACTTGCTGGAGAATCCAAGAAAGAATGAGTCCGTGGTCTCGGAGCTTGCACGTGGCCGTGTCAGTAAGTTTTCTACTAGTGGGTAGCAATAAGATGTTAGTGGTTAGCAATAAGATGTTAGTGGTCTAAGTCGCTATTGTAAAACTTCGATTCTTTCATTAGTGGATTCAGGTTTACTTGAGGATAACTAGGTTAAATCTTCCTCAGGTTTTTTACCGGTTTGGTTTTCCTGGGTCATCATATCTTTGTGTTCTTTATATTCCGCACTTTACATTAATATGTTTGTATGATTGTGTTAACCTAGATTTGGAATTTGGATTAAGTAATAACTTGGCTTGTTAACTAGGTTAATCCAATTATGTTTTAAGGGGTCTAAAAACAAACATATATAATAATAATAATAATAATAATAATAATAACAATAATATAGATAGATATAGTGGCTGAATGATTGAATTCATTATTCTCTACTCTTTAAACTTTTAACTATAGCCACTTTGTGCATGATAGTCGAAATATTGTGAAGATGACACCATTTTAAATTGAACTATTTTTCCTTCTCCATCATCATACATGGCAAATGTTACAAATTTCTCCAGAAAGAGCTTCAGTTTTGTTTAATATTGATGCAGAGAGTCGAAAACTTAAAACTGGATTTTGCCTAATGTTGCATGTCGAAATCATAGATGCCAACTTGATTTTCAAATTACAAATGAGAGAGAGAGAGAGAGAGAGAGTTCATGGTTGGACTTGAATTAGATAAAGAAGTCAGAATGAAAAATTATTCTAGTTTCCACTTGGAAGTCCAAAGTGTTTCTTGCTTTTTCTGTGTTAATATAACGTGTGAACTTTGGTTACTTATAGAATAAATTTTTTTATTGAAACAATTATAGAAGAAATTAAAGAAAGGAAAAGCTAATGGAAAAGGAAGCCCTTCTCAATTAGCAAAGGAAATTTAATTATTCTTCCAACTGTCTTTTTAATTCTCTTTGATTTGAATCATTTGATAGCCACAGCAAGTGGAACATATTTCCTTCTTAAAATTAGAATGGGTAGAGAGGACATGGCACTCATCACTCATGTACGGTTATCATTAGGTTGGTGGTCTAAATCATATGATTGGAATTCTTCTTTGTTAAGAAAAGAATTCTATTCCAGCTGAAGATATTTCTTGAAATTTTTTTTTTTTTTTTTTTTTTTTGAATTCCTATTTTGATTTGGTCATGGATTTTAGTGGATGTTAATGTGTTATCGGTGGTAAGTATTAGCAGAGTGGGAGTACTCTGGGTTGGGCCACGGTTGAATTAAACAAATATAACATGCCTCATCAAGCAACCAAGTTTCTCTATCATGGTTGAGCTTGGGCCATTTACCGATTATAGTTTTAGTGAGCTATATTTCTAGCCTAATCAACTTTCTTGACTGCTGGGCCAATACAATTTAGTCTCATAGAGAAGCAAACGCATGGAATGATAATTATAATAGGAATGGTTGTTTTATTACTATAAATAAAAAGTATTGTAATGAAATAACTAAATATATTCACACGTTTGATTGTAAATGATAGCACCATTGGCAATAATCATATGTGTGGAGCCAAGATTATGAAAGTAAACGTATTCATACGTGGGTGTCTATAAACTCATGTACTATTCTTTTTTATTTAGCTCCAATTGAAAAAGAAATCTTGAAAACCTTGTCACCTTGCTACACACTATTAGACATAGACTCTGATACTACTTGTTGGAGGAGATAAGATAACACATTGGAAGACTCCAATTGAGGTTTTTTCTTATTCTTTTTTTTATAAGAAGTGACAATTGAGTTGTTAATAATTTAATATATATGTGGACATCACTTAACCCAAATGTGTAAGCTAATAAGTTTGGATCAAACTATGTTATATAATAACTACTCACTCTTGTCATTATTATTTAATGTGAAATTTTACTCGTGTATGAAAGTTGGATCTCCCTATAGCTCCCATATGAGTTGGTTAGACCAATACTGGGAGTTCATTGATATACATTGTGTGTGAAATTTTAATTCAAAAACTTAAGGCAACTTTGGACTTAATTATTTGTTGTGTACATCATTTTTAACCCTTTTTTTTTACTTAATTACCTTCTATAAGAATGATTAGGTTACTAAGTACTTTCACATTAAATTGAGAGAAAAAGAAACTTTCTCAATGTATTTGTCCAAATTATTTACTAAATTATCTATGAAGTCGATGTTTATTCTCCAAGATTATGAAAGTGTTTAATTGTTTCTCAAAAAAAATGAAAGTGTTTAATTCATGATTTCTAGATTTTCTGGTTAGTAACTTCCATATATAACATTTTTGACTGATTCAGAATCATTCTACACGATTCTGTTCAGTGAAACTCTTAAATGCAAAAATAATCACTTAAATGGTTACTTCATATAGTTTTGGTTAGCATCCATAACCATAACTAGCTAGCTAGATCAGATTAAAGACCAATTCAAAATCATTCTACAACATTTTTGTTTTAAGACATACTCCAAATGACCTTTATTTAGAGAAAAATATTAACCTTCACGCGTCGTTTCAACCTCCTTTAACACATGAGGAGCAACATATATATATATATATATATATGCCCTTTATATATGATTCGAAGGCACCATAGCTTTCTTCATCCTTTCCAATAATATTTTCTTTAAAATAAAAAAGATAGCAATATATATAAGACATGGACACCAAGAAAACCATTGCCATGTTCCTTATTGTCTCCTCCATGCTGGTTGTGATGGCATTTGCAGACGAGGCTCAAGATTTGATGAAATGTCTCTCTCTATGCACGCCTGAGTGCTTGAAACAGAATCCTGTGGCAACTCCTCCTGCATGTGACATTGCCTGCAAAGAAATTTGCGCCATTATTATTAGAAACGGCCAAGATCCCGGTTCACCATTTTCCGTTGAAAAAATAAACCGTTTACTACATTGAAGATTCACCTTCGATATCTACTTGCAGCCTGCAGTTTGCTTTGCTTTGATAAATATGTAATGTACCACTCCAACATATTTTGATAAATAAGATACTTTGGTCGTATATGGTATTTCTAAACTTGTATTACATTAACTCATGAAGACTTTTGGATGAGTTCTTCAAGGGATGTAATGTTTAATGATTAAGATTGTATTTTTGATATAATATATGAATACGGATCTTATTTATTTTTCGTTCTAGTCTCATTATTTGGTGTGTTTGTGCCACTGAGATAACTAAATGCGAGTTACAAGTTACAACAATAAGCAATACGTTAATAGATCAGTGAATGGCGGAACAGCTTGTCCAAGCTAAATCAGAGTAAGATGAAAGATGGTGGTATCTGGTAACAACTGGTAATATACATAGAATTTGGATGAGTTATCCACGTCCAATCTGGTATCTACTCTGCACTGTTTTATCCCCTATTGAATGCTGTACGTATAATAAGATATTGGACTATGGTTTTGCGTAAAAAAGGAGTGCTATTTTACGTATAAAGTACTGTCTACAGATTTGAGGTATGATGAATTGGCATCTAAGAATGATGGGGAGTACATTGCTGGAGTACATGTATGTCTTGCCCCCAAGAGTTTCAAAGCAGGTTTAATGTTGAGGCTGAATAATATGCTGAATGATACGTATAAGATACTGTCTTGGAAATTTTTTATTAAATCTCATCAAAGCCCCTCACCTTTTTTTTTTTTTTAATTATAAGTAATTGAATTTTATTAAAACTGAAAATAAAAATACAAGAAGTATACAGGATTTAAGAAAACAAAAAGATATAATATAAAATTGATAAGATACAATTATATTGTCATCAACATAACAACTTTCTCCCAAAAAAAAAAAAGTCATTAACATAACAATATTGTGAATGAATATTATGTGAAAGGTTGATAAGGTCACTCTAATAAAGTAATATAAAATAATCACATAACATTAAATTTATTGAATGTTTGGGTGGATAACTAATTATATTTGTTATGAATGCGTCATATCAATCACCTTTCCAGCTTTTTTAGACTCAAAGTGGAAGCTTTTTGCATACATTTAAGGGAATAAGAATAAGCATGAACACTTCATTTAAGATATCATATTTGTATCATACCTGTTGTGTCATGTTATAATTTTTTAAAAATTTTCTATGTTTTTGTGTCATACCGTATCTGTGTCTGTGCTTCCTAGTTGATAAACTGCATGTAAAACCAACTACACCACTCTCTTCACCGCCTGTACTGCCAACAAATGTTCCACCTCAATTTCCTCCACCTGCTAATACTAATCCTCCATAACCTCAACTACTACGTCCTCTTCTTCTTTTGGAGGACTGAACAGTGGACAGAAGGTAGGAATAGTGATTGCAGTGCTGGCAGGGGCAGGAGTTTTATTTTTAGGAGGGCTTGTGTACAAGAAACTGCGTTCTTATATAAGAAGAAGCTGGTTTGGACTTGCAGCCAGGAGACCGGCTCTTTGAGGTTGCAAGAGATTCTTATTTGATTTCACTTTCTTTGGTTGCTTGAAGCAATTACTTTTACACTAATGGCTAAATGATTGAATTCATTATTCTCTAACAGTTTGAACTTTTAACTAGAGCCACCTTATAAATGATAGTCCAAATGTTGTAAAGATGACATTGACACCATTCTGAATTGGACTATTTTCATCCTCCATCATCACACATGGCAAATGTTACAGATTTCTCTAGTAAGAGCTTCAGTTTTGTTAATATTTGTAAAGTTGTGATTTACAATTGTGTTTTTGTTGGCTTTTATTCCGTGCCAAATTTGATTGTAATTATGTTCAATCGTTTAAAACCCTGTATTTATTGTGGGACTGGTTGTAAGGGTTGTGTGATAGAGAGAGTGTTTGAAGACTCAAGCAGTTGAAGAACTGAAGGATTCTCGCGGGTATCTCGCAACCAAGCATCCCGTGAAGTAAATCATGTGCCAGGCACATGCTAGAATGCGAAGAGTCAGGCCAGGTGGAGACAACTGTGTCTCGCGAGTATCTCGCGGGTAAGGCCTTCCCGCGAGACACCCGCGAGACTAGCTGTTCTGCCAGCCTGTACTTTTTGAGTCACACCTTTTGCACCTCTCCTATATATACCATCATTACCCACAATTGTTGAGGAATGCTTCAGAGAGAAAACCCTAGCCAAACACATTGGTAATTAGAGATTGTCTTCCCCATCTTTCTCTATACATTTGCTTGTGGTATTTCCTCAACCCTTCCCTCTCTATTATCCATATCTTTGAGAGGTTGATAGCCCAAACACTTACCACACCTTGTGAGTGCTGTGTGACGTTTTGGTGCTGCTGGGAAGCATTGGAAGAAGCCTTGAATGGCAGATGCAACATGGAGCTTGTTGCGGGATCCGGATAACTAGGACAAGACACGGTTCCGAGAAGCCTTGTTGGAGTAGAAGCTTGGAGGGCTTAGGTACAGCGGGTAGACTAGGCTTGGAGGGTCTTTTGCTAACCCATGTATCCCAACTAATTGTCTAGTGGATCGATTTCCGCTTGGAGGGTGGCGGAGAGGTTTTTCGCCGAGTTCTTCGGTTTCCTCTTCGAGAACACGTCTCGGTGTTTTCTGTGTTTGCATCCTTCTTCCCTACTCTTGTTTAATTCCATTATACTGCTGTGTTGCTTAGTTTATGGATTAGAGTAGCTTACTTGTTCATCCGCTCACTTTTACACTATTCCGCACTTTGTATTAAAGTTGTGTAAAATCTATCGAGCCGTAATTTTTATTTGGGGGTCTAAACAGCTCTTGTGTTTTTCAACACATTTTCGAGCTTTCAATATTGATGCAGAGAGAGTTGAGCACTTAAACTGGATTTCGTCTAATGTTGCATGCCTAAATCATGCATGCCAACTTGATTATCAAATTGCAAATTAGAGAGAGAGAGAGAGATTGGATTTGCATCAGATAAGGACGTCAGAACGAAAAATTAGTCTAGTTTCCACTTGAAGTCCAAAGTGTTTCTTGCTTAATATTACAAGTGAACTTGGTTAATTACAGAAGAAATTAAAGAGAGGAAGCACTTCTCAATTAGCCAAGGAAATTTAACTTATTTTTCCAACTTTCCTTTTTTTAATTCTATTTGATTTGATGGCCATTTGAGTAGAAGCATCATTTTTGTGCTTAAGGAATGGAATCCTAAACTCTTTGTTTTACAAAAATAACTTTGTGGGACAACTAGACCCACACCACAATCAAGAAATTTCACTCGTGCACTACCTCTGGACATGTCTTGAGTAATGAGGATTCCTGTAGAGCATTGAGAACATTTTATTAAAGCATCATTGGACCCCTTCCCCACTTCTCATTTTATACCTGATTGACTAATATCAATCCTTGAGATTTTTCCTTAGTTCGTAAGATTGCGGCAAAGAATTTTATTTGTGGAACAACCTCGACGGTGACTAATATGTTTCAACTTTCAAATCCTTTTTAACCATATACATCGTTGTGCCACTGGGAGTGTTACGAGACTTTGTTAAACGTCGCACTTACAAGAACACATGCACTACTTTTATAGTTTTAGAGAGTTTCAACTTATTACGTCCGTTTTTTATAATTATTTTTTATCATCAGACCAAGATAACAATGGATTTAGTGTAAGCGAGAATTAAACCTTAAATCTCTTATTCGATAACAATAAATTTTACCAATTGAACTAATTGAAACCCACAGCACACATACCAATTTGGTGCAAAGTTTGCCACGGATTGCGCCCAATTGACATTGGAAAACTACGCTATAATTGTAACGGTCAAATCAAAATCAGTTCAGAGCTACAAGCTTAATGGAATATTTTAAGTGGCCACAGGAGTGGAATATATTCCTTCTTAAAATTTAAATGGGTAGAGAGAAGGACATGGCACTCATAACTCATGTATGGTTATCATTAGCTCGGTCGTCTAAATCATATGATTTGAATTCTTCTTTCTTTGTTAAGAAAAGAATTTTATTTCAACTGAAGATGTTTCTTGAATTTTTTTTTTTTTTTTTCATTTCCTGTTTTGATTTGGATATGGATTTTTGTGGATGTTAATGTGTTATAGGTAGTAAGTATTAACAGAGTGGGGGTACTCTAGGTTGGACCATGGTTAAATTAAACAAATATAGCATGCCTCATCAAGCAGGCCAGTTTCTATAACATGGTTGAGCTTGGGCCATTTACCAATTATAGTATTAGTGGGTCATGTTTCTTGTCTAATTAATTTCCTCATGGAAACGAAATCAAACAGAGAGTGGATGAATAATATTAAGGAAAAGTGTAATATGAAACATGGTCTGATTGTACTAAATGAAGGGAAGAGTGGTTGATTGGCTTTACTTTGGAAGGAAGGGGTAACTGTGGATGTCCAGACGTACTCTCAAACTCATATTGATGCTTTAGTGGATGGCAGGGCAGATATAGGGTGGTGGCACCCCATGGGGTTCTATGGCAATCCAGACACAGCAAAACGGCCTGAGTCTTGGGCAAAACTTAAACATTTGAAAGGAACCTCAACCCTTCCGTGGCTCACAATTGGTGACTTCAACAAAATAACGGGTGCTTCAGAGAAGGAGGGGGGCAGTGAGAGACCAAGACAGCAGTTGAAGAATTTTGTTGAAGCTATTAACTACTGTGGACTAAGGGATTTGGGATTCACTAGCCCAAAGTTTACGTGGATATATCAACGTGCTAATGGGTTGCTCATTCAGGAGAGGTTGGATAGAGCAATGGCAACCCCGGAGTGGATTAATATCTTCCCTGAGGCCAAACTTTTTCATCTTACATCCTCGGTCTCGGATCACTCGCCTTTGGCTCTTCGAATGGTGCAAAAACAAAGTAATAAGAGGGCCAAGAAAACTTTTAGATTTGAAGCAATGTGGTTAAGAGACCAAAGATGTGAAGAAGTGGTACAAATGGCATGGGAGGAAGGAAAGTTGATAAGCATTGGGAGTATGCTAGGGAGTTGCTTAAAGAAGTGTCATACCAGATTGGAAGCATGGAATAAGACAGATTTTGGGCATGTTGGGAGGAAGGTAGCAGAGTTGCAAAAACGGCTTGAATGGATTGAACTCTAACCTCCATCCCCTGAGATCAACCACGAGCTGAAGCAAGTTCGAGTTGATCTAAATTGTTGGTTAGAAAAAGAGGCTGACATGTGGCGACAACGGTCAAGGATCAACTGGCTCCAATCAGGGGATAGAAACACAAGTTTCTTTCATGCGAAAGCCTCTGCCAGGCATAAGAAGAATTCCATAGAGGGTATCATGGATGCAAATGAGGTGTGGCATGAAGATGATGGTAAGGTGGAGGAGGTGTTAGTGGAGTATTACAAGGACTTGTTTACCACGAGTCACCCAACAGAGTTCTCGGAGCTCATCCAAGCAGTCCAGCCAAAAGTGACTACCTTTATGAACCAGTTTCTTACTAGAGATTTCAATGCAACAGAGATCAAAGTGGCTTTGAAGCAAATATATCCATTGAAGGCACCAGGTCCAAATGGCATGCCTCCTCTATTCTTCCAGCAATTTTGGACAACTTGTGGGAGGTGGTCACAGCAACGATATTGGACTTAATCAATCATGGTATTTGCCCTCCTGACTTCAATAAACTCACATTGTTTTAATTCTTAAAGTTAAAACCCCAAAGAAGGTTACTAAATATAGGCCTATTAGTTTGTGTAATGTAGTGTACAAAATTGCATCAAAAACCATTGCAAATAGGCTAAAGAAAATTCTACCATCCATTATTAGTGATACCCAAAGTTCCTTTATGCATGGTAGGTTAATTACTGATAATGTACTTGTTGCTTTTGAGACTATGCACCATATTAGTTAGAAAAAAGGAGGTAAGGTAGGGGAGATGGCTCTGAAACTAGATATGAGTAAGGCCTATGATAGAGTGGAATGGATATGCCTTGACAAAATAATGGAAAAATTGGGCTTTGATGTAAAATTGAGGAATCTTATTATGCAATGTTTCACAACTGTCACATACGCAATAAAGATTAATGGAAGTCTTAGAGGTAATATTATTCCAACCAGGGGGATCCATCAAGGAAACCCTTTATCACCTTATCTATTTATTTTATGTGCAGAAGGACTCTCATCAATGATAAATCGTGCTGTGGCAAATGGTGTGATGGAGGGAATTGCATATTGTCGTGGTGGCCCAAAATTATCATATCTTTTCTTTGCCGATGACAGCTTGGTTTTTTGTAAAGCCTCGTTGGAGGAATGTGATGCTCTTCAAAGAATTTTGAAAGTTTATGAGCAAGCATCAAGCCAACAATTAAACAGGGCCAAGACCTCGTTATTTTTCAGTAGCAACACTCCAAGTGTGATCCAAGAAGAGATAAAGCAAAGATTTGGAGCCCAAGTCATAAAACAACATGAGAAATATCTAGGGCTGCTTTCATTGGTAGGGAGGAAGAAATGAAACACATTTAATGAGATTAAAGAGAAGCTTAGTAAAAAATTGGCGGGTTGGAAGGAAAAGATGTTGTCTAAGGCGGGTAAAGAGGTGCTTATAAAGGCGGTGGCCCAAGCTATTCCTCCCTACAGCATGAGCTACTTCAAATTGCTAGATGCACTATGTGATGAATTGACAAGCATGATAAGGAATTTTTGGTAGAGTCAGAAGGAAGAGGACAAGAAGATTGCATGGTTAAGCTGGGAGAAAATGTGTGAGCCAAAAAATAATGGTGGGATAGGCTTTAGGCAACTTAAACAGTTTAATTTGGCTCTCCTTGCTAAGCAGGGTTGAAGGCTTCAAACAAAACAAGATTCTCTGGTCTATGGGGCTCTCAAGGTGAAATATTTTCCTCAATGTGAGTTTGTTGAGGCATCCCTTGGAAATAACCCATCTTTTTCTTGGTGTAGCATCATGTCTGCTCAAAAGTTAGTTAGAGAGGGATTGTGGTGGAAAGTTGGAAACGGTACAAATATCCGTATTTGGGGTGATAAATGGTTACCCACATCATCCACATATAGAGTTGTCTCACCCAGACAATTTCTACACCAAGACACAAAGGTTTGTGAACTGATTGATCATGCTACCGCAAGCTGGAATGTCAATGTCCTTGATGCCTTGTTCCTACCCCATGAAGCTGATGTAATAAAAGGAATCCCACTCAGCTCTCGCCAACCTGCAGATAAGTTGTTATGGGCAGAGACACCCAATGGAAAGTTTAGTGTAAGGAGTGCTTATGGAGTAGCAATGCAACTGTCCAAACCTGACAACAAAGGAATCAATTCAGATAGGAGTCAATTACACCTGTTCTGGAAGAGATTATGGGACCTACCTTTGCCTCACAAAGTCCGTCATTTTGCATGGCGGGCATGCAGAGACATTCTTCCTACGAAGGTCAATCTTATGCACCGAAATGTGGTAAAAGATCAATTTTGTGATGTGTGTAAAATGGAGTATGAGACAACTGGCCATTTGTTTTGGACGTGCCCTAAAGCCCGTGAGGTATGGTCGTACTCCAAAGTTGTGGTGAAACAGTGCCATGCAAGTGTACATTCATTCCAAGACTTGTTGTGGGACATGGTAGTTAGGGAAAGTTTTGATGTGGACATGTTAGCATAGGTAGTTTGCGTTGCATGGGCTATACGGCACGACAGGAATGAATCACGTAATGGAGGGAAGAGAAGAAATGGCAAGGAGATGGTGAATTGGGCTTCTCAATACATGGAGGAATATAAGGCAGCCAACGAGTGCATGGGCTCTATAACAACGCGAACTGAGGGCAGAGTCACATGGGTTCCACCACCAACGCATGGCTTCAAAGTGAACGTTGATGAGGCGGTCTTCAAAGGTCAAAAAACAGCGGGTGTTGGTGTGATTATCCGTGATGATAAAGGCCGGCTTGAGGCTGCTTTGACTAAAAAGATAAATGCTCCACTGGGTGCGATCGAGGCAGAGGCTATGGCTTATGAAACAGGACTCATGTTTGCGAAGGACATTGGCATCCAAGACTTTATTATTGAAGGTGACTCAATTGTTATCCACCAGGCCTTATGCGGAGTTTCTTTTCCACCATCGTCTGTAGCTGCAATGGTACAAGGGATGCAGAAACTATGTAAGGAATTTCGTGGGGTTGAGTTTTGTCATGTTAGGAGAGAGGGTAATAGACCAGCTCATCTATTAGCAAAACATGCTTTTGATGTTGCTAATTTCACTTCTTGGATTGAAGAGAATCCTTGCTTTTTAGAGCAAGCTCTTATCCACGATGTAATGAGTTCATTTTCATCTTAATATAAGTTTCAGTCTTCATATCAAAAATAAATAAATAAATAAACTTTCTTGACTGTTGGACGAAACAAATAAGAACAATAAATCACATAAAAAAATTTATAAAAAAAATTATTAAAAAAAAAAAAAACCGAAATTAACACAATTGAACAAAGAAATGCCCAACCCTACAAATCCCTAATACCTCCTACTCATCGAAATTTACACAAGACTTTGTTCTACAAGTGACCATCTATCTTGGATCATATCTTTTTCTTATCACAGCCTATTATTTATTTCACCATGTATCCGTACAATTCCTTCCTAGCATTTCCTCTTACACTTCCAAATTCCAAACCTTGAAGAATATCGCTTATCTCTACATTCATAAATTTGTATTGAACATGAACAGCTTCACTATTATAATCTTCTTCTGCTTTACAAATCACTAAACTAAAGTATCAACTTTCAAGAAATATTTTCTCTACACTGGTTCTTACATTATTTTTTAAAGCCTAACAACAAGAGTATTCCACATTTCCATGCTCATAACATATTCAATAGCCAGATAGCAAGAAAATGACAAATATCCAATTGGTCAAACAGTGCATATACACACATGTATGCATTATTGAAGATAGAAAGATAGAAAAACAATAGATCAATAGACAAATCGTAACTTACTACTAAAAGTCTAAAACCAAGTAGTTAGGCGAGACTATCAGAAGGATCAACTTCAAGCTTCAAGCTACAAGTTGCAACCTGAGCAGGACAAGCACAAAGAACCAGTTATTGGTTCTGCATAAACGACCTGTAGTTCTATCTTGTAATTCCTTATGCTACTGGTAGTTTAGTGGTAGTAAACGGTGGTGATATTTATGGACACGTGTAAGTAGCTGATAGGTATATTGGAGGGAATAGATCCGTATAATTTGGGTTAGTTAGGAAGTCAGTTTCCTCTTCAAGCTTGTATAAATACCTATGTTTGTACAGTTTTTCTTTTGATTAATACAATACATTCTTCATCAAATTTTCACAGAGACTGAGAAGAGAACTAAGAAGCCGAAGGGAACATGAAATAGAGCAGCTCGGATTTGGGAATGATATTAAAGCAGTCGTATTTGGGAATAAAAGTCACAAAGGCAAAGCAAAGGAAAAAGATTTGGGAATTGGTGTGCAACGTGTGTATTGTGGGTATTTACTTATTTATTTTTTGTCAATCAGATTCGGGGAATACCCAAACCCAACTCAAAAAATTCCAGTTCTGGGTAATTCCCAACCCAATTATATTTACCCATGATATATTAGATAATACTCGACAGTTTTGAGTAGATTCAGGCAAGATTTTGAAACCCAGACCGGACCATATGGTCCGACCGGAAAAACCGTGAACCTCCCACCATCATGGTTCTTTTAAGCTTAAGAACCAGTCTATGCCCAAAATGTAGGGAACCATTTGAACCGCGATTCAACCGCACGGTTCTGAGAACCGTGATCAGACTGCTTTTCACGGTTCCCTTTAAATCTCACAAAAAACATCTCACATAAGTCAAACACAAAACACAAAACAAAATCCAAAAAACATCTCACATAATCCAAACACAAAACAAAATCCAATTCTTACAATAAAGTTGAATCAGAACAAGCAAAAAAAAAAAAAAAAAAGAAAGAAAGAAAGAAAGAAGAACAAGTCGATCTGACCCAGTCTAGTGGTGGGAAGGAGGACGAACAGCGGTGGGGTAGTGGATGAGGTAGTGCTTCATGGTGAACGCCGATCTCCATCGGCTTTGTCCTTTCGGTGACCTCAATCTCCACCGACCTCCGATCTACGCATCACGATCTCCACCGGCGCTTCAGATTCTCCTCTCTCTCTCTCTTCTCTTTTCTCTGATGTTGTGAATATGTGAAATGTGAATAATTGGGTCCGTTTGTAAATGATAACTGTAAAGTAAATGTGAGGTTGAGAGTTGAGTAATAAATTGAGTCTGTATGAAAATGTGTGGTGGTCTTTATCCTTAGTTTTATTTTTATTTTTTTTTACATAATCATGTGGTTTTTTTTTTTTTTGGATTCAAATGTGTGGTATTTAATATTAAGAAATGACAATTAAGAAATACTACCACAATATTTTCACAATAAATTAGAATTAGTAACAATTTTTCACATAAGATTTTGATGTGATTCTTGTAAAAATATTGTGAAAAATATTATGGATATAACATCTCAATTCTTTCTTCATCTGCTTTTGTTTGTATTGCTTTTTTATCTCCTCCTTTAATTTCATTCACTTTTGTTTCTAGTGCTTTTTTAGGTTTGTGAATGTGAGCTAGACAGCTGGTCACGTGAGCATTGGAAAGTGGAACTTGGAAAGACAATCTGATGCTTTTAATTTTCTTTTTATAAAAAAATGGTTATTATTATGATTGGATAGATATTTCATATTTGGGTTATAGCTGGATATATTAGACAATTAAAATATAGATTTATAGTTTTAATTGGACTATTTTAGTTAATTTTTCTATTTTTTACTAATTTAATATTTTTATATATTTAAATAATTATTAAATTAATTATGACATCATCACGATTCGACCCCGATTTGACCTCAGTTCGACCTCAAAAACCTTGAACATCTTCCTTTTATGGTTCAATGGACGGTTCGGGTCTGAAAACCTTGGATTTAGGTCGGGTACTTGATACCCATTGGGTCTGGCCATCCTTAGCTGGGCCAGTACAAATTAGTCTTATAAAGATGCAAATGGCCCAAACACACAACATCTCTCTCTCTCTTTCTCTCTTCTTTTTTTTTTTTCTTTTTTTTTGGCAAATTACATTTTTCCACAATGAACCCATTTTACATTTACCTCCCTTAAACTACAAGAATGCATGATCCTTCTAAACAAAAACTCATGTAACATTTTACCCCGTCCCATCACATTCTTAGTTAAAAGACAAATTACCCTCTATCATATGTTTTGAAATGAAGGGTAAATTTGTCTTTTAATGTTAAATTTCGTTTGACTTAACCCCAGAACAAACGACAATGAGTCAAGTATTATAGAGTTATAATTTTGGGGATCAATATTGTATTTCAATAGTTCATGAGAGGAAGTGTAGAATGAGGTATAGTTTAAATTGAAGGGTAATTTCTCTCTCTCTCTCTCTCTCTCTCTCTCTCTCTCTCTCTCTTCCCACTAAATAACTTAAGTATCAAAGGTTCTGAAAGCTTGAATTTGTGTGAAAACACAAGAGCTGTGTAGACCCCAAATTAAAAATTACGGCTCGATTGATTTTATTCTAACTTAAACTAAGTGCGGAATAGAGTAAATGCAAGTGATCAAACAATATAACTACTCTAAGCCATATTCATCAAATATCAACAATAAAATGAAAGCTAAAAGAGTAGAGACGAAGAATGCAAACACAAGATAACACCCCGATGTATTATTGAAAAGGAAACCAAAAAACTCGACGAAAAAGCTCTCCGCCGCCCTCCAAGCGGTAAATCGATCCACTAGAGAATAAGTTGGAGTACACAAATAACAAAAGACCCTCTAAGCCTAGTCTACCCCATATACTTGAGCCCTCCAAGCTCTTACTACCAACTGACTTGACAAAATCTTGTCTTCTCTAACTCTCCAAATCACGCAATTCAGCCCAATTGCATCCACCAAACAAATGGCTTCTTCCAATACTTCCCAACAGCACTAAAACCTCACTTTACACTCAGAATGGGTGTGGTGAGTATTTAGGCTATCAACCTCTCAAGGATTTGGATATGGAGAAGTAAAAGTTAAGGAAAACCACACAAGATTGTGTAGAGGGTTGTGGGTATGACAATCTCTAATTCTCAAGGGTTATGGCTAAAGTTTTCTCTCTGAAAGCACTCCTCTCAATATGTGGGTAAGGATGGCATATATAGTGTGGGTGAAGACATAATGGAGCACATATGCCAAAATAGCAAAACAAAATGTTTCGCGGGTATGTCGCAGGAAAACCTTACCCACGAAATACTCACGAAAACCAGCTGTCATGACTCTTCGTGTTGTGAAATTTTAAAATACTCGCAAGTGTACAAACCGTACCGAAGTATAGTTTGACAAGAACGAGGCCAAACCAATAGGAACTTGAATGAACATAGGAAAATTAAATCAAATTTTAACCAAAGTAATCCTAATCTAGTTTAATAAAAATTTGTTGTTTTGAAATTAAATAAACTAAGCAAATAATAAAATTAAGCAAATAGTTAAACTAAGCAAAAGATATAAAGCAATAAAAAGATGTAATCAATCAAGGGAAATGAATTAAGGTTTTGGAATCCGCCTTGTAAGTCATATCAGCATATTTTTATGATCATTAATTTTTCTCAACCACTGCATGATAATCTAGTAATCAATCTTGCTATCATGGAAATATCATCATTAAAACTTATGTTTAAAAATCTAAAACATGTTCTTTTTTGCTTCTTAAGTATAAAACCAAATCATCAATTATATCCGTAGCCAAACAAATCACAAGATATATCTAATTCTAAAAATCAAATCATAAATTGTATCCATTGACAGACAAATCACAAACGATATCCAAATTTATAATCAAGAATTAATAAACTAAGTATTCAATTAATTAAGACAAATCCTAAATCATGAGAAAAACATGATTGAACTCATATCTAGAATCTCATCTTAGTCAATTAATATAAAGAAAGAACAATTTAAATCATTAAAGAATAACTATTGTGGAAAAAATCCAATCACATAAATATTACTAATAATCCTTAACAAAGTTTCATCCTCAACCCTAATTATAAATTTAGTTACTTATGGTAATTGAAAGAAAACACAAAAATAAAATACTAAACATTAAACTAGAAAAATAATTAAAACTAACTATCATGGAAGAGGCAGCCGTAGCTCTCTATACATTCAGCCCTCAACCCTAGCACTAGCCTCCCTGAATTTTGCCCAAAAAAGCCTTTAAATAGGTCAAGGAATCCTATTACAAGTTGAATTCCCGTTTGGAGAAAATCCCAAATTTTTAGGCTTCACTTAACCAACAATTTTGGCCCATTTAACGTCAGAATTCAGAATTTTGGTAACTACAAAGTTGTAGCCCTTTAAATTAAATTTCTAGCCTAACTTGAATCATCTCGATTTGACATCTGAGCCGAAAGTTATGCCAAAAATACTAACTGATGTGCAGGCTAGAATCCTAATTCGAATTGGACTTGGATTTGGTGCAAATTTCCTTTGATTCCTTGCTCCAATTGGACTTAAATTTAATTGGGTTGGCCTTCTTTAACTTCATCATAGTCTTTGTAAAAGTAAAGTCCATTAGCTTTTTCCTTTGCACAAATTCACTTATTTAATTTCATTCTCCTGCAAAAGACAAATTCATGCAATAAAATTCAATTCAGCACAAAATTTATTATTTAACATTTCATAAATTAACTCAAAATAAGTATGATAATGTTTTCTAACAATAATATAAATATGTAAAATTAAGCTATTATCAATGCACATCACTTCGCATTCTAGTCATGTGCCATGCACATGACTTCACTTCGAGGGACGTCTTCTCGCAAGCTACCTACAAAAACTCCTTTGATCTTCAATGTTGTCTTGAGTCTTCACACTCTCTCTCACACACAATCCATATAATGAAATCCCACATAAAATACAGGGTACATAAGATTGAACAAAATTACAATCAAATTTGGCATGAAATTAAAGCCAACAAAAAATAGTTGTAAATCACAACTTTACAATCTCCCCCTTTGGTTTTCCATGACAAAACCCCTAAAACAAACTTTAAACTTAAACGTGAATTTGGAAACAATGGCAAAACTTACTCACACCTAGTCTAGAAGTTGTGAAGCACTTGCACGTATACACCTATATCCTGAAACACACACACACAAACAAAACTTTCATTAAACTTATGACAAGTTGAATACAAGGTACGTACATGAGCAAGTAAAATGCGATCAAGATAATAACCAATATATAACTATGAAGCATAACTTGATCAAACAAAAACAATCATTAAAGAATGACTACAATGAACATTTAACTAGTAAATGATCATCCGGACACGTAATGCAATTAAGAGCAATGCAAAAATCAATTGCATGTCCAACACACAACCAATGCAAAATACAAGAATTATTTGCATCAAGGATATAAGATCCAACAAGGGCATAAGTGTGTAGTACTAAAGATAATGCAACATAATCTAAAAATACTTAAAAACGCTACAAAGCAAGGATATAAAAACAAAGTACTAAATATAAACTAAAAGTTTTAAACCAAAGTACTTAAAAGCTTTAAAAGAAAGCAATGTAAATATCCAAGAGTTATAAAAACTATGGAGATAAAAATAATAGACTACTAAAACACCACCAAAATAAACCAATAATGAACTGTAATGCTATGCTCCCCCTCAAACTATACAGCCCCCCCTCAAATTTTCTCTCCCTTTTTGACCTGAATGGCCAAAGAGGCTAGAATTGCTCGGATTTTGATTTGAAGCCATCTTGTTGCTGCCGTTGCTACTCTATCCACATGTCATCGATTTGGGATGAGAGTGCAGTAATCTGGGCTTTGACATAGGTGAACTGATATGTGGTGTTTTTTACATGCCTTTCTAGCATTCCATACATCTGCTCAACTCTAGCCATGAGATGATCAAGACGATCGGGTCCCCGTGCTTGTGCTTGGGAGGATGATGGTTGAGCAGTGTCCTCCGGGGATGATGTATACCTCTCAATTTCTTCCTTCGTGTCCCCACCTTCTTCCTTAACATTGTCCCTTGGAATTTGAGAAATACAGGTCTTTGGTCCGATGATGTGGGCTTTGCTTCGAGCCATCATTTAAGCACTAATCGGATAGTCCCTTTGCAAGATGGTAAAACCACTTACAATCTTCAACCTTGTTTTTGCTATGAAAGCCATGATGAGACTTGGGAATGGCAAAATTGTTCTTGAGTTCCTCGTGGTAATGCTTTTGGTTAGGAGGTAGTATATGTGTCTACATATATCGATCTCCTTATGTGTGAAGAGATCATACAAAAAAATAGTTCTTGGTCCTGACAGTGTGGTCAAATTCGTCTTCGGGTAGAGGTTGGAGAGCATAATATAGGCCAAAGTCCTCATCTCTAGAGTGAAGGGAATTGTGTTCAATGATGTCTTTTTTAGAGTACCACTAAGGATTTCTGGCATTGGCTCAATAGAATCCAGTCTATCTTCATATTGGATAGAAATTTGTTGAGATGGTGCACAAACTTCCAATACTTCTTGGATTGATTCCCTTGTGATAAAGAACTCTTTTTGCCTTACCCAACAGTCGATGCGATCTCCTTCCACAATGGCATTAGCGAAGAATTCCCTTATGAGTTCAGCATAGACATTTCCACTTGGATTCAGTAACTTTGTCCAAGTTCTCTCCTTGAACACTTCAGGAATGAAAGTGCCTTCAAGGGTCTCCATCTTGACAACCCTTTCCATGATGATTGTGGCACTCTTGTAGCAATCATTGTAGTTCATATCTGTCTCAATGGTTTGGAAGTTTTCCAAGTCAATTCGTGGATGCTTTGATCCCTTCTTTGTGGCAAAGTGCTTAGTAGGAGACATTTACAAAAACAGACACAAACACAAAGGAACAAGTGCAAAAACACAAAAACAAGAACACAAACTTGATTAGTGCCAAGTTAGTTCATAGAAAAAAAATAAAAGTCTTGAAAAGACATAAACAATGCCACACAATCATGTTGTAAGTGCTAAACATTAATAACATATATCTAGCATGATTGAAATGCAAAAACATGACAAGTGAACAAGTGTGTGCATCAAGTATGCATGTGTTATGCATATGTGATGCATGTGCAAGGCATGACTAAGCACATTTTGGTCAAAGTGTGTAAAACACACAACCAATGATCAAAACATGATAAACATGTATAATCCTGGTAATCCCCAAAGTTTGGTACTCATTGGAGTCCAAAACAACACCAAAATGTCATTTGGGCATTTTATCAAACACTTGGTATGCACCAACAAAACTAACATGTAAGCAATGCATGAACATGAGTGAATCTTGCCTAAATACATGTTAAACACTAAGGGCCAACACAAACACAAACAAACCAAATGGGACAGAGCCCAATCAAGAAATTGAAAATTTTTTAACAAAACTTAAAGTTTCCAACCCTTTTTCAAAAGAACCCATCTCAAGCAAAATCTAGAATCTAAGGCATAATCTAAGTAAATAAAGAGAAAAGATTGAATAAACATACCTTAGATATGATTTTGAGAAGATTGCACTTGAGATTTGGTTGGGTTTTTGAGTGAATATAGGTTTAGGGTTGAGAGAGGCTCAAGGGAGGCAAAGTGAGGGAAAAAATTGTGTTGAAAAAAAAAATGTCTTGATCAGCCCTTAAAAACTGAAAATATGTGTTTTTCGCGGGTTAGCTTCTTGCAAAATTACTCTCGAAAAATGCCTCTAAAGCACAAAAATTTTCACAGGTAACCTTTACTCACGAGATAGTCGCGAGAGTTTCTCTCTGAAATTTGGTGTTTTCATTTTTTGCCTAACCCATTTTCGTGAGAAGAGCTTACTCATGAGCTTCTCACGAAAATGCCTCTCAAGGAGTTTTTGATTAAAAACATGAGAAAATGCAATTTGAACAAAAACTCAAAACATGAAAGCATGAAAAACACTTTCAAAAACATACAAAATACTCAAAAATCTTTATAGGTTTGATCAACAAATAATTGAGTATACACATCACATTTGAACATATACAATTACACAAATGAAATAAGCATTCATTGAACAAAAATCTTGTGTGTTGTGTGTATGAATCAAATATGGAAAAGTCCTTAGTCCAGAATGAAGCTTCAATGATCAATTCAATCAAGTAATACACAACTAGTACTAAGTCAAGTGGTTTATCTCAATTATAGAAATGAACATATATGACCTCCCACAAGAAAATGATTACATATCCCTTAAGCTTTACTTTTGGCTTCTTTCAACTCATAACTTTTGATCATTTATGAACAATACATCTCATTTTGAGATCGATGCCTGAAATTTTGATATTTCAATTTTGAGAGTAAGCCTTTGGCTTTTTGGGCACCATTCATTTCAATACAAGTCGCTTTCCCTTTTTCCTAGTCAAATACTAGTATGTATTTTGAGCTATAAAGCAAAAACATAAATGTGTAGGAAGATATATAGGCATAAGTCTATGCATGTATCAAAACCATCAAAACTATTGACTCATCATTCATGACAAGCTTGGAAATCAATTTATAACAATCACACACAAATGTCAAGATTTTTCTCACAAAAATAGATGTGCATACATAACAAGTTAAGCTCGTAAATGCACTATGTCATTAGTACGAAGGTACTAGGCCAAACTCACATGTGATATACACAACACAAGCGATTAAACTTTTTGGAGATTTTTCAATTTTTATGGTTTTTGAATTTTTCAACACACTCAAAAACAAAACATGTAAAGTAAGATCAACAAAACAAGCTTAAAAAGAAACATGCTAAAATGAAAAAAATAAATGAACAACCAACCAAAGTCATAACATATATGAAGAATTGATGCATGGATATGGTTTAATGCTTATGAATGTGTACCCTTCTTCACCGACATGGCACATGTGTTTGGGGTGATATCCTCAGAGGATTGGGTACTGGAGCTGTGATTTTCAAATCTTTGGATAAATCTTGCCAAACACGAAGTGATAGTATCTATTATCTTCATCACATCACCAAAACCGGAATCAGCTTCTCGCCTTTTTGATTGCTTGGCGTTCCAATTCCCCTTTCCTTATCCTCTTAGCCTTTGAGAATCTACTTTCTTCAATGTGAAGTTTATAGCAATTAAGTTTTATGTGTCCTCGAACTCCACAATGGTGGCAAAAATGTTGAACTTGCGGACCTCTTTGAGACTTTGGGAGAGACTTCCCTTTAGCCTTTGGTTTGGCCATAAATGGTTTTTGAGGTTTTGTTAAAACCTTTTAAGCAGTTCCATTTGGCTCCTTCTCCACCTTCACATTCTCAACACTTGGAGTCGCTACCATTGGTTCCTTAGCCTTAATAAACTTCATCTCCTTGGACACATTTGCATTTGAACTACTCTCTCCGATATATCCTAAGCTGCTTTTGTTAGAAAACGACTTTTGATGAACAAGCACTTCATCAAGCTTCTTGGAGACAACCCGCTCCACTTTGGCATTAGCTTAAATGACTTCAAGCTCAAGAAACTTGATCTTGGAGTAGGCCTCGGTAAGTTCTCCATTTAGCGCCTCAACTTCACACTTCGTTTCTTTGTACCTCACAAGTATGCTCTTGTAGTCTTGTTCAACTTTCTTCATTTTTCTGATTGCTGCCCTAGCCACTCTAGCATACTCTCCAATTTTCTCAAAAAGAGAATTATAGAATTCTTGCAATCCCTTGGTTCCTTCATCTTCATCATCAGATTCTTCCCCAATTCCCATAGACTTTACTTGGGTGTGCTCACTGAGTTCTTCCACTAGAAGGCTCAAATCTTCCGATGAGTCAACAGGTGCAATGGCCATAAATGCGGAGTAGTTTCCTTCTCCGTCACAACTTTCTTTTGAATCTGAATTGGAGCCATCTAAGTCACTAAGGGTAGTTGCAAAAACTTTACCCTTTACTTTCAAATACGTGGGGCATTCTTTCTTCACATGTCCATGCCCTTTACACTCAAAGCACGTGACCATTTGAGATGGAAAGGAATCTTTTGAATCCTTCTTCTTGAAGTCTTTCTTGTCCTTTTTGAAATTCTAGAATTTGCCCTTCTCAAACAACTTCCCATCTCTCTAGAACTTTAAGAACTTACTGAAGTTCTTAGCAAGGTACACCACATCCTTTTCAATCTCATCATCATCCTCATCCGAGGAGTCTTGAACTTCCAATCTCTCATTGATTGTCTTGAAAGCAAGAGATTTGCTCTTCCTTTGAGATGGTAGAGATAGCTCATAGATTTGAAAAGAACCGATGAGTTCTTGAATTTTAATCTCATCAAGGTATTTGCTCTCTTCGATGGCAATGACCTTTGCACGGAAGCTCTCTGGCAATGTTTGTAGAATTTTCCTCACAATCTTGGAGTCCTACGTCTTTTCTCCCAAGTTAAATTTCCCAATCACCACTTCATTTAGCTTTCCATAAAATGAGTCAAATGACTCATCTTCACTCATCTTTAGTTCCTCGAAGCGTATGGTAAGCATTTGCAACTTGGTGTCCTTCACCTTTTTGGTGCTTTCATAGGTCGTCTCCAGGATTTGCCACACCTCCTTGGCAATTGTAACATAAAAGATCCTGTGAAATTCGTCAGGAGAAACACCACAGAAAATAGCATTTAAAGTCTTGCTATTAGCGTTAACTGCAGTAAAGGCTGCCTTATCCCATGTGGATTTGGCGACCTCCGGCCTAGTCCATCCTATCTCGACAGCGTCCTAAACACTATCATCAATGGAACATAGAAATGCCCTCATACAGACTTTCCAAAATGCATAATTGCTCCGATCAAAGTATGGAGGAGCATTAAGTGATTGAGATCGATCCATGTCAAAAAAGGTCTAGGATCATACTTAGGTAATGAAACCACAGTAAGTGCACCTGCTCTAATACTAATTGAAAACTCGAATTTGTATGAAAACACAAGAGCTGTGTAGACTTCCAAATTAAAAATTACGGCTCGGTTGATTTTACTCTAACTTAAACTAAGTGCAGAATAGAGTAAATGCGAGCGATCAAACAACATAACTACTCTAAGCCATATTCATCAAATATCAACAATAAAATGAAAGCTAAAAAAGTAGGGAAGAAGAATGCAAACACAAGATAACACCTCGATGTGCTATCAAAGAGAAAACTGAAGCACTCGGCGAAAAAGCTCTCCACCGTCCTCCAAGCGGTAAATCGATCCACTAGAGAATAAGTTAGAGTACACGAATAACAAAAGACCCTCCAAGCCTAGTCTACCCCATGTACTTAAACCCTCCAAGCTCCTACTACCAACTGACTTGACGAAACCTTGTCTTCGCTAGCTCTCCAAATCAAGCAATTCAACCCGATTGCATCCACCAAACAAATG
This sequence comes from Quercus gilva, assembly GCA_023621385.1. Taxonomy (NCBI): domain Eukaryota; kingdom Viridiplantae; phylum Streptophyta; class Magnoliopsida; order Fagales; family Fagaceae; genus Quercus; species Quercus gilva. The sequence goes on along the minus strand of CM042480.1, from coordinate 58,202,101 downwards.
GCTTCTTCCAATGCTTCATAGCAGCACCAAAACCTCACTTTACACTCAGAATGGATGTGGTAAGTGTTTGGGCTATCAACCTCTCAAGGATTTGGATATGGAGATGTAAGAGTTAAGAAAAACTACACAAGAGTGTAGAGGATTGTGGGTATGACAATCTCTAACTCTCAAGGGTTATGGCTAGGGTTTTCTCTTTGAAAGCACTTCTCTTAATACATGGGTAAGGATGGTATATATAGTGTGGGTGAAGACATAGTGAAGCAGATATGCCAAAATAGCAAAACATAATGTTTTGTGAGTATCTCGCGAGAAGGCCTTACCCACGAAATACTCGCGAAAATCAGCTGTCATGACTCTTCGCATTCCAGTCATGTGCTGTGCACATGGCTTCACTTCGTGGGAAGTCTTTTCGCGAGCTATCCGCAAAAACTCCTTTAATCTTCAATGTTGTCTTGAGTCTTCACACACTCTCTCTCACACAATCCATACCATGAAATCCCACATAAAATATAGGGTACATAAGATTGAACAAAATTACAATCAAATTTAACACGGAATTAAAGCCAACACAAAATAGTTGTAAATCACAACTTTACAGATTCCCTCACCAGGGCACAACTTGGTGGTCTCTTTAATTAGTTTTATTTTCTTGCAAATCATAGAAGCTCATCAAAAGTTCCTAAATTGGATGAGTGACCTAACTAATGATCTTTGACATCATCAGGAATTGTGAACTAACCCATAGATGTATTACCCACCATTGTAAAACGCAAATGATTAGTTCTAAGATCTCAATGTTACCTAACACTGAGTCTAGAGATAATATGAACTATTTGGATTGACATATATATTGAGATTAGCGAAATGAAATTTCATTAGATTATGACATGTTGGCTTTTCCATTGACTTTCATTAGATTATGACATATTGGCTTGTTTCCATTGACTTTGATTTTTTTTTTTGTCATGTCAAACATAAGAAATTATAGAAAACCTTTTATTATACCGAAACAAATAAATTGATAATCCTTTTCCTTCCCTCGTTTCCTTTCCTTACATCCAAACATATAAACAAAAAGTATTTTATGTTTTGTTTTCTTTGCCTGTAGCTTTATTTTCTCTTTCCTTACTCTTCTTCTTTCCCTTTTTTCTTCCCCCAGTTGTAGTCACTACTCATACATTCACAAAGAAGCATGGACTTAATATAGGGCATCCCCGTGACATATAGGGCATCCCCATGACATAGGAAATTCACTGTTAATTTACCTTTGGTTAATACTAGAAATTTATTGTAGTCTCATGCAATCTAATTTTGTTATGGGTGCACTTAGCTAGATCGTCCCCCTTATCTTGGAAATGAAAGTTGTAAGATTGATTGTTTTTGAGCCTCATGTTTGGTCAAACTGATGAAACATGAAGAAGTTGTCTTATCTCCAATTTTATATTTTCACTTAAGTGAATAAAGTTCATGTGTTGTCAACTTGTCATTATTGAAACGTCCAATATTGATAATGAACTAATAATAAATTACCCCCCTTTGTAACTAACTTTTATAAAAATAATTTTTTTTTTACTTTTAATAATACTAATATTTTAACTCTCACAAAACATAAAATTCAACAATAAACATATTTTTGTTTTGATTAGTGGTTTAGTAAATATTTCTAATCACATCAATAATTCTGAAAAATATTATGTTTGACAACGGTTTGATATCAACAATTATCTCTCATTTATGTCGTATATAATAGGCCATTCACTTATATTGGGGTTTGCTCGTTGTGATAGGCTTGCTGCATGTAAAAAATAATAATATATATATACTAGCCTTTGAGTTGGCTCTTTCATTTTTTTGGATAAGGGTTAATAATTTACATTTATTATAATTTAGAAATATATAATTTTTATTTTTCAAACAAATAAAAAGGATAAATTTTAGAGATAAGCTATAATTGTAATTTCTTTTTTGAACTTGAAGGAAAAAAAATTCTAAATTTTAGCAGTAATCTTTTTGAATTCAAAATGAAACTTGTTATTTGACATTTATGACTCTATTTCTAAATGAAGTCACCCTTCATTAATGAGAGTATTTTTAAACTACAAAAGAGTCCAGTTGAAAGAGAAGAATCATCTTAAATATAGTATAGCCTCTGAGCACGCGCGCGCTCATTGGCTCTTCTATTTTTTTGGATAAATGTTAATAATTTATATCTATTATAATTTAGAAATATGTAATTTTTATTTTTCAAACAAATAAAAATTATAAACTTTAGAGATAAGCAGTAACTGTAATTTCATTTTTAAACGTGAAAGGAAAAAAATTCTAAATTTTATGAGTTATCTTTATGAATTCAAAATGAAATTTGTTATTTGACATTTATAAACCTATTTTTAAATGAAGTTACTCTTCATTTATGAGGGTATTTTTGAACTACAAAAAAGTCATGTTAAACTAGGAGAATTCTCTTATATATAGTATAAATAGATAGAAGATATTATATATATATATATATATATATATATTTATTTATACAAACACCGCCTCATCACATAGTGTCCTAATTTTTAGGATCTTTCTCTGCGTTATTTATAAAAAATAAAAAAAAGGTTATTTGTATGTGAGTTTAAAGTTTGAAATTTTGAATTTAAAATAAAAGGTGGTAATTCAGAGAAAGAAGATAAAGGAAAAAGCATGTGAATTTTTTTAAAGTTATTTGTAAGTAGGTTTAAAGTTTGAAATTTAAAATTTAAAATAAAAAGTGGTAATGTAGACAGAGAAGATAAAGGAAAAAAATCTAAAACTTAGAAACAGTAAATTACTCTTTTAACCGGTTTGTGTTTTTAAATTTAAAATTATTTAACTAAAAGATAAGGGTATTTTAGAGAATTTAAGAATTTTTGTGAAGATATTTTAGTACGCAAAATGATAAAGCCGAAACAATGAATCATGTTATTAGTGTGTGTGTGTGTGTATACTAGACTCATCACACGCATCTTGCACTGTAATAATGCTCTTTTTTGTTTATTTGTTTTTTTTTATATTTATTTATTTGTTTTTTTAGTTTTGTGTTATAATGCTTATGAGTGATATATAAATACCATATGTGTCTATTTTTTTAAAAGAATGAGATAAGGTAATGAAGAATAATGTTTAAAAATAAGATAGAGAACAAAAAAAATTTAATGGGACATTTAAATTTATTGATTGGGATAAGAATTGTGATAAATAAAAAAATTTGAGATTTGAACAAAAAAAAGATGATATACGTTAATGTGAATGGATGGAGATTTGTGATAATTATATAGAATTTGGATTAAAATTTTTTTTTTTTTTGAATGTTTTAAAGAATAAAAAAAAACAATAAAAATTTCGGGATAATAATGAGTAGTTTTTACGTGAGATAGTGTTTTTTTTTTTTTTTAGGAAGAAGTAATTTTGTATTTTTTATAAAGATAATCGAAATATTTGAATTCAAATAAATAACAAATAATCAAATATTTGAATACAAATGGGTGAGGAGAATAACAATTTTTTTCTCCTTTTTTACATGAAATAGTATTACTATTTTAAACTTTTTTGCTTTTTTGTAGGAAAAAAAATATTAAACTAAAGGGTATGTTACTTCAAAATTTGTATGAGAATATTTTGGTACGCTAAAAATTAAAGGTGAGACAAAAAAATTCTCTTATTAATAATATATATATATATATATTAGAATTGATTTATTTTATAAAAAAAAACTAGAAAATAAAGGTTAAGTTAATATAAAAAAAAAAAATGAAAAATGAGGTTTGAAAATGTGTTATTAGCCATTGAACTCAAAAAAAGTTGAATACAATAAATAGTGCCACGTCAAGTTGGGAAGTGAGGAAATTAATATGGACCCCACAAGGATTCTCTGATCTCAAATATCTGCAAAAAAATGGAAATTCTTTTGATCATCGCTCGACAACGTACTCCTGTTACACACCATAGAAATCCCTATCCATACAGCGCAGGCCGCTCGGCGCTTCATGCTAACGTGCGCCTGATGGAATATATATAACACATCCAAACCCCATTCGCCTTAAACCTTAGCCCAAACGAAACCACCGACCCGTGCACTATGCCGCCCCGGCGTAACCTAGCCTGATCCCAACAGAGCACGCTATCTTGCGCCGGCTAAGAATTGTCACTCAAAACCTAGACAAACAAAAACCTCTCCTCTCTCTCTCTTTCTCTCTCTCTCTCTCTCTCTCTCCCCTTGTGTGGTGCTTTTAGAAGGTCAATCATACACTATTCCTTCGCTGTTTCAGGTTCTATTGCTAAATTGCCCTTTGCATTTTTGCTGTTTGATAATAAATTTCCATGCTTTAATGTGGGTTCATCTTTCAATCACAACAAAACCCATGTGCAATTTTCACCATTAATGTTCCAATCTAGGGTTTATCTTTTTTTCTTTTTCAATAATGATTTGTTTATTGTGTATGATTGAGTACCACCCTTGTTAATGTGGTGTACTGTAATTGTATACTATTGAATTCCATTTCATGCGTTGGTATTGAGAAAAATCTTGGTTGTGTAATGGGTAATGTTGAAATACCCAATTGGCTAAAAGGGTTGCCATTGGCACCTGAGTTTAGGCCAACTGACACTGAATTTGCTGACCCAATTGCCTATATATCGAAAATTGAGAAGCAAGCTAGTGCCTTTGGTATTTGTAAGATTATCCCACCATTGCCCAGGCCTTCTAAGAAATATGTGTTTTGTAACTTGAATAAGTCGCTTTCAAAGTCGCCGGAATTGGGTTCTGATGTGAATTGTCCGGGTGTTTGTTCTTCGTCGAAAACGGGTTCTGGGGATGGTGGTAATGAGGGGGAGGCGCGGGCTGTGTTTACTACCAGGCACCAAGAATTGGGGCAGAGTGTGAAGAGAACAAAAGGGGCGGCGCAGAGTCCGCAATTGGGTGTTCATAAGCAAGTATGGCAAAGTGGGGAGATATATACATTGGAACAGTTTGAGTCTAAGTCTAAGGTTTTTTTGCGGAGCATATTGGGAATGGTTAAGGAGGTATCGCCATTGGTTGTAGAAGCAATGTTTTGGAAGGCAACTTCTGAGAAGCCAATCTATGTGGAGTATGCAAATGATATTCCTGGGTCTGGGTTTGGAGAACCAGAGGGTCAGTCTCGGTATTTTCATAGGAGGAGGAGGAAGAGGAATTTTTACCAAAGGAGTAAAGAGAATTCTGACTGCAAGAATAATGAGATAGATAGTGTAACGGATTCCCCTAATGGTGAGATTAAAGATTCTTCTGCCAAAAATGAACCTGATATGTCTTTGGAGACACCAAAGCCACCTACTACTTCGTCAACATTGTTATCAGATGACACTTCACGATGCTCTAGGCGAAAGAGCTCAAGTGCTATTAATGAGATGGAAGGTACTGCGGGTTGGAAGCTATCAAACAGTCCATGGAACTTACAAATAATTGCACGTTCACCCGGCTCACTTACACGTTTCATGCCGGATGATATTCCAGGTGTTACTTCTCCTATGGTCTACATTGGTATGCTTTTCAGCTGGTTTGCTTGGCATGTTGAAGATCATGAGCTTCATAGCATGAATTTTCTCCATACCGGCTCTGCAAAAACTTGGTATGCAGTCCCTGGAGATTATGCATTTGCTTTTGAGGAAGTCATTCGCTCTGAGGCTTATGGTGTCAACATTGATCATTTAGGTATGTAATTTTTTCAGATGATTATTTAGGAAAATGTTTTGGGAGTTTACTAATTTGACAAACTCTAGCATATTTTTGCCAAATTTTCTTGGAGTGTTAATTTGGGGTTTTTTTATATTCACAAAGCAAAAAAATTTAATAATGAAGGTTATATTTCTGTATTATTTATAGATGGAAAGGAGTGCTCTGTTTAAACAGTACCAGGGGTTCACAATGTTTTTGCTGGCATTTACCCCATCTTGCATGGCCACTTGTCAATAGATATACCTGAATTGTGCATATCTATGACTCAACATTGTGTCCATGTGATATGACAGTGAGCACAAGTGACTGACTTGGTTGGACCGTGTAGGCTTTCAAATGATGAGCCATTACATAAGCCCTTTTTTTTTTTGGCTATTAAGATTTTGAAGCATTTATAGCTCTTGTTTTACCGTTTGAATGTAATTCTTTTTTTTTTTCCTAATTATATTTCATTTAGCGATCATGTTTATCTTTTCACTGAATATATCATCTCTATCCTGTCATCAATTGATGTTTTACTTGACGAATGACTTACAATTCCTTTTTTTTTTTCAATTGGTAATTCACACACGCAGTCAGTGATTATCCATTTGGACAGTAAAGATATGAGTGTTTGGTTAGGTTCAGGGCAGGGGTTGCGAACCGTTGTATCTCAATAACCCTTAAACTACTCCAAATGAGCATACTTTTATCTGTGGTTTAGGAGTTGTTAATTCTCAAATTGAATTGGAATTGTGTCAAAAGGCAAGCAATTAAGGAAAAGCCATCCACGGGGTTCAAACTAAGGACCTTTGCATTTCAAACGCAATGCTCTAACCTGTAAGCTAAGCGGTCTCACAAAGCAGGAACTGCACATGTTTAAGAATTTAGTAAGCTATTGAGATCTTGGCTATTAATTATTCATTCTTAGTTATTCGTAATTGATATGAATATAGAACGGTTTCAAAAACAAATAATTAAATGAATAATATAGAATAGAATTTCAAATATATACCCAAAGAAGTACTTTAAATTTGCGGAATCTAAATTCAATTAGGTTGTTCTAAATTGGACCTGCCACTTGTAGGAGGGTGATTTTTTAAATAATTTAAGATAGTGAAGCATTAATCAAAAGTTGGTCCCACAAATAATTTTGATTTTTTGGCAATTTCGCAAAGTAATTAATTTGCAGTTCTGTCCTGACACAGCTGGAATTTACTGTCCAAAATTTGCCAAATTTTCATTGATTTTTTTATATTTTTTTTTAAATAGAGGCACAGTTCTTAGTCTGGCCATTTTATTTTACTTTCTTTAATGTAGACAGTTCATTTCAATCTGAAATTAGTTTGATTTTATCACTTCTATAGCATTTTTGTAACTCAGGTCCAGTTTCTCTTATCTCCAGCTGCACTCACATTATTGGGCGAGAAGACAACTCTTCTATCACCTGAGGTAGTTGTTGCATCGGGCATTCCATGTTGTAGGTGGGTTGCTTTCTTTCTAATTAGCATTCTAAAATTTATGTAAGGGTTATACTTTTCTGTAATTGAAAATGTTTTAGGTTTGACTTATGATGCTGAGTTGCTGTTTCTGTTCTTTTTTTTTTTTCTTTTTTTTTGGATCTGTACTCATGTCTGTTCTTATTTTTCCTTTAGGTTAGTACAGAATCCTGGTGAATTTGTTGTGACTTTTCCAAGGGCCTACCATGTAGGATTCAGCCACGGTAATTGCTTTATAGTTTTCACATTTTCAATATTTTTCTGGAGATATGATTCTTTAACTTATAAACTCCTGCCCTGAACATACTAATCTTACTCTATTAAGACATACCACCTGGTGTATGGTACTTGGAGAAACACATGTTAATCTAAGACAACCTAGAAGATGGAAGTTCTGTAAAAATTTGGAGTGGAAGTTGGTTTACAAAATATGAATAAATTTCCATTTATTTTGTTTCTAGTAAAAGCAAAGGATTCAAATTTTTTGTGAGCAGGATCATTTTGGCTTGCAAATGAGCTGAAAATGTGTAGTTGGACTTAAAATGCTCAAAAGAATTAATTGGACACCTTACAACTCTTCTGCCAAGTGACTTTGCAAGCACCGTTTTCTGCAAGGCCATTGCTAATCCATTTCTGTTGTAGCTAATATATATTGCTTTATCTTCCCTTTCAACATTGGCGTTTCTGATTGATGTCTGTAACAGTAATTTGTATGTTTATTCTGCTCTTAGAATATCAATGTCTCAGTGACTAGAGTTAACTAGAGAGCCTGATTATATTAGGCATGTTGCTATTACAAGAAGTTTCCTTGAATTTTTCTTTCAGAGTGTATTCATTTTTATCCTTTTAATCGATTATTATAGCCTTCCTTTTGTAAATTAGGTTTCAATTGTGGGGAAGCTGCTAACTTCGGAACCCCACAATGGCTCACAGTAGCCAAGGAAGCTGCAGTGCGCAGAGCTGCAATGAATTATCTTCCCATGCTCTCTCATCAGCAGCTGCTATACCTGCTGACCATGTCTTTTGTCTCAAGGTTAGCTCACTATAGTTCCTTCAAATATTCTGTTGATCCTAAGTTGTTGAGCAAAATTAGTGACTGAAATATCCTGTCCACATTGCTTCTTAGACTGCTCTCTGAAGATCTATACAAGATAATTCTCATGTATGTTTATTGATTGTAGTATTCTTGCCTAATTTCTCTACAAGATTAGATTCTCTTTCCAAATATTTGATGTTCAATGGCCAGACTCAGGTATCTGTGACCATCAAAGTTTCCAGCCATTCATCGTGGTGGTTCACAACTTCTGAAACATATTTACAGTTGTTAATTTGATTTTTTCCAGGATAATATGTAAATTTATGTATTTGTAAAATAGTTTATGAATGTACTTCTGATTCTGTAAGAGTTGCAATTGTCGAAGGGGATTTATTTTTATTATTTCGTTAGGTATATTTCAAAATATGCATTAATTCTATCTATCAAAAAAAAAAAATATATATGCATTAATTCTGAATATGGCTGGAAACTTTATTATTAGACTGGTCCTTTTGAAATGAGTTGGGCCTTAATGCACATCTTGTGAAAACTGATAATTGAGCATTATTGTTTTACTTTCATTTTTCATATAATAAATTCTTTGAAGGGAATGTGTAATTGTGTTTGGAAAGTGGAATTAGCTGAAATATGTGATAACTGTTAATTCCTTTTTATCCTTAAAAGAAAATTCTCTTCCTTTTATTTAGTGCATTAGAGAGTCTCTGCGGGGGCGGTTGAAACCACAAGAGTTTCTCTGTGGAGATGGTGCTGTTATAATTAACGTATCAGTTGTTGCTTAGGGCCATAGATGAGTAACAATGGCTCAGTAGGCAGATTTCTACTGTACTCTTCGCATTTGAAATTGATACTTTGGTTGCATTTACCCTTCATTTGTGCGATGCTGCTTTTACATCATATGTTTTTGCTTATTGTGTCCATATAAATATCATGTGGATACCATATCTTTAGTTATTTCTTATGTTTGATTTGCTGGACTGTTTTGATGCCAGAGTGCCAAGATCCTTACTACCAGGTGTGCGCAGTTCTCGTCTGAGAGATCGTCAAAAGGAAGAAAGAGAATTGTTAGTAAAGAAAGCTTTTATAGAAGATATTCTAAAAGAAAACATTAAGCTATCTAATCTTCTTGGAAAAGTATCAACTTGCCATGCTGTTTTATGGAATGCTGATTTACTTCCATATCCAAGTAGAGATTCTCAATTGCCCAGCATAGTTGCTACTGATTCTACCTCACCAAGAGAGAATGGTTCCCATATTCATAGTGAAAACAACAATAATATTCAGAATGATCTGATTCACGAGATGAACTTGTACATAGAGACTCTCAATGATTTGTCTCTGGATGGTGACGATTTATCATGTGACTTTCAAGTTGATTCGGGAACATTGGCATGTGTGGCTTGTGGAATACTTGGTTTTCCATTTATGTCTGTGGTACAACCATCTGAAGAAGCATCCCTGAAACTTCAGCCCATGGATCATCGTTGGGTTCAAGGAGGCCCCAGAGTCTCAGGACCTGAGAATGCTTGTTCCTCTCCAGATCATGATGGGTCTATTAAGAGCAATATTCCAGGTATTTGGTCTACATACTTTCTTGCCTGGTAATTTGCTCACATTTTCAATCACTTCTTTAAATCTTATTCTGTCAAAAGTAAGTTGTCATTGAACTTTTCTGGGTTATATGTTAAAGCCGTACTTCATTCTGTAACCATGTTGTGGCCTATCATATTGTTAGATTGGTTTGTCATTGATTCTAGCATCTACATGTACACATTTACCACTTCTGCTCGTATTTCTGGCATGACCCTGAATCAGCCAAATGTGTTGTACATAAAACTGTGTTAAAAAAAATTGTAGAAGAATGCATAGAACTAGTCTTAAGTATCCACATTATATAAGTTGGGCTCCCATCTTATGGAGATGTATTAGCAGACCACACAACCATGGGGAAGAATGACATTTTTAAATGTATCTTCAACTGGTGCCAGTAGCTTCTCATCAAAGCAAACGAAAACATGAAATTGAATAGGATTAATCCTTTTGACCACTAAACTAGGCCTCTTCAGGTGCTGTACTGAGTTAATTAATGCTTTGTTCTGCAGAGAATCTCCCTCCTGTTCCTGATGTTTCTCCACCACCAAAGGATCTGAAAATGTCACTATTAGCCAAATTTGACACGCAATGGAACACCTCTAGTAAATTTCTGAGGCCACGGATTTTCTGCCTGGAGCATGCCATTGAGATTGTGGAACTCTTGCAGTCAAAAGGTGGAGTAAACATGCTTATGATTTGCCATTCAGGTAAGATAGGCTTTAACTATGTCAATGATTTATGCTGCAAATTACAGTTGTATACCCACCCCTAATTTTAAAGTTAATCACTTTCTCCCTTTTTTATTTTATGATATTTGATTTTTTTTTTTTTTTTTTTACCTCAAGGATAAACCTGGTTTCTGAATGATGTTGAAATTAATTAATATCTAAATGAGACACATTCAGCTATTGTTTAATACCCACTTTCTGTTTACTATTAATCTGTGACACGTCTTTTTATGTGTCAACCAACCATTATGAGCATACATGCGCACCATCCAGTTTTCAACAATAATTATTCTTCAATTTTCTTAATTTATGTAGACTATCAGAAAATGAAGGCACATGCTGTGGCCGTTTCTGAGGAAATTGGTAAACCTTTTGATTATAATGAGGTTCCATTAGATACTGCATCCCAAGAAGATCTGAACTTGATAGATCTTGCAATTGATGATGAAGAACATGATGAATGCGGAGAAGACTGGACATCAAAACTGGGTATCAATTTACGGTATTGTGCCAAGGTCAGAAAGAACTCTCCATCTATGCAAGTACAGCATGCACTGACATTGGGTGGATTGTTCTCTGAAAAAAGTGCCACTTCAGAATGCTTGACCGTCAAATGGCGGTCTAGAAGATCACGCTCAAGAAAGTCAAACCATTCTTCCCATGGTAAAGTGTGCGACACAGCTCAATCAAAGAAGGATGAAGTGTTGGGGGGAAGGTCAAATGGCATCATTGTCAACAATGAAAAAAAACTAATTCAATATTCAAGAAGGAATCCTAAGTTAAAACTGGGTGGTTCCACAGGTGCAAGTACAGTTGATGGATGCCCTGGAAAGAATCTGTCAAAAGATGTTTCAGCTGCTACTTATGGAGACTGCGATAAGCAAAGTGGGAAGGCTACTGTAAATGACCTTTCTAACAAAGGAAATTCCAAAAGTGATGCAGGATTTGTTTTCCCTAGTGCTTCCGGAGTGTCTGAAATGCAGCATGAATCCTCAGGGTTTGCAGCTACCAGTGGTAGGAGCTTGAATTCTGCTCCATCCCGAATTGAAGATTCCCCTGCCTCTGATACACTAGTGGTTGTTGAGACACAGAGTGAGAATCACACTCTGGATGATTTTGACATTGATGGCAAAGCTTGTAATGTAGCAACATGGGATGGTTCTGAGATGCAACACAAGATCAAGAGCATTGATGAAACCAAGGAGGAGGACAAGATAACTTATGCCAAAAAATGTGGTAGTCCACTTATCATTGCAACTGAGAGGTCTGGAATGCAGGCAGAGAATCAAAGTAAGGAAAAAATCAGCATCACAAATGATTCTTTTCATCTGGTTTCTGAAGGGCAGTGCAATGTTTCAACTGAAGGGGATGTTTTGATGAATGAGGTTTCTGATCTTTCTAAACCTCCAACTCCCCATGTTGCTGATCCTGTTGTGAGAAATTTTGAGGCACAGATGGAAAATGTAGTTCTGGAGGGATCTTGCGTCAACAGTAAGGTTCTCATGTGTGCGACTTTAGACAATGAAGTGCAGCCAAAGATCCATACCACCAGCAGAATTGAGTATGATGGGCCTCTTTCAAGTAATGTTGCACCAATCAACCGGCTTACTTTTGCCTCAACAGAAGGTGTTTCTTGTAATATTGCAGTGACAAACCAGCCTACTCTTGCCTCAATGCAAGAAAGTTGTGAAGGTCCCACAGAGATTCGTGCTGCAGAAGACATTAGTATTGCCATGTCTTCAGATGCAGTGGAGCAAGAACTTGAGTCTGAAAATGGAAGTACTGAGGATGATCCAGTTTCAAGTTATGTTATGCCAACAAATGAGCCTACTCCTGCATCAAGAGAGATCCATTCCCCAGACAGAAATAACAAGGAACTTGTCTCAAGTTCTGTTTCACCAATGGAAGTTAGTCAGCCTTGTGTATCACTGGAACAATGTCCTGAAGTTCCAAGAGGGTGCTCTGCTGAAGAAGACTTGCATGATGGTGTGACTTTAGACACTGAGGTGCAACAAGATATCCAGACTTCAGATGGAACAGATGAGGGGATGCCCGTCCCTAGTTTCATTACGCAAGTGGAAAAAGAGCCTGTAACTATCTCAGGGAGGGGATGTTACAGAGTTCCAAGAGGGATAGATGCTGAGGAAAATTTGAGTGGTGGAGTGGCTTTAGATAATGAAGTGGAGCAAAAGAAAGAGTTGACAAATGAAAATGATGAGGAGATTTCTGAGTATGATACACTTACAAATCCGCCTAGTCCTGCCCCAATCCAGAAATGTTCCAGAATCCAAAGAGACACCCATGTTGCAGAAAACCTGCTTCGCAAAGAAGTTTGTTCATCACAGGATGATAGAGAGCTTGAAAGCATTGAGTCCACTCTTTTAGAACCCAGATCAAGCACTGACAAAAGAAGAAAAAGAAAAAGAGAAGCAGACCATTTGACGGAAAACAAGTTCGGTTGCAGTGACTTTATCAGGAGTCCATGTGAAGGGTTGAGGCCAAGGGCTGGGAAGGATGCAACCAGTAGATGTGGAATTGACACCAGTAAAATAGTTGAGGAGAAGTTGGTGCGAAAGAAGGTGAGCAAAGCTTCAGATGTTCCTCTTCCTCCTAAGAATAAAAACTCAATGGGGTCTCACAAGTGTGACCTTGAAGGCTGCCGAATGAGTTTCAAAACAAAGGCAGAGCTTCTCTTGCACAAACGCAACCGGTGCCCACATGAAGGGTGTGGGAAGAGGTTCAGCAACCACAAGTATGCAATGCTTCACAAACGTGTTCATGACGATGACAGGCCCCTCAAGTGCCCATGGAAAGGTTGCACCATGTCGTTCAAGTGGGCATGGGCTAGGACTGAGCATATACGTGTGCACACTGGTGAGCGCCCATACAAGTGCAAGGTTGAGGGATGTGGCCTTTCTTTCAGGTTCGTATCAGATTACAGCAGGCACAGACGGAAAACAGGGCACTATGTGAACTCACCTGCCTGAAGATATGTCCTCTTTGTTCAGGCTGGTTTTGTAATATATATTATGGGTATAAGCAAGTGGGGTTTCTGAGGCCAAAGGGTTACATGTAGTTTACATTGTTCTGGTTAGGTGTAGTGTTAGGCACATAGATTGATCATTTTGTAGGTGGGCATTCTCCAATCATTTGTATGCATTGATAGTTGAGAAGTCTTAAGGGTCTTGGTCTCTCTGGATTCTTCGTTTAGGATCCAGCAGTATCATCAGCAGGGGAGGAAGCTCTCCCCAAAAAACATAAACAAAAGAGAAATGCTACATGTTGGGTGGCCAAATCCTGGCTGGCCAAAATTGTCAGACCTACTAATTTGGTTATCTAAGAAGATGATTCTCATTTTTTTGTACTAGTGAGGATAGATACTGTGTTCTTTGTTGTCCCTTGGTAAATGGATGAAGCAGATGAATCGTGGGACTACATTACCACTCTTTGTTTTGAGGGGTAATGATCAAACAACGCTAGAGTTAGAGTCTGTTCGAGATTGACAATGTGCCAAATGTAGATATGAAATGAATATTGACGCCTTTCTTTTACTTTCTTCTCCTTTGTATTTTTCTTTCTTCTTTGAGGAGACAGATGAGATAGGTACCATTGATCAGGCTAGAAAAGTCCATTGCTATGCTTCTGTGGGTCTATTCGCTTGTCTAGAGGTGGATTTGGATAAGGTGCTGTGGGTTTTTTTTTTTTTTTTTTAGATTATTCTCAAGTGGGTCTGAATTATTTTAATCTTTGACACAACTGTCCAAGAGAGACAAATCATTTTTGCCTTTGTTGTTTTAAGTATGAAATTTCCACGTACCACACTAAAATTCTTAGTCAAATATTTTAACAAAAATTGTACGTTTCTTTTGCTAAGATCAAATCTTTAACAAACAGCCGCCCAGTTACGTCTTCCACTAGCCCACTGCTTTTCCAAAGACAAAACTTTTTTATGAACTACCGTACAAGTTAGAAAAACTCTCCTCCATTTATCTCATCGAAATTTCTTACCTCCTGTTTCCACCACCAAACCAAAACTCAACTAGTATAACTGTAGATTCTTGAAGAGTGAGTGTAAGTGCAGAAACTAGAAACCCCAACTTTCTCACTTTCCCAAACCAACAACAAAGAACCAAAAAAACACACTCAAAATGGCCGCAGCTGCACCACCACCAGCACCAACCCCAGCTGCCACAGCACTACCAGACCCAACCCCAATAGGTTACCCTCTGTTCACACGCATCCGTCTTGCCACCGCATCGGACGTCCCTCACATCCACAAACTCATCCACCAGCTCGCCAACTTCGAACAACTTGCCCACCACTGCTCCGCCACCGAAGCCTCCCTCTCCTCCACACTCTTCACTTCCCCACCTTTCCAATCCTTCACTGTCTTCATCCTCGAACTCTCCCAGACCCCATTCCCTCCCCAACTCCACACACACTCAACTCTCTTCTCCCCCATTACCCAAACCATCACTCTCGACCTCCCTATCGATGACCCAGAAACCGAAACCTTCAAATCCAACGATAAAGATTGTGGCTTTGACGTTGTGGTTGGTGGGTTTGTTTTGTTTTTTCCGAACTACTCGACTTTCTTGGGGAAACCAGGGTTTTACGTGGAGGACTTGTTCGTGAGGGAGTGTTATAGGAGGAAAGGGTTTGGGAAGATGCTACTTTCAGCTGTGGCTGCTCAAGCTGTGAAGATGGGGTATGGGAGAGTGGAGTGGGCGGTGCTTGATTGGAATGTGAATGCTATCAAGTTCTATGAGGAAATGGGTGCTAAGGTCTTGCAAGAGTGGAGGATTTGCAGGCTTACTGATGAGGCTCTCCAAGCCTATGCCAATCCTGCTATCTAAAAATTAATGGGTTCTCTTTTCTTTTCTTTTTTTTCTGTGGCTTTTATTTATTTGTTTGTGTGTATTTGGATTCCAAGAAATAGAAAGGAACAGTGGGGTTAGAGTGCATGACATTGACTAGGGGGAAGATGTAGCTGATGTGAGTGTGTTTGTGATCTACTTGATTCCTTGATGTTTTCTTGAATGTAATTTGATTTCTATATGCTTAGTTGGTTCCTCAAAATTACTTTCATTGGTGTTTGTTGAATGTTACATATATGGTGCTTTGTGTGTTTCGTTGTATCAATTTTTTTTTTTTTTCAACTATTTCAAAGCTTTAAACACTTTCATGGATTATCCTCTTTTTTTGATAATCTCATGGATTATCCTCATCCATGGATTATCTTTTCCTTTTACAATAGTGGGATTAAACACTTTCCAAAACATTTGAATAAGCTGTTGCTGGATTACCAGACTTGGGGGCTGAGACCTGAGGCTTCTTTGTGGAAAGCGATTTGGGTTGAGGCTAATCTGATCCTGAGGGCCGAGGCTTATTATGTTCTTTTCTTGAGAGGACCAAAAAGTGCCCTGAATCCGACATGATTGGATTGCAATTCTAATTTTTCTCCACGTATCCAAAGTTCTGGGCCCCTCGCGAGTTGTGATGATGAGGCCCACAGTTAAGTCTTGATAGTGTGCTCTATGCCTGTGAGATCGACAGATTGTAGATACATTCTATGTGGGAGGTTTGGGCTACCAACTTTGACAAAAGAGTCTTGTCAAAGAATTTAAAAAAAAAAAAAAAATGGATAAGACTCGTAAATTTAAAATAATAAGTTTTTGAGCTTTGAAATTAATCTTACATGATGTATTATTTATTCAATGTTGTTAGTAACAAAATAAACAATTTAGAGATTTCTCAAAGTTCAAGGACTTTACTATCGTTTCACACTAAAAGAACAAGGGATCAACTTGGAGATTTCTCAAAGTTCAAGGAAATAACTATCATTACACACTAAAAGAACAAGGGATCAATTTGATTTGGACCAAAGTTAAGAGTATATAAAACAAGTTTTTTTTTTTTTTTTTTTGGGTACATTAGTATTTAAAAATAATGAATAAAAAGGTCAATATTTTTTTATTATACTCTTTATCTTTTATTTGCCTTTTCCTTAGGATTAATGACATACGTACATTTCTTTTTAACCATTTCATTTATTTTCACTGAAATTCCAAATAGCACATTATATAAAATATTCCTTTAAAATCCATTTTGTTTAATTCCCTTTCATTCCTTCCCCTTCCTAATGAGTTGTGAAAATCCACTCCAATCTCTTGATCTATTCCATTCCTTTTTGTTAGGACATATGTGGAACATATGTCATTTAGAATTAACTAATCATTTGAAAAAACATACTTTACTTGTAATTGGGTATATCTAAGATGTATTTAATACTTCAAGGAACAAGAGTTCAAGTCCAAGTATTAAAGCCATGCAAATCTGTCCAAGAATCAAATAAAAAAGGTGTTGTTCATTAAATCTCGTTAGATATATCTATCGAGATTTAATATTTGAAGCTCGATAGATAGCTTGACAACTATATCTATCGAAAATTACAAAATTCAGATTTTCAAATCTATTTTTCACGCATATCCAAGTTATTTGTGTAGAGTTTATTTTTTTACAACCCTAGACATATATAAGGATTATTTTAAGGGCCATCTCAATTAATGCAAAGGTTGTTGCAATTGTTGTTACACTTATATTGGGACCGGAAACAAAAATTGTTCTAGTTCATCTTTCTCTTGAAGGAGCTGTTGCGTTTGTACGTCGTAGAGTTTTGTAACCAAGGAGCTTCTTGATCTTCATCCTGTGGATGAACTGAACTGAAGAACTTTGCAGCCAACATCCTTCTCAAATTGGTATGTTAGTCATGTACTTGGATCCATGCATCGATTGGTTAGTCACGTACTTTGAGTCATACATTGAAAGGAGAGATTATTACTACATTACAAGTCCAATTGTGTATTGGGGTAAGGGTTCAACTGTAGGTTAGTATAAGGTACTGGGATTCATTTACTTGTAACCGCTTGTTTTGATAATAGTAGATTCTCGGGAGTAGTGACCTCAAATTCATCCGATGGGGTTTGCCTCGATGGTTTTTCCTATTTTTAATTAAACAAATCACTCATGTCAAATTTAATTTCCGCTACATTTAGTTATTTGGTGATTTATTTGTGCTACCACGCGTATTGCATGTTAATTGACTTAATTAATTCACTTGACTAATTAATTTGTTAATTTACCTAAGAGGTCAATACATTCTTGGCCTATCACTTTTCTCTCCTCCCAAATAAGTTGTAAAGACATAAGTGTTTCTCCTACTTCTAGAAGAAATGTTTATGGTTTAAAAACTGAACCATTAAAAATACAAAAAGAAGAAAGTGGAGATACTTAATGTTATGTAATTAATTTTTAATCTCAACCTCTTGACCACCAAAAAATAAAAATAAAAAGTATTTTTAACTTTTTAACTTTTCTCTCTAACATTATAGTGTAACTGCATGTACTTTGTAATAGTTAGGGTTATTACACAAGATTTGACCATTACATCGAATCCAAAACCAAATCCCTACATGACAACTTAAAGGACTATTTTCTTTTTTTGAAGTCAACTCAAAAGATGATTTTAATAACAAAACCTACTTAATAACTATGTAATTTATTTAATATAGTTGAATAATCAGAGTGAGGCAAAAAACTGCCGTAATGGGAAAAGGATCTCCTCCTAATTAGGAGGAAAATTTTGGTTTTCCATTCGTCCCTTTTCCCCTCATTTTAGGAAGCACCGCTTGTCTGAATATTTTTCAAATTTATTACCTAAATGGCTAATGGCAATTGGCACATACAAATTGTATGATACAATAAAGTCACATACAAATACACATACAGCTAGTGGCTCCTTGGTTAATTGCCTTCCCTACTCTCATGACCTATCTCCAAACTCAACTAGTATAAGTGTAAATTCCCACACCCCAACCTCACCACCTCATGAGATATATAACTGGTTCTCTCATATCATTCATTCTTCCACGATAAATAACCAAGAAAAGTGAAAATGGCCACAGATATTGGTCACCAACTCTTCACACGCATTCGTTTGGCCATTCCATTGTATGTTCCAAACATCCACAAGCTCATCCATCAGCTGGCCATGTTTGAAAGCCTTGACCACCATTTCTCCGCCACAGAAGCCACTCTCTCCCCCCCACTCTTCACCTCTCCTCCTCTCCAATCCGTCACTATCTTCATTCTTGAACTCTTCCAAACCCCATTCTCACCCACTCCAACTCCTTCTCTGCTCTTTTCCCCCATTACTCACATCATCACTCTCCACCTCCCCATCGATGACCCTGAAAGAGAAACCTTTGAATCCAACGATAATAAAGACGTTGTGGTTGGTGAGTTTGTCTTGTTTTTTCCCAACTACTCGACTTTCTTAGGGAAACCAGGGTTTTACGTGGAGGACTTGTTTGTGAGGTAGTGTTATAGGAGGAAAGGGTTTGGGAAGATACTACTCTCGGCTGTGGCGGGCACAAGCGGGGAAGGTGGGGTATTGGGAGAGTGAAGTGGGTGGTGCATGTTTGGAACGTCAATGCTATTGAGTTTTATGAAGAAATGGGTGCTAAGGTCTTGGAGGAGAAGAGGGTTTGCAGGCTCACTGGTGAGGCTCTCCAAGCTTTTGTCAGAACTGCTAATTAAAAATGGGGTTTTTTATTTTTTCAAGAAATGTAAAGAATATATAGAGGGATCAGGGTAAAGGATTAAGGTAGAGATAAGATGATGTAAAAATAAAAATAAAATAAAGAGAAAGAGATTAAAACTAAAAAAGATAAGAGACATAAACATGATATTGCACTGACTTAGGCCAAATGATTATAAAAAATAAAAAATAAATAAAATTAGTACCACAAAAATGTGCACAATTGTCATCAGCGTCACAACTCTTCATGTGTCTAATGTGATTACTAATTAGCGAATAAAAAGTTGTGGGTTTATTTGTAAGTGACAGACACCCAGTTACAATTTACCATGTAGAAAAATTGAGGTAAAAATAAGTTTGTCTGTTGTAATATAAAAACTCGTTAATTAATTAAGTTGCAAAACACAAGGAAGAGTAGGATCAACCACTTAAAAAAAAAAAAAAAAAAAGTAGATATCATGGATGCACAAGTTCAATATAATTCAACTAAGGGTCCGTTTGGATAGAGCTGAAAACTGAAAATTGAAAACTGAAAACTGAAACACTGTAGCAAAATAATTTTTAAATGTGTAAATAGTACCGTGGGACCCATTTTTAATAAAAAAAATTACTGAAAAGTGAAAATTGTGGGTCCGTGAACAGTAACTTTTTGCTGAAAAGTCAATCTTTGCGGATACTGTTCAATGAACAGTAGCCGCTACAGTACATATACAGTAAAAATATGCTGGAACGCGTGAAAAAAAAAAAAAAAAAAAAAAAAAAAGGTGAAAACGCAGAACGCAAAACGTGAATCGTGCAATCCAAACGGAGGCTAAATATTAAAACTTAGATTAGTGACAAGTCAAGTTAATTAATTAAAGGCACATACGATGTTGGGCAGTTGCTTAACTTACATCAAGGAAAACATGGGTAATTATCTCAAACAGATAATAAAAATAGTCAAACAGCAAGAAACGTGCTAAGTAAATGAAGATAGAAAGGAAGCAATTGCCTCAAGGTAGTTATATGATGTTACCAAGTCCAACTAATAACAAGACACTTGGCAATGAGTGTTAATTAAGGAGAGACACATGGAAAAAGAAATCAAGCATAACTGTCAAAGTCTCAAGTATAAAATTATAAAGGGAAATGTTAACGAGTACCCTTAGGACACTGGTTAAGAATCTAATTAAAGAAAGTTTTTATGGAAAAAAAAAAAAAAAAAAAAACAATTAATGTTTTGACAACTTTTTTCATTTCCCATAAAAATGATGTCAAAACTTTCCTGAAATGGATTCTTAACCAGTGCCTTTAGGGCACTCGTTAGCATAACCCAATTATAAATAGGGGATAATTCTACAAGTAAAGGACACCACGCACAACCAAGAATACATTAGGGTACTTCTGAGACCAATTGTGCTTAAATTATTGGGATATCTAGTAGTTCTTAGATAATTCAAGTAGTTCTTAGGCTTTGTAGAAAGTTTATACTTGTAAGTTCATTACCTTTGTACTTGCAATCTTATCTAATCAAGTATTCAATTAGTTTGAAGTAAAATTTAGTTGTTTATTCAAGTCTAATTTGATCTCCTGCTTGCTTCAAATCAATTTAGTGTTAGAGTAGAATAAAAAAAAAATAAAAAAAATTTAGTGTTAGAGTAATCATTTAAGCTTTAATCTATTATATTTTTAGCAATTTACTTTACTTCAAGATGACCTTTTTGGGATTAGTTCACTTCGAGATGATTTACTCCAAATTAGTTCACTTTTGAGATGATTAATTACATCAGTTTAGTTCAATTAGGCTTGATAACTTGGTCTTTGTAGCTTGGGCTTAATAATTTGACTTAGCCATTTAGGAACTTAAATCACTTAAGATACTCTCATTCTTATTAATTAACTCGCTCATTTCCCCAAAAATCCTATTAAATTAGACATTTTTGGATCTCAAGCCCTAGTCTTAGAAGTTAGAGAATCACTTTGAGCAACTTGAAACTAATAGAGAAACAAAGGTTAATTAAAAATTGATCTATACTCAAACGTGATGATTATGGTATTTCATGAAATTCAAGTTCCCATGTCAAGATACTTATTAAGTTTAAATCAAACTCATCTTTCTCTTGTCATTTAAACTCAAAATTGTAGATTGAACTTAAATTAATTTTTGTAAAAAACATTATTTATATCTTATTTTCTCGTGAACTACACATTTTGTGAGATATTGAGAGATAATTAATATGGTTTCATCTATTCACGTGGGTTTAATTCAGGGGCGGAGGGAGGGGGGGGGCGAGGGGGGGCACCTGCCCCCCCTCAACTTTCAAATTTTTTCACTAAGAATGCCTGAAATACCATATTTGCCCCACCTACACTAGAGACAAAAAAAAAAAAAAAAAAAAAATTCCCAATTAAGGGAATTCACGTTACCTTTTCAGCTTTCCCATTAGCAGTAGACTTCTACTCCTAGTAATAGTACAATTTTATATATAAAATCAATGGGTCCCACTTAGTAAATTTGATGGACTAGACAAAGCCTTCTGTAGATTGTTTTTATGCTCTATACCAAGCCGCCTACTATTCAATGAATTCACGTTACTGAATAAACCGTGGGTCCCACTTGGTAATAATTAAAAAAAAAAAAAAAACAAGTCTGCTACAAGCCTTCACCTACACGGAATAGAAATCAGTAAGCATAGAACTCAAAAAAAAAAAATATATATATATATATATATAATGCAAACAAAGCTCGGCCTCCCATCAAAAAGAAAAAAATT
This sequence comes from Quercus gilva, assembly GCA_023621385.1. Taxonomy (NCBI): domain Eukaryota; kingdom Viridiplantae; phylum Streptophyta; class Magnoliopsida; order Fagales; family Fagaceae; genus Quercus; species Quercus gilva. Next base: position 58,180,156 of record CM042480.1, on the reverse strand, counting down.
TCTTTTCAAACCAGTCTCTTTCTTTGGATCTCAGAGTTTCTGTGCAGTTTTTAAAAGCATTCAAGTTGGATTTTTAAGTCACACATTCAAATATTCATAGGTATGCATACTCTTAATACTTTTGCTTTGATTTATTTGTTTATTTAATTTTTTAAAGAATCAAATTATATGTTTAAACTGTTTATATTTAGATGGATCTCTTGATTTGACTATTTTTTATTAATATTGATTAATTTTTTTAGATTAATTTTTTACTTCCAATCTTGTCTTTTAATTTTGCCCCCCCTGACCTAAATTCCTGGCTCCGCCACTGGTTTAATTTCACCTAAGATTGTTGTTTATCCCCAAGTCATTTGCATAAATTTCAAACAATGTAATCTAAAATAACTGGTCTTTTAGTATTAGACCATATCATATCGTTTAATATGAAAAGAAATGGAAAAAGTGCGTACTCTACATCGTGGTTATGTCAAGTGAACACCTTTTTTTTTTATCTCCTTGTGCTTCATAAATGATTGCTTTATCCTTGTGTTTTATATACATCTAAAACTTTTATCATGGCTAACAAAATAGTGCTTAAAAATATTATTTTGACTAAATTTGTATTTTCAAAAGTTTCTAGAAATTAAAATATATAATTATTTATTTAAATTCCTTGCATAATTATCTGCTATAATTTTTTTTTTTTTTTTTTTCGTTTTGAAGATAAGAGTTAGGTTTTACCTAATTGTACTTGAGCTATGTGATTCAACAAAAGTGTTACATGTCATATAATATACTTTCAGCACTCCATAACTTGAAATGTGTCGGACCCGACGAGCGGGAGGCCACTACCATTATCTCGTTTCAAGCTCAACTTTGACGCAGCAATACTTAAAGAACAAGGAAGGAGCTTCAGGGATTGGTGCCATTATACGGAATGACAGAGGGGAAGTTATGGCTTTCTTATCGGCAAAGGGACCACCGATGACTTGCAGTGAGGAAGCGGAGATATTGGCCTGTCGCCGTGCTGTGGAGTTTGCCACGGAGTGTGGCTTTTCAGAGTTGGCTGTTGAAGGCGACAACAAGTCTGTCATGACTTCTCTGAGGTTGAAGAAATGCTCGCCATCTCGGTTGGGACACATATATACTTCAGGACGTGGTCTGCCTTCTCAACGATCTTCGATGGTCGCAGGTTCAATATGCCAAAACGAAGTGCCAACTCAGTAGTTCATTCATTAGCTAGGCACGCCAAAAATGTCTTGAGTGATGTTATGTGGATTGAGAATTCCCTTTCCCCGGCTGTGAAGGCTTTGTACTTTGACTCTATTTCTATTCAATGATATTTGAGAATGTTTTTTTCTTCCACCCCAAAAAAAAAAAAACACATAAACTCTATTATTTTTTATAGTTGTATAGAGATTCAGTATCTATACTAAAAATTTATTGGTATCTTAATTGGAGCGGACACAATTAAAACTCTCTCAAAATAAAAAAATATTCAATATAAACTTAATATACTAATAAGATAAAAACTTAAGTACCAAAAGTTTCAAAAAATTAAAATAAATATTACTTATTTTAAAATTTTAATAATCTATGATAATATATGATTTTAATAACAACTCAATCTCAACATCATTTTTGGTCTTATATATATATATATGGGTTGGGTTCAAGTTACACTTAGTGTAACTCTAAACAATGTTACACCACCCAATAACTTGTTATTGAATTAATGTTTTGAAAATCCAACCGTTGATTTAAATGTTTTATATGTTCTTAACATGCCTACCAATTTTCATATCAATTGGATACTATTTACTATTTGATCTATAAACTCATCTTTTATGTATTATTTTAAACTATAAAAATTTGAATTTTAACAATTGATCGATGACATGGCTATTAATCTTTTATCACCTCAAAATTTTACAAGCATGAAGAATATACAAAGATAATGTAATCTAACGGTGGATTTGTCAATATTCGCATCTAGTTAAAAAATATTGAGTGGTGTAATATTACTTAAAGTTACACCAGGTATAATTTGAACCCAACTCTATATGTATATATTTTAAATATCATCATTTACTTAAATTATTTAAACTAGTTTTAGTTTTGGAGCCCAATTATCGATTAACGATGCCCCAAGTCTCAACATACATATATATTGTTTCATTTCATTCACACAAACAAAACTCTGTATGTTAATATACAGAACACCTACATATGATTGTGTGAAAGTGAAAGCAGCCGCTAGAATGACACAAAAAGAGAGCTTAGATTTTCTTTAAATGAATCTGAGGACCATCTTATGCGTGTCAAGAATCCACAAACCTTGTTGCTTGTCTCTTCACTTCTCTTCCTCAGCTTCTAAATCCAATGCCAAACTTTCTGATGACTCCAGTTACAGCCTTTCCACCTGCGTTGCCTCCTTACAAGGCTGTGCCCACCACAAGAATCTCAGCAAAGGCAAACAACTCCACTCTTACATGCTCACCAATGCCTTTCTCAACTCTCCTGTATCCACCACCAGCCTTATCAATATGTACTCAAAATGCAACCGAATGGAAGATGCTGTTTTGGTGTTCAATCACCGAGCCCATCATTGCAATGTGTTTGCCTATAACGCAATCATTTCTGGGTTTGTTTCAAATGGGCTTGCGGAAGATGGGTTTGAGTTTTATAAGCGTATGAGGGTGTTGGATGTTGGGCCAGACAAGTTTACTTTTCCTTGTGTGATCAAAGCTTGTTGTGATATTGTGGAGGTTTTGGAGGTTAGGAAGATTCATGGGCTGTTGTTTAAACTTGGGTTGGAGTTGGATGTGTTTATTGGCAGTGCTTTGGTTAATACCTATCTGAAATTTGGGTTGATTGTAGAGGCACAAGAGGTGTTTGAGAAATTGCCTGTGAGGGATGTTGCGCTTTGGAATGCACTAGTTAATGGGTATGCGCAAATTGGGAGGTTGGATGAGGTTTTGGAGGTTTTTAAGAGAATGGGTGTAGAAGGGGTTGTTCCTAATAGATTTACGGTTACCGGGGTGTTATCGGTTTTGGCGTTGATGGAGGAGTTTAATAATGGGAGAGCAATTCATGGGTTTGCGATGAAAATGGGTTATGTTTCAGGTGTCGCAGTTTCCAATGCCTTGATTGATATGTATGGGAAATGCATGCATATTGGAGATGCTTTGGTAATTTTTGAGACGATAAATGAGAAAGATATATTTTCATGGAATTCAATCTTATCTGTTCATGGACAATGCGGTGATTATGATGTTACTTTAAGACTTTTTGATAGGATGTTAGGTGCTGGAGTTAAGCCTGATTTGGTTACTATCACAGCAGTCCTTCCTGCTTGCTCTAATCTGGTTGCACTGATGCATGGAAGACAGATTCATGGGTATATGATAGTCAATGGGTTGGGGAAGGATGGCAATCATAAAGATACTGATGATGTGCTAGTGAACAATGCTATTATGGACATGTATGCAAAATGTGGCAGTATGAGAGATGCTCATTCAGTTTTTTGTAAGATGAGAAATAAAGACGTGGCCTCATGGAACATCATGATCATGGGTTATGGCATGCAAGGTCATGGTGATGAGGCTTTGGATGTGTTTTCTCGTATGTGTGAGGCACAAATTAAGCCTGATGCTGTCACATTTATTGGGGTATTGTCTGCATGCAGCCATGCAGGCCTCGTGAGACATGGGCGTGAGTTATTGACGCTGATGAAATCAAAATATGGTGTGGATCCAACTATTGAGCATTATGCCTGTGTGATTGACATGCTCGGTCGAGCTGGGCAGCTTGAGGACGCTTATGAATTGGCACAAGCAATGCCTATCGAGGCCAATCCAGTTGTATGGAGGACTTTGTTAGCAGCATGTCGGCTCCATGGTAATGCTGATCTTGCTGACATAGTTGTACGACAGGTTCTTAAACTGGAACCAGAGCATTGTGGAAATTACGTATTAATGTCAAATATTTATGGAGTAAGCGGTCGATATGAAGACGTATTAGATATTAGACAGGCAATGAGGCAACAAAATGTGAAGAAGGCACCGGGGTGTAGTTGGATTGAGCTCAAGAATGGTGTGCGTACTTTTATTACGCGTGATATGACCCATCCTGAAACCAACCTTATTTATGTAACTTTAAATTCATTGACTGTGCGTCTACATGAGTATGGTTATGTGCCTAATCTCTAACATTGGGGTTGTGCTGAAAATCTAGCATGGAACTATGCCAATAGGAAATTCTTTAATTTTCCCTGGGATAGGTGGGAAAGAAGGCAAACTAAGATTGTATCAAAGAGTATTAACGGTTTTGTTTTGGTTTGTGTGCAAAACAAAGTGGCAATGTTTTGCATCAGATAATTTTGATATTTTAAAGGAAAAACAACACTACTACTGTACAATGCATTCAAGATCATACACTGGACAGCATCAGGAGAAAAGAGCCTGAATCCACAGAAGGATCATGATTGAGTTGAGCACTAGAAGACTAACCTGAGCTTATGTCCCCAACTTACCAGTTGATTCATATCCCTTTTTAAAATTTTTGCCAGTATCTTATGGTCATGGGATTCTCTGTGTATTCAGAAAATACAATTTTTGTAACATGTGGTAGTTCAAATCCATATTTTTAATACGTGTATACTTTAAAAAAAAAAATGAATTATTAGCAGTGCACAGTATAAACTCAATTGCTGCTCGAACTTTTGGTGAAGTGGATGAATTATGGATGTTGTTCTCAGGTTTCATGTCACCCCCATGCCAATGAAACTTTTTACTTGACATCAGTGACACTCTGTGTTGACCTATGCTCATGTACTAAGTTCACAGTACTCATTTGACCGCTGCATCAACGAAACATTTACTAGAATGGTGACCAAGGTTGTTTGAAGCCTAGGAGGCCAAAACGATTATAGAAAATATAATCGAGGGTTTTTTTTTTTTTTTTTTTTTTTTTTTTTTAATACGAAAATATAGTTGAGTTGAGCACTGCAGGAATGTTGAAAGTCCTTATATTGACCAGAATACTCTGTCTGTCTGCACTAGAGCTTCTTTCTGTCATTGCTAGTACTGCTAAGTTTTCTTGTTCCATTTACGTGTTTTAGATGAATATCTTGCAAAGTTACTTATTTTCCTGATTGAATTAGATTATATATATTTGCTTGAGATCATAGTCCTGTCTGTATGTGTGTGTGTGTGGCTCTACCTTTATTGGTGGCAGAACCCCTTTGGCAATCTCTTCCTTCTGCAAATGCATCGTTTAGCAGATTCAAGTATGGTAAAGAGGAATTCTGACTCAAACAAAACAGATGAGGATCTGGAAAGTCATGAAACTGGCAGTTTTAAGCCTGATCGAGGCTCAGTGAAGTTCTCTCCTGATATAAATAGTATTGCAAGTTCAGCTGTGATTCCTGTGAAGTATTCTGCAACCTCTTATTTGTAAACATCAATAAGGCGTGGTCTTGCCATGATCTTTAGTTGTTAGGTCTGTGAAAACATTTCGTCTCAAAACATGTGAGAAAGGGGTGGTGGTAGCATGTTGTAGTGGGTGTAATAATCTACACCTGATTGCAGATTTTCTCATATGGTTTAGAGAACCAGAGAACCAGGGAAATTTTGAAGAATACCTAGCTGCTTGTGACAAGGAAGTGAAGAATGGTTCTGTTGAGACCTTGAATCTGATGCTTGAAGATTTAGCTGGAAGGATACTGTGAAAGAATTATACAACGGTATTACAGATAAGATATCTAAAGTTATAAATAATTTTCGGTGAACCTAACTCTTGTTTGTTTTGTTAAAGGTTTTTTTTTTTTTTTTTTTTCCTTTTTTCCTTTTTTCCTTTTTTTGGGGTTAAATTAAGTTACCTATTCTTTTTTTTTTTTTGATACGCAAGTTACCTATTCTTATTTTTAAGGGTAATCGCAATTCGCAAATGCTCTATGCATAGCATTTTCCGCTTCGGTATCTATTGACAATGTACACGAGTCTTACACTTTAATGAAACACCAGTTGTTTTCTTGTAGTTAATGAATAAGAATCCTTTCCAACAGTTGATATCATTTCAAAGGATACGTTATTGTTATCGATTTTGATGGCAGTGTAGTTTGTATTAGCTTGAAGGTTCTCTCATACAGAAAAGGATAGGATAGGGTATCTCTGGCATTCAATGTGCTTAGATCCTTGACCAAAAGGTAAAAGGGCTTGTTGATCTAGTTTTTTTGCAACTCGGCACCGGCAGAGTCAATTGAAAATTTAAACAACCTTTAACTATACAATAAAACGCACATTTCTTCATTCTGAGACTTGAAAGATGGTTCACAGACAAAGATGAATGCTTTTCCATTGCCTTGACCCCTTGAACCCATGCGTTTAAGCCCTCCTGTCCTAAAAACATTCGGCACAAAATTTAGATATAGCACTAAATTACTGTTATTTAAGTTCTCTTAAAATTCAGTCGTATGATTGTATTTAACTAAAAATGCATTTTCATCCCATAAGAGCATCTCCAGCAGCTTCTCTATATTTTTGTACTATTTAGACAGTGAACAGTGATATTTACCTTTTACCTACCTACTTTTTCAAATATATCTTTCAAAAGATTCTCTATCATTTCTTTATCTTGTTTAAATGTTATTACTTCATTCATTATTTATTCATTTTTTTAACACACATATTCCCATACTCCCATCCCCACTCATTTCTTTGCTAATTTTTTATTTAATTTTATTCTTTTACTAATGTACATTAGGTAATAGCCCATCAGATTTGATGAGCTACTGTTCATGAGCAAAAAAAATCATGATTTAGAGAATCTATTGGAGTCCATTTTTTGAGTCTCATTATCTATTATAGAGATTATTTTGTTTTTACCTAAGCTATTGGGGATGCTCTAAGAAAAAATCTACAAAACTGAATTTTAACAGACCTTAAGGAACAACGCCGTAGGTAGTAAACTTCAATTTTGTCCTAACATTGGATATGGATAGAATGGTCTCAAAAGAATTGGATAAGAGACTTGAACCAAGAAGCTATATATAGTTCCCATTATAAGGCCCAAAAACAACAATTCCTTAGGATTGGGCTTAAATCTTAATGGCATTCGTGTTCATATATCTTAGCACTGTAATGTTTACATCTTACTCAACCCCCACGTGTCCAACCCCAACCAAACTCCTACAATTCATAGACAGTGTCATCATTCATCTCATCTCTTTTTACTCTCAAACTGCCACACACTATATAAAAGAAAACTGTAGAACCGTAAAAACTAGAACCCTTTGCAAACCGACATTTTCACAAAATCCAATGGCAGCCGCTGCCGCACCACCACCAGCACCAACCCCAGCAGCCACCGCACTACCAAACCCAACACCAACAGGCCACCCACTCTTCTCCCGTGTCCGCCTCGCCACCCCATCGGACATCCCCCACATCCACAAACTCATCCACCAAATGGCCGTCTTCGAACGCCTCACCCACCTCTTCTCCGCCACCGAAGCCTCCCTCTCCTCCACGCTCTTCACTTCCCCACCTTTCCAATCCTTCACCATCTTCATCCTCGAACTCTCCCAAGCCCCATTCCCACCTTCTCCATCTCCTCCTCTCTTCTTCTCCCCCATTACTCAGACCACCACTCTCGACCTCCCCATCGATGACCCAGAAAGCGAAACCTTCAAATCCAACGATAAAGATTGTGGCTTTGACGTTGTGGTTGGTGGGTTTGTTTTGTTTTTTCCAAACTACTCGACGTTCTTGGGGAAACCAGGGTTTTATGTGGAGGACTTGTTTGTGAGGGAGTGTTATAGGAGGAAAGGTTTTGGGAAGATGCTACTCTCAGCTGTGGCTGCTCAAGGTGTGAAGATGGGGTATGGGAGGGTGGAGTGGGTGGTGCTTGATTGGAATGTGAATGCTATTAAGTTCTATGAGGAAATGGGTGCTAATGTCTTGCAAGAATGGAGGATTTGTAGGCTCACTGGTGAGGCGCTCCAAGCTTATGCCAATCCTGCTATTTAATTCATTTAATTGATGGGTTTTTCTTTTTGTGGGGTTTTAGTACTTTGTGGGTTTTTTTAGATTTCAAGAAATGAAATTGAGAAGTGGATTAGAATGTATGACAAAGAGGAGCTGTATCTGGTGTGGGTTTTGTTTGTGACTCACCTGATTCCTGATGCTTTTAACAAGTAATTTCAAATGCTATCCTTAGTTGGTTCCCTCAAATTTACTGTCTTTGGTGTTTGTTGTTGCATGTAACAATATATCTGGTGTTTTGTGTGTTTAGGTTGGTTGTTTCAAAATTTTCTTTTGAAATTGGCTAGCACTCCTCCATGGCTGATCTTTTCCTTTAAAAATGGTGGGATAAATCACTTCGTATTGAGGAAGAGAGGATTTTTCTTTCCATCTATTCGTTCATAGTATCAAATAAAATAAAACCATCTTCAGTAGTCTGGATGAGGCTTACTTTTAGATTTCGTGGAATCATTGGGAGGAGGAGGAAGACATTTCCAGAGCAAAACATTTTTACTATAGTTACATTCATGGTCACGCAGCAAAATATTTGAATCGGCTATTGTAGAGCAGGCTAACAATAGATGCTTAATGAGGTCAGGGCACCCAATGCAATTTTACCCTCAAAAGCCAATTTGAGGTGACTCACAAGAAATATCATTATCTATTTTATAGGGGGAGGGGAATCCCCTGGAAACTTCAAAAATCTCTCAACTTTGTGGAAAAGCATTTTTTTTGGAAAAAATAATTTGTTTTTCTATAATTGCTTGCAACTCTAAAAATGTTCTTGAAAACATATTATGTTATTTGGTTCGCATGAAAAGGTACTAATATTATATGTAAGCATGGTGTTGCTGCTAATTCCAGAGCTTGAATCGTGTTATGTCATTTGGTTCTCAAGAAAATGCACTGATATTTCATGAAGTATGATGCTGGTGCTAATTCCATATCTCGAAACATGTTATGTCATTTCACGAAAAAGGCGCTAATATTTCATAACAATGCCTACGGTAGTGGTGAGCAATGATGACAATGACTGATAGTAACAATGGTGCAAGTTAGAAAAAACTCTTCCATTTTTTCCTCGAAATTTCTTTCCTCCTGTTTGCATTTAAACCAAACTCAAGTAGTATAACTTTAGATTCTCAAAGATTAGTATTAGTGCAGAAACTAAAAACCTCAACTTTCTCACTTTCCCACACCAAGAAGAATGAACCAAAAAAAAACTCAAAATGGCTGCAGCTGCACCACCAACCCCAGCTACCACAGCACTACCAGAACCAACACTAACGGGTAACCCTCTCTTCACACGCATTTGTCTCGCCACCGCATCTGACATCCCTAACATCCCTAAGCTCATCCACCAGCTTGCCAACTTCTTTCCCACCACTACACCACTGAAGCCTCATCCCTCCAATCACTGTCTTTTTAAAATTTTCATTTGATTCTCGTTAGAGATTTTTTAATTTTTTTCTTTATATCTTCTTAAATTCTACAGTTTTACTTTGTTCAACATTTCATCTACTTCCACCCTTCCTCTTCCATCTTAATTTCATATAAATTTCTTCTTACTTCATTTTCATCTCTTTCTCCCCTGTTCCTTCCAAGTTGTCCACGACAAAAATAAGTTAATACTCTCTTCTTTCTCTAATTTTGTTTTTTTTTTTTTTTTTTTTTTTTTTTTTGGTGAAAAGGAAATTTCATTAAACTAAACAGAGGACAAAGACACAGGGCAACACCTGTTTACAAACAATCCGGAATTATCAAAATCTAACTCAGGTTGAAGTTCCTGAGGGGAATCTTCAAACAAACAAAAATCTACCAGCTGCTGCACTCCCATCCGAGCTAGCTTATCTGCGCAAAGGTTTGCCTCTCTGTAACAGTGCCTAACTCTGAGCTGCGGAACCTTAGTCATCATCTGCCTGCAGTCATCAAGGATGGCAGAAATGACATTGTTAGTCTGATTTGGTTTGGTTAGCACATCAACAATACTTTTAGCGTCCAACTCCAAGACTACAGCTGGGAGGTTTCTCTGTAGACAGAGAGATAGACCTTCCCTCACTGCCCATAATTCTGCCACAAAACTCGTGGTAGACCCGATTTTCTTAGCAAACCCACACATCCAAACTCCATTTTCATCACGAAGAATCCCACCACACCCTGCTGGGCCTGGATTCCCTGAAGACGACCCGTCAGTATTGAGCTTTACCCACCCTCTGTTAGGTCTCTCCCAGCGAATGGCTTTAAGGACCCTTCTATGTTCAGTCACCGAGTTAATGCCACAGTGGATGAATTCTTGCGCTCTTTGGGAAATCTCAACATGAATGTTAGGTGACACCGGTTTGTTTTGGAATAAAACCAGATTCCTTCTCTGCCACAATATCCAGATGGCAAAAAGGAAAATGGTATCCCAGTGGACAGGTTGGGTTGCCTTAGCATTCTTAGTCATCCAAACAACCAGCTCCCCATTAAAAAACTCCATGTCATTCCTCGCAACACCTAGATTAAACCATACTTCTCTCACCATCCTGCAATCCCGAAGAGCATGGGCAATGGTTTCCACCTCCAAGCCACACAAAGGACACATCATGTTTGTACTCATCCCCCTTTTCGCGAGACATTCTTTGACCCCGACACTGTTGTGCATGCATTTCCATACAAAAAACTTGATTTTAGGTAAGACTTTCGCCTTCCAAATCCACTCCCCATCGAAATGGCAAGGCTCATTTTCCGTGGCAAGGCTATATGCAGATTTGAGATCAAAAACTCCACGGGGATTTGGAGACCATGAAAGCTTATCTTCAGTAGGAGCGAATATGGCAGAGGGGGTTGCTTGGATTTTCATCTTCAAATCCGTTGGGAACTCCATTGTAATCTTAGTCCAATCCCAACCTCCATCAAACAAAACATCCTTAACCCGCAACCTCTCAGTGTCAGGATCAATGAGTCCTTGAATGGCACTTCGCAGAGGGCCCAAATTTGACCGGGAGTCGTTCCAAAAATTCAAATTGCTATCTTTACCAAGAGACCATCTAGCTCCTTTTCCGAAGGTGGATGAACCTTTTTTGATGCCCTTCCAAACCTGGGAACAGGGAAGCTTATTGGGGTTAGGGGAATTAGTTCTTCTTGAACTGCAATATTTCTTCTTCAAAACTCGAGTCCACAGAGCATCTTGTTCCGAATGCAGTCTCCAGTTCAGCTTAGCTAATAAGGCGGTATTCCGACCTTTTGCTGTTTGAAATCCTAAACCTCCCTCTTTCTTAGTCCTGGTGACTTTTTGCCAGCCAATCCAATGAATTCTCCTGCCCGCCTCTGAAGAGCCCCATAAGAAATTCCTATTCACTCTGTCTATGCCACTCAAAATCCTTTCCGGCAAATGGGCACACTGCATTACATAGGCAGGAACAGTGGAGAGGGAAGACTGGATGAGGACAGCCCTCCCTGCCATTGATAAAAGGTTGGCTTTCCAGCCCGCTAATTTCTGCTTCATTCGATCAAGGATGAAGTCAAAATCATGAGAAGAGGATCCGAGGTGTTTGATGGGAATACCAAGGTACTTACCAAGTGACCGAGTAGACTGAAAACCTAGGATGTCCGAGAGGGATTCTCTAGTGTCCCTATCAACATTTGGGGAGAAGTACACCCTAGATTTAGCTTCACTCACTGATTGCCCCGATTTCTCGCAAAACTCATCAAGAACGTCTCTAATGGTGGAGCAATTAGCCTGGTTTGCTTTGGCAAATAACACCAAGTCGTCGGCGAAGAATAGGTGGGAAAAGGATGGACCACTTTTTGAGGACTTAACCAGATTCCAAAGTTTCTTAGCACATTTTCCTTCTATAAGCTGCCCCAGCCAGTCCATGCACAAAATAAAAATATATGGCGAGAGAGGATCTCCCTGTCGGATACCTCGAGAAGGGGTAATCGGGTCCATAGTCCCCCCATTGAACAAAATAGAAGTGGTCACTGATGAGATACAGCTCATGATCAATTCAATGAGGTCGGTGGGAAGGTTGATATGGAATAGGCGCTCCCTGATAAAGCTCCATTCAAGCTTATCATAAGCTTTTTCAAGATCGATCTTTATTGCCATGTAACCTTCTTTCCCTTTAGCTTTGCTGATGGAATGAATTAACTCTTGGACAATTATGGCATTATCGGTCCCTCTCCTACCCGGGACAAAGGCAATCTGCACTGGGGAGATGAGATCCCCTAACACAGGTCTGATTCTATTCACTATGATCTTTGACACCAGCTTGTAGGTGGTATTGCAAAGGCTAATAGGACGGTAGTTCCCAAGAGTTTCAGGACCTTGGATTTTTGGTATAAGAACAAGGTGGGTTTTATTGAGATAATCAGGCATTTTCTTGGAATCAAAAATCTGCCTAACTTCCTTATTAACTAAAGAACCCACTGTTGGCCAGAATCGCTGGAAGAATCCTGCATGAAGACCGTCCGGACCAGGGGCTTTAAAAGCCTTCATTGATCGAAGAGCCGCTGATATCTCTTCATCAGTAACGGATCTGTTAAGATCAGCACAATCCGCTTCAGTTAGACTAGCTTCAGTTAGACTAATTTTGTTTCTCTTTTGGTGGTTACACTTCTTTCATCATTTTCTCTTTCTTATATATTGACTCTTCTTTTTCCCATTTTATTGTGTATAAACTTGATATTATTTCTCTCATTCAATCCATATTTTTCCTACACAAAAACTATAAGCTCTCTCTCTCTCTCTCTCTCTCTCTCTCTCTCTCGGTGGATTTTTGTTCTTTTTTATAACTCTAATTAAGGTTGATGAGTTTTTATTTTATTTTAAATATGTGTTTTGGTATTTTATTTTTTTAATTTCCAATCACAAAGTCTTCTCTCTCTCTCTCTCTCTCTCTCTCTCTCTCTCTTTTATAGATTCGGTTGAATTTTGGTTTGGTTTAATACTTATTTATTTTATTTTATAAATAAGAATTTGAATTTATATCAAAACACAATCTACATGATCATGAATTTGAATATTCCTACCAATTTTTTGAGTAATAAATTATTATAAAGTTGTACGAGCCCAAAAAAGGCTAAGCTCACTTAGAATAATGGAGTTAGGTTTAAAAGGCCCACTGCAACTAATTTGTTGAAGTGTGGGCTTCCGAGGTCAATTTTAATGCACTTTTATGGTCCAATTGCCAAGTTACTGGAGAGAGAGTAGAATGAATCATAAAAAGAGGAATTAAGTCTGAAAATAATACTACCTCGAGTCTGGTCGAGGAGCAAACGTTTACAAAAAGTTTCAAGTATTTAATACAAGATGATTTTACACAGTTTTTATGTTCTCTTCTCAATTTTTTGTCCCCCTATTTGGAGGGGTTTCCATTCCTTATATAATCCATCAAATTGCATTTGAGCCCTCTTCTTGTACAGCCAAAAGCCTTAGTTTAGATGCTTGTCCAATCAAGGCTCTGCTGGAGGTGGTAGAGTGTACAGTGAGCTGTAAGATTACTATTCAAGGGTTATTCCTTTATTAATGCGGCCAGCTGAGTTGTTACAGTGCATTAAATGCAAAGGTGATGGCTACTTTATTTGGATATTTCCCCTCTTCTTTACATGAACGTTTCTACTGCCTTCCTCGGTATCCTGTCCTTTAGTGCAAGTGGCTTGCTCAACGCTTCTCGAGGTGGGCTTGCTCATCGGGCTCCTCAGGGAGTTGGCCTCCTCATCCTTCCTCGGACTCTCATTCATGGGCTGGGTTAGAACCTAAGCGTAGATGGGCCCTTCCATACCTCGGGCCCTATTATGTGCTCGGATCTTATCCCTCCCACAAAAGTCTATCTTTTATTCTTTTGGTTTCATCTTAATTTTGATTTAGATAACATTGTAATTTTGTAATGAGTTTTGATTATCATGATAATCTCTTTATTCCTTAAAAGATGAGAAATTTTAATAATAATTATTTTAAAACTTATACAATTTAGTTGTATATTAGGCATTTTTTTTTTTTTTTTTTTTTGATAACCTGTATATTAGGCAAATATAGCACATTACAATAGAAGTAAGAAAAATATACTTCACCTTTAAAAAATATTAATCAAACACACAAAAGATAATAAAATGATTGTTGGGGTACTTTTCTTTACACCTAATATTATTTAAATATCACCCATTTATTTTCCTTTCAAATATATTATTGAACATGCTTAAATATCTTTTCCAACTATCACTATGCTAGCCCGCAACCTTTCTCATTTTTACCACAAAATTGGACTACGCTACAGGACCCAATGCTTTCTCATAAAAAACCTGAATTATTTAGTAAAGCGAGATAAAATCTAATCTTTTCTTATGCTTGACAAGATTTGAAAAGCCCGCGATTCAAATCCATGGCAAAACAACTTTATCAATGGAATTCAAGTCCATAATCAAAACCCATGGTTTAAACCCATGGTAATTTATTTATCCAAAAGCCCAATCCCCATTGGCAATATTTGAAGCTCAATTTTTCATTAGCAACATCAAAGCCCAATTTTCATTGACAACATCTGTGGGGCCCAAAGATTTGGCAACCCCAGCCCACTCCATATCAGGCTCAAGGCCCATGCCGAGGACAATGTAGCGTCCGAGGATGAGCGAGGAAGGCTCAAACTGTCAAGGAGCATTGCCGAGGACGACCATGTCCTCGGCCAGCTGACATTGAAGAAGGGAGCTGTCATCGCCACATTAAAAGCACGCAACTGACACTCTGGCCGCATTAATGAAGAATTGACCACTAAACAGCAATGCCTTGGTTACTTCAACTAACAGAAGGTCTAGAAAGGCAGTTGATGGGACAAGCACTCAGACACAAGCTCAGATGATCAACAAGTGGAAGGCAAGGATCAGCTGAATAGGACTATATAATGGAATGAACCCGCAGAGGGTTCGAGGTTCGGAGTTTAGAGGGATCTGGGACAACTCCTATACTCATTACTAATCAGAAAAGGGCTCCTCGGACTATGCCGAGGACGAATTTCCCCTTAGAACACTTAACTAAATCTCATTTGATCCAACTGTTGTAACACTCGCTAATGCCTAGTCCTTCTACCCAC
Source organism: Quercus gilva (assembly GCA_023621385.1). Classification (NCBI taxonomy): domain Eukaryota; kingdom Viridiplantae; phylum Streptophyta; class Magnoliopsida; order Fagales; family Fagaceae; genus Quercus; species Quercus gilva. Next base: position 58,165,083 of record CM042480.1, on the reverse strand, counting down.
TCTCTACAAATTCATTGTATAGGGGCATTTTTCCGGCCGACGTGGGATTAAAGTGTCAAGCCTTACACTACAAGGTCAGCCCTTGGTGGGGTGAAAATCCTGAACCCCCGAATCGCGTGGGAAAGAGCCGGTCCCTACAACATCAAAGCCTAATTCTCATTGGCAATATCAAAAGCCCAATCTTCATTGGCACTATTTTATCAAAAAACTGAGATTATTAACGCTTGGCAAAGAAAGAAATATCATGGCATAATTATTGCTTAAGTATTACTATGGCAAAAAACCATGGCAATTGTTTTATCAAATCTCATAGGGAGTTATCTTGAAAAATATGTTCTCATATTATAAACACGTGGTCATCACTTGCATCACAACATACATCTTCAACGCTCATGGAAAATACTCGATCCCACAAGCTTATCATTTAAAGTATGATGCGACTATTAGAAGCCATGAACGTTATTTATGGAATCCATCATAGTAAAGATTATTTTCAAAGGTATTTTGAAAACTTGTCATATTGTTTCAAACGTCACAATTAGTTGCCCAAAAGACCCATTGCAAGTATCTATAAAAACCCAAAGAATATTTACCAACAAAAAGTCCATGATGAAGGAAAGCCCATGGCAACATGTGTTGTTGATTTTGTAGGATGCACACGACCCAACCCAAGGAAACCAGCCCAGGTGAACAGGCCCAATCAAAGAAATCCCAGCAAGGAGCAAAGGACTGAAAGTAGGCAAAAACAGCCTTTGTTCATACCTAACCGAAGTACAACAAGAGAACCAAGTCCTTAAAAGTGAACTAGAGGCTGTCCCATCGGCTTTTGGTCACTCTCTGCCTGATGTGAACAGTACCTAAGGCTTGTAACATCAGCTGAAGTCTAAAGGGTGATGAGACTCCATCATCTTTATTCAAGACTGCACCTCCAGCAAAAGGGGAGCTGAAACCAAATTATTCAAATTCCAGCAAATTGATGCTATAAATGTTAAAAACATTCAAGACATGATTCATGTGCCAAGCCCATGAATCCTAAAGGGGAAAAAATTGGGAACATGTGGTTTAGAGGGCATAAGGGGATCTCCAGCAGAACCCCCTGGAGTAGGCTTCAAACTTGACACCTAGCTTGGGATGTTGAATCTTACTTCTAGGGGGTCTAAATCTCAGTTGCAGCTTTAGGATTTGCTCTTGATACACGCACCAATCACATTGATTAAGCTCAGCCTTAGAAATCCTGACGTTTAATGCAAAATCCCATCATTACCCAAAGAAGCAAAGCAGCCTATAAAGCAAATCTTCTACTTCTGACCAAAAATCTCAGAAAGATTAACCCTGGTCATCCACCTCTGATTAACCCTACGTTTTTGGACTCTTGTTAGTTAATGCCTCTCCAAAACTCCATTATAAAGACACAAGCATCTTAGCCCAAAGAAACTCAACCACTCCCTCTGAAACCCCTGGCTTATTTACTATTTTTGCTAGTAGTTTAGCTCTCTTGAACCTCTCTACTCATCCCTTTCAGCCCACATTCATCTAACCTCATACACTCTTTTCCTCTCTTTTACACAAATACAACCCATAAATGTCTCCCACTACTCACAAAAAGCCTTAATCTCAAAGTTAATCTCATCTCACTCACTAAAACAGTCCACATTCTCTCATTCATGCCTTATGAATACACACCCACCAAAATCTTAGTCTAATACTTGCTGCACTTAGCTGAGATCTCTCTCTCTCTCCCTTCACACCATGCCAATTAATTTTCCCCCTCTTCCAATGGAACCTTTAATTTTTACATTTTATTTTACTGTTGAAGGATATAATGTATATGTAACAATCGAACTTTTCCCTTTCATTGATGTAATGACGGCTGAAAGTACAATGAACTCCCCTAACCAAGACATGCAAGGACTTCCAAGAGATAACACGTTCCTAAATTTATTTAATCATTGACCATTGGATTGTTTAAATCTGTCTTTCATGGACTAAGTGTAATTTTACCCTTACCGTTGGAGATTCGTTTTCACTTGAACTATCAGACCAAGACCACTAATGTACTAAATAAATATTTGTAACGTATTTTTATTTTTTTTTTTTTTGCGCTTTTTGTTTCTGTTTTGTCAAGTGCAGTCTTAGTTTCTTGTTTGGATAGGCTTTGTTATCACACCGATAGCCTTTGGGTGTCATCTCAAAAGCTCATAGTTGAGTTTCGGTTTAGTTTCCCAATATCTTATTCAGAAGCATCAATCTTCCCCTCGATAATGATATATTTGTATTTTGTAGGGATAAGAAGATAAATTTTTTTTTTTGTAGAAATCTTTTTCAAAAATAGAAAATACTATGGTAGTGGTGCAGCAATGATGACAATGCAATGATAGTAAGAGTGGTGGCAACGGCCGTGGCAGTAGAGAGGTGATGGTGGTGGCGGTAGAGGTAGGTAACGGTGGCAATAGCAGTAATAGTTGTAACAATAGCATTGGAGATAGTCTAGTGTGACAACGACATTGAAAATTGTATGATGTGGCGATATAGGAACTGTGGTGTTGTTGGTGAGGCGACAATGATGGTAATGACAATGGCAAAAATAGAAAATATGATTGGTGGAGTCATGACGATAGTGATAATGATAGTAAGAATTCACGTGAGGTAAAATGAAAGAATTGAAGGTCAGAGAACAACCCAAAAGTCAGGAATATCCCGAAGCTACAGGAAAACTCTAAAGACACCTATTTTCACACGGCATGTTGAAATGTCAATTTATAATTTAATTTGTGATTGAGCACCAAAATCCTTTTTTTTTTTCATTAATAGCCCGTGGGGGTCCCACGTGCCCATGTACTCCTAAAGTCAAAAAAGTAGGAGCAGCGTGGAACTATCTAAAGTCAAGGATTCTTGGTCCCTCCTTGAGACTTGAGAGTAGAGCGGACCAAAATAATCCAAAGATAACAGCAAGTACTCTGAAAATCGACTTGATTTGGATAGGTGTCGCGTGCTAGTGGCTAGTGCAACTCTTACGTTTCTCCACGTACAGTTTTGGGCCGACAATTAAGTCCTAGGCCGTGTATGTGGAGGTGTTATATGCTGTACCCGGCATATAGGCCGGGTACCGCATATAAAAATTGGTGTATGTGACCTTTATGTGCTTGCGCATGCCGGGTACAGCATATAAAAATTGGTGTATGTGACCTTTATGTGCTTGCGCATGCCGGGTACAGCATATAAAAATTGATGTATGTGACCTTTATGTGCTTGCGCGTGTAAGAGGTTCCTGTGTCGCGAGGGACAAAAGAACTGTCAATTTGATGGATGGATTTTCCGTCAGAGTAGTGAATGAGTTTAGCAATTTGATCTTGGGTGACGTATAAGATTGAGAAATTATTGAATTAATATACAACCGAATAAGATTTTAAATGTTTATGCGTCATACTAGAGAAAGTAGGCTCAACTAATTAAATTTGGTCCTACATCTAATTAGATCTAATCCCTAAGCTGCTTTCGACCAAGAGTTTTCCCAACTAGTTGCATCTCCTAGTATTTATAATAGGGGCAAGACTTATATATAATAATACTTTAGATGTTATTTGTTAAGTTTCTTTTTTAAGATTTTATCATGTAACTTTTCCTTTATAGAATGAAAGTGTATTTTTAGTTAAGCGGCCACATGACAAAATCTTAAGAAAAAAAAATAAGAAACAACACCTAAAGTACTGTACATAAATTTTATTCTTACAACAAGAAGTCGGAACATCAAAGTTCAAATCCTAATGAATTTTAAAATAATAATAATAAATAAATCTCTTAACTACAAACCCATTTAACCTTTGCATAACAAGTCCGTTTTGATAGTTCATAATCTATATATATATATAAAACCGAAGCTTTTGAAGCTCTCACAATTTTCCACATCATCACTATTTTCTTTTTCTTTTTATTTTTGATTCTTTTTATTTTAGGTTTTATATCTTATAACAATATTATTGAAAAACGTATACAAACTTGGAGGCCTATTTAAGAACTCCATAAAACTTGATGGATAAGAAAATATATTCTAAAATAAGCCCTAATTAATACCTAACCATAATAGGAACCAAATTTGACCTAAAAAAACATTAAAAGAGCCTAAAAACAAGGAAATAAATCACCTAGACCTAAAATAACGTTTTTTGCATAAAAATACCAAAATCTCTTCTCTCCTTAAAACCCTAACAATTACCATCTCAAATTTTTTATTTGCTTTCATATGTGCCTGAAATTTTCATTCTATCTTATTGTTTTATTATGTTTAGAATTGATTTTCTTATAAGTATTTGGGTTAATCTCTATATTTTGATAGTGTTTTTATGGGTTTGGTTTTTGGGTTGAAATTCTAATAATTATTTTATATTGTATATGGCAGATGAAGCATCTCTATTTTTTGGAGAAAAATCAAAGCTGCAATCTATGTCTTCCAGCCTAAGGTGTGGTAAATTTTTATATGTTCTTGCTTTATTGAGAATTTTTATTTGGGTTCATGTGATTTTTTGTTTTTTTATTAAAGTTTTGATTTTTGTTGATTAATTATTTGTTTGGATTAATTTCAATTAATTATTTGTTTGGATTCAACGTAGAAGATAATGGAATTAGGTGTTATAAATTTGATAATGTTCCATGTTTTGAATTGTTTATATTATTTAGACTCCTGGTAGGACTCTCTCTTCTCTCCTTAAAACCCTAGCAATTACCATCTCAAAATCCTAAACTTAATTTTACTTTAAGATTAGAAAAATAAGAAGGAGAGAGACTCAACTATAAAAAAAAAAAAACGTAGGTTTTGTCTTTTTTATTTGCTTTCATATGTGCCTGAAATTTTCATTCTATCTTATTGTTTTGTTATGTTTAGAATTTATTTTCTTCTAAGTATTTGGGTTAATCTTTATATTTTGATAGTGTTTTTGTGGGTTTGGTTTTTAGGTTGAAATTTCTAATAATTATTTTATATTGTATACAGCAAATGAAGCATCTCTATTTTTTGGAGAAAAATCAAAACTGCAACCTATATCTTCCAACCCAATGTGTGGTAAATTTTTATTTGGTATATTATATATGAATTTTTTGAATTTGAAGGGTTTTGTTTGGTTTTGAAGTAGAATTTGGGGATTCTATAATATGCATATTATTAACCCAATTTTCTATTTCTAAATTTCTTAGATTTTATTATATCAATCTTTTTTTCTTTTAAATTCTTGGTGGGCAAATCAGTCTCTCACTAATTCTTTTACCTTAACGTGATGTTAGTTAATTGTCATTTTATTTAACTATCCCGTGCATCGCACGGGTTAACGACTAGTTTCTTTTAATTGTTGATCCATTTGGGAGTGATTTTATCAAAAGTGAACTTTGAGCTAAATTCACTTCAATCTGTAGACAATTAGTGTAGGTATAAAATATTGAACAAAATTTATATACAAAATTAATTGTAACCTAAAATTACAACATTACTCAATAAAATAAACATTACCACATATTTTGAAAATCTAATCGTTGAATTACTTATTCTTTATGCTTTTAATACACATGTCAAATTTTGTATCAACGGATAACTAAACTTTGTGTCAACAAATTTTGTAACTAAACTTTGTGCTAAAATATTTAAAGAAAATTAAATACACATTAACCCTACTTAAACCAGTGACGTTGACACTGGTTTTAAGATCTTCGTTTAGTTTGATACAAGCTTTATATATTATTTAGATAAGCAATGGTCACAACTTTGTACAGCAGAGAATTTAAACAGAGCATGATAGGGAAGATGCAACATTGCTTAGAAAGTGCAAGCTAAATTGAAAACAAAAAACAAAATGTAGTGTCAAGAATATCTCCTGCCCGAGTCCACAAGCCATATGCTAATGAACCACAACTCAAAGTTGACCTTTTCCAAGTATTACAATTTATTCATCAATGGAAAAGAATTAGCAGCACAAAAAAATCTATATAGTCTATACTACAAATGTAAGCAAACTGTCCCTATTTTATATTAATGAGAATCCTTACTCATCTTCACCTATCATCCTGATTACGCCACTTGATTTCTTTATCCTTCAGAAAGTCTAGGACACCAAGAAAACCAAAGAGGATCCATCCACCCGATGGAATGTCTCCACCACCGCCACCGCCGCCACCGCCACCACGATCATATGGAGGAAAACCAGTGCCACCATCATCAAGTCTTGGTGACATCTCCTTGCCTGAAATTTCATTTTACTATTATGCTACTTGAAATGATCCAATAAAATTCAAGAGAAAAATCAGAATTCTTGTCCAAAGTAGAGTTGCATTGTTTGTAATAACTGCAGATGAACTTCTAAATAAACATAAGAAATCAAAAACTCATGAAAAAGGATTACACAAAAATAAAGAGAATACACTTGAAAAAAAAATAAATTAAATGTAAACAACAATATTATTCAAGAAAAAACTGATCTCTCTGCATTTTGCAGCATCCTTCTGGCAATCCACAAGGCGGAAAATATTAACCATCCAAAATTTTTAACTTGGCATTTTTTTTTTCCCTTTTGGTAAGTATGTAACTTGAGATGCATTAGTAGATTATTTTATATGAATCTCCTTTTTATTTGTAACTTCATGTATTTCTACACAGCTATTAGAAATATTCCTGCATAATGAGAGCTCCTTATTGGCACTGTCTGGGACAAGGATTTCTATAAACTATTTCCTTAAAATTTCAATAAGACATATCCAGTGCAAAGTTGACTAAATAATGACATACAAGCTGACGTAGGACAACCAGAACAAAATTGAAATAACGGAAAAATAAAGAGATATGACCTAGGAGTCAGCACCTAGGCCTTGCTTGGAGTCAGCACCAAGCGAGGAAACCACTAGGAGTCAGCACCTAGGGTAGACCTGGAGTCAGCACCAGACCAAAAGAAAGACCAAACGGCCATTGTTTTCATTCATCAAAATCAACTATCTCCTCAAGGAGTACAATAGGTTGCTTATATAGGACTGCTAAACCCTAGTTCTAATTGGCTAGGAAACCCTAATTGCCTTATTACAAAAATAACCTTACTTCTAAATTAAAATATTAAAAGCCCAATAAACTAATAGGACCTAAAACATAAAAATACAATGGGCTTGCAAACATAAATAATACTAAGTAATAATCTTCTTGTGTCTCCCGCATCATTCTCCTCTGGTTGGAGAAAACTCGACCTCGAGTTCTAAAGTGTTGAAGGATTAAGATGCGGACAAGTAACACTTGCTTCAAATCTAGAATCACCTTAGGGAGCACAGGGAAAAGAAAAACCTTGAATTCCACCACATCAAACTCATTTGGAATAACAAAATCAATGTGTGGAATTAGTATAATCTTGTCTTGAACCTTATGAACCATAGGAAACAGTGTGGTTTTAACCTCTTCAACTTCACCAAGATGTAGATCTTCAAGCACCATGGAGGGTTGATCAGAAGCACATTCAACAACTTCAACTTTCAAATCATGTGCACCCTCAAGCTTGAGGCCTTGTTTTTGAGTGTGTGCCATTATCTTTTCTAGTTGGGCATTAATCCTAATGATTATTTGCTCCCCCAATTTCCACGACATAGGTGAAACATTCTGATTTTCCTTTCTTACACTAGCAAAAAGTGAACTGAGAAGATCCAAGGAAATGTCTTCACTTTCATCTATGACCAGATTCATAATTGTTTCCACGGCTGAAAGTACAGCAGGTTGATAGCTAGACCTAATTATCTTTAGGAAACTTTGAAACATCTCAACAACCAATGCATCACACTCAAGATCCAACATCACAAAGCATAACTTGACCTTTGCAATGGTATCAAGAATTGAAACCACCTTCTTATAAGAGCGAGTAGACATATGAGACATATTTTCAAATGCTGCCAAAATCAATTGAAATATTTCTTTCATTTGCTCATCCTTATATGGGGCATTTGGTGCTGTTATCCTTGTAATCTCAATAAGGCAAGATAAAACTGAAACCTTCACATCCATTTCAGCATGTCGCAAAAGTTTATTAGTGATTAGTGCCTTCACTGAGGGTAAAAGTGCATCTCGCATTGATTTGGATGGTTCTTGCTCCACATATGCTAACAAATTTTCAACTTTATCAAGAAGAGTGAGGAGATCATCAATGGAGGAGGGAGGGTTAAGGAGTGTATTCCCAGCCTCCTTAATCTCCTTCTCAAATTCTCTATCAAAGGCAGTCATTTTCAACACAGACTTGGAGTCACAAAACTTCGATGTGGAAAATTTCTGCGAAGTTGAAGAACACTTGATGTGCACGGGTTGGCTTCTGGGTTTAATGGGGTTGGCTTCTGGGTTTAATGGGTTAATATGACTGCTTATAGGTTTTTTAAATTGAGCCAGGGTGAGTTTTGTGTGGCTGGGTATAGGACTGGGCTATTTGGTTAATTAGTTTTGATGGTTTTTTTTTTTTTTTTTTTTGGGCTAGTGGGATGGGCTGAGCTTTTTCTAAGATGGGTCGGGTAAAATCTCTTTGCAAGGTGAATTTAGAAAATAGAAAAACTCAGACAGGGCTGCGGGTTACCTATTGATATCATCAGTGGGTTGCTGGTGGAATTGCAGCGGCATCATACTAGTCAAGTGAGGGCCATGGCAGCGGTGGCTCTTGTGGCAGCCGTGTTGATGGGCGTTCGGTGATGGCAGTTCTTGTAATCTAGGAGCTTCGGTTTATCGGTGGCGTGGGTTTGGGATTTTTGTGTAGAAGAGCATGACAGTGGGGGAAGGATTTTTGGACTTTGGTGGTGTAGAGTTGTCACTTGCGATGGTTGTTTATGGCGTGTGGGTTACTCTGGATTAATGGGATGTAGAACAAGGGATTTTGACAGTGGCGAGATGGTGGAGGTAAAGGGTGATGCTGGCAGGATTTTATGGGGGTTTTCTGTTGTAGTAGGCAAAGATATAATTCTTCTGCGGGTGGAAAATGCAACGGCTGAAATTTTTTTTTTTTTGGTTCTGGATTGACTGCGATGATGCTTCAAACAGATCGATGTTTGCTCTGATACCAAATATGACGTAGGACAACCAGAACAAAATTGAAATAACGGAAAAATAAAGAGATATGACCTAGGAGTCAGCACCTAGGCCTTGCTTGGAGTCAGCACCAAGCGAGGAAACCACTAGGAGTCAGCACCTAGGGTAGACCTGGAGTCAGCACCAGACCAAAAGAAAGACCAAACGGCCATTGTTTTCATTCATCAAAATCAACTATCTCCTCAAGGAGTACAATAGGTTGCTTATATAGGACTGCTAAACCCTAGTTCTAATTGGCTAGGAAACCCTAATTGCCTTATTACAAAAATAACCTTACTTCTAAATTAAAATATTAAAAGCCCAATAAACTAATAGGACCTAAAACATAAAAATACAATGGGCTTGCAAACATAAATAATACTAAGTAATAATCTTCTTGTGTCTCCCGCATCACAAGCACAGTTCAATACAAGCCCACATATTTATATTGGAGATCCCAGAGAACTTATACTGGAGCCGTAAAGTAGAAAAATCAAAAGGAACAACACAGAAAATTACCACAACTATACTATAGAAAATGGAAAAGGAGACCACACCACGAATGAGAATTGAACTAGATGCAAGGTAAAGTAATCAAAATGCACATAATTTTTTCTCTGTGAAGCCACCCTCTTGAAATAACAAAGCTAACTTCACAAACCTACAAGCTAAAGCAATATTTAGTGGCCTGGCTAGGGACAGAATGCATTGTGCAAACCACATGCACTTTGGTAGTGCAAAGTTAACTAAATAATGCCATACAAGCACAGTTCAATACATGCCCACGTATTTATATTGGAGATCCTAGAACTTATACTGGAGCCATAAAGTAGAAAAATCAAAAGAACACATCACACACAATTACGACAACTTTACTATAGCAAATGGAAAAGGAGACCACACCAAGAATGACAATTGAACTAGATGCAGGGTAACGTATTCAAAATGCACATGATTTTTTCTCTGTGAAAGCCACCCTCTCAAATTAACAAAGCTAACTTCACATACCTACAAGCTAAGGAAATATTTAGTGGTATGGCTAGGGACAGAATGCATTGTGCAAACCACATGCAGTTTGGTAATAAATAACATTGAGAAATAGCAATTACCAGGAATAGAAGCAATTGTTGGAGACTTCTTTGTAACAGTCTGGGTTTGCTCCGCAGTAGCACCAGCACATCTCGCATTCTGCAAACAAAGCGTGTGTGAACAGAACATTTAGGATTCATATACAACCGGATTGCAAATAGAAAAATACAGTAGCTTAAATTCTAAAGTAAAATAATGTCCATGCATCAGTGTATAGTTCCTAAATCAGATAGTTAATTAACTGGGTTCTTAGCCAGCTCTTTGTTTGAATACTAAGACTAAAACTCAATCCAACTTATTACAAAAAATTTACAGAAAATAGCACCCACATCTAGTCCTGAAAAGCTTTCACCATGAGCTTCCTGCAGCAATTCTAAATTTTAAGGCTGTCAGAGACAATAAATCACCTAATTCAAAACGTTAGATTCTAACCAACAACATAATAAGAAGGTTGAAATCTCAGTATAGATGTAACAATACTTCTAAAAATCACTTACAAAAACACTCTCTTCCGCATTGCAGCAGAAGAGTAGTGTAAAGTTTTTTTTTTATTATTATTGGTATGTAACATACACCCCCAGTGGGTCTTGAACCCACAAACCCCCCCTCCACCTTGCTCTTATAAAAAGAGGAGGTGTCACTGAGCTAGACATCATTGGCAAATAGTAAGCTATAGGTTGCCATCAAAATACAAGAGACAGCAGCAAAAGAATTCCATCTGACCCAGACCTCATTGGCAAATAGCAATCTATAGGTTTCCATCAACATACAGGAGACGCCAATAAAAGAATTACGTCTAGCAATATAAAGACATGAAACACATATACAAAGAACAGGAGATACGCACAAACAAACATACCGAGGCAGCAGCACATATTACAGACATTCCAATGGAACGCATGATGGGCGTTCTTCTATCAAAATGTGAAAGACTGGCTCCAGAATTAGCAATCTGAAAACGTCCCCTTCTATAATCTAAAGGTCGAAACTGCATGCAAACCCTCCCTAGATCAGATCCAGTTTGCTTAATTCCCTCCACGAGCAGACCATATGTTCCCACTGTATACAGAAAAGATAAACAGTCAAGTAGCATCACCAAAATCAAAATCCGCAGACACTTCATTTTCAATGCATAAAAAAGTAAAGCAGCATTTGTAAGTATCAAAATCTAAATAATCTCTTCGACCAAACTACATCATTTTTTTGCATTATCTCTCAAGTCCCTATTCTTAGACAACTTCAAGTGGGCTAAAACCAATTTTTCTATTCCTTAGTAAAACATATTGTTAAACTACCACATACCCCACCTAATAACAAACTGATAACATGTCCAATTTACTTGCTCAAAACCACATGATCTAATTTTTTTTTATTTTAAAAAGACTCATATTTCCATTTCAATTTGTTATGAATTTTTTATCAATAAGCAACTCTATTTTCTAGTGTCGGCAAAACTCAGAAATCAAAGGGCATAAATACTTTCCAATAGCAGCTAATAAACTAAAATCAAATTCATGAATACCCATATAAATACCTGGTGCCAATTGGGGTGGTGTGGCAATAGTACTTGCAATCGAAGTCGACATCTTTATGGCAATGCCAATTAACCTACATGACAACAAACTATTTGAATCAAAACAATAACACATATAAAAAAACAACAGCAACAGCAATACTACACGAAAGCAATCAATCAAAATCAACAGCTGGGAAAAAAAAGTACAAAAATTAAAAATTTTCACGAACCAGATATTTTTCACACTATATATTCACAGTGAAAATTGAAAAATAATAATAATAATAATAAAACTTCAACACAAAAACAAAAAATATTAATAATAATAATTTGAGTGAAGCTTATTCAATTTCAAATCTTTATTAGGGATTAAAAATGCAATTCCCAAAGCCCTAGATTCTTATTAAGCCTTTATTTTTATTTTTATTTTTTTTGTTCTTTACGAACCTGTTGTTGGTGATGATCGCTGGGAGACAGAGAAGAGAGCAAATGTTGTTTCTTATCTTTGTTCTTGTGTGTTTTCAGTGAGAGAGCTAGGGTTTGTTGAATTCCTCGAATATGCGAACTGAACAATTTTCTTTTGTTGGGAAAGAGAGAGAGAGGGGTTCGGTGCGGTGAAGAAGAAACTAGAAAGCGAAGGGAAGAGAATGTGAAACAGGGGGGAATTACATATATTTATAAAGGGAATGTTCAGTTATAGAATGCCCTTTTTTTAGGTCGGTTTGAACTTCGGATCGGATGGTGACTTTATACATAAGTAGGACCGTAGGAGGAGGAACCGAGGAACACAAAAACTTTTTTTTTAATTTTTTATTTAATATACTTATTTTGGCCTTTAAAAAGTTTTCATTCTCCAATTTGGTGTTTATAGTTTCAAATTTTCAAAAACAAATTGTCAAATGATTGTCCACATTTTTTTTTTCTTTTTTGTATCCGTATATTTTTTTTTCATTAATTAAAAATATGGAATAGAGCATTGTTCGACAAATTCAAATTCAAATTTAAAAGGTGAAAAAAAAAAATTTTGGTTATCCCACGTAACATAATGTCATGTGATGATTAAAAGTTATGGTCACGTGTCATTTTTAATGCATTTAGACTAAATTGTGTTTAATTTTTTTAGAAGTGTTACTGTAAGGGTACAATTTGATTCTTAAGCCTAAAAGGTTATAGGATCTAAGTCCAAAAAATCCAATATAATGAATTTGTAGAAAATGAGTCAAAAAATTAGGCTCTAATGAATTGGATAACAATTATTGTGAATCCAAATGACAAGAAAGCAAAGATAGACTAGTTTTATCCAAAGAAAATCATCATCGGCACAATCTGAGGATATCAATTCTTGTATATATCTCTTTTGAATTTGGTTACAAGTCCAATTCTTATTCCTACAGAGTTTTTCTCTTAATTCTCCAATCTTTTTCCCTCAGGATCTTTTTTTTCTATTTTATACTATCTTCTTTCTATCATCTCTACCCTCCACGTGTAGACTAGGTCGCTGGTATTGATCCTTATCCCATCAGCATCTTCCTGAAGTATTTGGAAGTAGCTGTAAGGCTGAAAATTACTGTTCATGTATCACTTCCATATTAATGCGGTCAGAGAGTTAGCTGCAAAGCATTTAATGCGATGGTGACAGTTTTCTCTTAAATATTTCATAGCTTCCCTTTGTCTTGTACTTTCATGATGTGTATTTTTATCAATAGGATTTCTTATAACGTTACTCTGGATGGTAAACCACACCTTTTGACCTTTGTTTTGCTTAGCCAATGAGGCATTCCTTCTCGGCCCACCTTCCCCAACCTTTTCAATCGTAGCTTGCTCGTGGAGTTCTAACTCTTTTGTCTTCATTATCATTTATCTGTCCTCAGACCACTAAGCATCTTCGGACAAGGCCCACGGCCCAATATATACTCTTAGACCCTTTATCCCTACAGCTACGTTCATAACATTTTCACAATAAATCATAAGTGGTTACTTGTTATTGGTTCAAATTTGAATCTACCACTGAAATTACTTTTTTGCCCCAACAATAACAACATTCCACTTAGAATTTGTTGTGAAAAATGTCGTGGACATAAAATTCCTCTTAATTTTTAAGTCACGTGGACATATTTCATCTTAAAAATATGTTGAGTCATATGATACATAAGTTTTCAGATTAGTGTATGGATTAAATCGAATAATTTTACATAATTTGAGAACTTGATTATTACTATAGTGGATAAAAAAAATGAGAAATATACAATTTATTTGTATTGATATCGAAATATTCCACAATATGAATAAGGAGCTCAAAAAGCTCGCTCCCCTTTCCTATATATCTCTCTCTCTCTCTTTCTTTCCTTAAAAGTTTTGATTATGATTAAACTCTCTCTCTCTCTCTCTCTCTCTCATAATGTTTTTGTTTTCCTCTCTATCTATTTGTCTTTGTTGTGACAAGGGGTGGGTATTTATACTAGTTGATGGTGTAGCGTCCCATGAGTTGTCCGATCAATATCTCTTTGCCTGTGTTTAGTGGTAATGGTAGGTCTCCTAATGACTGTTTTATTATTCAGAATTTTAGATGGGTCATTCAACATTCAACATTTAACGTTGAGTGGATGTTCGTAGCTGCAGACCATTAATGTAGAGGTGACTATTACTCCTCACTTACCTCTTCTTGAACTAACCGAGTCTTTCTTCTTGGATACTTCCTAATTTCCATCCTTTCCCTAACCTAAAGGTCATGCAAAGAATTCCTCCTTCTTTGGTCAACTTTATTTTTAGAGGAAAATAAAAAATTTCATTGAACATAAAAATGAGGTACAACCCAAAAAAAAAAAAAATTACCCAAGTACATAGGGATGTATAAAGGAAACAAAATGATATACAAAACTACATAACTCTAGAAAATCCAACAAATAAAGTATGGGAAGAAGACTCATTCTTCAGTTAACTGCTAACATCATTCCTCAATTGGTGTCATTTTTTTTTATTTTAAATGAAATTTCCTAGATTGTCACATTTGGGCCCTAACAAAAAGGTCTGCAAGATGGGCTCATTTGGAAGAGGGCCCTAATTCATACATACACAATTAAATTGAAAAATGAGACACTATTTTGTCCAAAAGTGATATTTGTTTTCAGCCAGAACATCGCCTTTTATGGCAAGTTAATATTAATGCAGTACCCTCTTAACCAAAAAATAAATTTGACTTCAAGACATGTTTAGTTAGAAATATTGGATGCATATGTTTAAGCTTGTTAAAAAATAATTACAATATTTTATCTTTTGCCGTGTTGAAAATTCAGGGCTTGTTTGGATTACTCCTGTTTTGAGTCATATGACTCAGTTCTCATCACTCAAACTGAGAATTGCGTGGGACCCATTGAAAATATGGTGTTTGGCTTGATTTCCTCCCCCTGTTTTCATCACTCAAACTCAGTTTGAGTTGAGATACAGTATAGAAAACTAGAAACACCAAATTGGTGTTTTCAGTTTTTGAGTTACATAACTCAGTGGCAAAATTGTAATATTCTTGACCTTGTGGAGCCCACAATCTTCTGGTATTTCTCTGTCCGTTGCATTTTTCTCTGTCCGTTGCAAAGACCATTTGAACTAAAGTGGGTATTGGTGAGTGTGTTGAAGTGGGTTTTTCTCCATGGACTCATCTTCAATCTTTCTTTCTTTTTATAATTTCTGTTTTACTGATCTGCACTTGGGTCTTTCATTTCTGCTGCTGAAAGCCATGCCTCGTTAAACACTTACAACTTCTTGGTGTACCACTACATTGCCCTCTGATGTCAGATGCAACCCATCACTGTAAAGGGGGGACAAGAATTAGAACATATTCTCCATTGTTACTAAAAACTATTCAACAGTTTTCTCAAAAAGGTTTCTATTTTTAAATTATAGTACATCATCCCTATCTAATTTGGATGTCCCTAAATATAACACATCCACACAAAAGGCACATGAATCAGAGGTTTACCAAACCCGCACCCCCTTTTTTATTTTTCTTTCTTCTTATGAACCCAATCAGATTATTGTCCCCATCTCTAAAATAGTCATAAATCAATAGGAATACTTCTTCGCAAGGAAAATCTGGTAGGACCCATTTTTTCCATTGGAGGTGAAATTCTAGAAGTAGAAAGTCAAATGAATATCATTTCTGCCAAACAGATCAGGAACTTGTTGAAGGATTCAATCATAACAAACCTTAGGAACTTCCTCTGCCACCCCTCTATTTCCTGCATTTTTGACCAAGATCAACAGAGCGAAGACCCATTTCCATAGCCAGTTTAACGCACTGCTCTGCATAAAGTCTTGTCACTTCATTTGTCCTTTCTGGTAGTTCCACTACTTTCTCCCCATATACAGATATGCATAATCCATTTACAAGCTTACCTCCAACACAGTGAAGTGATAAACAAACAATAGTTTCAAAAATAAAATTATATTAAGCATTCAAACATTCTCTGAGACAGAACACGGTGAACTCACCAACCCAGCGTCGATCCACACCACGGAAACACTAACCCAGCACCGATACACAACAAACCGCCGTAACCCAGCCCCAAAAACCCAATCTCAAACCCGATCTCCACCGTGAAACCCAGCCAACACCCAAATACAAATTGAAGAGGGGAGAGACAGAGAAAGCTGAGAAAGAAATAGAGAAAAGTGAAAAAATTTGATAGACAAAAAAAATATGATAGAAAAGAGGGAGAGTTAGAGAAATGAAAGGTGAGAGGGAGCAGTGGAAGATTTTTTTTTGTTAATAAGCCACGGGTAGCAACAGTGTTGCACTGGGTAGTGTAAATGGTGGGGTCCACGGGTTTGGGGAAAAGTGGTAGAGATATGTAACTGAGAACTCAATCCAAACATGTGTTTTGTAATTTTTAAGTAAAACTGAGTTTGAGAATAGAGTTATGAGTTTTGGGTTTGAGTTATGGGAATTGAAAACTGAAAACTGAGAATTGAGTCAGCTCTAAACCAAACGGGGCCTCAATCTTTATCTCCAACCAAATGCAATAAGTATCAAAGGAAGACTATAGAGGCATTGTAGTTGAGAACTTGATAACGTAGGAAAATGTGTTTCGATTACCCAGCATTGCAATATGTTCTATAATATTGTGGATATATGAGTGCAGATAGCTAACATTCCTTTCGCATTTAGTGGAGGATTACCAAAAAATTTTGTACCCACAGCAACATGATATTTTAAATAAAAATTATCTTACCTTTTTTCTTTTAATTCATTTTTATATGTGGGTTTCAATTAGCTCAACTAGTAAAATCTGTAATGGTTGAATAAGAGATTTGAGGTTCAATCCCTGCCTACATCAAAAACTGATTGGTATTTTGGTTTGATAATAAAAAGTTACTATCAGAAGCGGACGTCATAGGTTAAAACTCTCTCTCAAAAAAAATTTTCATTTTTATATGGACCACCCGACCTTTACAAAAAAAAAGTCGCTATGGATTAGGTTATCTAAATTTTACTTAGACTGTCTCTGAAACAATTAAATTTTACTTGACTTTTTCTAACTTTTGCTCAAAAAAAATATTTTTAAAAAAATTATGCTTGACTTTACAGCTCCCCCACTACATGCATGAATCAATAATTGAGGTAAGACTTATTATTATTCAACCACTAAAGTTTGAAATCTTATTTGAAATAAAAGAAAAATAAATCGAATTTATTAAGAGAGAGTGCATTAAAAATACAAATTTTTTTTTTTTGGGATAAACAAGAAAAGGTAAAAAATGACGATTTGAGTTATCGTCTTCCACCTAGGCATGATGCTAGTGAGCATGAGCCGAGAGCGTGAAATTATTTCTCCAGCACTTGGCATTGCGGGATTCAGACTTAGTGAGGGTTTGGATTGGCCGTTTTGTTGCGTTGCATTACGCACCGCGTTTCTCTTTCTTTTCTTTTTTTTCTTTTTTTTCTTTCTTTCCTACACTTTGTTTATGCTTTTAGAGACAAAAAACACTGTTCATGAACAGTGCGTGCACTGTTCACGCACTGTTCATGAGATAAAAAACACTGTTTACGTACTGTTTTGACATTGTTCATGAGACTCACAGCTACTTTATTCAAAAAAATATTAAAAATGGGTCCCGCGGTACTATTCACACATTTAAAAATTATTTTGCTACAGTGTTTTCAGCAACAATCATCAGTTTTCAGTAACAATAAACTCTATCTAAACGGATCCTTAGGACCAAACAAATTAAAAACTAGTTCTTGATTGTATTCCAATTTTGAATGAAAAAAATATCAAGTTTTGAAATCGCTATTTGAACTGAAAATTTTGTTAAACATGTTATTAGCAACGCGATGTGTTATATCATGTTATATATGCTAGAGTAAATGTGGAAGAGGAAGTATAGAATAGGAATACCGAGAACACGAGGGTTACGTAGTTCAGCCTTGTCGGCCTACATCCACGGATGAATCCCTTAAAGGATACATTTTTATTGTAAAAGAGTGTAGTATAATAACCTGTGTTACAATGAACCTTAACATGAGTATATATAAGCGACTAAACCCTAGACTACTAGTTCAAGCAAGAGTAGGCTTGGGCCTATTACATTGGGTTAATATGTCTAATATATATCTTTATCAAATTTTAACAAACAAAAAAGAATAATTTATAACGATGATATTATTCTTGTTTGTTTGGTTCTATTGGAGTTGAACTATAATCAATACAATCGGCTATATTCCAATAAAGTATAAACTACTACAACGCATTCTTTGATTTTGGATTGTTGGAAGTTACCAAACAAAGTCGTTTATGTCTTGCAGGCTTGCACAACTTGCCAACTTGTGTCTTACCTCATGCATGAAGTCAAAAGTTTCGTAGGTTGAAATGAGAATCAGATTTATTAGTCAGATTGGCTTCTAATCGCACTGTATATTTTGATGACTAGCCTTCAAAGTACTAGTTGATAAGGGTTTAATAGTTACGTCACTATACATATCCAAAATTTCCGTAACCATGTTCACACCAATCTATTAGCCTCAAATCACTATCAAATTTCCTTTCTCCCAGCCAAAAAAAAACTAACCCCCCTCATCCTTTTTAATTATAAACAAAACTTTAAATCATCTTATAAATAATCAAACTGTTTTACAATCGACAATCGACATTATAAACAGTATCAATTCAATCGATAAAATATCTTATCGTTAAATAAAATATTAGAAACCATACGTGCGTGACATGACCACCTCCTAAATCCCCAGCAGAACTAATAGAGAAGAGACACATGTCGCCTTAAACTATACCTCATCATCAACATGCTTTTACATAAAGAATATGCTTTTTAGTTGTCAATCCAATTTTAGTCTCTTCTTGTTTCTTCTTTCTTCACCATTTATAAGTTATGCCTTTACATTTTTTTTTTTTTTAAATGAAAGTTGTGTCTGTTTTTATTAAGACACCATATATATAATATATGAGTACGGAAAGAGTTTATTATTTATATAATTTATTCAATTACAATTATGTGAGATTCTCTTAATACCAAAAAAGGATTTACTAATGTGTGCTCTTATGGCATACATTAATAAATTATTTTAATAAATATTTTATAGAAAAATAACATTTTTCATAAAAGCTTTCTTAAAATAAATGGTTCATGTGTGCCTAAAAAAAAAAAGCATTTCAAATAATTGGTTTCCTCTTCTGAATGAAATCTAATCAATCTCAAGTAACTACCGCAGGACAATTCAATAATTTAATCTTTTGATTTTGTCAAAAAAATTTAAAATATATAAATATAATTTTTTATTACCAACAAAAAAGAAAAAAAAAGGAATATATTTTTGTTGCAAACATATGATTTTATTCCCTAAGAATCCGTTCGGGAATCATAATCAGAGACAAAGACTTCACTACACATCCAATTAGCTAAGCTCAGATCGACAAAGCAAAGTGGGATTTAATTACAGTATTTAATATAATAATATATTTATTTATTTGACCAAAAAAAAATACATATATATAAAACCGCCATTTCATTTCAGACACAAATACACGACATTTCCACTATGTTACGCGCCGTTACCATCGACGGCGCATGTTTGATGAGCAAGAAAGACCAAATGTGCAAAACGAAGAAGAGCACAGAGGTTATCGCACCCAAGAGTCCGAATTCCAATTCCAGGCCCCGCAAATCGTTTACCGATTCGATTCCCGACCAGTTTTCCAACAACTACGCCTCCGGGTCCGGGTCCGGGTCGAGCTACAACAAGCACTACTCTTCGAAATCTTCGGCTACGAGCCGAGCCTCTCTCTCTAGCTTCAAGGATTCTCTGCCGGAAAACCCTCACATCTACAATTTTTCGGAGATCTCCGCCGCCACCAACAACTTCCTCTCGAATAAATTCTCCGCCTCCTCCACCTCCGCCGCGTGGCGGTGCTGTCTCCGCGACAAGGAGGTCGCCGTCTTCCAACGCAAGCTCCGACGACCGCTCGAGGTGCCGGAGCTCCGAGACAGGCTGTTGTCGATCTGCCGTATCCACCATAGTAGCCTGATCAAGCTCCTCGGCGCTTCGCTCTCGGGGAATTACATTTACTTGGTGTACGAATTCGTCACCGGAGCGAATCTCAAAGACTGTCTCCGAAACCCTAAAAACCCTAGCTTCACCGTGTTGTCGACCTGGTTGAAGCGCATGCAAATCGCCACGGACCTCGCTCACGGGCTCGACTATGTCCACCATTGCACGGGGGTACAGAGCTCGGGCTTCGTCCACAACCACATCAAAAGCTCGAGCGTGATCGTCACCGAAGAGTCCCTCAACGCGAAGATCTGCCACTTCGGCACCGCCGAGCTCTGCGGCGAGATCACCGATAAGTCCAAAACGACGCCGCCGCCGCCGCAGCAGAAATCCAAAGAAGTGAAGCTCGAAGGCACGAGAGGGTACATGGCGCCGGAGTTTCAGCAGACGGGACTCGCGACGCAGGAGAGCGACGTGTACGCGTTCGGCGTGGTGGTGTTGGAGCTGTTATCGGGAGAGGAAGTGTTGAAGTTCGCGTTCGACGACAATGGCGGGTATAGGAGAGTGAGCGTGATCGACACGGCGAGGGAAGCGAGTGGGGAACATGGTGGAGTGAGGAAATGGGTCGACCGGAGATTGCGGGACTCGTACCCGGTGGAAGTGGCGGAGAAGATGGTGAGGTTGGCGTTGGAGTGCGTTGAGGAGGATCCGAATAAGAGACCCGAAATGGGTCGGGTCGCACTTTTGGTTTCCAAGTTGTATTTGGAGTCTCAGCATTGGGCTGACCAGATTGGCTTACCCACCGATTTTTCTGTTTCCTTGGCCCCTCGGTGACCTAGGAAGCACGGACACAGGTACAGTAGTGATGTAATTTTTGAAAAATTATATCATAACATGGCAGATGGGACACGAATTTGACACCCAAATAAAGTGTTCGTGCGTCCTAGGTGAAGCCTTATTCGACTGTAACTTTACTTACCATTGGGCTTTTATATTTTTATCATTTTGTTTTGAGGTAAAATTATTTTTTTACCTTGATGGTTAACAGGAGTTAGGGTTAGATTGATTCGTTTTGAGGGTAAAAGAAATTGATAGTTTTTGTTTATACTTGTATATGATGTGAATAACAGACAAGAAAAGAATTTTTTTTTTTTTTTTTTTGACTTTTTGTTGGCATTCGTTTATGTCGAGTGTGAATTTTTTAATGGACATTTTTGTGCGTGTTCAATTCTTGCTAGTTTGTTGTTATTGTTTTGTTCTCTCAGGCTTTGATTGATTCTTTTCAAACACAATGTTGAAGAAACTGATAGGAGTTCCTGGATATTGTATTTTAATATTTTAGTCTGGATATCATATACGTTGTTTGGTTGTGAATATCATATATTATCATATAATTCAATGGGAGATTTTTGAAATTAGACTCCAACACATATGTCGACTTTCTATTTTTGGCTAATTAAAAAATAAGGCTAAAGTTTAGTTTAATCCCTAGATATTTTTACTTCAATTGTCAAATTAGTAATTAAGATTTAATTTTTTTTGTCAAATTAGGAGTAGTTATTAATTATTTGTTTTGTGGTACCCAAATCCAATGGTGCTTTCTTTTGGAATGGAAAATTTGGGCTCCCAATTTATTTGTTGGTGGGTTTTCTTGCACTCCTAGTAGTTATTGCTTCAAAGGCTGCCTTAACAACCCAATCTTCTAACCTTCTTTGTCACAAGCCTAATCCTTATCCTCTTTGATTCCTCCTCTCTCCCCTCTCCTCTCGTTATCTTACACCTCTCTTTGTGTTTGCCAACCACCCTCTCACTCTTCCTCCCTTCCTTTTTATAGTCTCCTCTTAGTAGGGACCCAAATGATTACTTCTCCACATTTTCCTACGTGGCCCCTACTTCTGCTTAGAATCCCTCGTAAATTAGCCCATTTTGAAGATTCTCTTGAAATTTACAGCAGATGCCAAACAGTGTTTGGCAGCGGATTTCCCCAAGGCACTAATAGTGTTTGGCTACCAATTCTATATTTGACTGGTGAGTCTTCGATCGTCCCCAACCCATTTGTTGACATCAGGCTGAGCCCAATTCAACAACTAATAGCTATCCCCGAGTACTGATCCTATCTCCACACACTACGGGTACCAGATTGGACCTATCCCAACAATGCTGAGTCAAGCTTGGTTACCGACCCCAGATCCCTACATTTTCTTTTTCCAATTTACTCTCTCACTTGAGTTGAACTAATCATTCCATCCAACTTTGATATCAAATGACAAACTAACAAAGCACAAATAAAAAAGATGTGAAAAAGTTAAAAGTCTTGGATGAAATGCAAAATTTT
Source organism: Quercus gilva (assembly GCA_023621385.1). Taxonomy (NCBI): domain Eukaryota; kingdom Viridiplantae; phylum Streptophyta; class Magnoliopsida; order Fagales; family Fagaceae; genus Quercus; species Quercus gilva. Next base: position 58,142,591 of record CM042480.1, on the reverse strand, counting down.
ATTATTGGTTTCTTGTTTCTTTATTTTGTTATCATCTATACCAAGTTGGGGACCGAACTGAACAGTAACGATAATGCCTTGGGGGAAATCATTTACCGAGCACCGTTTGACAATGGATGCAAGTTTCAAGATAATCACATTTGTCGTGAGAAGTGGGTTCCATCTGGTTAGGAATATATCTCATAAGGACTCCACCAGCATAAAAAGCCCCTCCCATCATCATAACAACCCCACTAAGGGAAGTCTATAAATGGGGGTTGAAAGAGTGAGATAGGGGGTTGGAAAATCTGGGGGGGAGAGAGAGTGATACACAAGAAGAAAAAAAAGAGATATAGTTAAAGAGAAGGAAGCTCGATACATAGCCTGAGACTCCACGAGAAACACATAGAGGGGATAAGATTCAAGTTGGGTCTCAAACTCCTTCACTTGGGCTGTTAGGTTAGCCTCAAAGGGATTTACCCATAGTAGGAAACTCTTTACCCACTCCAAACAAATAAATTAGGAGCCTAACCTCAAAGGCCATTGAGAAATTGGGGCTGGGTCGTCACAGAAACCATTTCCAACACTTGAGGAGATTCATCCTAAGTTCTAGACCAATGTGCATGTTAATGTTGGAGTCAAGAGAAAGGATTGTCAACTTGAGTGTTCTCCACCAATGAAGATATTGCATATTTTATCTTGTTTATATTGCTTAATTGATATATTTTTGTGTTTCTAATGATGATATTCAATATTCCCAATCCTCCCTCCTCTTAAAGTAACTATCAAATTATTATTAAAAAAGAAAAGAAAAGAAGAAGAAGTGCTAAACTAAACTTGTATATTTAGCTTGACATATAATAAAAGAATGAGTAGGAAATAAATATGGTCATGTTTTCTTATTGGTGATGTAATATCAATTAAGAAAACATCATGTTGATGTTCTATGAAGTCTAGAAGGGAGGCTGCTTTAAAGAGTTAATAATTTTCAAAGTAATCCACTAATCCTTCCCTCCTCCCCTTTACATGATTACTTTAGAAAAAAGAGGTTATTTCTCAAGTCTAAGCATTTTTTTTTGATAATCTTCTCAACTCTAAGCATAGATTGTAACGTCAATTTCAATGTCATTGTCATTAGCTTAGAATCCTCATGAGCCAGTCTGGTAAAACTTTAGTGTGGTTTGGCCTGGTTGGTGGACAACGAATTAAGGATCAACTGAGACCAATTCTGAGTCTCTGACTCCACAGGAGCGAGATCCATCCTGAGCACTAGTACTTGGACTAAAGTCAAGAGAAGACTGTCGACTTAACAAGTCTACCGCCGAGGACGATACGTATGATATCAGAATATTTTAATTCTGACAAGTGCTAGACATGCATGTTCACTGAGCTTGACATTGAGACATATACTAGTCAAGGGTAAATTCTGTTTATGATACTCACGTTTACAGGCACTGCCCTATAGTAAAAGGAATTCAGCAAAAAAAAAAAAAAAAAAAAAAAAAAACCCCTATAGTAAAAGGATGAGTGGCAAAAATATACGGCCACTTTTTGATATTGGTGTGAACCTTCTTACTGGAATGTGGTATTAGTTTGCATTTTGAGTTTGACCAGTAGAATCCATACATTAACGGCTTCCTCGTCGTGTCCACTCAAACAAATAAACTTTGTTTTTTTTTTTTTTAAATATTAAGTATTTTAGACCATTTTAGATATATACCGCTGTCAATTTCTTTAAAACATTCTTTTTTCTCCAACAAATAAACTTAAATGTACTCAAATAATCAGTATTGTGAGTTAATATGACAAAAGCAAAAAAAACCACTAATCTTCTAAGGATTGTGCTTGGCCAACCAAATTTAGAGAATCTATTGTTTCTATTCTGATCGAAAGTTTGTATTCTACCTATAAAAATTAATGTCTATTGTAGGGATATTGGGCTTAGAAGCCCATCGTAGGTTTATATGATTGGGCTTATGGCTCGAGCCAAGGACATGGGACTGTCCGAAGATAAGGAATCTTTATTAGATAGGGTTGTATGGTGCATAAAGGTCAACATTAACCATGATGACCCAAAGTATTGTACCGAGAATAAGTACATCCTCGGCTGACTAATGCTGAGGTCTGTAAATGTTAGCCGATATGCAGGGTAAGGCTCCAAGAAATCTTGCAAATGTTGATTGTTCTTATCAAAATGTTGGGTGGGGAAGTGTCCTAAAATATCTGAGGGGAATGCTGCCACCACCATATTAATTGTTGGGCAGCTAATTTCCTAGTTGCATTAATGTGGAGAAGACACCTGAATAGTGTAACGTTGGCTGCTCCGATGCAAATAAGATTAGTAAGGGTGTCTGATAAAACATATACTCAAGTGGTAGTCCCAAGTGATTGAAAAGTGTAGGATCAGGATGCTTCAAACAAAACTATATAATGGGAGAGACCCTTTGTAAGAAAGGGATCGAAAAAAAGAGAGAGAGAAACAACTGTAGCATGAAGGAATCAAACTTGTAATCTAATTTGAGAGAAATATATATACGAATAGATCACTTCGGATTGCGCTGAGGAGGATTTTTTCTTCAACTTAACCCTATCACTTTGTATCATTCGGTCATCTAATCTATTCCAATGTTGGTTTAATCATTTGAAACCCAGTTTTTCTAACCCATTCTCTATAAATTCATTGCTTTGGGCTTTTTGGGCTTAAGTCTATCCACGTAGTGGGCTAGGAACTCAAATCTGGTCCTTACATCTATCTTAGCATAAGAATTTACTTTTTATATTTTCCATAAGTTAGACTTGTAAATTTGCACAAACACTGTAGCTAAATCCTATTTTACCTCATGGATACATAAGCTAATGTGAGCATTTTTTGTGGATTGTTGGGCAACTTTTAGGCCTTACATTATTTTAGCACATCTGATGGACATAAGTCTGAACTATATATATAGGTCAAAATACATTGTTGGTCTCTAAAATTTACTTGTTGAGCGTTATTGGTCCAAGAAATTTGAAATGCATGTTATTGGTCCCTAAAATTTACTTAATGAGTGTTATTGGTCCATAAAGTTTGACATGAACACTATGGGTCCCTAAAATTTACTTAATGAGCGTTATTGGTCCATGAAGTTTGAAATGAACACTATTAGTCTCTAAAATTTTAGAATTGAGCATTATTGATACCTGAGGTAACTTTTGTTAATTTTCTTACAATGAGGTGACATTTTTAAAATGAAGTAGCCCTTATATTATATCAAAACATTATATTAGTAAACTTTAGGGATCAATAACGCTCATTTCAAATTTCAGGAACCAATAATATGTGGTCTTTTAGGGTAGGTAAGGATGATGTTTAGTTTTTGCATAATATCAAACGATCTTTCGGTCTTTCTAAGTACCTCTGTTGGTCTCGATCAATTGGTGTCACATGAATATCACGAGTGCATATTTTTCTTCTAAGTTACTTTAACATGAAATTGATGAAAAAATGCTGCATATCATAAAGTTTTTAATTTGAGCGGTCAATCATGCATTTTAATAGCTATCTCTTTTATTTCTACCTCATTAATTTTTCAACCGCCTTAACTTAACCCTCATCAAACAGGGTTTTCTCACCCCAATAAAAAATAGAGCACCCTAACCTAATACAAAACCGCTTGTTTCGTTGCTATCCACTTTGGGAGAAATTATAAGATCCACATGATAGATAAGTGATGTGGTCCACCATTCGACTAAAAAACTGCCATTTGTTTAAAATTGTTAGTTAGGAAATTTTTTTAAAACAGAAATTAATTATTGACTTAGCAATTTTAAACAAGTAAAAATTTTTTAGTAGAATGCTGGACAAGTGACGTTGTTCACTAAAAGACCTTATAATTACTCGTACGTTGGGCAGGCTTGCCTAACATGCACATGAACTTAATATTATACAAAGGAAACTAATAAAAAAGCTTGAACTTGGGGGGAGAAATATATAAATTGCAGATCTTGCGGGGCATACTGTAATTTCCTCCATTGAATAACACAAAAAATTTGGGACCGTACGTGTGCTTCTCTAACCTACGAAACCCACAAACAATGGCGGCCAGGATGTTCCAGAAGCGACTACTCTCTCTCTTTGTCCGTAATCAAACTCAGCTTCAGACCCCTTTCCCTAAATCTAAAGGTGATTTCTACGAATTAAGATAATACTAATGTTCTTCTGATTACTATGTTTTTTTGTTTTTGGAAGTTTAAAACTACCGTATGCTATGTTTGCTTTCTAAGAAAACTGAGGTAAATTGTAACAAATTCTAACAATGTGAGGATGGAGCTGGTTTTGGGTTGTGGGTTGTGTTTGGTTCCGTTAAAAATTGGTTTTTTGTAGATGAATATTTTACTTATTATTAGTTTGTTAAAGTTGAATGAAATTAAAGACTGAATGCAAAAATTTGGTCTTTTTTAACTTATTATTAGTTTTTGTTTTTGGAAGTTTAAAACTGTCGTATGGTATGTTTGGTTTCTAAGAAAACCGAGGTAAATTGAAACAAATGCTAACAATTTTTCAGTATTGCCACTTTCTTGTTTTTTGAGTTGAATTTGTTTGTGATGATTTAGCTGGTTTTGGGTTGTGGGTTGTGTTTGGTTCTGATAAAAATTGGTTTTTCAAGATGAATATTTGGCTTGTTATTAGTTTGTTAAGTTGAATGAAATTAAAGACTGAATACAAAAATTTGGTCTTTTTGACTTATTATTAGTTTCTTGGCTGAACAGGTGAAGGGTTTTTCTGTGGGTTTTATTTATTTAACATGCGTTTGGATATCACTTATTTTGCTGAAAACTGAAAACTTATAGCTGAAAACACTGCAGTAAAATATTTTTTATTGCTGCAAATTACTGTTCATGCGTTTTTATCGCTTGGCTGGTCTATGAACAGTGCCATGGACCAGCCCAAAAAAAACGCAATCAAGGAACAGCTGCAGCCGCTACCCAAACAGAGGTTTATTGTTAGCGTTTTCCTTGAAGAAACAAACTTGCTATTGAGCGTGTAAAAGAGTTGAGAATAGAGTTGAAAGCTACAAAGGGATAACAGCTGATTAAGGTTTATTCTTTTTTCAACTATGAGAATCAGACATAGTACATTTGATTTGAAGTTTGGAGAGCAAACGTTGGAGTATTAGCTTATTATTCTTTTGCATAATTAATCCATGTGAGTTTGCTGAAAACCAAGAACCAATATGTTAAGATTTCACGCTTGTAGATTGGCTGTTCTATATATTTCTAAATTTAGATACACTATAGGGTTATGAATTTATAATTTTCTGAGGTAATATTGATCATGGTCTTTGGGGGGTTGATTTAACCCTTTTGGCAATGGGTTGATGGCTTACCAGCTTCAGTGGAAAAAGTAATGCCATCAATTAAAACTGCAGTTAATTAAAAATTAAGAAATTGAGAAATTCTATTAAAAATCTAGCAGCAATGACAGATCATATTGTGAAGACATATCCTAGACATCCTTGTATTGATCTTGAGGGCATGGTAGAATGCGTTTTGATAATCTTTGTTACCTCAGTTAAATCTAAAATATATTTGATTCCTTGGTTTCTAGGCCTTAAACTGAGATGCTTCCTTGAACTTTTGGTGAAGTGGGTGAATTATGGATGTGTTTCTCAGGTTTCATGTTACCTACCATACTGAAACATCTAACTTATTTCATAATGATTCCTCGGTTTCTAGGCCTTAAGATGTTTTCATAATGAAACATCTTATGTAACATATATTCCTGCTTGATTATTGTTTATATTATTTGCTCAATATCTTAGTCATCTGTGTCTGTGTGGCTTTCCCCTTATTGGTGGCAGAATCTTTTTGGCAATCTCTTCAATCTCTTCCATCTGCAAATGCATCCTTTAGCAGATCCGAATTTTGTCAAAGAGGGATTCAGACACAAACACAACCAACCAGCCATGCCAATGAAGATTTGGAAAATCATGAAACGGTCACTTTGAAGCCTGATTGTGACTCAGTAAATGCTCCCTCCAATATAAACAGTTATGATAGTTCAACCGTGAAGTATTCTGCAAATTCTAACTTGAAGCCATCCGCAAGGCATGATCTTGCCATGATCTTTACTTGCAAGGTCTGTGAAACAAGATCTGTGAAGACAGTTTGTCGCGAATCATATGATAAAGGGGTGGTGGTGGCACGGTGTGGTGGGTGTAATAATCTACACCTGATTGCAGATCACCTTGGAATGTTTGGACAACCAGGGAGCATTGAAGATTATCTGGCTGCTCGTGGCGAGGAAGTGAAGAAAGGTTCTGTTGATACCCTGAATCTGACGCTTGAAGATTTAGCTGGAAGCAAACCTTGAAAGAATTACATAGCAGTTTTCAGATGATGTTTCTGAGTTATGTAAGAATTACATAGCAGTTTCAGATGAGGTTTCTGAGTAATGTATAATTATCTGTGAACCTAATTTTTATTTGTTTAGTTAAAAGGTTTTTTTTTTAATTTATTTATTTTATTTTATTTTATTTTTTTATTTGGGGATATATTTTTAAAATTAAGTTGCCTATACATGTTGTTATTCATATAAGCAATCACAAATGGTTTATGCATAGCATTATCCACTTCATAATCTAATGAAAATGCCGGGCTGGTAATTCATTGAATGAAGATGGAAAATGTCAACATGAGGATTACAAAATGACAAACACCAATTGCTTAGTAATCAATAAAGTTTCCAACAGTTTTTTATCTTCTCCAAGGATAACTTATTGCTATTATAATTATTATGGTAATGTATCTGTTTATGTTAGCATGAAGGCCCTCTTAGGCATAAGAGGGTGGTCACGCTTCAATGTGCATACAGATGGGAGTTATTCTGCAACTTGGCAGGGTCAATTCAGAATTTGAAGTTTTGAACCATCATGGGCTAAAAACACAAGCCAGATGATGTCTGAATGTTTTTCCATCTCCCACCTCTATAAGAATATTTGATTCCACGTCTTATAATCAGTTATTGTGATTTCATCGATGAGCCGAGTGACAGATGCACTTTCATAGCCAATGCATTTTCTATAGTTCCAATCTTAATACTATAACGGAAAGACGAGGATTTTTTTTCCTGGTGTGTTTGAAATGATTTGAACAAAGCAGATGAAAATGATTTCCTTGTTTTTGTAGAGAACACGAGGGCAGGCCAGTGTGTCATGTTGGAGATGAAGCATTAGAGAAAGTAGAGATAACCATATTAAATACTTGCATTGATTTACGAATGCTCAAACTCGAAGTTTTAATTGAATTCAAGTCAGCAATCAGCATTACGAAATTAATTTAGTTCAATCAATTTTTCAATTGAGCCAAGATCTATGACAAATATGAATAGCATTCAGCAACTAATAATCTTTTAGCTCAATTGTCACATTCATTCCCATTAGGAGGACAAGTGTTGAATGGTATTGCATGTAGAAGAAGGTTACATTGTTACAAAACTTGTAAAGTCATAAAATAAATGACTACCATACTCATTAGAAGTACATTTTTTTACCCCCAAAAAGTTTAGATATTCTGAAAATTTCACATATTCCCTTTATCTTTATACTATGATAGATCTAGGTAAAGTGAATGACAACTTAACTTAAAAAGAGTAAAAAAAAATTTTAGTATAATTTTTTCGTGTTTGTTGTAAACAAGGCTCTTTTTAGCCAAGTAAGCTAATACTAAGATTTAAGAATGAAATAGCACTAACTAGAAAAGGCAAAATTTTGAGTTAAATTTGGCTAAAAATTTGTGTCCTGCAATGTAGACGACAGGCGTTGTGTAATTATTAACAACTAGTTTCACACGACAAAATAGTGCCTGTCGTATAGCAGTAGGCAATCGAGGATTTTTTTTGGGCTCAGAAAATGGAAATGAGAGAAGGTTTTTAATTTCCAGAGTCCAAAGCCAAAGGGCAGTTTCTAGTTTCAACCAGAAAAAAACTATGGCTACTCGTCTTGTTCCGTCTACTTTTTCAGCTACTCTAAACAGCTTAGCTTCCAGAAGTTCCATGGCTATGGTGGGTTTGGTTTCTTGCTCTCCCAAGGCCCTCACACCATTCTCTCTCACCAAAAGTTTCAACTTTATCTCACTTTCCACCACAAGGAAACCTCTCACAAAATCACTCCAAGGTAAAATCTTTTTCAATACCAATTCTTTTATGTTGTGATTTATTTCGTGGGGGTCTTTTTTTTTGGCTGGTAAAATTGTATCTGTATTCATATGTATGTATGTCAATATGAAGACTGAAACTTTCACTGGGATTTTAATTGGTTTGAGTGTTTCTGTGGTTTACATAATGAAATTTATACTTTTGTAGGGACAACCAATTGTCTGTTTTCAATGAAAAATTTTTTTTGGCTGTAATTGGTGGATTGCCTGGTTGAACTTGAATAGAAGTAAGCACATAGGAGGCTGGGAAAAAAATGTGGAAACTAATTCTTTGTGGGAGAAGAAATAATAAAATATAGAACAAAAGATAATTATGGAGGGTAAGGGGTAAAAAAGTTTTAATATTTTCATTTGGTTGTTTCATAAGGAAGGCAGAACACAGATTTTAGTAAGGTCCATTTGTGTTTCAATAACATTTTTTTGGTGACAGAATAGAAAGATTGGTTTTTTTTTTTTTTTTTTTCCAAGGCTATCATAAATTGCCAATTGAATCAAATTCCATGTAAAAAAAAGTGTGAATGAAGAAAAGAATAAATCTCCCAAGCATCGAGGGTCCTGATGGAATGAAGTGGAGATTGAGTAGCGATGGTCAATTTGATCTTGGGTCATACTCCGATGCTATAAGAGGCACAAGGGCGGTGACACATTTCCTTGGAAATGTATTTGGTGGGCACAGGCTTCAAAGAGGGTAGCTTCTTTTGTGTGGACAGCAGCGTGGGGAAAGGTTCTAATTGTTGATAGCCTTGTTAAGAGAGGCATTAGTCTAGTAATTTGATGTTGCATGTGTAGAAGCAGTGGTGAGACTGTAGATCATCTGTAAAGCCCAGGAATGTTGTAGAGCTACTTTCTGGATGGATGGATTGGGTTGGAAAATATTCTTCAGTTATGTGGAACTTAGCTCCTTTATGCCTGTTGTGAATTTTCTGGATGGAAAGGAACAAGTATACTTTTGAGGGTGTGGAGGCCTCGGTTATTTTGCTATAATTTTCTTTCCTAAGAACTTTGTTTGAATGGTCTTGTGCTTTTGGGTCATAATGAGATACGTTCCATTGTAGAATTCATTGATTCTCTATTCATTTAGACTGTAACTTTCACCCTGTTATCAAGAAAATATAGGAGAAGGGGAAAAACCGAATTTTGAATCTAAATTTTATTTTGTGAAACCCCCCCAAAAAAAAAAAAAACGTTTAAATGAGCCCGTGTTTCATTTTTTAAGATATAATAAGAGAAACATAGACTTGATTTGCTTTCTCTTCTTTTTCACTTAAACCAGAATGAAAGTTGTAGGATGATGTACCTTTATGTTAGTCACTAGCACATGAAGTTGCACCCAATTACCCATTGGCCTTTATGTATGACCCAGTTTTTATTTGTTACATCATGATTTAGGATCATGGTTCTGTACAAGCAGAAATAAGTCATAATTTTGGTTTTTGTATAAGGACGAAAAGAAGCAAATGAAAATTTCCGCTTTCCTTGTGGGGAGTTCTAATGTTATTTTTTATTTAGAAGGCAATAACTGTGATGATTCAAAGTTTTGCTTCATTTTATGCACCCCTGCAGTTCCAAAGAATAATGTTCCAAAGAGAGAAGAATTTGATCCCATTGAAAAACTTCTTAGGATGTTAAAAATGAATATTTATTGTGTACTACTTTTTGGCAGTGAGATCAGTGTCTACTCCTGCTGAAGGTGTTACCGTGTTTGATGATATGGTTTCTGGGACCAAGCGGAAGTATTACATGCTAGGTGGAAAGGGAGGGGTAGGGAAGACGAGTTGTGCTGCTTCACTTGCAGTAAAATTTGCTAACAGTGGGCACCCCACTCTAGTGGTTTCCACTGATCCTGCACACTCCTTGAGTGATTCTTTTGCTCAGGTTTTAAAATTTTTTTTCTTCTTGTTCTGCATTAAAATATCTGCTGGCCAAGTAGCACTTCACTAATTGGATTGAGTATGTACTTGTATTATTTATCCTAGGATTTGACTGGAGGGACACTGGTACCAGTTGAAGGACCTGATTCTCCATTGTTTGCTCTTGAGGTATAGAAAGCTGTCTGTATGATTATCCTCTCTCTTGTCCTTATTCTTTTTCTTCTCCCCCCCCCCCCCCCCCTTCTCTTTTTTTTCTTATTTCTTTAAGTTAAATTCATTAGTTTTATGCCAGATAAACCCTGAGAAGGCTAGGGAAGAATTCCGCAGTGCAACTCAGAAAAATGGTGGAACTGGGGTTCAGGATTTCATGAATGGTATGGGCCTCGGAATGCTTGCCGATCAGGTAAAGCTCTATATGGAATTCTTGATATGGCAACATAACCTTATATTATAAGTATCTTTACTCAATATGAACACTATAACAATACACCAGGGCTATTCTCAATGGTTGACCCTATATTACAGTTTAGAATAACTTCAGAACTTCATTTATCCAGAATTGAGTTGAGTGGAGTGGTTTTTCCAGGGTTTTATTTCTCTCCTTGGGTGACTGTGTAAGTGTACAAATGCATGCACCTGCACATGCACGAGTAGAGCTGCTCACTTATGGTGCAAAATGAGGTCAAGTCCTGAGAAGTCGGGATTTTTTCCCCATCATAAATTTCCTCCCAACAGTTTATGATATACCTTTCCTTAATTTTTTTTTTAAAAGAAACAAAAATGAAAGAGAGAGAAAGAATGACCTGACTTTTGAATGATCACAGTCCATATTCTCTTTGATTGACGTATTTTTGATTGATGAAGTTAGGAGAGCTAAAACTAGGAGAGCTGCTTGAGACACCTCCCCCTGGTTTGGATGAAGCTATGGCAATATCCAAGGTACGTATTATCTGCAGTTCTTATTGAGCTCAGTGTTTTGCACAATAAATCTTTTTAGTTCCTTGCTTCCTTACTAACTAGAAATCCTCTTGCCAGGTTATTCAATTTCTGGAATCACAAGAATATAACATGTTTACTCGTATAGTTTTTGATACTGCACCCACGGTAAGCACATAATAAAATGTTCTATGTCATGCATGTTGTCTTATATCTATTGAAGTTAATGAATTATTTTTGACAGGGTCATACTTTGCGTCTTTTGTCCTTGCCAGACTTCCTGGATGCATCCATAGGCAAGATATTGAAGGTAGCCATGTGGATGGGGAGTAAGAATAACCTACAGCAATCCCTCCCCCCCCCAAAAAAAAAAAAAAGAAAAAAAGAAAAAGAATTTAATGATTATAAAAGTCAAATAATCACTCATGGTGAGAATGTGAGTTGTCTGCAGTGTCTTAATTCTTTTAGCAGGATACATATTTCTGATAATTTATAATAGGTTGACTATAATGCGTGACCAAAGTTGACTTCTGGCTCTCTTTGTCATGGAAAAGCAACTAAATAAAATTTTTTCCAGCTCTAATAGCTTTTAATTGGCATTTTTAAAGAATGTGATGACTATATAGTCAAAGTGCTGATTCTAAGCTAAGTTTGTAGATTGTATTCTTTTGCTTTTGTTAAAGAAAGAGAATAATTGATAAAGATCTTGTACATAAAAGGAGGAGCTGGAAATTCTTAGATACTAACCCTTAGACAATTCATTACTTGTATATGGGAGATGTGGCTACAACCGGATGAGGAATATTCCGATGGTGACAGCTGATAGGGATACCTCTTCACTTGAAATTCCAAACTTGTCTAGAAGAGTACCACTCATAAACCACAAGAGTACAACACAATATATCTCCCTAAGGCAACAGCTTTGAATAGCTTTGATAATCACAGAGAGAGAGAGAGAGGTCTGATCATAACTGTGATACAGAGGAATCTGTAAAATTCTGGAAATAACATTGAAAATGGGTGGATTTGAAATTCTCCATTGGTGTAAAGTTAACTATGAGAATCATGATGTCCATAATATTCTTTGGACAAAGTCATGTTATTAGATTAAGCAAGTGGAACATGGAAGACAATGGTTGATTTTCCATGTGATGACGAATCCATCTGTGTGTGTGTGAGAAAGAGAGAAGAATCCAACACTCTATCCCCCTTCTTTTGATGCCTTTAGTCCATATAACTATGTTCATACATCATTGACATTCTCTCTCTCTCTCTCTCTCTCCCCCCCCCCCCCCCCCCCCCCCTCCCCCTTTGAGTTATTTTTTCCCATATTACTTATTGCCAAGACTTTCATCATTCTGTTTTCAACACTGTCGGTAAGTATCATACCTTAGATTTAAAAGAGTCCCATGGGCATTGCCTTTTTTTTTGGACATGTTGCTTCATCACAAACTTCCAGTTAGACTCATTTGACAAAAAAATTGTGATGCTATTTATGTTAACTTTCCATTTTGTGGGTAGGTAAGGAACATTTTCAATTATATTCTACTTGTAATCACTTGATTGTACCTTATTGGATTGGATTGGTAAATGTAAGCATTTCTTACAAATTCAGAAGAATTTTTAAAACTAGTTCTCCATACTACTTCCAACGCAATGTTTCTAGTGTTGTTTTCCATTTTCATTGACATTTTTTTTCCATTCAAATTGGCTCTTGCAGTTCAGACAGAAAATAGCTTCGGCCACCTCAGCCATCAAATCTGTTTTTGGGCAAGAAGAAACCCGGCCGGATGCGGTCAGCCTTATGTTACTAGGAATTGGTGTTGCATTTTCTTTTTTGATTTTGATTTTGATTTACAAAATATCCTAATGTTGCTTTATAATACAGGCTGACAAGTTAGAGAAACTGCGGGAGAGGATGGTAAAAGTGCGTGAGCTTTTTCGTGACACAGATTCAACTGAGTTCGTCATAGTAACAATCCCCACGGTGAGAATCTTTAGAAGTAGTTCTATACCAGTTGTTTTTCTTGTCATCTAAATGGTTTATTACTTTATTTGCTTTGTGGTACTTCCATTTGCTTTAAGTTTACCTCAAATGAATCGAGTGTTGGTTGTCATGAGTGTAGGATGGCTGATTAGCTTGTTATTGAGTGAATCGTTTGGGCTATATGCTTCTACCTTAATTACTCACATTTTTCTATTTTTGCAAGGTAATGGCGGTTAGTGAGTCTTCAAGGTTGCGTGCCTCCTTGAAGAAGGAAAATGTTCCTGTAAAGAGGCTTATTGTTAATCAGATCCTCCCCCTTTCTGCCTCAGACTGCAAGTTTTGTGCAATGAAAAGAAAGGTATTGATCAGTATACACCCTTATTGGCAGATTATATGCTTTATTATGTATTGATTGTGATGACCTGCTTAATGCAAGAACAATCAAACTGTGAGCATTTGCCTTTTACACTAGAAGAAAACATCGTGTAGTTTGAATTGCTTTTCTTTCTTTATTTTGCTGTATTTTTGGGGATAGTTGAAATGGAAAGTATTCTTTTTTTACATATTTCAGGATCAGTCGCGTGCTCTTGATATGATTCGGAATGACACAGAACTCTCCAGCTTGGAATTGATCCAGGCACCACTAGTAGATGTAGAGATTAGAGGTGTTCCAGCTCTTAAATTTTTGGGAGATATTATTTGGAAATGACCATCTGCAATATGATAAGGTAAACTTTTCTGAAATCTTTTTCATAGTCTTTGCCTCTAAAAAACCCACTTATTCTTCAGAAATTGGAGAACTATATTTCAGTGAACTGATGTTTTGGGTTATATCAGCAGCAATGACAGTCACTCTAGATTGTATGGCTTGGCATGTTGATGTAGTCAAGGGTTGTGGCGCATCCAAGTTATAGGAAGCTGTCAGTTAACAAAGATCCTGAAGTCTGAACTTTGGGATGTCAAAAAAAAGGGTGCCACCAATATGAATTTGGGATGGATTGCATGATCCCACTGTACTTCTTTCCCCCAAAATGTTTGGACAGAGTATAGAAACTTTTTTCCATTAAAAAAAAATTCCAACCATGTATTTATTCGGCATGAATTTTACTAGCAATTGAGAGTCATAAGTCTTGCATATATTCTCAACGGAAAATGACGACCCTGATATGTTATGGTTTCTTTCAGCCAGCCTGGTTTATAAAGAAAAAGGGAAAGAAAAGTGGACACAAATTTCCCAATAATTGTACCTCAGGAATTCGATAATGTCACAAGTGTTTTATTATTTATTCACATAAAAGTGGCTTTAGATATGTTCAATTCATCACAGGAAAGAAGATATATAATGGTTGATGCTCAATCATCTTATATCCCTTTGTTTGGATTCCAGTATATTGTTATTGAAGCAACCAATTGCAATTTTTATCCAGCAAGTTCTTAACTTTCCTGTTCTTCTAATTTACAAAATTTGATGGAATAAAAGTTGCTGAACTAATTTGTAATCAGCTTGAGATAAAAGTTTAGACAATTAGAAACGATCCCATGATTCCTCTCCTTGTACAGGTCTTTCCTTTTGTTTGTTTGTGTATGCATGTGTTTTGTTTGCCTTTCTTTTCGTTACTATGGTAAAAGTTCATAGGAATATATATTCATAACTTTCATTACAAATTTTCTGCCCACGCAATACTCAAGAGATATCTCTAATTTGGAATGTATTTAAAATAAAATGATAATGGAATTGGAAAGTAGAAGTTTACCATCAGATTAGCTGATAAAACTTTAAACCAATGTTCTTAGAGCATTTGTTAACTTTTCTCTTATAAATTCTACAACATAAAACTTACAAACTCATTATAACCGGTTACAAAGAAGTAATTTAGATATTTATTTATTATGTTGTGAAAGTAAAACAATGACTCATTGTCATGTTAATTTTTAAGTCTTAAAATTGGCAAATAACTTGGCATTTTTATACTATAAAAGAATGTCAGTTACTCTGGTCTCACTTCCTTTGGAAGGTCACCATACAAAGAAATGCAATCACACGACTAATGATTCCTATAAGGATAAGGACAAATATACATAGGTTCCAATCACTAAGGTCATAGCCATTCTTAAGAAGGAAGCCACACCGAGTAATCAGCCACACTCCATTATACCTGCAGTGCAAATTCAATAAGTAGCACCAAGGAAACTGTTAATTCTTTAGGAGAAAAAAGAAGGTACAAATCCTAAATTATCCTAATAATGGTTGTTCCAACTTCCACGTATCTTGATGAAGGAGGCCTTATTCACAAACATGAATATTTGAATCGTATTACGATTTAAAAGTAACAGTATAATGGTAATGACATCTTTACTTAATAATAAAAATATTAAAAAGAAAAAAGAAATTTTCAATTGTATTTCAGGCTTGATCTAGAAATTCATGACCCACTTGAAATAAGTTTGCATAAGAGTCAAGCTATTTAATATAGGTTTGCTGGAAACTTTGACTGTAATTATTTGCAAACCCATTTATAATTTATAATTTATTTTCTAAATTTTATTGTAATTAATTTGTTCTCCCTAAAAATTAAACAATTTTTAAAAGTAATTATCATTTCTCTATTTTTATAAATATATAATTTTATTATTTTTTGTGTTTTTAATTGATATTATTCTTTTTTTGAAGTGGTTCATATTCTTCTAATTATTGTTATTATGCATTATATTTTACTAATTTCTTTTTGCACAACTAAAATTTTTAAGTTTTAAATTTCACATTCTCTTAAAGAGATTATTATGATAATCAAAATTTATAAAATAATTAGAATTGATATTATTCAAATAATTGATAGACGCATTCAAACTGTGAGAGAGAGCATAATGGTCCGAACTGGACTAAAATGGACTGAATCGGACTGAATGGATCGAAGTGGACAAAGTGAACCGAAATGTTATGTTGATGTGACTCAACAAGAGTGTAATAATAATAAATATTATGCTTTAGCTTTTAGATAATATATAGACTGATATAGGATGTATGTTTGGTTAGACTCTTCCATAAGCATGTTCCATGTAGAATGGGTGCAACACATATACAGTGTCAGTGTACACATTTGTAAGTTTATTTACAGGAAGTGTGATTCTGCCTTATCTTTCAGCATTTGCAATGATGAATGCTTCCAAAGCCCGGTTAGGGTAGCAAAAACTTCGCTAAAATCTTCATGAATTCAGTATCTTTTGGCTGTGTCCCCACGAGAGTCAAAACAACTGGAAGAAGAACCGAACACTGCAAGAGACAGTGCCTTGTAGGTGAAATTAAAATTATATAACAATTGGAAAGCTGATATTTTCTTCTATGTGTGTTTATCTTACTCACCAGCTGGGCTATGCCTGATTCGAAAATGATGGCAAATGCATAGGCAGTACCAGTTACACAGTACACAAGGCAGAACAAGACCAAGTAATTATCTGCAAAGCTAGATCTTGGATTCATGAAGAAGTAGAACATAGAGAGATATACTGCAGGTTTGATTACTGTATTAAAATGGTCAACTGTATCCTTGGAGAGAAAATAAGCTAGGCTGCTCATGCCAGAACCACTTTCTCTCCAGTAGTGTAATTTATCCAGAGAGAATGTTCTCAAAGCCGCAACCTTGCATAGAAGAGCTGAAATCAGCAATAGAGATCACAGTAAGTAACCTTTGTGCATATGGATTCCAGGTAGTACTATATAATTTATTTGACTAGGCAATCAGACTCATTCATTATAGCCAAATCTGACATTTTTAATTTGTTACTGTATTGCTTTTCAGATTTTAGGACGAATAAAGAAGGCAGTTTGTTGTTTATATGAGAAACAATAATACAGATTTCTCAAATCAAGTATGTACCACTACTAATATATATATATTTTTTGTGCATAAATCAACAAAGCAAATTCAAAGAAAGTCATACCAAGTGGTTAGTTGTGAATTATGGGACTTACAAACTGCAATTATGGTATAAATATAAGCATCTTCACCAAAGTTTTGATCATTCACTTTGATGAGTGATCCTAAGCAAGCTCCAGCAAGTAAGAAGATCAGATAATCCATTGCTGGCATTCTAGCTTCCCGTAGTTGCTGCTTAGCAACCCTGAAATGTCATGGGCATAGAGAAGATCAAGCTTCAGCTTCTAATGAAAAGATAGCAGTATGGAACTGATGATCAGTGTAGGGGTAACTCAAAATTTTCATATCATTTAAATAAAATGTACTATTATGGGTTTGGAGAACTAACATGGCATTATGTTTTAAAGGAATACGACTCACTGGAATGACCAACAATCATTTACCCTCCATTGGGTTCTCAGATAATACATGGCAAAGGAGGGCAATGTTTGAAGAAGTTAAAAATGCTTCAGAAAGAACATCTCTATCACATTTTTCCTTTTCTTTCCTAGTAATTTCGAAGAAACATGTTTTAGATTTTGGGAATTTTACTATGCTAACCAGATACCAGGTACCAGGTTGTAGATTTCACTAAATCAATTATCTGAAAAATGTGTGATTTCAAGGTTACCTAGAAACATAATCAATTATTTGCCTCACAACAAAGTATTTGTATTGCTGGCATAGACCTGGAGTTCTCCGGTTTGTTAAGTCCTTGGACTTCAAAAAATTGAGTTGTATCTTATCCCGTTGCAGTTCCACATTGCTTTTCATACTTTGCCATAACTCTCCAGCAAAAGAATGTACCTTCATTCCAGAACCAACAGGATTGGTTTCACTAACTGGAATGACATCTATTGAAGACCTAGCGAGTCCAGCACCAAACTGCTGCATATCAGGGGGTGCTGAGTACCCATTGTGAAGCATCCATCTGACTGCAAGATCTTCATGACTCACTCCTGAGCTGCCACCTGGTATCGCTATACCCTTCACAATGTCAATTAAGTGGTCTGGAGGATTTACGCGCTCTGGGATATTGATCCCAAGGTCAGCAAAGTATTTTTCAACTTTCTTCACTGGTCCATGATAGACAGTAAGACCACCTTTTGCCAGAAGTATCAAATCATCAAACATGTTGAACAAGGCATAGCTGAAGCACAAATTTCACCATTAATAAATAACAGAAGAAAATTAAACCCACAATCATTTAAACTCAAAATATGCATAGAATCAGAGATGAGATTTATAATAATTTTCAGGACCAAGGTAATAAATCAAGACTGTTCAGCCTATGCAGGATCCTGGTAAACATGTCAAGAAATTCTATATCTCTACCTTACAGTACATATTGCTTTAGGGTTGATGAATTAAAACTGATGCTAGAAGCTAATGCTAGAAATCTCTAAACTGGCTTTCTGTTTTAGTTGTTTGTATGCACATCTCATTGGCAGGAATTTAAAGCCAAGCTGTTAGGATTTTAGTGTTGGTTAATTTCATGACAAAAATATGTTGTAATTTTAAGTTATGTACCATGAAAGGGTGTAATTTGGGTTGAAGATTTAAGCTGTTGTTCACTGTGCAATACTGAAAACCTCGCTCGAGAAAAATCCAGAGCTCGGTTGAGCAAAAAATGAATTCCAGATAGAAATTTTCAGTAGTCACATGATTGACATTTGGTTGAGTAAGACCTTATTATGGAAGTTATGGATTTTTACTTCCAGGGCTGATTTTGTAGCCACATCAACCTCAAACCCTGCATGAATAAAAGCCAAAATTGAACCCTGATCTCAAGAGAAGAAGATGGCTGCAAAAATTGAGAGAAAATCTAGAGAGGGAATTCCATAGTCTTCCAACCTCTCCAACTGAACATCCTTGAGAGGTATTATTGTTCCAACAACTTGATCACCTACTGTGTGTTGGATCTTGATCACGGAAACACAGAGTGAATGCAAATCTTCAGGAAGCTCTTGAAGTGGCCGAGAAATTGGTCCACAAGTGGCGATTGTTTGTGAAGTGGATCACATTAAGACACAAGGCATGAGTCTGCAGTTGCTAGCAGGAAGAAGGAACTTGGGTACAGTGTTTATCTACATGTTATGGGATGTCGTGTGAGTAGTTACTGCAAAAACCTTTTATAGTGGATTTTCTTTTTGGGGCTTGGCCCTCGAAGTGTTTTTACCTTGGCAGGTTTTTCTATAACGGTTTTCACTTTGTGAACACATACTGTTCTCCGTGTGGTGGTGTTTGCTCTTTATGCTTTTGCATATGGTCATCTGTGATCAGATTGTTTTTTGAATATTGTAATTATTAACTACCAAAATAAATAAGTTAATCAATTGAATTAAAATTAGTAGCTGAGCCCTCTGGGGTCTAAACCAATATTTTTAACAATCTAAAAACTCTACATTTAACATGTGAAAAAGTGGCATTACTTCCCATTCTTCAGAAAAAGTATCCTTTGTAGTCAATAGTAAGAGTCAAATCAAAGAAGTAAATGACCAACGATGCTTTTATCTATACTACTATTTAAAGGGCTGCACCTGTTTGGACCGGATTTTTTTAGTTCCAAAATACCCATATTTTCCTAGGTTTAAGTAGAGACAAAACTAAAGGATAATTTGGTAAAACTACGTCTTTCAACTCCCACTAAAACATTGCCAACAAAATAGGACCACTTTTTTTTTTTTTTTTTTGAGAAATCATAGGACCACTCTCTTGGTTAAACATTTTCAATTTTTTTAATAGAATTTGTTTTCCTTGCTCCATGATCTCACGTTTAAATTTCTTATCTGAAGTGGTTGTTTCATTTTAAAATTTCTCTCTCCTATTTTCTAGCATCAAATGAATCGAAAACTACTTCTTCACTTATCTTCTTCCCCTACAAAAATAGATTTTTTCAGTTGTTTTACAAAAAAAAGGCTAACATTACATTTTTGGTTACACAGACAGTTTCCAAATACATAGAGCCAATGGTGAATCCTTTTCTACTACGTCTCCCATTGTTTAGGTTTTTTCGTTTTTTATTTTTATTTTTCACTTATAACTTTGAAAACACATACTTTCTAAAACAGGAATTGACAAAGTCGATCAAGATTTCTTACCAATGTACCAAGCACTACCTTCTTTGTTGGCTCCATTGACGACTCAGTAGCCGACAACTCTAGAGGAAAGAAGTCCAAGCAAGGCACTGCCATGGTCTTGCAAATTCACAACACCTTTGTTTCCCCCTCCAAATAGTATGTAAAATTTGAAAATTTTAAAAATTTAAAAGCTTTATTATATTTTTGTTGAAGAAAAAGAAAAAAGAAAATACAAAACCCTTTCTTTCATATTTCACAGTTAATTGTTTATGTTCACGTTCATTCTCCTCCCTCGCCCTCAAAAATAGGGCCTCCAACTATCCAATCCCCATCCCTATCCTCAAGTCCTTTTTTTTTTTTTTTTTTTTTTTTTTTTTTTAATTTTATATATACCAAGAACAACCACCATTTTTGCATTTTGGTAACAGGTGACAGCTACTCAAAACAAGATTCAAAAGGTATTTACTCAACACTCAAAGAGATTGCCCGCTGCGTCCACCACCATCACAGCAACATGGACACTTAAAATAAATCTTGAAACGCCGGTCAGTGAGTCCTACCAAGAGGTTTGAAGGTGCAGGTCTCGCCACTGAATCGTGTTCCATTACTCAGCAAAAAACAAAAATTTGTGTACCATTATATATTTGGAAGCTTTTCTCCTTAAATGTTTGGTTGAGGTTGTTCATACTTTTTTAAAACTTTTATTACTTTTGATGTTTTTTTTTATTTATTTTTTTATTTTATATATATATATATATATATATTATAAATTATTACTTTTGTAAATAGTTATTTCCTTTGATTTAAGTTGTTCTTTATGCATTATGCGTGTACTTTGAAGTTTGAACTTATGTTTGGTTAAAGTTGTTTTTTTGGCCGTTCATGATGTTGTGTGATGATTGATGAAATCTTGGGATTTGGCATTATAAAATACATCCGTAACAAATTCAACTGAAAAAAATTTATATAATTATCATTCAACATGCATCCATATTAAAGGAAAAAAAATTAAAAGTCTTCATGGTTTCGGTCCAGTATTGATCAATTTGTTTTGAAAGTTATTGAATACAAAGCATGATTTGATAAACTTTTCCTGACATGAACTAAGCTTCTTAGATTGATTTTTTCAAGTTGGATTTTGTAGAATATAAGTGCGCAACATCTCATTGGAATCTACAACAATTGAGTTTTTGAGGAGATTTTCTTACCATTGGTCTGTATTTTATATAACTGTAATTATCTAATCAAAATTAGTGTTAAAATTTGATGTCTAATTTTCTGGACTATTTACAATTTTATCTTAGCTTCATTTGATCAATGTCAGGGACGGAACTAGGATTTGAACCTAGGAGGGCCAAAGCTTAAAACTTTTTTTTTTTAATGAAAATAAAAACTAACACCTATTTCATATTCAACAAAATACTACATACAAAATACTAGCCTCTGAGCACACGCTCACGCACGTGCTCAGAGGCTCTTCTATTTTTGGGGAAGGGTTCATTTACAGCATTTATTATAATTTGGAATTACTAAATTTTTTAATTACAAAAGAAAAAGCCTAGGGGTGTGATGAGTATTTTGTGCGGCGAAATAATTTTTCATCACACCCCTAGGTTTTTTTTTGTAATTAAAAAATTTAGTAATTCCAAATTATAATAAATGCTCTAAATGAACCTTTACCCAAAATATAGAAGAGCCTCTGAGCACGTGCCTGAGCTCAGGCGCGTGCTCAGAGGCTAGTAGTCTCGTAACAATCTTCGAGTAAAACATTTGATGTATGTTTGCCAGCATTGTTTTCTTTTAACTTTTTACCTTATTTGCACATGTACAGCATTTTTAAAGCTAATTATTTCTTGGTACAACTATACTTTAACCAGTTTTCAACAATTCAACAAATCAACAAGTGCTCAACCAAAGGCACACAAGGAGAAAATTCAAGGGACATATGGGCTTTGTGATTACGAGTTACCTTGGTTGGTGAACTGCCATGCGGATGTTTACCCCTTCAAGAGCTTCACGTCAAAGGGCTCTAATGAGTTGCAGAGATGATGCACTGTCCAAACCAGATGTGGGTTCATCCCAGATCAATAGTGAAGGTTCTATGACCATTTCCAATCCAACATTTACTCTCTTTCTTTGGCCTCCTGAGATTTCTTGCTTTTCCACTGTTCCAACCAATGATGACCGCACAGTGTCAAGCCCCAGGAACTCAATAACTCTTTCAAAACTAGAACTTTATCCGGTTTTGACAAGTCAGTGGATATTCTTTGCAATCAAAGTCCATAATAAAAAGATATAGCAGTTAGGACAGGAAGATTGACAGAAAAATCATCATGCAGAACAAAGATTAGAGATGATTATAAAGGAAAGAAAAAGATTGTTGCTTTTTGAACATAAATTTTGATCCATGGCATGTTGATAAAGCTTGTCACCAAATCTCCATTAGTCAAGTGAAGATGATGGCCTCAATCAGAGTATAAATTAAAAGCAGTAGGAGTTAACAAGGAGCTAAATGGAGTGTACCTGCACTTCTCACTGAACCAAAGATCCTCTTCCACTGTCAAGTTTCCGTGCACAATATCATCTTGTGGCAAAAAACCAATGATTTTCATGTATGATTGGATTGAATCATTCTTTCCATTTATTAGAATTGAACCAGTCATTATGCATCCAATTGCCTTTCCTGCTACAGCAGAAAGAAATGTTGTTTTTCCAGCCCCGGATGGACCCATGATGGCAGTAATGCGGCCAGGCTTAATTTTCCCAGTAACACCCCTCAATAGATGCTTGTTTTTCACTTTCAAGGTAAGTGTCACATCTTTGAAAGCAATCTCAATTAGATGCCTTTTCCTGATTTCAGGATTATTAACCATTTTAACTATTCCTGAGAAGGTAAGTTGCTCATACTCTTGCTGCTGGGCTCTATCTTTCTCAAGTTGAGCGTATGCATACTTGAAACTGTGGGAACTAGTTTGTTTTCTCTTTGGGACATTTGCTTTGATACTAGTATCTCCAGTTCCAATACTGAAACCCTGAAAACTATCTTGGTCATCTTCAAATTCTGTCATCATCTCATTAGGTTCCTTTTTATCTTCTACTGATGTCACATTTGAGGGAAGAGAGGCATCTAAAGTTATTGGATGTGGATGTGGTAATTGAGCATCATCTATGTCAGATTTAACTTGATCCGAAACCTTAAGCTTCTCGGGATCCTTTACATCTTTTTTAAGAGAAATGCCTGATCGATGAGCTTGCAATTCACTTGCATGCTTCTTAGCAGCATCTTTTTCTTTTTGCCACCTCTGGTGTGCTTTTACTCTCTCCTTTGCACTTCTGGCTGCTGCGTCCCTGTATTTGGCTAGTCTCCTTTGCCTAGTCACTAGAACTTGGTCGGAACAGTGGAAAATGATGATTAGCAGAGTACTTAAACCAGCCTGTACAAGTAATTGAAAGGGGTTAATATTATATTTGAACTGATGTTAGCCACAGTTTAACGATGATCTAAGACTTGTTATTGTGTAATGCAGAGAGGTGGTTTCTGGTATATTAGCATTAATACTTGCATAGTTTTTTTCAAGAAAAATTAATGATGCTGAGACGTGGAGCCAGCCAAGATCATTTATAAAGTTTATGGTTCAGAAGTAAAGGGAGCAACTTACTAAAACCAGTATTCCATATACGTGAATATCTTGGTTTGCAGTGTTTGGGCTACATGAATTCAATTTGAAGCATTCTGCAAGATGGTTGATAAGGAGTTAAATGCACTTTGCACCCTGCAGAAACAGCAAAACTTGAACTCCGAAAAGATACAGCATACATATAAATTGTGAAAATTCAACTCTATGCAAATGAGACCAAAATAGTATTTTACACAAAGGCATGCACAAACATGAAATTAGCACTACAAATTATGTGCAACTAATTCACAATTCTAGCAGGAAAAGAGAGAGAGGGGTGATGGGGGGGGGGGGGGGGGGGGTTGAGGAAAAGAACTTACTTTCCTCGGATGTAGAGCCCATCCTGCAGTAATGCCTAGAATGTCATGAAAAACATAAAAAAGCATTGCTATCAGGAAAATAATCACGGAGGCAGCACAAAGCAATTATATTCACTAGCCGCGAACCTGCGCGTTGCGCATGATAATTATTTTTATATAATTTAAACTAATTTAATAAAGAGTAATGTATTTTGTAATTATATTTTTATTTATTATAAGAATAATCATAAATGTAATATAGGAACAATCATAAATCATAAATTTAATAATTTTTGTCCTACTAAAATGAAAAAAATACAATTTTTCTCAAAAATTCAAAAGGCAAGTTAATGAAAATATTTATTTTTTAATAAAAGTTATTTATAACATCTTGTGAATCATTAAAAATAATATAAAATTTGGAAATTATTCTTTTAGTTTTAAACAAACTTTCTCAAACTTATTTTTTCTGCCTACAATCCAAAACACTGAAAAAAGTAACTAAAAAAATTAATAAAAATTAACTATGATTAATTGGACCGATTAGGAAAACAATTTGTTGTTTATAATCTATTAAGGTTATTTTCTTTGCAGAAATTGTAATTTCGTCCACCCAAAACATATTATCAAATAAACAATTATTAGAAAATTCTATGAATTAAATTTCTATATATGCATTGTTATAAAATAATAATAATAATAATTAAAGTAAAATTGCGAAAGATAAAATTTGTCTCTCATCCAATAATTTTTGTTTAGCCAACCTTTGCTTTTTTCTAAATAAATAGCATTATAGAGTACTTCTAATACAAATATTAAGATT
The DNA here is from genome assembly GCA_023621385.1 of Quercus gilva. Taxonomy (NCBI): domain Eukaryota; kingdom Viridiplantae; phylum Streptophyta; class Magnoliopsida; order Fagales; family Fagaceae; genus Quercus; species Quercus gilva. Next base: position 58,117,832 of record CM042480.1, on the reverse strand, counting down.
ACTTTGTCCACCACAAAGGATTAAAAAATAAACAAAAATTATTAAAGTCTCATAGTGTGACATCTAATTTGAGCACTATAAAAATCATGCTATCAAATTACAATAGCTACCAAATTAAATTGTCCACATTATGCTATGTAGTAGAATAATATTATATTTTTATATTTAATCCTTTATCACGCAATAGGATAACATTTAACAATCAAAGAGAGAAAAAAAAAACAACAATTAAAAAAAAACTGAATCGATTAACCTAAAGTAGATTAAAGAATATAAAAAATTATCAACCTAAAACGAAGATGCAAGAAAAATAAAAAATAAAAATCCACCCAAAAATTGTGTGTGTGTGAGAGAGAGAGAAAGAGAGAGAACCTTTTTTTTTTGTAAGGGAAAACTATGCATAGAATGAAAGAGATAGTGACAAATTTATAGTAAGAGAGTGTGAATAAGAATAGACAAAAATAGAGGAAGATGAAGGGAAAGATGAAGAATGATATTAATGTAAAGGGTAGTGGGAAGATGAGAAGATGAGGGAAGGAGAAAGGTTAGAGAAGTAGTGGGGAAATGAAAAGGTATGGAAGGGAGAAAGGTTGATGAAATGTAAATATGAAATAAAAATAATATTAAAAATAATTATAAGAAAATGGAAAAAAAAAAAGATAATGATGTGGACGCTGACGTGGCTCAACGTGAGCGCTAGCAGCATTAAACGCTACGCTTCAGCTTTTAGTAATATATAGATTATCAAAAGAACACCACGATAGCTTAAACATAGCAGTCCTTACATATCCACTATCCAGTCAAAACATGATTTGAAAAACAGTACAAGTTTGCAACTAGCAAAACATTATACATGGTTGCTATGTGACCAATAATGGGGGAAAATTTTGTACCCACTACTGCAATTAAGTTTGCTGGTGGTAGTTGGACAATATGATCCAGCAACAGAATAAATCACTACCACTAGAAGCATCCGCCCAAATATTTGCTCCTCCACAAATATGGTTTGGCTGCCCTGGAGGTAGGTGGTATAAATATCTGCAGAAACATATATCATCTTTAATATAGTATTTTGTAAGCAAATAGGCCTTACCATAAAGGAAAAGGCTAAAGGTACTATTGATTTTACTACAAAAGACTTACAAATTGACATTGCAACAACAAAATAAATAAATTTCTAAATTATTGTTTTGTTTTGTGTTTCAAAATTGACACACTAGTTTGCACTACTTATATATGTAGTAAAATTTAAAGTAGCTCTAATGTCAGTTTACCAAAAAAAAAAAAAAAGTGATTTTAGGGCGAGAAACTGAACTTACGGTTCACATACACCAGTCGTTTTGTTGAGAGTTGCAAGGGGACAATAGGAACCTAATGGGCAAGCTTCAAGAACATGATAGCAAATGGCAACAACAAGAAGAAACATCAGAGACATCTATTAACCAAGGAAAAAGAAAAGTAAATCTCACAAGTACTACTTGATTCCTAGGAGAGATATCAAAGAACATATATATATATATATGTATATATTTTATCCAATATATAGGTGAGCTTCTTAACTTCTCTCGGTATTAGAGAAAGTCATTTTAGTGCAAACCCTATCTCCGCCCTATCTTCTATTTAAAAAGTTAAAAATATCACATGTTGGATCCGGAGAAAGTCTAGGACCACATGAGCAGTGTTAAAATAATAGTTAAATAATTAAATTTATTATGGCAATTGTTGTCTATAAGATGAATCAACATTTGAGGCTTGTCCTAGTTTTTAAAGAATAGAAAGCATATAAAGGAATATCAAATACTTACGTATCATGCAAGTAATACCATAAGGACAAAAGAAACCTTCACAACAAGACTGACACTGGGAAGTTCTTGCAGGGATGACCTTTGCATTATTGAAGTCAACATCATCAATTGATTTAACATGACAAGCCCATCCCGGCTCACAGCCAGAAACCCATGAGGTTAGATTACAGTTCTCATTAGGTTTCCAGTATTTGGCACTTGTAGGTCCTTCAAATAAGTGCCCGTTTGTTTCAACGTTTTGGATCCAAAAAGCCCATTTTGAAATTGTTTAAGTAAAACTTCATTTCAGCTGCTGTACACAAGCGCCTACTAAAGCTTTAAACCAAATACATGAAATTTTACAATTTCTTTCTATGAGTTTTTATATTTTGAAATCGTCACATGATAGTTTATTATCAATTGTCATTATCTATTATCAATATAGATGTGACCATTTTATTTTGTTAAATTTGTATAACATTTTTATTTTTATGTAGTTGTCATTATTTATTTGTTATTGTTTTTTCTTTTATAAATTGTTGACCTTATATTAATTATTGAACCACATAACCAATCTCATTCATACATAAATAATACATTTAACAATCACTGAATTTACTATTTTTTTCTTGAATAGCTGGTTTTATAAAAAAAAAGGTTATTATAACGTGATAACAAAAATACACATGTAACACACACACACACATATAATATAAATTTATAATAAAGAGAGACATTAAGAACTCACAAACACTCACATTTTACTCTTAGAGTCGAAGATACATAGAAAGTCAGATAGAGAATAGAAATGAGATGAGATTTATGAGAGAAAGGGAGAATGATTTTGTTGTTAATTAGTTTTGGAATGAGCTGATCTATGCTGTTTGATTTTGGGCTAAATTGATTTGTAATCAGGGTGTGCAAGATTTAAGCCAAGTTGTGCAAAAATATTTTTAAAAGTAATTTAATTAATAAAAAATATTTTATATATATAAATTTTTTTTTTTTGGTTGAAGTTAGGGGGTTCATTTAAACCCCCTGAATTACAAGTGCAGCCACCCTTGATTCACCCCTAACGGACTAAAAAGTTTATGTTCATGCCCAAGAACATTGTTAAATCTAACATTTCAATCATATATATATATATATATAAAGCCAAATGTGAGAAAATATCCATTTAGATTTTCAATTGAATTCTTAATTTTAAGTCACGTGCCCATCTAATTTTATTTATTTTTAATCAAGTGAGTTATTGGGTTGAAAATATGAAGAGATTATCCATAACTTTGATCCACAATCCTTAGAAACCTCCAAATTCTCTCTCCCTCTCTCTCATACCTGTTGATCTCTAAAGGGATATATATATTTTACCTTCCTCATGCTTATTTATATAGGTTGTCCATCTTCCCATCAAACACAAACACCTAATATTTCTCAATTTCTTACCTCTTTCAAGTGCCAAAGGTCTCTAAAATACTAAATTTTCTACTCCATTTTAAATCATAACATGTTACTATTGTTAATAGAATAAGAAATAATTCCCGAAAACCCAAAACACGACTCAAATCTTATAAAAAAAGAAAAAGAAAAAGAAAAAAGAAGACGCAGACTAAACTACTTCCAACTCCACACACTTCCTTTTTTTTTTTTTTCTCTTCCTATTTAGAATTTATTCCAATTGTCCTAATTCATCTATTAATCTTGAGTGAAGTCATTCTCAAATGTAATAAATCTTAACCACTTAATTTCTTTTGTTTTCATCTAATAAGAAGTATCCATATGGTCTGTGGATACAGGACACGATTACAATACAATACGGTCCTGACGATATCATAAAATTGTGAAAAACTAAGATGGAGTATGGTGGGAATGCGACAAAATGAATCAATAAAGATATATTTTTGGATACATGTTATGTCAATTTCAAGATTAAGAATTGAATAAGCATCGAAACGTTGCAAAACACATCAAGAAGTAATAATTGATAAGTACCGGAATCATACATGCTTCATATTTTATTATTTTAACATACTATTTTTAGTAACTACAAATTTTTTTTGGAGGTCAAAGATAATACTATCACTAAACAAGAATTTAAAAAATAAAATTATAAGATATAGTTGTTTTCCAAAAAAAATTAGTAGAAAACAATTGAAAAACACAAAAAACTATATTTATACAATATTTTCCATCGAAACAAACGGATAATTCAAAACTTATTTAATTTGAAACAGAGAAAATATATTTTAAATGACGTGATATTTGATTTAACTTTAGACGTATAATCTTCTCAAAAAAAAATAAAATAAAATAAAACTTTAGATATATAATGTTTAATTTTTGTTTTTTAAAGACCATGTAGTATATAATCTGAACCATAAAAATGGTTATAATTTTAAACGGAAAGAACCTTTTTCGGCTTTTCCTAGTTTGGATCCAACTATTTCCATGCATTTTTCTGAGCAACCAAACATATTGCAAAGTAAAATGAACCAACTCACCAATCCTTAATGCAGAAGCTAGACTGGTTGCCAATGTCCTGACCAACAATAGCACTCAGATTGGAAATAATCTGGCTGTAGGCGTGCAGATTATTGAATAGGGGATTCTGTATAGAGCCGTTGAAACTCTCATATTGACACTGGACCAAGTGCACCGAACTCAAAACTAAAATGGCTAAAGTGAAAATTTTCCTCAAGTTAAAAATCTTGAAGAAGCTCATTTGGTGATTGGAAGCTGCAGGTAAGTCTTGAAATAATGTAACAATAATTAGGGGCTCATAAAAAGGTTATATAATGGAGTTGTGGGGTTTCAGAGTTCAAGATGTAGAGAATGGTTTAAGCAGGAGTGATGCTAGCTAGCTAGCTAGCATCATTGATACCACCAACTTAGAAGACAACGTCCTAAGGATTTTGTCGTTGCCGGCTTAAATATTCGTTTTCTTCGTCTTTATTATGCACGGTTGAAACAAAAAATAGTGATTGGAACAAGAAAGCCATATTACGGAAAAAGGAAAGAAATTCAACCTCGAAAAATTTAAATAAATAAATAAAAAGGTTAAAAGAAGTGAGGATGGTTGTGAAGTTGATATATAACAATAAGGTGAAATGTATCTAAGCAGCAAAGGGCAAAAGCACCAAAAAGGCATGAAGGATGGTCCAAATGATGTCTCAAAGAAAATGATTGTCTAATATTTAGTTGTTTATTTTTTGAGGAAAAAAAAAAAAAAAAAAATACTACTCAACCTCATTACCACGATTTCTTATGCCCTATGGTATATTGTCACTAAGACTTTTTGGCAAACTCATGAATATATACCACTAGCGCATAATAGTGCACGTCATTACTCGACCCCATTACCACGATTTTTGCATATTACGAAGTATGGGTCAGTAGCACTTAGTTCAAAGTGATAGGTTTTTTGGCTTCTTATCGCAACAATCTTCACTTTTTTTTTTGTTAATTTACAATATGACAAATTGTAATTAAAGTAATATCATTTTATATGGACCTACTATTAATATTATTTTTATTAATACTAATAATTATATATCACCGTCATATTAAAAAATAATAAAAATTGTAGTATTAAAAGCCATGATCATTGAGCAAAGACACTTATGATCATCAGTGGATGACTATGAAGCAAAGACCCTTACGACAAATCACGAAATAACTTTGTTGCGATGTGTGCAGAAGAATCATACAGACATTGTTCACTGGTGAGAAAAACTGTCATTCGCTGGATTGGTAATTGTATATTTTTCGATTTATCGTATGTCCCAATCATTAGAAACAACCTTATATGTATGTCTGTACTTATGAGATAGTTTAGCTTCGGTCATCTAACTGTTTAAAAAAGATAATCATTTCCATTGTAATAATTTGTAAAAGGGAGCATAGCTCAGTTCTCTCAATTGGGGAACCTGGGTTCACATCCCCTACCACCACTTATTGTAAAAAAAAAAAAAAAAAAAAAAAAAAAAAAAAAGAGTTACTCTCTTCAGAGGAAGGATAATTTTGCCTTACCTTTCAGCATTTGCAATGATGAATCCTTCCAAAGCCCACTTAGGGTAGCATAGATTAGTTAATATCTTCATAAATTCACTATCTTTGGCTGTGTGGCGATGAGATTCAAAACAACTGGAAGAAGAACTGACCACAGCAAGAAACAGTGCCTTGTCAGTGAAAATAAATAATATAAAAAAAATTTAAATTGGAAAGCTGATATTTTATTTGGCTCAAATCATGTTTGGAGCTATCTTTTCTAAGCTATTATGTGGCAATTTATAAGATTATCTATGTGTATTATTTAAACAAGTCATATGACTCATTAAAAAAGTAAGGACTGTAGGAACACGATTTTTAGACCAAGCCCAAAATGTATGGGATCTTGGTCTAGTGAGCCCAGTACAATAAATTTGTAAAGAGTGAGTAGAAGAACTAGGCTTTAGTAAATAGGATAATAGTTATAATGAGTTTCCAAGACTATCAAACAGAAACGAACCAAGTTTGTACAAGAAAGTTTGTCCTCGGCATAATTCGAGAAGCTCTATTCTAGTATATATTGGATGATAATGGTTATAGGAGTTGTTGAGATTGCTACAGTGTTTTCTTTTCTCCTTTTTCTCCTCCTCCTCCTCTTTTGGGGTCTCTACTCTTATTTATACTACATATATTCCTTCATCTCTACCATACACGTGGATAGTTGATAGTTTATGTTGATACTTGTCCCATTAGCCCCTTCTAGAAGTCTTCTGGGGTGATTGTAAGGCTGCAATAATACTGTGCAGAGGTCACTTCCTCATTAATGCGGCTAGAGAGTTAGCTAGGGTGCATTCAATGCGATGACAACAGCTTTTCCCAAGATATTTTGGGATTCTTCTCTGTCTTTTGTTCCTGCAATGCTTATCCATATTTCCAGAATTTCATGGATCGCACCTCTAGATGGCAGGCATCCTTTATGGACCTCGGCCTTGGCTAGCCGAGGACAAATTCATCCTCGGCACAAACTCCTAGGCCATTATGTTCAATATTGTCTTCCTTATCCACTAGCATGGGTTTCCTTGGCTATACTTACCCATCCTCGGACGGCCTCTTATCCTCGGCTTGGGCCTTAAGCCTAAAACCCAATTGTATGATCTGGGCCTATGACCCCAAAGGGTAATTACAGATTACTCACCTGTGGTTTAGTCCGAATTTAACTTACCTAGCCGTGGTTTTATTTTTGACACTTTACCCACCCATAGTTTATTCCGTCTATGCTCTGTAACCCACCTCGAATTTTTCCGTTACTCTAACACTTTTCATCAAAAAATCAAACAAGAAATCAGATCAAACACTCATCTCCCACAACAAAACATGAATAACATAAAGAAGTTTCACTTAAATTTTTTGGTGTGGTGGTTGAAAAGGTTGATGATGAGCCACATGGATCAGCATATCAAAGATAGAAGAAAAGTAGGTTGCTTAAAAGATGAATCATGCGCCCCTCTGGACAAATACAAATTTTTCGAACCTTAATGTCCACATCTGTTCAATCACCAATTTCCAAATTACGAAGATAAAGAGCCAAGCCGTATCCACAAAATTAATTTGGCATAAACGGATCCTATCTTACAGCCTAGAAGACTTGCCAATCCTTCTCCAGCCCATACCAATTTATTTAGAAACTAAAAGCTAAACCCAGAATTTTTGAACATAAACCCAAACCAAAAACTAAACCCATAAATCTTGAACATAAACCAAAAATTAAACCCATAAATTTTGAAAATAAAGCCATAGTCACTGCAACCAAAAATTAAAACCAAATCAAACACACCACAAATTTCTTTCTCAATCTTTTCTATCCCCTTGACAGTTTTGTTTGGATTGATAAGCTTGAAAATGTTCTTATGAAGAGGAAGAATGTTCTTAATCCAAAATTTCACCATCTTAAGAAATATGCTTTTAAATCTTGATTTTTATGCTTTTATTATGTTTTTTGTGTTGCTCACCCACTTGGAAAAAGGGACATTTGATATCAGCTTCCATAACAGGATTCACCATTTGTGAACACATGTGACACCAATACCTTGGTGCCATTGTTTCCTCCATTTTTTCTCCTCCCTTCTTTCCCCACCACCACCACTACCTTTGACTCTGTCACGATCAAAAATTTAAATTAAAAAAAAAAAAAATCAACACAGTAATTCAATGAATAATAGACATCAACCATCCCCAACACAAAACTCTCATAGTCAAACATTCATTCACAGGCAAAGAATCAAACAGTTTGCAAGTCTTTCACAGATCTAAATCATCATCAACCTTTTCAACCACCACACCAAAAAATTGAAGTGAAACTTCTTTATGTTATTCATGTTTTATTGTGGGAGAGGAGTGTTTGATCTGATTTCTTGTTTGATTTTTTTGATGAAAGGTGTTAGAGTAACAGAAAAATTAGAGATGGATTACGGAGCATAGACGGAATGAACCACGGGTGGGTAAAATGTCAAAAATAAAACCACTGTTGGGTAAGTTAAATTTGGGCTAAACCACAGGTGGGTAATCTATAATTATCCCAAGAAGTAATATAACTAAAACTACACATGGATGGTTTCTTTAATCACCACATCATGCTAAGCATCGCTAAGATAAATCTTTTCCTCTGCAAGGGCCATGTGCAGTAAACCCCCTCAGGTGGTTGTCCACCATTGTAAAGTAGTCCCCGCGAAACTTTTGGGAAGAGGGGTAGTCTTGTGTGTAAGCATGGGTTGAAGCAAGATAGCTCCAAAAACGTTTGAAGCCAAATTTTTTCCTTTTCAGTTGCCGTGTAGTGGGTTAGAGGAACTTTCCTCCAAACCAAACCAGTTTAGAGGAAAATTCTGTCATTTTTTTAATGTGTGCTTCTGTTACTCAACAGCTGGGCTGTACCAGGTTCAAAAACTATGGCCAACACATAGGCTATACCAGTTACACAATACACAAGGCAAAACAAGACAAAGTAATTCTCTGCAAAGGTAGATCTTGGGTTCGTGAAAAAATAAAACATAGAGAGATATACAGCAGGCTTGATCACTGTATTAAAATGGTCAATTGTATCCTTAGAGAGAAAATAAGCCAAGCTGCTCATGCCAGAAGCACTCTCTCTCCAGTTGTGTAATTTGTCCAGGGAGAATGATCTCAAAGCCGCAATTTTGCATAGAAGAGCTGAAATCAGTAGTAAGGATCACAGTAAGGAAGTAACCTTTGTGCTTATGGATATCATGTAGTGTTGTTTGACTTGGCAACCAGACTGATTCACTAAAGCCAAATCTGACATGTTACTGACTGTTTCCTCTATAGATTTTAGTCTGTATAAAGAAAAATACAATTTGTTGTTTTAACAAGAAACAATAACCCAAATTTCTCCGGAAGCAAGTATGTCTTACTCCTATTAAGATACATCAACCGCCACATCATCTATTTATTTCTAACATTTTCTCTCTCCTTTTTAATTATTTTTCTTTTTATTAATTTATCACTTTACAATTACTCTTCCTCCAACATTTCCCCCACTTTTAACTTTTTTTCTCTCCACTACTATATAAACCTTACAATTCCTCCGTCACTTCGTATTCCTTTTATTTTGACTCTTTTTCTCCCCATTTTTTTTACTATAAATATTTGCTTTTCTCTCTTCTATTCTATCTATATTTTGCCCACACAAACAAGTGAATACTCTCTCTCCCTCTCTCTTATTTCTTTTGGTGAATTTTTAATTCTTTGTTGCACATCTAATTTAGGTTGAAAAAGATTCTCAAAAAAAAAAAAAAAATGTTGAAGAATTTTTTTGTTGAACACTACTTTGGGTTTATGCATTTGGTTATATTTTTTATTTTATTTTATTGTTAAATGTTATCCACTGATTTTATATAATGTTATTCTACTACGTAGCATAACTTGAATAATTTGTTATTTATAATTATACATTTTTTTTTAAATATTCTTCTACTCACCTTATTTTATATAATTTTGCTATTTCTCTCACATTCTCTCCTAGAATATGTGATCTCTCTCTCTCTCTCTCTCTCTCTCTCTCTCTCTCTCTCTCTATATATATATATATATATATATTCTTTCTTGCAGCTCTACTACTTTCGATACTTTGGGTCGATGCATTTTGGTGGTATGTTTTGTGAGTTTCTCATCACATATAGTTTTGGTTTGAGTTAATTCTTAGATACGTTGAAAGTGAGAATTTGAAAATTTTATTTACTTGAATTTAAGTAAAATATTATATGTTTAATTTTTAAAAATAAAAAAATGAGAAAAAATATAAATAATTTAATGATATGGAGGATGTGGCTGAATTTTAAATGGTGAATAAGATAAGATGAGAAGAAAAAAAAAGATATAATAATAAATACTAAATTATCCAAATCATGTTCTGTAATAGAATAATATTATATTTTTATATACTATTTTAAATTCTTTATAATAGAATAGGATAACATTTAACAATCAAAGAGAACAAAAAAAAAAAAAAAATCTTATATACTATTTTAAATTCTTTATAATAGAATAAGATAACATTTAACAATAAAAGAGAGCCAAAAAAAAAAAAAATCTTATATAATATTTTTAATTCTTTATGTGGGTGAGAAAGCCCAACGCCACGTATTGGGCCTAGGGCCCGATTTGAATATCATCTTTAATCCGAAGAAGTAAAAGGGATCAGCACAGCCCGTTTAGTGAAAATGCACTTGAGAAAGGAGGAATAGTGCATCCGAAGACAACCTGGTTGGTCCGAAGAGGTTACACTCATCGGATCTCATCGAATCGCTGGAGAACTTGATCAAGTAAATATACTGAAAACCACAACAACCCTCCCAGCAAATTCCACGGTAAAGAGTGAGCTCTGGGCACGCCTGAGGGTGAGAAGAATATAAAATATCTTAAAGGAAAAGCTGCTACCACTGCATTTAATGCACTGCAGCAACTTTCCTAGCCGCATTTATGTGGAGAAGACACCTGAACAGTGCAACCTCAACTACCACCACTCATGACAGACTAAAGCAAACTTCTGATGTGACTAGTACTCAAGTGAACACTTAGATGAAGAATAAGTGGACGATAAAGATGAAAAGGAAGGAGTATATATAAAGTGAATAGGCCTCACAGAAAGGGGGGAGAAAAATTATATTTATTTAAGTCTGTAAACTTTTAACCTCTTCGGATTCAAGAGGATCCCTACTGAATGCTAGTTTGAGCACCATTTTATTCCTTGTTTGTCTGTTTGAATCGTTGCTAAATCCATTTTCCAGCCCAGTTGTTCAACCCACTCTCTACAAATTTATTGTTAGGGGTTTCATTGGGCTGAGTCTACAAAGTCCATACTTGGCCCATCAAAAATTAACCCTACACTTTATATTGCAATAAAATAACATTTAACAATCAAAGAGAACAATTGTAATATTTGAAATGTACTTATCAATTATTTGAGTAATAATAATTTTAAATTTGTGATGAGATTTGATTAACATGACAATCTCCTTAAAAATATTTAGTTGTAGAAATAAAAAAGGAAAACATAACACACTATAACGAAAGTTTGAAGAATATAGATCACTTGAAAAATGGATAATAGTTCTTCTCAATAAAAAAAATTAAAAAAAAAATTTAATTAAACACACCCAATTCCCCCCCCCCCCCCCCAAAAAAAAAACTCATAATTTTGGAATGATATATATATATATATATATTAGAATACTAAGTATTTTTAACACACACGGAAAAAAGAGAAGGTCTTAAAAAAACTGACAGTAGTGTATATCCAAAAAGACTTAACTCTTGAATGATATATTTGTAAAAAATGATATATTCCCATGTATAGCATGGGTATGCGACTGGTTTCACAATTCATACGACAACTAATTCTTGAGCCATTATCCTTACCATCTTAGCCACTTTTCTGTTGCAACTGTATCACTTGGTTCCACGTGGTCTTGGGAGTTGGGACACAATACGGTTTAGTGGGCAATTTATGTACCCGAAATGGATTAAACCCGTGACCTTAATCTTTCTCTTAAATATGCCATTTGATTCAAGGTGAGACAGGCACCAAGCCAGTGCATATAAACTATTGAGGTATGGACAACTAGAAATCCGCATTCAAATGAATCATACATAGTTATTTAAATAGACAGCAGGAAATCAAAGGAGAGCTGTAAAAACTAAAAACAATGAAACATCACCACTGAATATTTTCAACCAACCAACCAACTACACTGATTCAGTATGCAGTTGAAAAAGGCATTAACCTGAAAAGAAGTATTAGCTTCTACTCCTTCACAAGTGCCGCCTTTGCACTAGAACAATCAACAAAGAAGCAAATCAGATTTTCTCTCATAAAGATGCTCCCAAGCAATATTTCCGTTAAAACCAATGTAATGAAAAAAAAAAGTTACTTGGGCATGTGAATAACACAACGCAAACACCTCCCTTCTCTCATGAGATGGAAAGCTTTGTTGATATCTTCAAATGGAATATTGTGAGTAATGAATTCATCAATCTGAATTTCCTGCAGGCAAAGATTGTGAAGAATTACCGACATAGTTAGTCAACAAATTTATCAATCTGAATTTCCTACAGGCAGAAATTGACAATATAAACTACAGGGTTATTCAACTATCTGATTGTTTATATTAGAAAAACAAGTGCAAGAATGCAATGAAAGTATCTCACATTACAATTCTAGAGTTCAGCTTTTTATGTATGTGCTAATCTTTACCTCTCTGTTTTTTTTTAATCTAGGATTTTATTATTTTAATGTAGAGTATTGAGGAAAAAGGAGTTGAAATTCACGACAGCCCTCAGTCACTTCATTCCACACATATACAGGAGAGTTGGTTACAAGGAATATGTAATATTTAGAGGAGAGAGATTAATGCACCAATGAGAAAGAATGAATTGATTTAAGTTGAATATCTGAAAAAAAAGGTAGAGAGAGACCAAAAATAACATTTAATAGAAGTAGTAAGAAAGGACATGTCAGTTAAGTAATAGAGAGTGTGACTTCGGATAGAATAGAATGGTAGAAAAAAATATGTGTGTTCTACCCTGACTAATTTGTTGAGGATTTATAGTAACCCCAAAATTTTGAATCTAAAACTTGGTTGTTGTTGTTGTCATACTATAAATCAGCCTTGTTTCTATATTGAAAAAGTAACTCCTGCTAGGCTATCTGTGAACAACTCCTCATCTTGTCTAATTTTGTATTCTCATGGACTGATTGTTAGACTTACAAGAAGATACCACAGGGTTGGCAATTTTATTATTATTTTTGGGTTGGGGGGTTGTTGCAGCAGAAAATCCTGCGAGGTTGGACCATCATTGTGGAAGATTTTAAACCATATTGTTGTAATATTATATGCATTTTCATTAACTCAAAATGTCAGTCAAATTTTCTATGCTCCAAAGGCTCGCACCATCCCTTCACCTCCTCTTTTTCTCAAATATTGCCATATTTTTCATTTCTTAATAGGCAAGGATTTGCTGCAACCTTGGTTGCAGCAATTCCTGCATAATGATGATGTGTCAAGCTGTTAAATAGACACTTGTCCAAAAATTTCTCTGTGGGTTCTACTTTAACTTTATTAGATCTGACCTCCACCATTGATTTTCTTTAAAACAAAATAAATACAATGATTTCTGTAGGAATTGCTGCAAACAAGGTTGCAGCAAATCCTTGCCCTTTCTTAATTAAAAGTAATTCATCTATGTATTTTCCTGACATTTTGGTTACAAAATCTTGCCATCTATCTTCAATCTTCGTTACTAGTACAGAGGTATTGATAGTGCACTGGATCCACAGGAAACAAGCAAGAGGTGAATAAGCATTACTCTTTATGTTTGCATGGGTACTTAAGAAAAATTAGTTTTAGAAATTGCATTGGGCCTTTGGGAATGTAGGACCGGAAAATCCTGACCTAAATGTATATGTTTCAAGAGTAATTATTAGGTGCTCCTAGAGCCCAATGTCGTGGTGATCCCTCCTCTCACATTCATACTAGATCCACCATATTTGTCAGAGGAAGGAGCACCACATCACCATGTTCCGTGAGAAACTAACAATTTATCCTATTTCAACTTGTATGGGCTAGAATTGCATAAGTAATTATAACCGAAATGCAACATTTTAATCAAATTTGATCAGCTCAAGAGAATCAACGTGTCCTCATGCTAAGCTATTTAATATTTATAGATATCCATTTTGCAGTTTGCAATTTTATTCATAGAGTTATTCAACCTGTATAAAGGCACTTCTAAAATTAAAACTTTTTTCCAGACATGTAATTTGTTTTACATCCTTATGATTCTTACTTCACCAGGTATACAACCTCTTGATACCCTGGTCATTTTAAGACAAATTTTGAAATGCCAAAAAGGCAAAACTTGGTAAATCAACACCACGGGAAGTTTCTATAGCACAACTTACCTTCTTCATATACTTTTCCACTAATGAGGGCAGATCAGATTTAGGTTTCCATCCACCAAATAGAGAACCTTTTAATGTTCTTCCAGTAAGAAATAGTCCATAATGAGCTGTCACCTCTGGCTTTTCTTTTGGTACACCAAGTGTAACAGTCAAACCCCATCCCTGAAAGAAACAAGAGTTGACAAAGAAATAATCAAGTGAAGTGCAATCAATAAAGTGTTCTTAAATTAGAAAACATGACACATAGGACATTAGGAAAATTACATCACAACATGACTGCAATGCAGTAGTTATCATTCCGGTATCGCCTATACATTCAAATGAGTAATCTGCCCCTCCACCAGTGATACGCTTAATAACCTGAAAGAATTTTACCAACAAGCCTATTGTGTTTCTCCTTAATGAGCTATACATAATATTTAACACATGATTCTCATAAAAGAAAATAAAATGATAGTCTGCTTAGTTCTATTAACCTGTTGAATAGGTTCATTAGAGTCATTTGGGTCGAGAAACTCTGTTATTCCAAAAGCCTTTGCTGCACCAATAAGTAAACTCAATCATCAACCAGAAAATATTTAATGGCTCAAACCACTGAAAACCAGAAAATGAAAGGCAAAAATCATAATACCAATTTCACCCTTCTCAGGATTAGTGTCCACACCAATTATTCGAGATGCCCCCCGAAGTTTGGCACCTTGTGCGACCTAGTTGTACAAGAAATAATCACTAATCAAAATCATGTTTGGATAGCTAATTGACATGTTCTTGTGGAGAATACAGATGGAAAATATCTTATAATGTCAGCATACTTACAGAAAGGCCCACTGTTCCAAGTCCAAAAATCACCACAGTTGATCCTTTACATATATCAGCAACATTCCAAGCTGCACCCAAACCTAATAGCACAACCCCACTGTCAAGAACACTCAACTGAAATAAAGAATTCCTTTGTCTATCACTCACTCACACACACACAAAGAGACAGACGCATATTGTATGCAAGTAGGAGAACCTCCAAAAGAAAATATTATCCTTTTTACTCCTTGGCCTTGAATTGTGAAGTATTACCATCCTGAACCAAGAAGTTCTTTTTCTATTGCAGGAAAATTTAGGTAGACACTTATGCATGTAGTTACAGTTCTGTGGGCTGTCAAACAGAGGGCACAGCAATATACTTGATCATGCGCCATCAGCTTTGAAATTTTTACCTGCAGCTACTCCACAACTCAGAAGGCATATTTTCTCCAGAGGTGCCAGTGGGCTCACTTTGACAGCACATCCAGAGTGCACCACTGTATATTCACTGAAACTTGAGACCGCACAATAGTGATAGATAGGCTTTCCATTTATTGAGAACCGTGTCTTCTGATCACTATGCATCACACCTCTTCTTTCCAACCCCAGAACTTCACAGATGTTGCTTTTGCCTGATGTACATTGTCTGCATTGCATGCATTCTCCAGTAAATACAGTTAGCACATGGTCCCCCTCTTTGAATTCAGTCACCCCTTGCCCCACACTCTCGACAATCCTGCAAAAATGCCATTAATCAAAAGTTCGGAACCCATTCCCTTTGCCAGTTATATAAGCATTTAACAAAGTGGATACTATATGATGAGAAAACTTTCACTAATCATCCTTATTGTATTAAAAGTCTGCAACACCATTTTTTTTTTCTTTAACTAACTAAGTCCAATCCTAATGAGATCCACAACGCATTTTACTGTATCTCATGAATAACATAGTGCAGTTCAACATGTTTATCTTCAAGTAGAAATCTTTTTCAGTTTTACTATTTAAAAATCATCCATGAAAAGTTAAAGTACTATCCAATTAAATTAGTAGCAAAAAAGTGTAGAATGTACCCTGATGCTTCATGGCCAAATATTCGAGGAAAAATAGCCTGCATAAACAAACAAGTTGTGACATACACTCAGAACCTCACCTCTTCCCAAAACTCCAATTGTCTGAAAAGTGAAACAAAAGTTGGAAAGGTAATATATCTATATATATATATATATATAGTAGGTCAACTACACTTTCAGCTTCACCAAGGGAAGAAGTATGGCATGCTTTTAAGAGTATCTGTACTAACTGATTGGGGGTTAATACATAAATTACCGGTATATGCTATTCTTTTGAAGAGCTATGGTTCTTGGAATTTTAAAAAAATAAAAATAAATGAAGGATATAATTTCAAAATAAAAACTCTTGGACCTGCTTTTAGCCCCTTAAAAATCGTCTGGTGGCTTTTGCCTACATGCATCGGAGAAGTAGCTAAATGCACATCCCTTATATTATATCTCAAGCCTCCGGTCCGGTAAGAGCAGCAATAAAACAAGCAACTCAACTTGCAATCTAGGTAATGTTTGTACTATATCAAATTTCAGTGTGTTTGGGAGATTTTCCACTGGATTTATAATTATGTTAATTTGACTCCAGGTGTAAGGAATAATTATTATGCTATCTCCAGTATACACTTGCAGTACTCATTTATCTTGAAATTTGGTTGCTAATCAAGGACTTTGATTCAAGGAGAAACATTTATTCAGTAATTAAAAAAAAAAAAAAAAAAAAAATGAGATCAAGTTGTGAAAGTAAACAAGTTGGTATTGATTGCTCTTTCTGAGTTTTTTTTTATTTTTTTTATTGACAGGGACAACTAGGATAGGATGCTTAATTAGGTCTGAAAATGTTGTAAACTAAGAAATAAAAGATAGCGTAGTGAATTCAAGATGACCAATCTTCTGAACTTAGAGAGAGAAAATAGACATTTTCGGTTAATTTTCTACTTAATTCTCATTAATGCATTCAACTACATAAATAGCCAAGGATGAGATAATCTCATCAACAAATCCTAAAATATAGGAACTAATCCTATCCTAAAACATAAGGATCAATTCAAATAAAGATCTATCACCAAGCCTAAATTTAAATACTTCTAATGCAATTAAAAATTTATCCAGAGATAATACTATGACCAATGTCTCTAACCAATCAATTGTATGTCACAAACATTTCTAAAAAGCATTTCTTCCATCTATCTAATAAGTAAGTAGTATTGAAAAAAGAAAGTGAAAAAAGAGAAAGAAAGATGAGTACATGGGATTGCCAAGCAGTGAAATCACTGCGGCAGAGAGAGGTGGAGACAACTTGAATTCTAATCTCCATGGCTTGTGGCGGACTCACTTCCACTTGCTCCATCACCAACGACTCTCCAGCTCCCCATGCCACCGCAGCTTAATTAATTAATGTTTGTTATTACTTGGAGTATTACTAATTACTACAATAAAGAAAGCAGAAAAGAAACAAAAATTGAAGTACCTTTGCATGTAATGGCGACATGAGGACGAGGAGCGATGATATTGATATCCATGGTTGACATTAAATTCTTTCCTTTTTTTTTTTTGGTTTGGATCTGCGCAACCCTTGTCCCTTTTTATGGTCCCTTCTTCGTGTTACTTACTAGTCGTCGGTAGGTAGACAGCAGTAGTTGTGGTAGCAGGCAGGAATAGAGGAGTTTGTAGCTGCTCCCTAATTTATTAACCTTTTTTTTTTTAATTCAACTAAATGCCGCTGTTTCGTGTGTAAAAGTATATTTAACTGAAATTTAAAATTTTTTTATTGAAAGAATCGTAGCTAAAAATAAAAGTTAGTTGAAATAGTACAGTGAGATTTATGAATAATATCAAAAAGTACACTCATGAATAATAGTAAAAATAAACTAACAAAAATAATCAGTGTCAAACACACACTTCCTTTGTTTAATCTTTAAGAAAACCTCTTGGAATTTTTTTTCAAAATAACACTAAAACTCAAACAATTTCGTTAATTAGCATGTTTTTAAAATAATTTAGCAAATTAACATCTTTGAGTGTAATGGAGTCAATTTTGTTGTGCTAAATCGAGTATAATGAACTCGAGTTTTGTGCGTGGAAATCAAGCATTACAAACTCAAGTTCCATGAAGAGATCAGACAAACTACACGAAGAAGGCAAAACCAAAGAAGAAACCCAGAAGGAAGAAACCTAGAAACTCAAACTAAACAAAGAAGAAACACAAACCAGAAGAAACTCAAACAAGAAACATGAAGAAACAACAAGCCACGAAGAAGGAACAAACCAGAAAGATCAAACCCAAACAGAAACCATGAAGAAGGCAAAACCCACAAACCTAGATCTTCCTAACCCAAACCGTACAGGTCAGATTGAACCCAGGCAGCGATGGCGAAGGTTCTAGGAGGTGGCGATGGCGATGGCGATGAAGCTCCAAGAGAAGTTTTTCCTCTAATTCATTGTTTTTCTTGTTTGAGTCTTTGGGTTTGATGATGCTTCGTTGTTTTTCTTGTTCTTTGGTTTGATGATGTTTGTTGTCCCTCAGGGAAATCGAGTCTTAGAGACTCAAGTTCCATGGAACTCAAGTTCTTCACACTCGATTTAGCATAACAAAATTGAGTCTTCTACACTTGAGATGTTAGTTTGCTAAATTGTTTTGAAAACGTGCTAACTAATGAAATTGTTTGAGATTCAGGGTTATTTTGAAAAAAAATCCAAACCTTTTTCTTTTTCTCTTAGAGGAAAGATCGGTCATTTTCTACAAGATAATTCTTATAAAGCACATTTGGTCCACTGAATGGGAATTACAATAGGAATTGTAATTTTTATTACTTGGAATAAAATGTACTGAAATGGAATAACTAAACATACTCATAAGTTTGGTTGTAAGTTGTAACATTAGAATAAAACTTAAGATTATAATTGTTATGTATATATGATGATAAGGGTATTTTTTTCCTACCATATGTATTTGAAACCTACCGCCCTTCAGGTTGTACCTCCCTCTAGTAGGGCCATAAAGGGGTCTAGGATCCGTCGGGCTTAGTAGGATGGGTCCCAACAATTCAATCACCCGGTGTCTTTGTAGGTGCTATTAAGTAACTACTTGAGTAGGCGATGAGCGAGACTAGGCTTGTGTTGACAGATGGAAGTGGGACCATGCTGATGAATAATGAGAAACCCTGAGTAGGGGGTAGATGAACCCGATGGACAAAGATACAAGCCCGATGAACTAATGCCCCTGACCCCGACGATCGATCCATGGGTCCCACAAACCTTTATGTGCACACCACTTATAAATCCCTACCTAGCAATAACTTGCACAACACATCCAAAGACTTTTCTACACGCTTGTATCCTCCCAATATGGGAAGGAAAACCCCTAGATCTCGAAACATTAAACTACGTATCCTCCATACAAGGAAAAATCTGATATCCATGGGATCCCGGTTAGTCCTACACCACTATATAGGCACCTAGCCTCCTCTTGCCTAAGGTACTCAGAAAATCCCTAGCTCTCACACTATTGAGTTCTTGGTGATTATTCTTTGACTAATTTAACCTTTGGAGGGCCTTTGACCTGCACCCCATTGGTGCTCTCTATTATTTCTTGGTTTTCATGTTTCACAAACACCCCATTGGAGCACTCGTAGACGATCAACTCACTGACGATTTTTGTGCATCATCAGTTGATGCTGTCTATGGGAATCGAGTGATTAGCCACATCACCACTCCAAAGACAAAGAGTTACACGATCTGGATGTGATCAATGGCTCTCTGTTGGGATAAACAATGCATTACAGACGTATGATCATTATGCTTTTTTTAAACATAATATTTAGTTATTTTGGAAGTGAGATTTTGAATTTATATCAAAATACAATCATGGCTATGTATTTGAATGTGTTTATTAGCTATTAAAACCGCACAAGATAAATATGTATAGACAATATTTTTTGTTTTAATTTTTCATTGTTTTTGGAAAATAAAGTCTTCTCTAGAAAAAATGAAAAATAAAGAAGTGGTCAAGAGGAGTTAAAAAATAAAATAAAGATGACCATATAGAGGATATTAAAAACTTTTAGTACAATAAAATCAACCATTACATTCACTTAATTAAATCAATAATCAATAATTAAACATAATAATACAAAATTTACACTTAAAACTAATCAAACTCTAACTAGGAAAATGCATAAACTAATAAACTGCAATTACTAAAAAAAATCAAAGAAATATAACACAAATTATCAAATTATTCAAACAAATTTTGTCAAGAAATCATTTGAATCAACCATCAAACATATAGCATACCCTAGAAACTTCATAATTAAATATAGTGTAGAGTAAACATGGATTTTACAAAAATTAAACAATGAATTCAAATTGACATAATAAAAATAATAATTAAAAAAAATAAGTAGAAAAATTAAAAGAAGACAAATCATGGTGTGAATTTTTGTGCTACAGAATATACTCTCATACTTGTAGACTATATGTTTTCATATATAGTAAGAATGTAATTGTAAGGAACGTTTTAGTAGCCTAGGTCCAAAATGTGTAAGACTTTGGCCCAGTAAGCTCAATATAATAGAATTTGTAGAGAGTGGGTTGATGATTTGGGCTTTGATGAAATTAACAATGGCTAGTATGAGTTTTAGACACGATCAAACAACAACAAAGTCAATAATGTTGCATGAAGGTGATGTCCAAGAAGGCAAAAAGTATTATAAAATCCAGTAAGGATGACTACATATTATGCTTTTATTGCTACAGTGTTCCTTCTCTCTTTTTTCTCCCTCCCCTTTGTGGAGAGGTTCTCACATTATATAGTTCCCTTGGATCATCATCACCTTACACTTGTCAATTATCTGTGCCCTTACTTGAGTGCCTATCCCATCAGACATCTTCTCTGGCTTTTTGTGAGTTGTGGTGATCAATGCAGCACTGTTTAGGGGTCTTCTCCACATGAATGTGGCCAGAAAAGTTGCTACAGGGTATTAAATATGGTGATAGCAGCTTCTCCTTAGATATTTATCAGTTTCCATTATTTTTGTATATATATATATATATGAAGCTTGCATGGTTGTCAAAATCACGATCCGGATCGTAAAATCGCGATCCGGATCGTAAAATCGCACGATTTTACGATCTCACCTCACCAAAAAGTTTAAAATCATAGCAGGATCGCAAAAATGGTAGGATCGTGTAGGATCGCATAGGATCGTAGGATCGTATGGGATCCTATTAATCCTACCATTTGGCTTGATTTTTTTTTTTTTTTTTTAATAATTGAGATTCATTTGGGTAAGATAATCCACCTAAACCCATAAGCCCAACGGGTTATCAGAAGCCCAATAATGAATTGAAGTCCCAAATTTACCCCTATGTCAACATAAAATCTCAAAAAAACCTATAGTACTTAAGTTTAACGTTTTCAAAAACAAAACCTAAAATATTTAGATGATGAAATGGGATATGACAATAACAGTGATTAGATTAGAAGAACCTTTGAATGAGAATTCTCTTTTGGATTTCATATTTGTAATTAGTCAGTTTAACTTAAATTGAGAATTCTCTTTTGGATTACATATTGTAAATTTGTAGTTAGCTGGTTTTTATATATTAACTAGCCTAACTTATTTTGGATTTGGAACTTAGAATTTGGAAAACATTTTCCATATGTGTAGATAATATTTTGGTACTTAGTTGCTAATTAAACATGTACTGAAATTTTTAGATACATTATGTCAAAAGTTAAATATATTTTGTTTCGTTAGAATGACATAAAAATGATGTAGTGCGTGCAAATTACATTTTATGATGCAATTTTTTTTAACGGATGGATTCATATTTTAAGTGATTATATAATATACAAAGTCACTATTAATAGGTTTTTTGCTTAAAATCTAAAAATAGGTAGGATCTTATGATTCACAATCCGATCATACGATCCACGATCCTACCTACCTCCCACGATCCTACGTAGGATCCCGATTTTGACAACCTCGGAAGCTTGCTCTTATCACTAGGTCTTTCTGGAAGGTCACATTGGTGGTCGGAATATATATTTGTATCACGTCCAACATTTCTGAGGAGCAATTCCTTTTCGGACCACTCTTTGTTCATCTCTCTCCTACGGGATTCTGAGATTTGAATCTTCCCTAATTGTTTGCCCCTCCTCAAACTAATTTACGTCTTCAATTTGCGGATTAAGCCCAAGGCCCAATATATAACTTTGGGCCTTTATCCCTACTGTAACTATTATTTGAATACTTATTGTGATTTATTGATAATAATTAATAATAAAAAATTTAAACCTAATTTTTTTTTTCTGATGTAAGGGTGGAGGCAGTTGATTGTCATTTAATTTAATTCAAACAATATAAAATATACTCATATAGTCATACAACTTTTATATTTACGAACCATTTTATAAAAGACTTTGATTACCATTATTATAATATTTAGATAGTTTATTCAAATATGGCGTGGATAATGAAAATAAAAATGTTGCTATAATTTCCCAAAAGAGTAGTAAGCCTGTGTGTTTACAAAAGAACACACCTAAATTGTCGAAAACAATACACCAAGAATGGGAAGAAATTAAATTGAGCATTAACAATATTTTCTGTACAAAACATTTTCCCTATTTCACATAAGATAATTGAAAGAACTTAGCGAAGGAAAAAAAATTCTAAACCTAAGTTTCTATAATGCATTGGACATATAGAGTGTTAATGTGTGAAAGCCTATAACAGTTGAGAGAGGAAGCCTATAACGCATAAGGCTTAGGCAAAACATTTCATATGCATTGGACTTTCATTCCAATCACATTGCATACTCATGAACGCATAGAAACTTCGAGTGAAGAAACAAAAAATATTCTAATTTTACACACTCTTATCTATAACACACTGTTACTGAGTAATCTTTTTTCTTTTCTTTTTTTCAAAAAGTAATCCAAGATTAATAGCTAATAAAAGCTTATTTTTATTTTTTTGAATAACTAATGAAACTTGAATTGCATATAAATCTGGCTTAAGGAACCCAAAATTCAATAAGTTGAAAAAAATTGAGCAATATAAATCAATAACAAAGAACCCAATCGCAAAAAGACCAAAACTTTAATGAATAATCTATGAAAATTAGAGAAAATTATGAACCCAAACCCCCAAAACCAAGGCAATCCAACAAAACAGAATATGAAAAAACAACTCTTGAAGTTTTTGAAGGGCACCCATTTACAAATGCCTCATGAAGATGTCAAAGTTCAAATACCCACATAACAAAACTTTAAAATTTTGAATATTACATGGCGCAGAAAGAGAACGCAACCACAAAATCATAGCAAAGAGCACAACTTTAAAGCAAACCCTCATACACATACCTTATAAATAAACCTAATTCAAAAAACCCACATGAGAAAACCTCACAAAACCACCAAAGAGACCAAGAAAAAAGAGTTTACCTTTGTAGGTCACAACCAAAAAATCTCAAAACCATAGTTCACCATCAAATAAAAGCTAAGCCTTAACGAGAGATAAAGTATGTCATATTGAAATGAAAGTAAGATATTATTAGCTAGGTGGTGTAATGTGATTGGACATATAGAGTTGGGTTTTAGAGTGAGGAAGCAAAGAGCTAATAATCTTAACCATTGTTCTAATACCATTGGTCTTGTTCTTTTTGTAGGAGCTAAATCCAAAACTATTCCTCTTCCAGTTAAGAGAGATAGAGGACATCTAACTGTTTATACATGATCTCTTTGGTTTTATAAGGACAATGGCAACTGAACAAGTACGAAATAGTTGGGTTCAATGAGGAGAGGCAAAGGCAAGAAATGAGGAAATGGAGAGTCTCAGACATTAAAGAAGTTACATGGGAAGTTGAAAACAATGGAGATAGGGAGTCATGGGTGTTATGGAAATTGAAGTAGAAATTTTTTAAAACACTAATAGAAAATGAATGAAAAAAAATAATTTTTTTATTAATAGAAATAATGACGTAGTCACTGATGTGGTTTAACAGGAGCGTAATAATAATAAATGCTACACTTTAGCTTTTATATATATATATATATATATATAAGAAATGATATATTTACAGCATTTTTACAACATTTTTACAATAAATTCTAAATGACAGATTGTTATTGGTTGTTATTGTTGGGGCAAAAAAGTAATTTTAGTGTTAATTTCAAAGTTGAACCAATAACAACTAACCACTTGTAATTTGTTGTAAAAATGTTGTAAAATTATTGTAGACGTAGCATCTCTCATAAATAAATAAATATATATATATATATATAGATGAGTTGTTTATTCCTTTTCTCACTCCCGTAAGACCCCAATATTGTGGACCAATAGAAATCCAACCCCTATAAATTTTAAATTGTTTAAAAAGAATTGTTTAAATATGTTGAGTTATCAATGATGAGCAATTGCCGATAACAAGTTCATGTTTCAATTTTCATAAACATGCATCTCCCACATGGTAAATCGTCAACTTTAGATATCAAACCTTCCATTTGATCACACACCAAACAATCTCTATTTCTATCAATACTAATATTCCAATCGAAAATTAGATTCTAGCTTTCCTATCCTTTATCATGCATCACCTCTTATTAATATTTTTTTTAAAGCATAATAGATTTTTTTTTTTTGGGGGGGGGGGGGGGGGGGGGGGGGTTAAATTTTATGCCTAAACCACGAAATTTTATATATTTATTATTATTATATGAAATTAGTTTTGATTTGGTAAGTATAAATTCCTTGAGTTATGTGTTAGATAAATTAGAGTAATACCATGCTTTAAAATTTGTCTTTGTTTAGGCAAGTTGACGTTGTTAGGTGCTTTTACGTTTTAAAATCTAATTTATTATTATCATACCATAAATTAATTAGTAATTTTTCATTTCAATAAGTAAGAATAGTGAACTTTAAACTAAAAATAATAGTAATTATAATTATAATGCATTTTAAATATAAAAGGCACCACTAATAAATGTTGCACTGTTTCGAGTAGCCCTACGCACTGTTGTGTGAGAGGAGGAAGTGAAATCACCATTTCTACAAACAATAAACCAGAAACAAAACTGGATTCAAATGTACAGCCTCTCTGAGATACCTCTCCCCTAGAGACACTAACCAATCCTCATCAAAAGTTTGCACCGTTAAATCCTATGATATACAACATGATCTGGTCAAACACCTTTTACACGATTCAGCCTGTGTTAGCCAGCAGATTAAACTGAGAACTTAAATGAACCTTTATCTCCTTTTCACGACATGTTACAGTGATACAATCCTCTCAAAGTAGCATAAATTGTGGTTTGTGTATATGTAGTATGGAAAAAGAATGTCAATTAGTCTGATCTCACTTCTTTTGGAAGATCAGCATACAAAAAAATGCTATCACACGACTAAAAATTCCAATTAGGATAAGGATGGCTAAACATAGACTCCAATGATGAAGGTTATAACCACTTTTTAGAAGTGAACCACACCTAGTTATCAGCCACACTCCATAATACCTGTAGGGCAAAAGATAATACAACATCAGGGAAACTGTAATCATTTAGAGGGGGGGGGGGGGGGGGGGGGGGGGTGGGGGGGATTAGAAATCATATATAATCTAATGGCCGTTCAAGTATCTTGATTCGGGATCCAGCTCACGATAGGCAAAAATGGGTTTTCCCAGATTTAAGCAGCTCAAACCTCAATCCAAGGGGTTTATTCACAAATATGAATATTTAATTGTATCCCAGGTCTGATATAAAGAAAATCAAAACCCACTTAAGATGTGTGTTGAATTTTTTGCGTTAAGAGTCCAGCCAGTTAATCCATGTTTTCTTGATATGGAGAGTTAGAAACTTGAACTTTAATTTGCAGATTAGTTTGGTTACGCATGTTGCATGTATAATGGGCGCAACGTGTACATCACACACATATGTAAGTTACTTTGTTCAGATTAAGAGCCATATAACTCAATGGCATAGCCCAGTTCTCTCTACCGGGGAACCGGGGTTCACATCTCCCACCGCCACTTATTGTAAAAAAAATAAAACGTTACTCTCTTCAGAGGAAGGATAATTTTGCCTTACCTTTCAGCATTTGCAATGATGAATCCCTCCAAAGCCCACTTAGGGTAGCATAGATTAGTTAAAATCTTCATAAATTCACTATCTTTTGGCTGTGTGGCGATGAGAGTCAAAACAACTGGAAGAAGAACTGACCACTGCAAGAAACAGTGCCTTGTCAGTGAAAATAAATAATATAAAAAAATTTAAATTGGAAAGCTGATATTTTTTTTTGTCTCAAAACATGTTTGGAGCTATTTTTTCCAAGCTATTATGTGGCGATTTATAAGATTATCCATGTGTATTATTTAAACAAGTTATATGACTCATTAAAAAAGTAATGTGACTAAAACTACACATGGATGGTTTCTTTAATCGCCACATCATGCTAAGCATCACTGAGATTGCTTTTCCTCTGCAGGGGCCTTGTGCAGTAAACCCCCTACAGGTAGTCGTCCGCCGTTGTAAAGTTGTCCCTGTGAAACTTTCAGGAAGAGGGGTAGTCTTGTGCGTAAGCATGGGTTGAAGCAAGATAGCTCCAAAAATGTTTGAAACCAAATTTTTTCCATTTCTTTGCAGACAAAATTTTCCTCCAAACCAGGTTGGAGGAATCTCCTCAAATCCATTACAAAGCATTTTATAAGATCATCCACATGTATGAAATCACATCATTCATTAAAAATTTTAAACAAGTCATGTGATTAAAAATACGTGTGGATAGTCTTTTCAGTTGCCATGTAGTGGGTTAGAGAAACTTTCCTCCAAATCAGTTTAGAGGAAAATTCTGTCATTTCTTTATTGTGTGCTTCTGTTACTCACCAGCTGGGCTGTACCAGGTTCGAAAACTATGGCCAACACATAGGCTATACCAGTTACACAATACACAAGGCAGAACAAGACAAAGTAATTATCTGCAAAGGTAGATCTTGGGTTCGTGAAAAAATAAAACATAGAGAGATATACAGCAGGCTTGATCACTGTATTAAAATGGTCAATTGTATCCTTAGAGAGAAAATAAGCCAAGCTGCTCATGCCAGAAGCACTCTCTCTCCAGTAGTGTAATTTGTCCAGGGAGAATGATCTCAAAGCCGCAATTTTGCATAGAAGAGCTGAAATCAGTAATAAGGATCACAGTAAGGAAGTAAACTTTGTGCTTGTTTTAACAAGAAACAATAACCCAAATTTCTCTGGAAGCATCTCTTACTTCTATTAAGATTTTTGTGTGTATAAATCAACAAAGCAAGTTCAAAGAAAGCCTTATGAAGTGACTAACAGAATATTTGGACTTACAAACTGCAATTATGGTATAAGTATAAGCAGCTGCACCAAAGGTTTGATCGCTCACTTTAACAAGTGATCCTAAGCAAGCTCCAGCTAGTAATAAGATTAGATAATCCATTGCCAGTATTCTAGTTTCCCGTAATCGCTGCTTACCAACCCTGAAATGCCGTGGGCATATAGAAGATCAAGCTTCAGCAACTAATGAGAAGACTGCAGTATTGAACTGATCAGTAGACAGGAACCTAAAAACATTCATATTATTTTACAACATGTCCTAAAATGGGGGGAAAAATAGGATGTCATTATGTTTTAAAGAAATATGACTCACTAGAATAACCAACAAATTTTTGGAGTCACATGACCAACCTTTTACCCTCCATTTGGTCTTCAAAAAATACAATTCAAAGGAAGAAAATGTTTGTAATTGTTTGAAGATGCATAAGAAAGAACATGCTTATCACATTTTCCTCTCCTTTCCGAGTTATTTCAAGAGCCAAACAGATCCTTTTGAAAAGTCCTATTATGATCCATAACTTAAAAGAAAAATGATTATTCTGATGATGAGTACATGAAAATAAATGGGAATTTGGGATCGTTAACCATCTTGTAGATTTCAGCAAAAAAATTATCTGAAAAATGTGATACTTGAGGTTATCTAAAACATATAATTATTTACCTTCCAAGAAAGTATCTGTATTGCTGCAATACACCTGGAGTTCTCCTTGTTGTTAAGTCCTTGGACTTTAAAAAATTAAGTCGTATCTTATCCCGCTGCAGCTCCACATTGCTTTTCATTCCTTGCCATAACTCTCCAGCAAAAGAATTTTCCACTGTTCCAGCACCAGCATGATTGAGTTCATTAGCTGGAATTACATCTATTGAAGACCTAGCAATTCTTGCAGCTTTCTGCTTCATATCAGAGGGTATTGAATACCCATTATGAAGCATCCAACAGACAGGTAGATCTTCATGACTTACTCCTGAGCTGCCACCTGGCATCACTATACCCTCCAAAATGTCAATGAAATAGTCTGGAGGATTTATTCGCTCTGGGATATTGATCCCAAGGCCAGCAAAGTATTCTTCAACTTTCTTCACTGGTCCATGATAGGCTGTAAGACCACCTTTTGCCAGAAGTATCAAATCGTCAAACATCTTGAACAAGGCATAGCTGATGCAGAAATTTCACCCATTAATAAATGACAGAAGAAAAGTAAAATTAAAATCAAACTTGAAATATTCCATAGAATCTAAGATGAGATTTATGATGTCTTTCTTAATCAAAATTATAGCTCATAAGAATTAGCCAAGCCTATATTGGATCTGATAAGCATTCAAAGAAACTTTATAACTTTATAGGCAGGGACGAAACCAGATATTTAACTTAAAAGGGGGCCAAAATATGAATAAATTTTTTTTTTTGATCATTCAAGATTAAGAAAATACATGAAATTTAAAGCTAAAATAATACTTAAAAAATTAAACTATTATCCATAAAGTATTAACAAAATAATATATACAAATAATTGTTTTTTAATATATTTCAACTTGATCATTTATGATATATCAAAATGGAACTCGACCTTCATTTTGTATCATTAAATTCATCTATGACTAATTTATGTACTAAAACTCACAACAATTTCCCTTTTTATGTACAAAATGAAAGCATCTATTAGAATATCATTTTATATATATATATAATGTACAAAATATTTTTTTATTTTTTATTTTGTAGCAAAACATAATTTTGGTAATATGCATGATAGTAAATGTTTGCTCCATAGTTACAATAAAAATTAGGTGGAGCTAGACAACATGGTAGCACCCAAATTCTAAAAACCCAAACTTTTTGAGTCATCTTACTCATGGAGCTACCATTTTTTCTCCCCCAATCACATTTGACCATTTCAACAATTGCGAAAATTGTTGTGAAAAAAGTTGTGTCTGTGGTATTATTTAAATTTTGAGTTCAATTAGGAGGGGGGAGACAAAAATGAAAATTTTGAACCAAATCTATTATATAATATATAGTAGCATATATTAGTAATAAAAAAAAAAAATCAAAATCTGGTCTATATGTAGTTGACATTGTTTATAGTTAGGTACCTGTAAATCTTGCTGTGCATATTGCTTTATGCTGATTACATAAACCAATCCTAGAAATTTGAGTTAAAAAGCACCAGATCAGCTTTCAGTATTATTTATCTCTATGTACATCTCACCGGCTGGAATGTTAGACCCATCTTAAAACTCAACATGTAACACATGAAAAACTGGTATTACTTCCTATTATGCTGAAAAAATAATCATTTATAGTTAATAGTAAAAAATCATACCAAAAGGGCCCTACTTTAGTCACCAAAGATACCTTTTTAGTCTTGTACCAAATTATAGTAAAATATTTTGGTAATGACAAGGAAAATACAAGTGACATAACACAAAAGAAACAATAAGAAGATGAAAGATTGAAAGAGATTTTCAAATTATGCAGATTTGTGGTTACAGAAGTTACCTTGGTTGGTGAACCACCATACAGATATTTACCCCTTCAAGTGCTTCACGTCGAAGTGCTCTAAGAAGTTGCTGAGATGATGCACTGTCCAAACCAGATGTGGGTTCATCTAAGATCAATAGTGAAGGTTCCATGACCATTTCCAATCCAACATTTACTCTCTTTCTCTGGCCCCCAGATATTCCTCGCTTTTCCACTGTTCCAACCAACGATGCCCGCACTGTCTGAAGCCCCAAGAACTCGATAACTCTTTCAACAACTAGAACTTTATCTGGTTTTGACAAGTAAGTGGGTAGTCTACACAACAAAAGTCCATAATAATAAATAAAAAACAGCAGTTAATACAGGAAGATTAACAGAAAAATAATCATGCAGATCAAAGATTATTGATGATTTAGTATTGAAAAAGAAAAATGACTATGGATTTTAGGTCCTAAACTTTACATCTATAGCATGTTGATGATAAACATTGGCACCAAACCTCCATCAGTCAAGTGAAGATGATGGCCACCATATATGGAGCACACAAGATAAGCAGTAGGAATTTGCAAGGAGCAAATGGGCCGTACCTGCACTTTGCACTGAACCAGAGATTCTCTTCCACTGTCAAGTTTCCATGTACAATATCATCTTGTGGCACAAAACCAATGATTTTCTTATATGAGTGGATTGAATCGTTCCTTCCATTTATATGAATTAAACCAGTCATCCTGCATCCAATTGCCTTTCCTGCTACAGCAGAAAGAAATGTTGTTTTTCCAGCCCCAGATGGACCCATGACAGCAGTAATGCGGCCAGGCTTAATTTTCCCAGTAACACATCTCAATAGATGCTTATTTTTTGCTTTCAAGGTAAGGGTCAGATCTTTGAAAGAAATCTCAATCAAAGGCCTTTTCCTGGTTTCTGGATGAGTAGCCAAATTAACTATTCCTGAGAAGGTAAGTTTCTCATTCTCTTGCTGCTGAGCTCTCTCTTTCTCAAGTTGAGCGTATGCATACTTGAAAATTTGGGTATGAGTTTGTTTTCCCTTTGGCACATTTACATGAGAACTCATATCCCCAGTTCCAATACTTATACCTTGATAATTATCAGGGTTATCTTCAATTTCATGCATTATCTGCATGAGCTCACTGGGTTCCTTTTTATTTTCTCTTGAGGGTAGATGGGTAGCTGACATACTTGGATGTGGAGGTGGTAATGGATCATCATCTATGTCAGATTTAACTTGATCCAAAATCTTAAGTTTCTCGGGATCCTTTGCATCTCTTTTACGAGAAAATGTGTGTGATAGATGAGCTTGCAATCCACTTGCATGCTTCTTTGCAGCATCTTTTGCTGATCTCCACCTCTGACGTGCTTTTGCTGTCTCCCTTGCACTTCTGGCTGCTGCTTCTCTGGATTTGGCTAGTCTCCTTTCCCTAGCCGTTAGAACTTGGTCAGAACAGTTGTAAAGGATGAGTAGCAGAGTACTTAAAGCAGCCTGCAAAAGTAATTGAATTACATCAATTTCTACTAACAAATTTTCTTCTTTTTTTCCCTTTTTTTTGGCCTGATGTTAACTGTTAGGTTCTAAGGTCTTAGGATTTTATGTATTTAGAACTCTAATTTGTAATGTTGGCAAACCATGATCAAAACAATGTATTTAGTCTAGTTTAGGCTTGCTCAAAGTTGGTAAAATATTGTAAAATTGGAATCGAGTGACTGCAGATGCATTGGTGCATTTCGACCTGGCTCGATCGATCGAATGTAATTCTCGATCGATCGAAAATCGGCCCAGATGCGTTTTCTGCAGAAATTCCAGCTCAGCCCTAACTCTTTTAAAACGTTTAGGGTTTTATGTTTTTGCCCTAGGTATATAAGGCAAAACCCTAGCCACGTTTTCAGAGTTGTACAAGTTGTATTGTTGCTCATACATTGCGGTTTTGTGTAAATCTCTTGTGAGATCTGGAGGAGCTTTCCTTTACACAAAACTTAGGGTTTTCAAGATGGAAATTACTTCAACATCTTGATGATCAACTTGGTTGCTGCCATTGAAGCTTAAAGATAAACAAGTAAGGAGCTTGTAGCTGATTGAAGGAATACAAAAAAAGAAGTAGTCCATGGACTCGGAGCCTGCGCGTGGTCGTGTCAAGAAGTTTTACTGGTGGGTAGCATTAAGAAGTCAAGCGGGGAGCTTGTAAGTCCTTTTGTAAGAACTTCAATTCTTTCTTAGTGGATTCTGTTTTGCCTTGAGGATCGGTGGGTAAAATCCTCCCCAGGTTTTTCCGTGTGGTTTCCTGGGTGATCATATCTTGTGTTCTTTATTCTTTCCGCTGCTTTATATGTTTTATATGCATGATATGATTATTTGATTGTTTTAACCTAGAATTGTTTAATTTGACTAAGTAACAACTTGGCTAATTAATCTAGGCTACGTAATCTGGTTGTTTGTTTAAGGGGTTTAAACCGTTCATTAACCATGGGTTAATTGGGGGGGGGGGGGGGGTGGTCCTCTTGGAGCACACTTCTTATTATGTAACACAGAATCAAAATCTGCTGATTGTATAGAAAATCAATAAAATGCAAATTGAAATTGAGAATTTTCTCAGAGTTTCTGGGATATTAGCATTAAGACTTGCATAGTTTGCTTCAAGAAAAATTGAAGATGCTGAGAGATGGAGCCAGGCAAGATTATTTATCAAGTTTATGGTTCAGAAGTAAAGGGAGCAACTTACTAACAACATTATTCCATACGCTTGAAGATTTTGGTTTGCAGAGTTTGGATTACAAGAAGTCAACTTAAAGCAGCCTGCAAGGTGGTTGGTTAAGAGTTAAATGCACCTCATTCCCAGAAGAACAGTGAAATCGAACTCCAAAAATATACAGGCATAGGAATATTGAAACTAGCAAACATATAAATTTTGAAAATTAACTGTATACAAAACACTATTTTACACAAAGGCATGCAGACACATGCATTGCTATATATTATGTAAAACTTTTTCGGAAATTTAGTTGAAAGGGGGAGGGGTGGGGGAGAGGAAAAAACCTTACTTTTCTCAGATGTAGAACCCATCCTGCAGTAATGTCTAGTCCCATGAAAAAAATGACAGCATTAGGAAATAATCACAGAGGCAAGAAAGACAATTATAAAAAATAGAAGTTCTTTTTACTTCAACTCATATTCCCCCAAAAGTAGATCATGCTCTAATAGCTCCAAATAAATTAAATACATGCATTAAGATATGAAGGCTTCTAAGTCCACAACAATGAAAGCACTCTTTCACTCTTTCATATCAAGTTAAAACATTATTCAAAAACAAAGTACAAGGTTGCAACAAGCAAAACGTTAGAGAAGGTTGCTAAGTGATCAATAATGAGAAATTTTTTTTATACCCACTAGTGCAAGTCTGTCTGCTGGTGGTACTTGGACAATATGATCCAGCTGAACAGAATAACTCACTGCTACTACCAACATCAGCCCAAATATTTGCTCCTCCACAAGTATGGTTTGGATTCCCTGGAGGAAGTTGGTACAGATATCTGCAGAAACATATATCATCTTCATATATTCTGTAAGCACATAAGCCATACCATAAATGAAGTGATATTTAGGACTGGAAGCAGAACTTACGGTTCACATACACCAGTAGTTTTGTTGAGAGTTGCAAGGGGACAATAGGAACCTAATGGGCAAGCTTCAAGACCATGATATCAAATGCCAACAACCAGAAGAAACATCAGAGATAGCTTTTAACCAAGGAAAAAGAAAAAGTACATATGTATAAGTACTACTTGATTCCTAGGAGATATGGAGGGAAATGGTTGACCTTTCATAAACTTTTATCCCAATGGTAACATTTATATGTGGCCTCCTATTTTAATAACTTGGTATCACAAATTTATTATGGCAATTGATGTCTACAAGACAATTGACGTTTGAAGTTTTCTCAATTAGAAGCTCCTCCAGTTTTTATAGAAAGAAAGCATATACAGGACTCTCAAATACTTACGAATCATGCAGGTAAGACCATGAGGGCAGAAGAAACCCTCACAACAAGCCTGACAGTTGAGTGTTCTTGTGGGGATGACCTTTGAATCATTTAGGTTAACCTTCTGATTTGAGCCAACACTACAAGCCCATCCCGGCTCACAGCCTTCTACCCATGAGGTTAAATTACAGTTCTTATTAGGTTTCAAGTAATTGGTACTCCCAGATCTTTCAAAGAAACTGTTGAAGTAAAACTTCAATTCTGCTGCTGAACACAAGCGACGTGTAATGTCTCCTGTAGGAGAGTGAAAACCACCATGAATAGATGAAGATATAGAGATGTTAACCTAAAAAGATTTTCAAGTAGATTGAGAAAAGTCAGCAGGGACAAAAAATTCATAGTTGGTCAGATTTATGGAGAAAGAATTTCTAAGACCCTCCTCGTTACAACTTGCTGAAGAAATGCAATATCAGGAGGATAGTGGCAGCTTACTAATTGGCAGCTTTCCAGGACAGTAGCAGCTTACTAATTGGTAGCTAGAAGAAATTGACGGTTTGTAAATTGACTCTCATTCTTAACATATAGGAAATGAATTAATGTGAACCATGGCATTCTTTTCCTGATAAGTAAATATTCATTGAAGAGAGAGTGAACCTTATCAGTAACAAAATGATAATTATGTTGAACTCAATGCGCCATACAATCACTGAATTTTCACAAGAAAAGAAAAGAAAATAATAGATGTAGCAAATTCTACAGTATCCCAAACATTCTAAGAACATATAATCTAACATACATCTATCTAGCAACCCAATAATCAGGCATGAATGACCACTAAATCATTACTCTTTCGCAGTTTTTACATGGGTTCACTAACAACATGCAGCTTCTCGCTGATTGTTGAAAATCTCAATTGGTTGCCAAAAATACTGAGGTAAAAAAAAGGATGCAAACATCAAGAGCGTATGATTAATGTTGTAAAGATTTCCCCATTAAATGAGAAGGTCATTTGAACTGAGTCATATGGTTATATGTTATTCAGCAAAATAGATATTAAAATATCAAAAATCCAAAGCTACAGTTTTTTCCAGGATTTTCTCATTGACCAAAAGAGTAGCATTATCATTTTCTTTCTAATCAAAAGAACTTATACCATTAGTCTTCTGGATGCAAGAAGCTAAGAAATCCAAGTTGGTTGAAAAATTAAAGGCTCGATCCCAGTCAGTATTCCTGAAACAATAAACTAAGCTTCAAGATAAAATCAAATAAATTCAACCCTTTATACTGGTAAACAAATAAAAAGATTAATGGGATTCAAAAATACACATATGGCAAAAAATTTGTAACTAAAGAAAGGAAATTAAAATGTCGATCTTAAACGCATAAATAGAAAAAATTACACCATTCTCAATCGGCTTAAGCTTCAATAAGCAACTACTAATCTAGCAATTGAATCCAAAGTACCATTAATAGCAAGAACTTCATTTAGCTTACCAAATTCACCCATTTACTTAAATTGTGCTGACTTTTCATAACCAAACGAAATCAATATAATAAGATTCAAAATCCAATTTTCTATTCTTTCCATGCATTTTTTTTTTTTTTTTTTTGAGCAAACAAAGTGGGATCACTCACCAATCCCTAATGCAGAAGCTGGACTGGTTGCCAATATCCTGACCAATAACAGCAGTCAGATTGGAAATCTGACTGTAAACGACCTGTGTGATAAGAGGAAGAACTGCAGGGTTATCAAATTGGTTATTGTTGTAGTCATTCACATCTTGGCATTGGACCAAGCGTACCAAACTTAAAACTAGAGCAGCTGAACTGAGAATTGTCCTCAAGTTAAAAACTTTGAGGTTCTTTAAGCTCATTTGGACAATGGAAGATGTATGGGGATTGGAAGTAAGTTTTGAAATAATGAAACTAACAAAGATTCTAAGCTCATAAAAGGGTAATTGAGTTTGCAGAATGTGAGGCTTTTTTTTTGTGTTGTGGAGAGATCCAGAGGAACTGCACTTGGGTTTTGGCAGTTTGGTCCTTGTCTGGGGTCTGTGGGGACTAGTAATGACATGTGACTATGTGGGGGGTTTCACTGTTTCAAAGGTCAATGTGAAACAGAGGGAGTGATTCACGGAAATGAGCTTAGTTAAGAGCCTAAGAGAGACAGAGAGAGAATGGTTATACCAAGAAAAGAGAAGAGAATAGTTAGAGCCTGAGAGAGACAGACAGAGAGAGAGAAGAAGAAGTGAAGAAAATATGGTGGGACCAAGTAGAGAAACCACGTCCTAACGACTTGCCTTGCCGGCTTTCAGTTTCAGACATGTTTGGTATTCTTGTTTTATTAATGGTTGGAACTTGGACCATGAACAATAGAGATGGAAGAAGTAAATTTAAAGTTTCACCTATAAACTATAAAATTAGCTCAATTGATAAAGTTTTTAATGGTTGAATAAGAGGTTTAAAATTCAATTCTTACTTACACCAAAAATCAATTAATGTCTTGGCCTAATGATAAAAAACTATCACTAAAAGCGAACGCTATAGTTTAAAATCCTCTAAAAAAAATAATAATAATAAAAACTTTGCGTGTAGGACTAGGATGCTTTCATGTGCAGATGCCAGTTGGAGATATATAAAATAAATTAATTAAAAAAAATCCTTAGTTTAATTAAAATAAGATATAGGATAAGTAAGAGAAAGTATGTCAAAGAAAAAAAAATTGTAATTTCTTTTCTCATATTTATCAAGATAGTACATTGTAATTGATGTATATTACAAGTAATGTTAGGGAATGATTGATTCGTGTAAAAATGATATACCAATCACAACTTATTATCACACAAAGTTGAAAAAAAGTGATTTTTTTTTCTCAAACATTGCCAAAATAAAAGGAGATAAAAGGTTGGAAAACAAAGGAAGATTGTGTAATTTTTATGCCAATACAATATTTGAGGGAGAGAATAACAAAGGGGCCAGATATCCTTCCTTGCAGTTGAACAAATTAATAATGAGAATTAAATTTTGTTTGCAAATCTTAGAAAAGCAGATAGGTGAGGAAAGGCCGGTTTTAAAAAGAGGAGAAAAAGTGGCATTTAGAAGGAAAAGTTAACTCTCTCTCTCTCAGGAAAAAAAAAAAAAAAAAGAGTTAAGCTTAGAGAAAAAAAAAATGTTATAGACACAAACTATTTTACAATATTTTTATAAACGGTTGATATAACTTTAATAATTTTCAAATTATTATTGATAAACATAAATGTGATGTTAATAGTAGACCCATATTAAAACTAATAAGAATTTACTAAATTTATAGTTTGTAAAAATATTATAAAATAGTTTGTGACTATAACATCATTAAAAAAGAAAAAAAGGTGGCAAAGAACAGGTAATTGTCCTACATTATTTAAAAGCATGTGTTGTGTGTAGTATAATCTGCCTCACATTTTTTTTAAAGTTATCATGACTTTTAAGTAAAATTATAATTGTTAGATCTCTTTCTCTTTTCTTTTGTGTGTGTTTGTTTCTTAAAAAAAAAAAAAAAAAAAAAAAAATATCATAGGCGAGCAAGTTTTGGCCAAATTTGAGGGACGAAATGGGTAAATAGCAATAAAATTCAAACTATGTAGTTAGTTGTCATTAGTTTCAAACTATATTTTTTTCTAGCATCTCGAGTTTAAGAGGGTCGATTTAGGTGCTATAAATCGAGTGTTTGATGGTCGATTTTCATATTTTGATCGGGTCTAAGTTGGCATTTTTTCCAGGTGGCATCCACATGGAAATCGAGTCTCTTATACTCGATTTAGCCCCTATATAAAAGAAAAGAACAGCAGCAAATAAAAGATCAGAGCAGAAGAACAAAAAAAAAAAAAAAACCTGAAGATGAAGAAAAGAACCCAGGCCGGCGCACCCAGGCCAGGCGAGCCCAGGCCGCGCGACCCTGGGCTCGCCTGGCCTGGGTTCGCGTGACCCTGGGCTCGCGCGAACCTCGCGCGGCCTGGGTTCGCGCGAGCTCAGGCGCGCGGCCTGGGTTCGCGCGAGCTCAGGCGGCGCGGCCTGGGTTCGCGCGAGCTCAGGCCGCGCGGCCTGGGTGGCGAACCCAGGCCGCGCCGCCTGAGCTTGCGCGAACCCAGGCGGCTCTTTCTCTCTGTCTGATCTGGTCTGATCCGGTCAGGCCTCGCGATCCCAGGCCGCCTGTTTCTGGATTTTTTTTTTTTTCTTCACTGATGAACATATTTGAGTTGATCTTTTTCTGGATTCTTTCCCTCTCTGTGATCTGATTGTATTTTTTTTTGGATATTTTGGCTTGTACATGAGACTTGGAGACTGGAAATGTATTCAAATTTTTTTGAATTGTAAATCGAGTCTCTAAGACTCGATTTTCATGTATTTTTTTTTGGATATTTTGGCTTGTACATGAGACTTGGAGACTGGAAATGTATTCAAATTTTTTTGAATTGTAAATCGAGTCTCTAAGACTCGATTTTCAGGTGGTCCACGTGGTTAAACGTGCCATATCAGACCCTGAAAATCGAGTCTCTGGGGCTCGATTTATACACCTAACTCGAGCCTCAAAGGCTCGAGATGCTACTATGCAGTTTACTTCCGGAGCCGGCCTAACTAACTATAAAGTTTAATTTTTATAGTTAGTTAGCTATTTTGGCCTTGAGGAACCTGAAACCAATTAATTAAAGTTGAGACGCTAAAGACAAACCCACTGACAGACGTACAGTCCATATGTAATCTTTAATTATTTTTTCCCCCTCTGGATAAACTAATCTTTAATTTGTTTTATAATAGTTTTCTCAACTAAAAAAAAAAAAGTTGTTTTATAATATAGTTTTGGATTACAAAGTATCAATTTGTTTACCGCTATTCTCCCGGACCTACCTGCTTGTAAGGTTTATAAGGTCAGATACTCAAGATGTAAACAAACAAAAAACATGTCGTATACTTGACCAAGACAACCCCATGTTAATGGTGTTAGAGGGCCTATCCAATGTAACCCTTCAAAAAATGAGTATAGCTATATTACCATCTAAATATAAATATATATATATATATATATATAACTAAAGTTTAAAGAAAATTCAATTAAATTTTAAATGGATTCTCAATTTTGCACCACGTATTCCATTTAATTTTATGTCAAGTGAATTATTGAATATAAAAATCGAAGAGTCCAAATCTAATTAGATTCTAAATTGAATTTCAATGAGAGTCTTATTTTTTGCCACGTGTTTATCTAAGTTTTTAATTTTTGTGGCAAGTGAATTATTTAGTGTAAAAATCGAAAAGTTTAAAACTAATTAAATTTTAAATTATATATATATATATATATATACTAGTATTATGCCCGTGCGATGCACGGCTTAATCAAGAATCATGTGTAAATTAATGAAAATAAAAAATAATAATTTATATATTAATTAAAATTAAATAGATAATAAAAAACAAAATAATCTTTTACCCTATCTATTTTAAACGAAGTAAACTTTTACTTTGAGTTATATAATGAATACATATTGTGTAAGATTAAGTTTTTATTAAAAAAAATCATATATAAGTCTAAAATTAATTGAATAGAATATGGTAGATAACTATGCAACTAATATAAAAGGAGATGCCTGAAAAATATAAAGGGAGTTTGCATAATTAAAACTCAAGTGCATATTTAAATGAAAAACCTTGAATTCAATAATTAAAAATAAAAATAATTGAAAGCATATTTAAGTGGTAACCTCAATGTAATAGTTAAGAATTATGAACAACCCAAATTACAAAACATTAAAAAATAAAAGTAGATAAACTTACATAAGAATTGAATTTTTGTCTTTGAAAGTGTGGGGTGAGGCACCGAATTTCACCCTATCAAAACAAAATATGTAAATATAAACTTCAAGAATTTTTTTTGAGAATAACTTTTGATCTGGTGCTTCAGAACCTCAATGAAACTCCCTGAAAAAAATAAAATAAAAAACAACATGAATAATAAAACAAAAAACAAAATTGGGAATTTATTTTTTGAAGTGAAGAGGCTCAATGAAACTCCCTAAAAAAAAAAACATGAATAATAAAACAAAAAATGAAGAATTTGAATTATAATATACTACACTTAAAAAATAAGGATTCGATGAAAATTTTGGATTATAATCAAATTAAGATTTTTATCAACTTAAAAATTATAGGAGAAGAAAAATTATATATATAATATATATTTTTAAAATCTAAAAATCTAAAAAAAAAAAAAAAAAATTGGCAATTTGGTAAAACGACTTGACGCAATTACGGCGTCTAAGTCCAACTTTTATTATATAATGGTTTTATGAAAAAGCTTATAAAATAAATGTATAAATAATTATATATTTTAATAGATTCAATAAAGATAAAAGAAAAAATTATCAAGTGTAAATAATTATCTCAATAAAATAAGGGGTAAGATTTCTTCCTAAAACTAAATTAAATTGATAATTCCAAATTAAATTTTAAATTGATAATTATTTATAAAAAAAAAAAAGTACTAAACAATTGATAAATCTAAAATTAATATAATCTTGATAATATTATAAATTAAAATTAAAGTTGATAATTCAAGAATACACGTGTAGAACATCTTGATAATTTGATGTAACATAAAATTATAACATATAAAATAAAAATAAATAACATATAAAATAAAAATAAATGATAAAGCTAGCATAATCTGTAAATATATCCATACATGAAATTTTAACCTATTTATAAAATGAACAAATTCAATAAATAAAAAAGAGAGAGAACAAAAGAACCACTTTATTCAATTACAGTTTCTAAGTCCAACTTGTACTTTATTCAATATTGTAAAACCTACCTACTTCTCATTTGCCTTGCGCATCAGCACATCTGAGTCTAGCATATTTACTTAACTAAATAACATTAAAATTTATATACATCTTCAAAGAAAA
This sequence comes from Quercus gilva, assembly GCA_023621385.1. Classification (NCBI taxonomy): domain Eukaryota; kingdom Viridiplantae; phylum Streptophyta; class Magnoliopsida; order Fagales; family Fagaceae; genus Quercus; species Quercus gilva. The sequence continues at coordinate 58,076,958 of CM042480.1, read as the reverse complement.
AAGTTATATTTTTATTTTTCTCAAAACGTGAAATGGAAAAGATTCATCTACATGTTACCTGTAGAGGAAATTGAAGTCAACAGCATTTCGAATGATAAGCATTTTGCGTTTAAAGTTTTCTATATCATGGTTGGTATATATATATACATGTATGTGAAAGAATTAAGTATGTCATCTTTATCCTTGTCTCTAGCATAACATATAGAGTTTGTTCTTATCATGTAAACCATGTTATCAGGTAGAGAGAAGAGAAGAGATTCGTATATTAAATTAAAAAAAAAAAAAAAAGAGTTATCAGGTAGAGAGAAGAGAAGAGATTCGTATATTAAATTAAAAAAAAAAAAAAAAACTCTTTTATGATTTTTAGATTGAGACATAATTATCAATTAAGGGAATGGATATTATTGTAGAGAGTGCAGGTGTGAAGTCAAAATTCTAATCACCCTAGAACTCATAACTCATAAATCAAATAAATCTCCAATTGCTAATCAAATAAATCAAAAGTGAGAGGACATGTTAATGATAACTATGAAGAACTCAAAAAAATATTAGTAGTAATTATATGGCATTAGGACATAAAAGGTAGGATATTGTGATATACATCATGTTAAATATTTAGTTTAATTATATGATTTCAATTGTTATAAAAAGTTTATAAGAAGTTGTTTCCATTTAAAACAATAATTTTAAGTTGTGAAGAAGTTGATATAAGCAAAAAAAAAAAAAAAAAAAAAAAAAATCAAATACCATAATTGTGGGGCCCAGGATTTTTGGCGACCCTAGCCCACTTCATATTAGGCCTAAAGGCCTATGCCGAGGAGGTAGGAACGTCCGAGGCTGAATACAGGACGCCCAGGCTCCCAAGGAACCTCGCCGAGGACGATATTATCCTTGGACAGCCGAGATCATGGAAGGGAAGAGCAACACACCATCAACGGCAACCTCCCAAAGAATCCAAAGAAAAGACAAGTACAATGGATCAGCCTTGGAAGCATGGTGGAGGAGCAATTCCAGAAAGAACTGTCACCTCCACATTGAATGCCCACAACTAACATTCTGGTCACATTAATGAGGAAATGACCCCTGAGCAGTGTTGTTTAAGTTACTGCAGCTCATGGAAAGCTGAAGAAGGTGGTTGATAGGACAAGCACTCAAGTAGTGACCTGTATGATCAACAAATGGAGGGTCAAGATCAACTGGAAGGGAGTATATAATTTAAGGAGTCCTCCAGAATGAAGGGGGAGAGCAATCCCAACAACTCCGGATCATTGAATGTACTAGAGTAAGACTCCTCGGAGGGAGCCGAGGACGAATTTTCTTGTAGAAGCTTGGCTCGTTTCTGTTTGATTGTTTGTAATACTCCTTATAACCGTTACCCAATTCACAAATGCATAGTTTTTTGGCCCACTCTCTACAAATTTATTGTACAGGGCTAGTTGGATTTGAGACCACTCATACCAAAGGAGAAGTGCGCAAATTGAGTCCTTACAATTGGCACCGTCTGTGGGGAGAACTTGTGCGTTGGTGCGTGCAACGGTCAATCATGGTAGGATCGAGCTCCCATCAGCAAGAGTCCTTGAAGAGGATCATCTCGGCGACGGTGCAGGCCAAACGAGAGCTCCCCCTTTATCCTCGAGAACATACGCGCAGTCATTGTCGTAATTTAGCCTCCGCTCAAGTATACACCTTGAAACACTGATTACGCGAGGAGGATTGTTAAATGAGAGACAGTCTTAGGGGCTCCGGACGTCGAATATACGCCCTGTACCCCTTCCGAAGGGCTGGTACTCGAGGGTTTGATAGCCTGAGAGGAACATGTTGATATCCTGGATTCGTTTGTTGCGGTTAAACGGAGCCTCAACCGAGCCAGGTCCTCGAACCTCTTGCCTCGGGAGAATCAACGCGCATTGGCACATTTTTTGATGATCACGCAGCCTGCGATGTATGACACACGATTATGTTCCTGATCATTCTTACGTGGTTGGCTCATTTAAAGTTAGCGATTGGATGCTACTGTTGGTTTTGTTAAGGTCGGGGTGACGTTTTCTCATTACCATCAACAACACCAACTCCAAACCCCAGGTGAGGGGAAAACAACAACACACTCACTCATGAAGCAATCATCGTGAAGAAACGAGGTATTCAGAAAGTAAAGTAATTAAAGAATACAACCACTTTTTTTTATTAAATGAAAGAAAAGTACATAAAAAGTACATCATAAATACATAAGCTTAAGCAGGCTTGTTTTAAGACTAATTGTAAATACAGAAGCTTAGGCAGGCTTGTTTTAAGACTAACTGTAAATAGAGAAGCTTAGGTAGGCTTGTTTTAAAGCTAACTATAAAAACAGAACTTTTGGTAGGCTTGTTTTAAAGCTAACTATAAAAAGAAAGGCTGAGGTGGGCTTGTTTTAAGGCTACCAACAACGGTGAAGCCAGCATGGGTGGAATCGGCGGTGAGAAAGAAGAAGAAGCGGAAGCGCCTGATGGCCCTATCCCATGATAATCCCTTGATTCTCTCCCATTTTCATGATAATTAAGCATTGGAGGCGGCAACATTGGGGCATCAACCATCTCGCAATCTTACAAACCTCCATCGGCAAGTGAACTGGATGCGAATCACTACCAGCTTAAAGGGAGAATCCATGTACTGGAGAAAGATGTTATCTATGCCCGCTTCGACTCTCGGCTGAAGGACGAGGGTCTTCTTCCTTGCTCGGTTGACAGGAAGGAACATCTTTGGCCCATGTTTCCATGCCCTTGCCCTTATCCAGGACCATCCCATCTCCCTAAGCCTCGTTCACAATCTTAGCAAGGTCCTTGGAAACACCTAGAAGGTGGAGAACTTAAAGTTCCTATTGAACTCAAGGATTTGTAACATGTGAAAGAATGAGTCCCCTAGAACACTTTATATAGAAGGCGAAGGTTGGCGGAAATTAATCCACACAGAATTCAAAGGAGGAATTACAGGCAATATTATCCCCGTCCAATTTCCAACGAAGCCACCAGCCGTTGGATCCGCGTTAATCCTCGAGGATATTAATAAAGGCGTGCTTTGCGTACCGAAATGTCAGGTACGCAGCTCGAATAGCCAAAAGACGCCTCGTAATTAGAAGTGACGAAAAAGTAGCGCGATGGGGCTACTATCATACGTGGGGGTGGAAGGCCAGGTCGCCCATGTCCAAGATGGTGTTGGGCTAGGGACCCAGTCCGTGAAAAAAGCCCTCCTCGGCAAGGCAAGTTCAAGGCCATTATCACTCTAGGGGTAAGCTTTTCAACGCTGAGGACAAGCCCTTTCACTCCAAGCAGTAGTGATGAAGTACTAGACAGAATCAAGGTCTTGCATGGTCCTCGAACTCAAATCTATGGAGAAACTAATTACTCTAAGAAGAATCTAAGTACTAGACAGAACCAAGGTCTTGCATGGTCCTCGGACTCAAACCTATGGCGAAACTAGTTACTTTAAGAAGAATCTAAGTACTAGACAGAACCAAGATCTTGCATGGTCCTCGGACTCAAACCTATGGGGAAACTAGTTACTCCCAGAAGAATCTAAGTGCTAGACAGAACCAAAGTCTTGTATGGTCCTTGAACTCAAACCTATGGGGAAACTAGTTACTCTAAGAAGAATCTAAGTACTAGACAGAACCAAGGTCTTGCATGGACCTCGGACTCAAATCTATGAAGAAACTAGTTACTCTAAGAAGAATCTAAGTATTAGATAGAACCAAGGTCTTGCATGGTCTTCGGACTCAAATCTATGGCGAAACTAGTTACTCTAAGAAGAATCTAAGTACTAAACAGAACTAAGGTCTTGCATGGTCCTCAGACTCAAACCTATGGGGAAACTAGTTACTCCAAGAAGAATCTAAGTACTAGACAAAACTAAGGTCTTGCATGGTTCTCGGACTCAAACCTATGGGGAAACTAGTTACTCTAAGAAGAATCTAAGTACTAGACAGAACCAAGGTCTTGCATGGTCCTCGGACTCAAACTTATGGGGAAACTAGTTACTCCAAGAAGAATCTAAGTACTAGACAAAACTAAGGTCTTGCATGGTCCTCGGACTCAAACCTATGGGGAAACTAGTTACTCTAAGAAGAATCTAAGTACTAGACAGAACCAAGGTCTTGCATGGTCCTCGGACTCAAACCTATGGGGAAACTAGTTACTCCAATAAGAATCTAAGTGCTAGACAGAATCAAAGTCTTGTATGGTCCTCGAACTCAAACCTATGGGGAAACTAGTTACTCCAAAAAGAATCTAAGTGCAAGAACCTATGGGAAAACTAGTTACTCCAAGAAGAATCTAAGTACTAGATAGAACCGAGGTCTTGTATGGTCCTCAGATTCAAACCTATGGGGAAACTAGTTATTCTAAGAAGAATCTAAGTACTAGGCAGAACCAAGGTCTTGCATGGTTCTCGGACTCAAACCTATGGAGAAACTAGTTACTCCAAGAAAAATCTAAGTACTAGACAGAACTAAGGTCTTGCATAGTCCTCGGACTCAAACTTATGAGGAAACTAGTTACTCTAAGAAGAATCTAAGTGCTAGACAGAACCAAGGTCTTTCATGGTCCTCGGACTCAAACCTATGGGGAAACTAGTTACTCCAAGAAGAATCTAAGTACTAGACAGAACTAAGGTCTTGCATGATCCTCGGATTCAAACTTATGGGGAAACTAGTTACTCTAAGAAGAATCTAAGCGCTAGACAGAACCAAGATCTTGCATGGTCCTCGAACTCAAACCTATGGGAAAACTAACTACTTCAAATAATATCTGAGTGTTAGGCGGAACCTGAGCTATGCGTCGTCCTGGGACAAACCGCTTTAGTAAAATTAACTCTGTGCAGAACTCGCCTAGGTATCAAACAAAGTCTATGAGCGAGCTAGCCTAATTTAGTTAACTACTTTGATGCTCGTTGTGATCATTGCAAACGATGATGATTTTTCTTATAATGAGAACCTTAGATTTAATCCCATGGGCATCACTTAAAGCATTTTAGGGTGCCATGGGCGTGGTCTATGTTTAACCCATGCCCGGAGGGATTTCCTACCAGAAGTTTGAGCGTTCGTTTGAGTGATGTTGATCCATTCTGGTTCTAAATAGAAGAAAGAAAGGTTTTCGTTTGTATAAACCACTTTGCATCTTTGAAATTATTGCTGTGTACAGCCAAGGCAAAGTAGGAGCCAGGTTTGCACAAGTGAAAAAGGTAAATAGGGTAAACAGGAGAAAATAAAGCGTGCACTTTATTAAATTCAAAAGAAACTGCATAGTAGAAGTCACATTACAAAAAAAAGAAAAAAAAAGAAAAAAAAAAAAGAAGAAGACTTCGTTATAAAAATTACAATGCCATTTTAAAACAGAATTCATCGCTTTATCTTTATCTGGGGGCTACCCTTTGAGGTCTTTTTGACCTGGGTAGTTGCTTCTTTAGGAGTTGCTTTCTCCTTCTCCTTCTCCTTGGGATCCCCCTCAGCAGGCATGGTTACCGAAGCCAAATCCATTTCGAAGCTTTGAGAGGCGACCCCATCTGATGGTCTCTTTGCGTCCTTGCCAAAAGCACCTCCCACATCAGTTAGAGTTGTCTTGGGAGCTTCAATTCCTTCTGTTTGCTCCTGCTGAGTAGGGGGAGGAGGAGGAGGATCCTATGGCTGGGGCCCCTCGACAAGGTTTGTGATAGCGAAGGCTGCTTCGCCACTGGGAGTGGGAGATTTCGAGGCCCTGATAGCTGGAGGGTAAAAGACATTCTCTGGCTTCCTTAGCCCAGAAGAAGCCTCAACCCTAGCTTGGTTGAGGGCCTCTTTCTAGGTCAACGCACAGTAGATGCAGCATACAGCTGGCACCTCAGCCCTAAGGGTGTCCTCAGTCTTAACAACTCCTACATTGTAGCCATGCTGCTCGACGTCTTCTCTGGCCTTCTCGGCCTCCTTCCGGGCCCTCTCGACCCTTTCTCTAACCCTCACGGCACGCTCTTTCTGCTCTTGGGCTTCAGCTAATTTCTTCTGAAGAGCTGTTAGTTGCTCTTTAGAAGAAGCCAGCTTCTTTTGGGCATCACGCAGAAGCAGCCTTTAGTCCTCGACTTATTTTAGTGCACTCGCCAGGGCCGTGTTTGCACTTTTTCTCGCCTGCTCCTCCTTAGTTAGTTTCTTCCTTAAGTCCTGGTTAGAGTGGTTGGCAATTTTAAGGGACTTTACAGTTGCCGATAACCTATTTCTCTCCTTGTCTAGTTGACGGTAGCTGGAGTTGGTTATCTCCTCAATCCTAAAAATAGCTTGGACAGCCTTAAAAAAAATGAATGAATGAAAAGGAAAGAAGAAAGAGAAAGGGGTTAACGACCTTACAAGCAACAATAAAGCAACATGAGAGAGAAGGGACGAGTGCATACCATGCCTAAGTATCTTTTGAGGTTTAGGAAAACCTCTAGCCTCCTGATACTCTGAAGTTCGGCCATGTCAGAAGGGAGCAATAGAGCCTCCTCCAAAACTGAGGCCACGTGGCATCCAGTGCACCCATGGAAGTCCCTGATAGATGCATTCTCTCTCAGGGGCTCACCATGGAGCATTGTAGCCGGGAGCCAGGCTTGGGGCTCGAGGGGCTGAGTATCCCTTCTATCTGAGCCCCTTTTCCCCCTCGACCCAATCTTCAGTTGCTTCGTCGTCCGTTGGGTCTCATCTTCGGACGATGGGCGGCGCCTTCCAGTTTCCACCACATCCTTGCCATTCTCTTCTCTTTTCCTCTTTGGTGCCACCGACTCTACCTTGGGGGGCAAGGACGGTTGAGTAGGAGGAGGGGAAGTTTTGTGGGAGGAGGAGGGATTTTGGGATAGGACGATTTTCTGGGTGCACCTTTCCCTAGCTGGGACTCGATAAGCTCCAGCAAGCTCTTTTTCGGTTTCCTTTAAATGACTATGTCCCCCTTCGAAGTGGTATTTACCGATATAAAGTCCACTTCCGCACAACTTTGACCACTTAGATCGCCGGGAGGACCCTCCGGCGATTGGGCTCCGTTGAAGACTTCGAATTCATCCTCGGACGAACCTGAGTCAACAATTTCCTCCTCGTCCCCTGACTTTTCCTACTCCCCTTCCTTCACCTCAGGGTGGGAAGATGAAGAACCAATTAAAGATACGCCATCTGGATTACAGTGCCCTCGGGAAGAATAAATCCTTCCATGGCAACACTAATGCGACGCAAACGGGGATCTTTAGCCTTTATCACACACTTAGGTGCTTGGAAGGCGCGTGAGATAGGTGTGACCCTTAGAATCAGATGAGCCGCTCGAAGTTGGCCATCTTCCTCATTAACGAACACCTCGACCTTGAGAATTTTGTCCAAACTCTCCCTGTTAACTAAACTGAAATGTGGTTCAAAGGCGTGTGTGTTTACAAGATCCACGAAGAACATGTCAGTATTAGTAAGTTAACCCCAGCCTCACATAATATAACAAGCCCATTTATTCACGCTACTCTTAGAACCACACCTGGTTGCCCTTCTTGCGTTGGGCAGGGAAGGCCATTGTGCCATTCCCCAGATACGATTAAAAAATCCTTATTAAGGCCCTTACTGGACTCAGGGAGGCACTGTATTAGTCTAATAGCGGGCTTCCTCGTCTTTAAGTAGTACCCTTTCCCCTTCAAATAATGAAGGTTATACACCCAATTAACATCATGATGAGTCAGTCCTAACCCCATCTTCTCATTTAGCACGTCTACACAGCCCAATATCCTAAATACGTTGGGAGTGCATTAGGTAAGGGCTAATCGGAAGAACCTAAGGTAACTCCTCATGACCTTCCCTATAGGAATCCTTATGCCACATTCTATGAAGGCGATCATGAGGATTGCCACCTCACCCTCCCGCCTTTTCTCAAACCACTCCCCCTCCTCACAATACCTACATTGGGAGGAATACTGTATTGGGCCCTAAAATTCGCCATGGCCTCCTCAGAATCTACTAAACTCTTGAACCTACCCATCTCTATAAACGAAGTAGGGAACTAAGAGGATTAAGGAGCGAGAATGGGGCCAAAGAAAAAAAAAAGGGAAAAAAAGAACAGAGGGCAAAGAGAGAGGAAAAAAGTACAGAATGAAAAAAGAATAAAGGTTTGAGAGGACTTACAAAACAGGTAGGGGGATCCTCGGCCAAGCGTTGAGTACGTATAAAGACAGGTACGCGGAAGGGGTGTACAGGTTCAATGTACGTGCATGAGAGCACATGAAACGCTAAAGTGGTGAAAGAGGTCAACTTGAAAGACATTTATATCAAAGAAAAAACTTGGAAGCAGGAAAATCTAGCTCGGTAACCAATAGAAATGCCAGCCGTTGGATTGACATTGCACCAAACAACGTGGGGAGCACAAACCCGCCAGAATTTAATGAAGGGTGCACTTCGCACACTGAAGTGCCAGAAATGTGCCTTAGATAGGTGAAAAGACTTTGGTGCTGACGGAGGATAAGACTTGACTAACCGTGACAGGGGCCTAAGGATATCAAAATCCTCCTCCCCGGCTGAGAAGCCAAACAGTAGGATTTTGAGAGGTTATTGTGGGGCCTAGGATTTTTGGTGACCCCAGCCCACTTCATATTAGGCCTAAAGGCCCATGCTGAGGAGGTAGGAACGTCCGAGGATGAATACAGGACGCCTAGGCTCCCAAGGAACCTCGCCGAGGACGATACTATCCTCGGACATCCGAGATCATGGAAGGGAAGAGCAACACACCATCAACAGCAACCTCCCAAAGGATCCCAAGAAAAGACAAGTACAATGGATCAGCCTTGGAAGCATGGTGGAGGAGCAATTCCAGAAAGAACTGTCACCTCCACATTGAATGCCCACAAGTAACATTCTGGTCGCATTAATGAGGAAATGACCCTTGAGCAGTGTTGTCTAGGTTGCTGTAGCTCACGAAAAGCTGAAGAAGGTGGCTGATGGGACAAGCACTCAAGTAGTGACCTGTATGATCAACAGATAGAGGGTTAAGATTAACTGGAAGGGAGTATATAATTTAAGGAGTCCTCCAGAATGAAGGGGGAGAGCAATCCCAACAACTTTGGATCATTGAATGTACTAGAGTAAGACTTCTCGGAGGGAGTCGAGGAAGAATTTTTTTGTAGAAGCTTGGCTCGTTTCTATTTAATTGTTTGTAATACTCCTTATAACCGTTACCCGATTCACTAATGCCTAGTATTTTGGCCCACTCTCTACAAATTCATTGTACAGGGCTAGTTGGATTTGGGTCCACTCATCCCAAAGGAGAAGTGCGCAAATCGGGTCCTTACAATAATTAATTACAATTTTTTTCTATTATACCATAAAAATCAAGTTGTTATTTGTTAACATTATTAGCTTCTTCCTTTTTTTTTTTTTTTTTTTTTTTTTTTGGTTATCCAAAAATTTGACATTTATCCAAAAAAAATTTATAACAAAATATATTTGGAAAAAAAAAAAAAATAGATAACAAATCCTCCCGTGTGTACCCCAATGAAATTGTTTTTTATTTTTATTATTATTTTTTTTAATAAATTCATGAGATTAGCTATACTTCTACATCACAACTACACATTTTAATAGTTTATGCTTCAGATGAAATTTTTTTTCCCTTTCTATCCTATTATCAAATTATCAAATTATTGGAGACATATACTGTTTCTTGGGATGGATTTATATTAAACACCTCTTGAAGAATTTGGATTGTGCTTATCCCTTAATAATCAAGTGTTGTAGCTTGATATTCTGATAAAATAATATTAATTTAATAATATTAAAATTTTGAAAATTTAGATGTTATATTATCTAAATTAAATTTTTGTATATTAAATATTATCCCATAATTTAAGAAATATATCCTAACAAATAAAAAAATAATGTTAATTAGATGATAAATATTATCTAAATTAATTTTTTTTTATGTTAAATATTATCCCTTAATTTAAGAAATTTATCCTAACAAATAAAAAAAATAATGTTAATCTAATTTTATTTAATGATAAGAATGAATTAGAGTCTTGGTAGTATACTATTCCTTTTTAGTTCTTTAAAAATCTAAAAATTTAATGAAATTTCTGCAATTTGGTGAAGTCATGTGGTGCAACCACAGCGTCTAAGCTCAACTTTTATTATATATAATATGATATAATATGATATATAAAATAAGAAAATATTACATATTTTATAAATGTAAGGTTTAAAAAAAGTGTAAAGTGATACCATGTATAATTTGAACTTCTTCTAAAAAATATATATAATTTGAATCACATACTTGTGATTATTTTTAATTGTATCCGTGCATATGCATGATGCTACACACTAGTATATAATTAAAGTCAAAATTGAGAGAAAAAATAATTACATTTTAAATTAGATTTTAATTGTTGTCTAATTTTGCACTACGTGTCCTATCTAAGGTTTTTTTTTTTTTTTTTTTTAAATTGTTTTAAGTGAGTTAATGTTGTGCAAAAGACGAAGAATCTAGTATATATATATATATATATATATAAAATTAAAGTCAAAACTTAGAGCAAATTTAATTATATTCTAAATTATAATTCAATTGTGGGTTAATTTTGTGCCATGTGTTCACTTAAGTTTTTTAATCTTTATGTCAAACTAGTATGTAACCCATGCTACCGCATGGGAATAGATATATTATTAATCATGAGTTTATTCATATATAAAAGGCTCAATTAAGTCTAAGTTCATATTATTAGCCATAAAATTTTATTAACAAAACTTAGCAGATATATACATTTATAGACATTGGATATTCTTCCCATGTGCTAAATATTGTTTTCAATAAGGTCACACCAAATAGGTTGAAAGCCATCTTCGTGCAAGATTGATATCTGCAAGAGAAGTCAATAATCAAGCAAGGACCAAAGGATTTCAAAAAATGTTAATATTGACTCAGTGTATGCGTATACACACAAATCCATCACTATATCAATTAAGAGAATCAAAACTAAATGGAAATATTACACAAAAAGATGAACCTTGGTGACGATGTTTATCCAAAAGATCCATTCACGCTTTTGAATCTTCAATCTCTATTGGTGATTAAAATTTTCGTAGCTTAAAAAATTTAAAATTAAAAAAAAAAAAAAAAAACCCCTCAGAGTTATACTCATTTTGTAGTTTGACAATGGGTCATTTTGTAACATGATGAGCATTTGTGTGAAGAAAAAACCTTTGAAGTTGCATGGCTGATAAAAGAAATTCTTTCTAATCTCTTTTTATAGAGAGATGGATTTGTGCATGTTTTTATACATCCTTCATAGTTGTATTATCACGAAGCAAGTCCAATGGATTTAGATTAGTACTACCGATTCCCAAAGCATGAGTGTTTAATGTGTTATTAATTTCATCTCATCTCATTACCAAGTCCAATGAATTTTAATTGGAATTCAATTTTTCCAAGTGGTGCATCTCTTGCAATATTCTTTCATTTTTTTTTAATTAATTTTTTGAAATTTATTTTCAATTCCCATGGCCACTTTCCATATTCGGCTTCCTGTTATAGTTCCCTAGGCACTTTGAAGTTTGAACCAAGAGAACAATGAACCTACATAAAAATAAATAAAAACAATGAATTAGAGTAATGGTTCTCTCGAAAACAACCCAAAATCATATTATATTCTTCTGATTATTTTCTTTGTACACGTGTATAGTAAAATTGGACTCCAATTTCAGATTCTAATTGAACAATTGGAATGACAAGTGGCACACAATTAGAGTTCTGATTTGAAATTCAATTTCACACTCTCTCTGCTTCACCTATTATTATATATATAGATGAGTTAATGAGTACAAAATACTAAGAATTTGATAGTAATGAACTATAAAATTTATAAAATAAAAACTCAAACACATATACTCAATAAAAATCACCACACGTTCTATCTTATTAAAAAATAGAAAAAAAAATGATCATAAGTAGTATTAAATTTAGATAAGAATTTTAATATGTGACTAATTACGTTTACTTTTGAAACTTATTAAAAATTAGAAAAAAAAATGATCATAGGTAGTATTAAATTTAGATAAAAATTTTAATATGTGACTAATCACGTTTACTTTTGAAACTTATTAAAAATTAGAAAAAAAAATGATCATAAGTAGTATTAAATTTAGGTAAGAATTTTAATATGTGACTAATTACGTTTACTTTAAAAACAATAATAACTTGACTAATATATATATATATATATATAACCGAAACCTTTGAATTTTAATTGACCTTTCCACAATTTTCCACATTAGGATTTTTTATTTATATTTTTTAATTTGATTTAATTAAAAAAAAAAAAGGGACTCAAGTTAGGACTCCCTCCCTTATACATATAAAGCATTTACTTCTATTTTCTTTGTGCTTTCCTTTGATTTGATCCCTTATGCGCAGCTTTTATGTTTCATAACCTAAATTTAAGGTTACACTGCGTCTCATCTCATGAAACGCTCTAGCTAGGATAATAGTCACTGGAATCTATTTTATGGCATTATCATGCCATCATCAGCATTATTTTATTGTTATTAATTTTTTTTATAAGAAGTAGGTTAATTACTTTGTTCTTCTAATTGATTTTTTCTTTTCACTTTATATTTATTTTTTGTGTGCAAATTGGTCTCTACTATTGTTGCTCTAATTGGCTGCATACACTTAAATTTATTGTACATGACCCAGTTACTACAAGTGAGTGCCTAATTTTTCTTTCTATAATGCTGAAGGGATTTAAGTTCCAGACATTTAAGGGTTTTGATGGCATGAGTTGTTTTCAATTTAAATTCCACACCAAAAGCATTCCAATTTTGTTGGCAAAATTCTGCCCCCCTTTGCCTTTTTTACTAAAATCTTTTTGTTGAAAAAAATATACTCGATTCTATGTAACCCATCACCTCACAGAATCTAAAAAATGTTGTATGTGGTTTCTCGCAAGGTCGTGAAAGTTCTTAAATGGAAAGATTTACATATACAAATGTTGTTTGTTAACTTAAATTTGTTAAGAATTTCATCATCTTTTTACTATTCTGGGTTAAAAAGATAAAGAAAAAAAAAATCATAATATGCTTTGAGCCATATTATGAATAGAAGGTGAAACATATTTGTTTTGAAACAAGTATTTATTTGAGCAAAGTAAAAATATATAAATTTTGTTAAATTATCCCGTGCGTCGCACGGGTTAGCGACTAGTTATTTTATATTTTCATGATAAAAATTGTGTTTAATTTTAAATGTATCCATGCGTATGCATGCATTACATGCTATTTTTTTTTAATAATTTAACTAATTATTTATATTTTTATGATAAAAATTGTGTTTAATTTAAATGCATTTATGCATATGCATAAGTTACATGCTAGTTACAGTATAATAAAAAAATTAATAGTTGAAATTGAGTTGATTTTGAAATTTTTTACAGTTTCTATGTTAATCTTTTAACATGTGTTACATTTATCACATTAACTAATATCATTAAAATTTAAATAGAGAGGAGATTCAAGGATAAATTTGACTAGATTTTCTAAATTGAGATACTTGACATAGTTAATAGTTACTGACTAAATTGACAAAATTAATAGTTTAGGGACCGCATTAATATTACCCTTTAGTTCGAGGACCAAATGAGTAATTTAACTAGGGGTTTCCACCAGTCGAGTCAAATTGGGTTTGGGGTGAACCCGCCACTCGCCTGTAAATTCTCTGTTTAGTTCAATCAAAATCGAGATGGTAAGGTGGGTGATCAACGTGACACACAAATAATGAAACACGATTTGATCTCGTCAGTTCTAGTAGATATCTTAGCGAATATGTTGAGATCTCCACCAGCTTTGACAAATATCATGCTAGATTTGCGAAAATTGGTGGCATAGGGGGAGGAAAATGGGTCACAGTAAGAGGAGGAGGAGAATGGTCCAATCAAGCCACTCGAGTCTTAGACAATGAAAGGAGTTACTCAAGCCGTTGATGTTGAGTGTTGAAGGAACGCATTTGCCGCTGCTTGGAGCGAGCAGGTTCTAGAACGAATGGCTCCAAGTAGGACAAATTTATGGGGTCTATGTTTGGGTTGGACAAAACTAAATTGAACCAATTTTTTTGATAAAAAAAATATAATAATATTTGAACCTATGACATTCAATCGATAATAATCATTTGTAGTTCAATTGGCATATTTTTGAGTTTCTAATAAGAACATATAATATTCAAATCCGCTTTGACTGTAACTAAAAAAAAAAAAAAAAAAAAAAAAAAAAAAACATTTGATCCAAACTATAGGTCCAAACAAACAAAGACAATAACATTAACATTAGAAAACTCCCTATGCAAGTTAAGAAATAGAGTTACAACAACCTAGCCCAGTTATACCCCAAAAGCACAAGTTCTTGACAATGGTTTACAACTTTTATTAGTTTTTTTTTTTTTTTTTTTTTCTTTCTTTTAATGAAAAATCTTATTGTACATTTCATGTACACTTTTTTGTTAGAATTTATAAAATTGTGTTAGCATATAATAAAAAATATGTCACTATCATTATTTATTTTTTAATGAAACTAATCAAATGCAAAGTCTCATTTACAATAAAAAAAAGGTTTTATTTATACTTTTATTAGCTTTTTTTATTATTTAAAAAATCCTTTTAATATGCTAGTGTACATGAAACAAGACACATGTAATCATGTCTCAGGGCTGTTACAAGTGGATGTTGATCCCTTACCGAATCAGACAAAACTCGACAATGGCTTACAACTGCCAACTACCTTTTAAAAAAACACACCATGCATATGAACATTTTCAAAAAAAAAAAAAAAAAAAACATCTTTTTAGTTTTTACTGTCAATAAATGAATAATAGACTCATCAGACTCAGTCCGCGTCATAAAAAACTCGCTCTATGACTTTCTTTCAGACAAAAGCCATCAATCTCTCACACGGTTGTCGCTTTCACAATTATACGTTTTCACACACAGACACACACACCCTTTCTCTCTCTCTCTCTCTATTAATTCTTTATGAGGTTTTACTCTCTCTGTTTATTATATATATATATATGAAGGAGTTTTTGTTTGGTATCCTCAATTCCAGCTGCCTTGTATTGACTTGCCTTAGATTATGGAGAGCTCGTCGTGTCCTTGGACACGCTCAATTCTCTTTTTCGCTTTCTGGGTCTCTCTTTAAAGCTCCCAAATCGAAGTTGTGTGAATGATATCTAAAGTGTTGCTTTAGTTCTATCTAGTGGACTTTATTATATGTAGAGGTAAAGTCTTCTTCTTTAGAGGTTTCTCTTTTAATCATTTCTCTGTTTTTGAATGCTTATATTTCAAAGATAGACTTTTACTAAATCATTGAATTCTCCGGATTGTGAGTATTCAAGTGAGTTAGATGGAAATGGAATTCTGGGTTTTTGAAAATTTGATTGTTTCTTGAAGAGTTTCTTCTTAATTTTATGTATGTGTTTTTGCACTTCAATTTTTTGGTGGAACAAAGTATTGTTATTCTGCTTGATTGATCAAAATTGGAGCTTGGGTCTGAAAAACAAGATTGAAGGATAGTTCAAGAGTATAGGGCTTGAAAGTTGCAGAAGTTTGAGGGATTCAGTTTGAATATTGGGGGGTTTGACAAGGTTTGAGCTTGCAAAAGAAATGATGAAATATGCTTGTTTGAATTCCTTGTTTTCATGTT
The DNA here is from genome assembly GCA_023621385.1 of Quercus gilva. Classification (NCBI taxonomy): domain Eukaryota; kingdom Viridiplantae; phylum Streptophyta; class Magnoliopsida; order Fagales; family Fagaceae; genus Quercus; species Quercus gilva. The sequence goes on along the minus strand of CM042480.1, from coordinate 58,061,285 downwards.
GAATTTATTGAAACATTTAAGCAAAATATAGGACCATAAATGACATAATCTAATGGTTCGTTTGGATGAAAGAATTTAAAGAGAAGGATTTGGATTTCATTTTTTTTTTAAAGTTTAAATGACTTGAATAAAGTATGAAATGATAGAGCTTTTTGTATTATGATTAGAATGACAAGGTGTGAGATGTCAATTCAAATCCATATTATCACAAGTGTTTTACTTTGAGCAAAATCTCCAAAGGTCACATCATCGTATGTTGTTAAAGTAATATCAAGCAATTTATGCTAACAATTGTTCTTCAAATCCTCAAATAAAAATGCAGCCTAAACGAATATGTGAAAGAGGAATTTTGAGAACTGTTTGAATTTCATAGTCCATGGGATTTGTGATTTAGTGGTGGCAATAGATATAAACGTAGTTTCTTTCCTTGTTTGTATTGGTCTTGTTTTCTCACCATTATACGCTTGTTGCATTTGCAGTGGGGCAATCTGTTTTAAAGGGACTATGAAGTGTTTTAATTTCTCCAACAAAGAAAAAAATAATGAGCAAGGGGCTATACAGTCTAATTCTGTTCGGTCCACTTCCACTTCCATATCAACCGACCTGGATTTGAAGCCATTTGGTTCTGAATTTAATTCTCAGAATGTCTCAGAATTTAGCACTGCATCTTCTGCTAAGTCATTTGCAATCTTGTCTCAAAGACAGAGTAATCTCAGAGAATTCACGTTCTCAGAGTTGAAGGCAGCCACGAAGAATTTCAGCCGCACCCTCATGATTGGAGAGGGTGGGTTTGGTGGTGTATATAGGGCTGTGATCCGGAGCACAGATGATCCACATAAAAAAATAGATGTTGCCATTAAACAACTAAGTAGAAGAGGATTGCAGGCATGTTTTTTTCTCCTTCTGAACTTGAGTGAAAATATACTTTTACTATATCTGATTTTGCAACAGTATTAGGTAGTATTTTGTGCTACAGAAAAGTCAGAGAATTCTTTTACATATGATCTGTGTGTCACAGAATAATGGAATAAAACCGTTAGCACAGCACATTAGCATTTTGTAGGGAGTGCCAGAAACGCTACATATCTGCTTTCTTACTGGTGAAGTTTAGAAAGAAAGAATAAATTAAATTCTCTATTATTGTCTTCTTCTTATATCTCTGTCTTCATAGCGTTTCAAAATACCTATATGATTTTTGTTGCTCTTTCTGACAGGGCCATAAAGAATGGGTGACAGAAGTAAACGTTTTAGGGGTTGTCGAACATCCAAATCTGGTTAAACTATTGGGCTACTGTGCTGAAGATGATGAAAGAGGGATCCAGAGGCTGCTGATATATGAATACATGCCCAACAGGAGTGTGCAGGATCACTTATCAAACCGGTTTCGAACACCTCTTCCATGGGGCACAAGAATGAGAATTGCCCAGGATACTGCCCGTGGCTTAGCATACCTCCATGAAGGAATGGATTTTCAGGTACTTTGAGTTCTTTGGAGTTTAAGAAAGAGATCTGCTGAATTTTAGAAGAGTTATTTAGAAAAGATAGGCAATTATGCATTAAAGCAACTAGACTAAAAACATTTCTCTTTATAAATTATTGATCTTTTGTAAATTTTGTTATTGGCATAGATCATCTTTAGGGATTTCAAGTCCTCAAACATACTGCTGGATGACCAATGGGTTGCAAAGTTGTCGGACTTTGGATTGGCCAGGTTGGGGCCTTCAGATGGATTAAGTCATGTCTCAACAGCGGTATGTTTACTAAACTTGCACACGTTGGATGTCTCATGTCTAACTAATTAGCAGGAACATTGAAAATGTTTGTTAGTATTAATTGGAAAATGTCAGTTATGTTGATCATCTTATTAGATGCACTTGAATGGATAGTCTGTTGTCTAACATGTTAGATTGTTACTTTCTATCTATACCTTTTTCTTCATGCCTTATTCTTCTTGTTGCTGGCAGTGGAAAGATAATGGAAACAAACCATGACTGATGCAATCTCTGTCTATTAATTAATGATAGTATACAGAAATAGAGAACCGATTTTCCTGACTTTTATATAGGTTGTAGGAACAATTGGATACGCAGCTCCTGAATACATTCAAACTGGGCATCTTACATCTAAAAGTGATGTCTGGAGCTATGGAGTTTTCCTTTATGAACTCATCACTGGTAGGCGCCCTCTCGATAGGAACCGCCCCAAGGGTGAGCAAAAGCTATTGGAATGGGTCAGGCCTCACCTGTCTAATCTTAGAAAGTTTGAGCTGATTTTAGACCCAAGGCTCGAAGGGAAGTATTCCCTCAAGTCTGCCCAAAAGTTAGCTGCTGTAGCCAACAGGTGCTTGGTGCGGCAGTCTAAATCACGCCCCAAAATGAGTGAAGTATTGGAGATGGTGAATCGAATTGTGGAGACAACAGATATTGGAAGTCCCCTACCCCCCATGAAGATTTTGGCTCCAGAAGATGATTTCATAGAATCCAAAAGAGAACGTTTAAAGAGAAGGTTTGTGGATCCAATTATTGAAGGGAAAGGTTGTTTGAATTGGCAAACATGGAGACCTAAGTCTGTCAATACATTTTGAATATTTTCTCTCTCCATGCCAGCCTGTTCCTTCCTCTCATAAGGAGTCCAGTTATGCCATTCAGGCCAAAGGCCACTGGCAAGACTGTTGTTTTTGGTTGAATGTGAAAATTACTCTTTTCTCTGTGTATTGTGCAATACAAATGTAAAATCTCTATCCACATAGATGAGTGAGTGCAAAGTATAATTGGCAAGGCTGCATTTCTTTTGTTGGTGTAAAATTATTCCAATCTTTATTTACCATGCAATGTAAATTTCTAACAGCATAGATGAGTGCATATACAAATAATTTGACCACCTGATGGCTTTAATTGCTAACGGAAGTTTTCTGAGATGATCATAAGCTTGTACTTACTGGTAGATGGCCTCAAAACTAATATTTGTGAACTTGAATATCTGTTGCTATCTTTTACTGATATTGACTATATAAACCTTATGGTGGGTCTTCATGCAGGCAGAATTATGTGTTTGTTTTCTCAGGTAGGAGGCATTATTTAGTTGTGTATAAGTTACAGTTTAGGCAATTCTACGAAAATCTTTTGTTTTGATCTTTGTCAATACAGCTTTTTCCGCAAGTGATTATGCATTATCATAACAAACTTATCTTCCACCATTTTTACCAAAAGATGATAATCATGATCTAGAAAAGACATTCGTAGTTTGTTGAAATCAAAAAGCAAGGTGCTAGGCAGAATGCTTGTTCTCTGCATCAAGGACAGACTTAACAGTGAATCATTTTATTAGCATTGAAAAGAGGTACATTATTGTCTTTCATAAAAGCCAACTTGGCATTTGATAAATGCCCCAATCTAGAATGCCAAATGTGTGGCTGAACAAGAACACCATTGATAGATGTAGATGCAGATGCAGAAAAACAAGTTGATGAGGCTAAGATATTCTCTTCCAGCAGGTAAAGGCCGGGCAATAAAGAATTGATAGACTTGATTGAAACTGCAAGGGAAATGTGGATTGAATTGAAGAATTTGTTTTTACAAGGAAATGGACCTAAGATCTACAATCTGCAAAGGGAAATTTCTCATATCTCCCAAAATCAGATGACAGTGACAGAATACTGCACCAAATTCAAGTGTTTGTGGGATTAATTGTTGAAGTATGAACCTTTTCCAGAATGTTCTTGTGGAGCAATGAAGATCTTGAGTGCTTCACATGACAAAGCTTATGTTATGAGGTTCTTGATGGGATTGAATGAGAATTTGGCTTCGTAGAGTCTCAAAATTCTCATTCAATCCCATTAAGAACCTCATAACATAAGCTTTGTCATGTGAAGCACTCAAGATCTTCATTGCTCCACAAGAACATTTTGGAAATGGTTCATAATTCAACAATTGATCCCACATACGCTTGAATTTGGTGCAGTATTCTGTCACTGTCATTTGATTTTGGGAGATATGAGAAATTTCCCTTTGCAGATTGTAGATCTTAGGTCCGTTTCCTTGTGAAAACAAATTCTTCAATTCGATCCACATTTCCCTTGCTGTTTCACAGTACATGATGCTGCTAGAAACATCAATGTGCATAGAATTGATCAACCACAAAAGAACCATGGTATTGCAACTTTGCCAATCCTCATACAAAGGTGAATCAAGATCTGGCATCAGAATCTTCCCATTCACGAAGCCAATCTTCTTCTTGGCAGTGAGAACAAGCACCATTGCTCTAGGCCAAGAATGGTAATTCTTCATCCCAAGCAAAGGCTGAGTAATGAGAATATTCCTTGGATTTTAACTGGAACTAAGAAAATAGGGATTAGGAGTAGTATTGGAATCACTGTTAGGATTCAAGCTTGTGTGTGTAGATTGTGTGTTGAGAGGATCAGAGGAGGTATTGGTTTCAGTGGACACCATTGAAGGACCTTCAAAGCTCTAATACCATGTAAAATTCTAAACTCTCTCTCTAAATAGAAAAACTGATTTTATTGGTCAAGAAAAGAATACAATCCAATGAATGATAATTCGCTACTCCTACACCTTTATATACTTCTAGTCCATGTGCATCATCCCCTGAATTGAATGAATGAATTGATCATAATATGGTATAGCTTCAATTGAGTCTATCAATTCTTTATTGCCCACTGCCCTTTTTCATAATTGCATCTTGAGGCTGCCCCTGATGTTGTGAGGCACTCTGACTAGCACCTAACTGTTGTCCTTGATGTTGAGAACTAGCATGCTGCGCGTGGCACCTTGCTGCTATCCTTGATGTAGAGAACAAGCATTCTGCCTAGCACCTTGCTTCTTGATTTCAACAAAAAACAAAGCCATTAATCTAAAAAAACAAAAAAACCAAATGAAGCCACCAATCCAAATCTATATTTCTAGTAACTAAACAAAACCAAGATCTGAGATACGAATGGACATAGTAACAAATTTTCATTAAAACAGAACCATTAATAATTTGTTGAGCGACACACACAACAGTAAAAGTGAATACCTGGCAACAAAGGAGGGTTCCCTTCAAACCTTTTTTTTTTCCCACTCATGAAACCTAATTAGAACTTTGTTAATGAATATATTAACTAAGTTGTCTATCCTGTTTATGTTGTTTTTGTAGGAAGAGATAAAGACAAAGGAAAAGATATTTGATGGTGTTGGAGAAAAAGCCATCTTCCAGTCTCATCCACACACGTCGTCCAAAGAAAGAAAGGGATAGGGCACGACAAAGTCGTCCCAGCAAACCTCATCCGTCCCCAGTAAAGGATGGACGAGCCGTCCTATTAAAGCCTCGTCTGTCCTTAATGAAGGACGGACGGGCCTAATGACAGACGAATGAGAAGTCTCTTTGGCAAAGGTAGTTTTTACCTGTGAACCAAGGCCTCCACAAGCCAAGATGAGGCATCGTTCCAGATAAAATAACTACCATGGAAGTTATGAAAGTTACCTCTGACTTTAACGAATTTCTCAACAGAAGGAACGTTTGATAGAGCGTTCAATGTGCACTATAAAAACATTTCTCTACGAGGAGGTAATTGATTCGCACATTTTTCCTAAAAAAGTTCTCAGAAGTATTTTCTCTTTTAACTTCAACTCACTGACTTTACCATCGAAGAATCTTTGACTGGGTCCCCACCGGTCACCTTTGATTGTCTTTCTTTTCTTTTCAGGCCCAACACCAGAATTCGGATTATTTGACCCACTGATTTTCGAGGGATCATTAGTTGGCGCCGTCTGTGGGGAATCCATTATAATTGTTGTACAATTTGTTTTCTCAAGATAAAAGGGTAATGGTTCGGACTAGATTGAGGGCTACCAATCCTGCTCACGAAGAAAGCAGGGATGCATCAAGTAATCCTCACTGCGATCGCCAATCTGCGCCAGTTATGCAGGCATCTTCTGTTCAACACATGCACTCTATGGCGGCCGTGAAGATGGAGTTAACTCGTTAGAACCAAGAACTACGAAGAAAGATTAACCTGAGAAGGCAGACACATGAAGAGCATGAAGATGAAGGACAGACTCGGAGTCAAGAAGACAGGGAGAATGTTCAACATGGAAGTTAATCAAGGGGTACCACTTCACGAAGGGTACCTCATTTGGAGAAGGAGATGGATCAGATGAGGAAAGCCATGGACGAAATGAAGGAGAATATGAGGAGGGCAAACCCAGTAGAGGATTTAGTTCATAGAACTGATTCCCCCTTTACGGCTTCTATCAATGGCTATCCCCTACCACCAAAATTTAAAATGCCTTCTTTAGATTCGTATGATGGGAATTGAGATCCTTTTGACCACATTGCCACCTTCAAAACCACTATGCATCTCCAAGGGGTTCTAGATGAAATCATGTGTAGAGCCTTTCCTACCACTCTCAAAGGTCCAGCCAGAGTGTGGTTTAGCAAATTACCCCCAAACTCAGTAAGTTCTTTCGAAGAATTAAGCAAGTTGTTTGTCAATAACTTCATAGGGGGCCAGAGACACAAATATTCTACTTCCAGTCTCTTAACAATTGAACAAGGGGAAAATGAAAGTTTGCGTTCATTTATCGCTCGTTTCAATCGGGAAGCCCTAACAGTGGACGAGATGGATGACAAATTACTGTTGGCAGCTTTTCACAACGGAGTTCATTCGGATTTGTTCATCCATAAACTTTATGAGCAAGAGCCACAAACTATGGCCGAACTCGTCCATACAGCTCAAAACTTCATGAATGCAGAAGATGCGATTATAGCCAAGAAGAGAAAGAGAACAGAGAAAATGGAGACAAATCGCCACCCGGAACAAGGTCCTCGTCCAAAGAAGGGACGGACGGATGATAGAAAAGACCGAGACAAGAAGACAGGTTCGTCAGCACGCAACCAGCAATATACTCCGTTAAATATGCCACTTGAACAAGTCCTTATGCAAATAAGGGACGAGCCTTCCTTGAAGTGGCCGAAAAAGATGAAGGGAGATCCCAATAAGCGCAATAGGAATAAGTATTGTTGTTTTCACAAAGACCATGGACATGACATGGACGAGTGCTTTGATTTAAAGCAGCAGATTGAGAATCTTATAAGGCAAGGCAAGGCAAGTTGAGAAATTTCCTCGGACGAGACCACAAGGATGAGAGATTGAAAGGAAAGGTAGAGGAATCATCGCGACCACCGCTCGGAGAGATAAAAGTTATCATTGGTAAAAGTTCAACAGGCCAATCGTCCAAGTCAAGGAAAGCATACCTGAAGGTAGTGCAGAGCGTCCAACTCTCTGGACGATCACCAAGGGAAAAGTCCACGGACGAACAGGCGATCACTTTTACGGACGAGGATGCTGACAAAATTCATCACCCTCACGATGACGTTATTGTTATTACCATGCTCATTGCTGGTTACACAACTAGGAGAGTGCTGATAGATAATGGAAGCTCGGCAGACATTCTATATTATCCAGCTTTCCAACAAATGAGGGTTGGATGAGACCAATTTCGTCCAGTGCAGTCACCTTTAGTAGGTTTCGGAGGAATGAAAGTACAGCTTGTGGGCACTGTTACATTACTCGTAATGGTGGAGGCACACCCACAATAGTTAACCACAGATGTGAATTTTTTGGTAGTAGATTGCTCGTCCTCTTATAATGCTATAATTGGGAGACCGACTTTAAATAAGTGGAAAGCAGTCACGTCTACCTACCACTTGTCAGTCAAGTTTCCAACAGAGCATGGAGTAAGACAAATGCAAGGAGATCAACTAGCAGCAAGAGAATGTTATCTGGCCATGTTGGCCATGGACGAGCAAGTCTAGACCATGAATATTGAAGAAAAGAAAGTTATGGCAGAACCTACCGGAGTCTTGGAAGATGTTCCCTTAGAAGAAAACAATCCTGAGAAGTATACCAGGATTGGGGCAGATCTTGACGAAAAGATTAAAAAAGACCTCGTCCAATTTCTGAAGGAAAACACTGATGTATTTCCTTGGAGCCACAAAGATATGCTGGGTATAGATCCTAGTGTCATCACCCATTGTTTAAACATATGTCCTTCCTCCAAGCCAGTGCGACAAAAGAAAAGAGTGTTTGCTCCTGAAAGAGATAGTGCTATTAAAAATGAAGTCCAGAAGTTGATGGCGGCAAAGTTCATACAAGAAGTGTACTACCCAGATTGGCTGGCTAATGTGGTAATGGTCAAAAAGGCGAACGGCAAGTGGAGGATGTGTGTAGATTTTACTGATCTAAACAAGGCTTGCCCTAAGGACAGCTATCCGTTGCCACGCATTGATCAATTGGTAGATTCTATTGCAGGCCACAAATTGCTTAGCTTCATGGATGCTTTCTCAGGATATAATCAAATAAAGATGGACGAGGCAGACCAAGAGAAGACATCCTTTATCATCAGTCAAGATTTGTTCTGTTATAAGGTGATGCCCTTCGGTTTAAAGAACGCATGGGCAACATATCAAAGATTGGTTAACCACATGTTTCGTCTACAAATCAGACGGAATGTGGAAGTCTACGTAGATGACATGCTAGTAAAGAGCCAAGATGAAGAAAAGCATCTAGACGATCTGCATGAGACATTTGATATGTTAAGGCAGTACCACATGAAGTTAAACCCCAGCAAATGTGCTTTCGGAGTATCATCCGGGAAGTTTCTTGGATTCATGGTTTCCCATAGAGGGATTGAAGCGAATCCTGATAAAATCCAAGCAATCCTAGATATGAAGCCCCCGCGAAATATTAAAGAAGTTCAGTCTCTCACCGAACGAGTTGCTGCCCTTAACAGGTTTGTCTTTAAAGCTACTGACAAATGTTTACCATTTTTTAAAGTTCTTAAAAAAGCCTTTGAATGGGCTAACGAGTACCAGAAAGCTTTCGAAGACTTAAAGGCTTATCTTGTTAGAACCCCCTTACTAAGCTCGTCCATCCTGGGAGAAGAATTGTACTTGTATTTAGCAGTCACCCCACATGCCATAAGTTCAGCGCTGGTGAAAGAAGAAGACAAGGTGCAGAGGCCTGTTTATTACACCAGTAAAGCGTTGAGGGGAGCCGAAGGACGGTATCCACTAATGGAGAAATTGGCCTTTGCGTTAGTAATAGCTTCTAGGAAGCTAAGGCATTACTTCCAAGCTCATGTCATTAATGTCATGACGGATTACTCGCTAAAGAAAGCAATGAACAAGCTGGAGGCTGCAGGACGATTGATCCAATGGGCTATCGAACTCAATGAGTTTGATATCAGATATCAACCAAGACTCGCCATAAAAGCTCAAGCTCTGGCAAATTTCATAGCAAAGTTTACCCTGAGTTATAATGAATTGGGTGAGGTGGAGGATGAGAAGAAATGGATTATCTATGTGGATGGTTCGTCTACACAATACGCAGGAGGAATAGGTGTAGTCCTACAATCCCCAGAAGGAGATAAGTTGAAATATAGAGTTCGGCTGTAGTACCAAACGACAAATAATGAAGTTGAGTATGAAGCCCTCCTTAAAGGGCTGGAGTTGGCTAAGTCTGTAGAGGCAAGGTCAATACTCGTCTTGGGGGATTCTCAATTGATCATGGGTCAGGTAAATGGGATGTTTGAGGCTAAAGAAGACCGGATGAAGAAGTACCTTCATAGGGTAGTGCGCCTAATGAAAAAGTTCGAAAAAGCTGACTTTGTCCAAATCCCAAGGGAGGAGAACATGGAGGCTGACACCTTAGCGAAAGAAGCCTCGTCGAACGAAGCCTCGTCGAACGAAGCTATAAACGAGTTTGACGAAATTCAGTACATACCAAGTGTAGATATCCCAGAGATACTGCAAGTACAGAGTGGAGAAAACTGGATGACCCCAATTCTATCATATTTGAAGGAAGGATGGCTCCCAGGAGAGAGAGACAAAGCTAGAAAACTGAAGGTAAGATCGGCTAGATATGTTCTAATGAACGAAGTGCTATATAAGAGAGGTTTTTCTCAACCTTATCTTAGATGTCTAGCTCCCGACGAGGCGAACTACATGTTGAGAGAAGTCCATGAAGGAGCATGTGGTAACCATTCAAGAGCTCGGTCACTAGTCCATAAGATCGTCCATGCAGGATACTACTGGCCAAACATGCAAGCTAATGCTAAGGCATATGTCAAAGCCTGCGATCAATGCCAGCGATTCAGTAATGTTCCCAAGCAACTATCGGAGTATCTTACCCCAATGACAGCCCCATGGCCTTTTGCATAATGGGGGCTAGACATCTTGGGTCCATTTCCATTGGGCATAAGGCAAATGAAGTTTTTAGTGGTTGGCATCGATTATTTCACCAAATGGGTGGAAGCAGAGCCTTTAGCTAATATCACGCAATAGAATGTCAAGAATTTTGTATGGAAGAGCATTGTGTGCAGATTTGGGGTACCCAGAGTATTGATATCCGATAACGAACGACAGTTTGATAATGCACTTTTCAAAGACTTCTGTAAACACTTTGGAATTCAAAATCACTACTCCTTACCCGCCCATCCACAAGCAAACGGCCAGGCTGAAGTTGCAAACCGATCCTTGTTGAAAATCATCAAGACTCGGCTTGAGGGGGCTAAGGGAGTATGGCCTGACGAGTTACCAAGTGTTCTGTGGGCGTACCGGACAATAGCGAGAACCCCTACAGGGGAAACCCCTTTCAAGCTAGCATACGGAACCGAAGCAGTCATACCTGCAGAGGTGCATATGGCCAACCACAAAGTAATGACATATCAGAGCAAGGATAACGAGGAATAGCTTCGTCTAAGCCTTGATCTAATTGATGAGGTGAGGACAAATGCAGAGCAAAGAATAGCGAAATACAAGAACCTCATGGCTAGGCAGCATGATGCAATGGTGAAACCGAGGTGTTTCAACATAGGAGATCTCGTTCTAAGAAGGGTTTCCTTGGCAACCAAGAACCCAGCTCATGGGAAATTGGGTCCTAATTGGGAAGGTCCCTATAGAGTTGTTAATTGTAAAAGGCAAGGATCTTACTACTTGGAGACCCTAGACGAGAGGAAATTGGAGCATCCTTTGAATGTTGAGCACCCGAGGAGGTATTACCAGTAAAAGGCTAGCCTTGACGAGCCTGCAAATCGTTTATCTACTTGTCTATATGCACAAGTTTGTTTGCTTAAGTATTTATAGTGTTGCTTTGTTATTTTCATTAAAGTTATGGACGAAGTTATGGTCTGCTTTGTATTTATTTTTCTAAAGGCATGAACCTGTGTATGCCTCGTCCGTGAACAATATCTTATGTTATGTACATAATGTTGTGTGAATTACTGATCTTTATCTTACTAAAAACTAAAGGCGAGAAAATTCTCTAGACGCGGAGATGTAACGTCTAAACTTCCCTAGGCATGCTCGTCCAAATAAATGGACGAAGCAAAGTCCATTTACACAAGGCATGCTCGTCCAAAGAAATGGCAAGTCCACTTACACAAGGCATGCTCGTCCAAAGAAATGGACGAAGCAAAGCCTATGCAATCTATAGTAAGCCCAAGGCATACTCGTCCACACGAGCAAACTATAGTAAAGTATAATTCACATTTGGGCTATACATGAGGAAATGCTTAGACAATTTTCTCAAAGACCTAAAACAGTCCAGTATATGGACGAGAGAAAGGTAAGGTTTTATCCTCATTAAGTCTAAAAATCAGACAAGTCAAAGGATAGGTAATGCTAATGGTTACAATTTCATATGGTGAAATTCCAGTAAAAATGATGAAAATTTATGTATGAAATATGGACGAAGTCAAGCACAGTATGAGGTTAAAAATCCCGTCCTTACATATGTAAAAGAGAAATAGTAGCATACATTCAAATCGTTAAGGGTAAACGACCAACGTTTAAACACCCTTGAAAGATTAAACTTGTTTAGAAACTCGTCCTAAAACTTTGGACGAGATGAATGTACTAACAATATATGAAAAGGTCCTAAAAAAATGGACCAAACAAAAAAAAACACACACACACACAACAACAAAACAACATTAAAAGTTTCTAAGTCTGGGGAGCATCTGCATTGGAAGCGTCCTGAGGAGGTAGAGTTGAAGCATCGTCCTCAACATTGACGTCATCGGACCCAGTCTGAATAAGAGAACTAGTATTGGCAGCAAGGTTGAGCTTGATTGAGCTAAAGTTAACTTCAGGAAAGTTTTCAATAGCATCCATTTTGAAGTCCTCAAAACTAGCTGCGTAATTGTGATCCAGGACGTCCGTATATGCTTTGGACGACTTAAATTCAACCACAGCGTCCTCTTTTGCCTTGGAGAGACGAGTACTCAGCTCTTCATTTGCCTTTTGTAAATGGTCAATACGAATATCTTTTTCTGATACATCCGTCCTTAGCTCCTTAGTCAGCTTTTTATGCTCGGCAACTTCTTCCTTAGCCTTAGCATCTACCCCAGCCCATCTTTGGCAGTCATTGTTCACTTCTTGAATTCTTGTCTCCAGCTGAATCCTCGTCCTGTCTAGTTCTGTTGCCTGTCTAGACGCTGCTATAAACTTGGACATGGCCTATAGAAAGGTGAAGACAAAGAAGGGTTAAATGAAGAAAAGTTGTTAAATACATAAGGACGAGAAAGGAATATGAACATACTTTAAAGAGATCATGGACGCCAAATTGTTCAAACTCCTTCAAGCCCATGTCATAACAAGCGTTTATATCTTCGTCCAGGACGGCCAGCTGAAATCTCTCCCAAGCTAGATCTTCATTCTTAATGATGTTTGAAGAAGACTTTTCAGAAGGCTGGGATGAGCCAGGCGCAGTAAACTTGGACGAAGGAACCTTGGACGAAGGAGCTTTGGACGGGGAGGACTCGATTGGAGTGGACGAATCCACTTCAACTATCTGAATAGGAAGCTGAGACTGGGGAGCCTTAGGCTTAATTCCTTTGGACGAGTTGTGCTTCACTCTTTTGTCTCGACGACTAGGCAGCCCCTCTAAATCGAGGTTCTTTGGTAAGGATTTCCTTTTGTCTCCAGTCGTTGGACGAACTTGTGTTTGTACCTCAGGACGGTCCTGAGACTGAACTTCAAGACGTTTTCCCTCACCCACAACTTCCTTCCCTTTGTTTCCTTTCATTGTTGACATTCCTAAGTTGAGATGATAGACGGATAAGGAATGAATAACATAGAGTTTTCAAAAAAAAAGAAAAAAAAGAAAAAAAAAAGGGAAACCTTCAAACTTACTTTTGCGCACAGTGACCTCATGTGCAATAGCTTCGTTCGACGATTCAGGACCAAAACCCCACTTGGCAAGACGTCTCAAAGTGACTAGAGAACGAAAACTCCTGTCTGGGTGAAGACGAGCCATATGGACGCGGTCACGAAGAAATTTACTTAAGGATGGACGTTTGATGGTTGCAAAACAGTAAGCGAAAGTTAGAAATTGCAAGTAATAGAAATAATAATAATAAAAAAAATAGAGAGAAAGGTAAATAAGGGGGAGGGACGTACCTTTAGGACGAAGGTTCCCCAAGTCCCCAGTATATGGAGGGAAGGGATCCCTGCCAACGTCCACAGGGTTCCCTGCCCAAAAACCAGAGATAAAGATGTACTCCGTCTTCCATTTCCTATCAGACGAAGCTAGGGACTTGATTAACCTACAATCGTTTGCCCTGGCGGTGAACTGATAAAAACCTTCGAATTGGCTTATTTCAGAAGGCTTATAGCAATAAAGGAATTCGTCCACAGTGAGTGGACGATCCCCACCAAAAACTTCTCTCCACAAAATTTGCATGGAGATAATTAGTCTCCATGCATTGGGATTAAATTGACAAACACCTAAACCTAACTTAACTAACAACTCTCTAGCAAATGCGTTCAATGGGAACCTAAGACCACCTAGAAAATAAGCTTCATAGACACCAATTCCAAAATGGGGATTACAACACCACTCTCCGCAGACAGGCAGCCTAGGGTTAAACTCGTCCAAAATTTGGTACCAAACTTTAAGATTGTTAAGTCTTTGTTCATCCGTCTTAGAATGAACGCCTACAGCGCAACTAAAGACAGTCTCCTCCTCGTCCATTGGATTAGACGAGGGAATATTGGACGGAGACTCAGCCTGAGAGCCAGAAGCTCTCCTGACTTGTTCCTGGAGGACTTCAAGAGGGAACCCAGGGGCCCCAGAGGAATAGTCCTCGTCCGTGTTTCCTCCACTGACGTCACTAGTACTACTTAAGCTAGACTTCTCACGACTGTCGTCATAATACTCGTCTATATCCCTATCAATACTATCAGCGGACGAAGAAGTAACCGACATTTTTGATAAAAGAAACTTAAAGCCAAAGACGAAGGGAAGAAGAATACCTAGCTTTAGGCGGACGGGGACTCTAGATGAAGGAGGACTCTTAGACGAGGCTATGGACGCTAGATGTCAAAGAAGGAAATTTCAGGAACGAGGAAGGTTAAGTGGGGCATTCCACTATTTATAGGGTGTTGAGTTGAGCATTTAAAACGACACACCCAATACGAGAGTGACACGTGGCACCTACCTTGAAAAACTGAATCGACGAGACTAATTGCCAATAAAATATTGACACATGGCATATTATTCAATTGACACCGGATATGTACGTCTAAAGACGTGTCAACAATTCACCCAATTCGTTGAACGACCCATGTGGACACGGGACAACTGATGGTGTTGGAGAAAAAGCCATCTTCCAGTCTCGTCCACACACGTCGTCCAAAGAAAGAAAGGGATAGGGCACGACAAAGTCGTCCCAGCAAACCTCGTCCGTCCCCAGTAAAGGACGGACGAGCCGTCCTATTAAAGCCTCGTCCGTCCTTAATGAAGGACAGACGGGGCCTCGTCCGTCCCTAATGACAGACGGATGAGAAGTCTCTTTGGCAAAGGTAGTTTTTACCTGTGAACCAAGGCCTCCACAAGCCAAGATGAGGCATCATTCTAGATAAAATAACTACCATGGAAGTTATGAAAGTTACCTTTGACTTTAACGAATTTCTCAACAGAAGGAACGTTTGATAGAGCGAATAACCGTTCAATGTGCACTATAAAAACATTTCTCTACTAGGAGGTAATTGATTCGCACATTTTTCCTAAAAAAGTTCTCAGAAGTATTTTCTCTTTTAACTTCAACTCACTGACTTTACCATCGGAGGATCTTTGACCGGGTCCCCATCGGTCACCTTTCAGGCCCAACACTAGAATCCGGATTATTTGACCCACTGATTTTCGAGGGATCATCAATATTAATGATTTGTTTTATATTTTATCTTAATTTCATAAATGATAAGGAAAAATGGTTAAAATTGTCAATTTATAAAAAATACAATTTCTTTTAAGTTTGAGAATCTAGATACCCACCTGTTTTAAAGGGAATCTACATTCCTATAGAAAAGGGGTTGAGGGGGAATCCAGATTCCCCTGGCATCCGATTTCCTAATGTGATTTGTAATCAAACATGAGAATCTTTAAACATTCTTAGGAATTCTAGAACATTACCTGCTTGCTCATTCCCAAGTGCAAGAGATCGTAGTAATATAATTTTCGAAGTACCGAGGTTGAGCCACAAGGAGCAGGATAAATTCAAAAACAATATAATTAAACAACAATTTGGGTGAAGAAGAAAAGTACTTTTACTTGGTGATTATTAACAAGAATAATAATAAAAATTGATTTAAATCAATAATTTAAATACTAGGGCATCAGGGTGTTTCCCTATATTGATATGAAATTCTTTGTGATCTAAGAAAATATATTTCATCATTGATTATTCTTATACAATTAAAAACTTATGATTTGGTTGAACTGAGACAATTCAAGAACACATGATAACCTAAATTAATAATGCAGTTATGATAGTTTTCAGAAAAACTCATTTACTTTAAAATGTGATTTCTATTTGAAACTATTAGAAATTCATCTAAACAATAAGAATAACATGAACTTATTGAAAGTATAGAAGAACTAATACATCAAAAGAAATCTAATTGAACAATCAAATATGTTATTGTCTATAAAATCTTAGTAAGAATCACATTGAATATTCATACCGTATAGAAAAAACATAAACCCTAGCCCTAGCAAAGAGTTTAGGCTGCCATAGAGAAAGGAAAATACAAGGGTTTTTTCTCCAAAATTCTTTTTGCTCAGCCTCCATTCAAAACCCTAACGTCAAAGTGTCCAAAGAAAATAAAACTTTTACTATTTTAATTTTCGTCTAGATTTACAACAATAAATTGTGAGTTAATTTCAGCCTTCAAAAATTGTGAATTTTGGAAAACTCAAAACTGGAAAGTTGTAGATATTTAAGTCATGGTTCCAACCCATCTGGCCTTGTGTCAATTGGATTTTTGAGAAGAGAGATACGCCCAAAATATTGATCAATGCTCAAATCAGATTTTTCCTTTTCAGATTCTGCCTCTTTGATTTCTTTCCTTATTTGAAGCTTCCAATCATAGTAGACGATCCAAGCACTCTAACTATACCTCCTTAGACATTTAAGCATGGTCCTTTAGCTCCTCTTTAATTCTAGTTTGGCCTCCATTCTCTCACAAACACCTATAAACTTGTTTTTTTCACATGATTTCTTGAAAGTAGAAAGTTACACATAATGAATGATATTTTATTCAAAAAATTATGTAAAGATAAATAATAGGGACTAATGCAAATCATGACTTAATTATATCAATTAAGCATAGTAATAAGAAGATAACGCTCACAGAAATATATAACAAGTATATATTTTAAGGCGTTATTACTATCCCGTACCAAACACTACATAATTGTATATGTGTGTGAAACTTTCACTTAGAGACTTGAAACCCAGCCACTTGCCTCCCACACCCCACAAGTACTTATACTTGTGAATTGACCACCGTACCAAGGGTGCGTGATGGTTGTCAAGTACTAATATAACTTCTTTTTGAAAAAAAATAAAAAAATAAAATTGCCTTTTTTTCCCCACAAATGTACCATTTTTTATTATCACTAAACTGTTTTTTTCCCACCTCCACATATCTCTCTTACATTAGTAGTCAAATACTAATACAAATTTTTCTTAAAATAAAAAATAAAATGAAATTGCCATGAGTAAAATGTGTAAACCAAAAAAATAAAAAATAAAAAGTCTCATTATACGCGTGAAGCATGTGTGATGAGGCTAGTGTATATTAAAGAGAGAGAGAGAGAGAGAGAGAGAGAGAGAATTTATCATCTTTTGAAACTCTAGTGAGTATTCAAAAGTTATTTAGATTTAGCTATAGATTCATGTAAAAAAAATCTAAACAATAATGTATGATTCTTGTGCACATAAAGAAAACAAATTTTTTTTTTTTTTAAATGGCTTGATTTTGTTAAAAAGTTTTATTTTTCTTTTAGTCTGTCCACTGATTCAACAGGCCAATTTTTTTTTTTTTTTCTTTCTTAAATAAAAATAAAATTGGAGTGCCATTGGACAAGCTCAATTTATGGGGGCTTTTGCTTCTGTTCCCGTGTTTTTGCTTGTACGCTGTTTTCGAGCAGTGGACAGATTTTGTGGGAGCAAGTTTTAGTTTGAACAGAATTTGTTGTTGCGGGGCTTTGGCTTAGTACTTTAAACTCTCAAGACACCACTCGCTCTTTTCACATAGCTCTTTCGCCTGTGTCTCTCTTCCAATTCTTTATCTTCTTTGATCACCAAAGTATTCTCTGTATGCAATGGAGCAATCACCTGGTCATCTTCTAATTCAATTCAATGTCTCAGACTTGGAGAAAGCAACAAAAGGTTTCAAAACCTCTTACAAGATTGGAGAGGGTGACTTTGGTGCCTTCTACGAAGGCACCATCAAACTAAGTGGGAAAAGAACACACGTCCTTATCCAACAGATTCAAGGACATGTTCTTAAAGCCAAGGTTTGTAAATTTTTTATTTTCTTGCACCATCTTGTTCTTCCTCTTTTAACATATATAACTTTTCATCTATTTTCTTTCATGTATATATACACCTATCTGAATCAATCCCATATTTTATTTTTCAGAGTGATCACTCTTGGGTGAAAGAATTAAAAACTATTGCAGCAATGAAGCACCAAAACCTTGTAAACTTGATAGGATATTGCCTTTCAGAGGGTGTCAGATTTGCGGTAGGAGAATGCAAATGCTATAAAAGTCTAAGTCACTGTTTGTTAAAGGGGTCACTGTCATGGGGAAAAAGACTCGTTGTTGTGCAAGATGCTGCCCGGGCTTTGGCGTACTTGCACGAACATCAGGTATGTTAATTTACTAATAGCATGCGTGTGTTTTTCCTGTTTGATTGTGGTATATGATAAGTGTTTTTTTCTTTCTATTTGAACAGATAGTACTGAGTTTGAGTTCTTCCTCCATTGTTGTTGATAATAATATGAAAGGGAAGCTTTTTGACCTGGCTTCTTCGAGATTGGATGCTTCTCCAGTAAGTATATAAATACCCTCGTGTAATTTTTGTTTGACATGGTAATTTTTTTTTTCTTTGTGAAATTGATCTTCAAAACCTACTATAAGTGGTGGAGATAGAAATTAATTTGAGGGTGAGAGAGGGATTTATCTTAATTTATTGTTTGCATCTAGTGACCTTGATATAAATATAATTGTCAAGAGCCTTATTCAGTGACATAGTCTGATCTTCTTTATTAGGATTTAGGAGAACCATGATTTGAATTTCCTCTCCCCTGTTGGTATATTTATCGAAATTTAAAAAAAAAAATGATAGAACTATGGTTATTAATTATAATACTAATAACTATGATTATCAACATTACCATCTAAGACACGTACTCATGTAGATATAAAAGAGAAATGCTAAGGAGGTGGCAAGAAGAACATTGTGTGGTTCACTGGCATTATACTTCCTACAAGGGGAACTAAATTTGAATCTGCTCTCCCACTTGTAAGATAAAACTTTTTAAAAAAATTTATAATTAGTCTAACATCATTTTTAACATTGATTCACTAATCACAATTGACAACAGTTTTATTATGCATCAATCACAACAAATCACTTCCATAGTTGTAAAAGAAAAAGGAAAAAAAAAGTCATAAAAACATTTTGTATCGCTAAATTGGATATAAAAATTTTTCCCATTAATTTTCAGATGTTGAGGACCAACAATGCTCCCTTTTGCGTTCTCTGCAAAATAAAAATCCATACAATCAACATCTTTTTTCTATTGATATCCTGAATTCGTTGCACCCTAGCAGCCTAGCTATAATTATTACCTTACACTTCTTTTGCTCTTTCAATTTGAGTATCACTTTCCTTAAACTAAATGCTGTACCTGTTAAACTGATGTAACTTTGTAGCTCAAACTAGTAATAATACACCTTTACCTTTTATATATGTGAAACAGTTTGTGAAGACAGAGAAGCAAAACAGTCTAAGTGCTGGAAAATTTGATTGGAATTTTATGGATTATCACACTACTCCAGAATTTGACCCTGTTAATAACCTCACATCTGCGGACAACGTATACAGTTTTGGAGTTATTTTGCTAGAAATAGTCACTAACAAGCCAGTGTTTGATGCCAACCGACCCAAGAATGAGAGAAATCTAGTGGAGTGGGTCAAAGCTGCTCTCGCCGGAGACCAATCCAAGCTGGAACAGATTATAGACCCCATGTCCACATTGTGGGTTAAAGAATCTGCTATGGGAGTTTTGGCATTGTCAAGCAAGTGCATTGAGGAAGACCCAAATCAGCGTCCCAGCATGGGTAAGGTTCTTAAGGAGCTTGCCCCAATTGTGGAAGAACATTCCATTCGTGTTAAAGAATTTCTTGAAAAAGAGAGACAAGAAGGGATAAGAGTACAAAGGGATGCTGTGAAATGTAAAATTTTATTGAGGGCAATTGGAGGGGTTTTTTTATTGATTGTACACTTAGTTGCAAAGTTATTCAACAAGGTGTAACTGCTATATGAAGTAACTATATGTATGTAATTAGTTGTAACTCTTACTAAGAGTTAATTTGTGTGAATCTATGCCTGAAAGGACGTAATTATATATGTGAAACACTATAAAATTAATTAAATGTTATGATGATGATACTTGTAATGGCAAAACAATTTTTATGTGTTTAAATTAGATTATTCCATCAGTTTTTTTTTTTTTTTGGGTAAAAGTATAATTGTATCTTGAAAGTTGTGATACTTTAAAAGGTTTGTACAATTTGTTTTTGAATGTTGTATCTTTTAGGCTGTTGACGTTGGGTTATTTGAGATTGGTGGGTGTTTCCAGCTTAATTAGAATTTTTGTTGGGTTTAGAATAGCAGAATTATGGACCAATGTTTGCTAAGATGATAAGCCTTGCACAGGTGATATTGCAGCAACCTGTTGAGTCTTGACCAAGGACTGGCAAACTGAGGTGTGTTAGGTATTCTGGGAAGCAAATACATGTGTAAATATGCGGGTAGTGCAAAGTTGAGATAAAGTGAGGAATAGGAATAGGTTTTTTTGCTATAATATGATTTACTTTTTATAAAAAGAGGGGAAGGAGGATTTAAGGTTAATATGTAACTAACAAACCTTTTATTTTTTTAAAAGTGGCAGGGTTTACACTAATCATACACATGCAAATCAAAATTTTACGCAAGATTAAAGCAAGGTGATTTGTTATATTATATTCATATGGAAAAAGAAATTATTTGCTTTACCCTATTAACAGAGAAAATAAACATTGTTAGATATATCATTGAATGGAAATTGAAAGGCTAAGATAGTGAGTTGTGGCTTCAACTCATGTTATATTTTACAAATGATCACTTAGTAGGTGTTTAATTTTCCCTTTAATTGTCCAAAATAAATTTAATAAAAATGAATACTTTGAAAAGTTGCTCCATTTGTTTCTACAGGTGAAAAGAATTTCCTCAATGACTAGGGGATTTGAACTATATTGATATGTGGATTAGAAATTACTAGGTGTAGATGCCATTTCAAATCCATAATATCACAAGTGTTAATCTTTGAGCAAAATCTCCAAAGTTCACATCATCATATGTTGATAAATTAATATCAAGCAATTTATACTAACAATTGTTCTTCAAATCCCTTGATTTCAAATCCTCAAATAAAAAATGCAAACTAAATGAATATGTGAAAGGGGAATTTTGGGAACTCTTTGGATTTGTGATTTAGGGGTGGCAATAGATATAAAAGTAGTTTCTCTCCTTCCTTGTATTGCCCTTGCTTTCTCACCATTATACACTCGCTGCATTTGCAGTGAGGCTATCAGTTTTAGAGGGGCTATGAAGTGTTTTTTAATTTCTCCAACAAAGAAAAAATGATGAGCAAAGGGATATATAGTCCAATTCTGTTCTGTCCACTTCCACTTCCATGTCAACCTACCAGGATAAGAAGCCATTAAGTTCTGAATTTAATTCTCAGAATGTCTCAGAATTTAGCACTGCATCCTCTGCTAAGTCATTTGCAATCTTGTCTCAAAGACAAAGTAATCTCAGAGAATTCACATTCTCAGAATTGAAGGCAGCCACGAAGAATTTCAGATTGGAGAGGGTGGGTTTGGTGGTGTATAAAGGGCTGTGATCCGGAGCACAGATGATCCACATAAAAAAAAAATAGATGTTGCCATTGAACAACCAAGTAGAAGAGGATTGCAGGCATGTTTTCTTCTCCTCCTGAACTTGAGTGGAAATATACTTACATATTACATCATGCAACAATATTAAGTAGTATTATGTGCTTCAGAAAACCTAGAGAATTCTTTTACATATGATCTGTAAGTTTGTCACAGAGTAATGGAATAAAACCTTTAGTGTGAGCATATTAGCATTGTGTATGGAGTGCCAGAAACACTGCATATCTGCTTTCTTACTGGTGAAGTTTAGAAAGAAAGGACAAAATGAAATTCTCAATTACTTTCTTCTTCTTATATGTCTGTCTTCATAGCGCTTCAAAATACAAATATGATTTTTGTTGTTGCCATCTCTTTCTGACAGGGCCATAAAGAATGGATGACATAAGTAAGGCCCTATTTGGTACGTGAGTTCAAACATATGTTTTCAGTTTTTAAACAACATTATACGTATTTCCACACACTTTTTCATCCACATGTATTTTCAAAAAAATTGAAAACTGTTGTTTAAACACACATACCAAACGGGCCCTTTGGGGATTGAACTACATACTGTTGGATGACTAATGGATTGCAAAGCGGACTTTGGATTGGCCAAGCTGGGGACTTCATATGGATTAACTCATGTCTCAACTGCAGTATGTTTACTAAACTTGCACTTGAATGGATGGTCAAATTCAGTCCAATTTGATCCACTTCATTCCATTAAGTCTAATTTAGTCCATTTTGGTCCCATTTCAGTCCCATTTGATCATCTTCTCCAAAAAAAAAAAAAAAAGTCCCATTTGATCCATTTCGGTCCACTTTAGTATATTTGGTTCATTCCATCCACTTTGGTCCTATTTGGTCTAATACAGTCCAATTTGATCCATTTCAATATACTTTAGTTCATTCAGTCAATTCGGTTCATTTTAGACTAATTGGGTCTTAAATTAATTCTTTTTGTAGATTGCCTTTAAGTTTTTGGCTCAAAAATTATTATTATTTTCTTAATTTTTGGGTTGGAAAGTATGAAATTTTACTCTATTTGGGCCAAATTCTTTAATTCCAAGTTAAATAATACAAACAAAATACACAATAGAAATTAGAAATATGTGCCCTAAAAAAGCAATAAAAATGATAAATATTCAAAGATTACCTTAAAATTCAAGTTTCAATAATGTAGGCATTTATATTTGGAAAGGGGGAAAAAAATGCTACAATTCTAAACTTATATAATAATTTAAACTTAATGTAATATGTTACATGTATTCTATGGAATGTGGGTGTATATTTGTGTTCTATGGAATGTAGGTGTACATTTGTATTTTAATATTCTTGGATATGTTCAAATTAGTAAACCAATTATGGTAATTTACATTCTCAAAAAAAATATTATGGTATATTTAAAAAAATCATTAATTTTTTTTATTTATATAAAATAATATTATAATGATGTAATTTAAATACTTTATTAAATTACGCTTTTTATATATATATATATATATATAGAGAGAGAGAGAGAGAGAGAGAGAGAGAGAGAGAGAGAGAGAGAATTTGTCATCTTTTGAAACTCTAGTGATTATTCAAAAATTGTTTAATTTTATCTCAAGATTCATGATAATAAAAAATAAAAAAATAAAAAAAAAGTGCAACAATAATATATGATTCTTGTGCACATAAAGAAAACAAATTTTTTTAAAATGGCTTGTTTTTGTTAAAAGGTTTTATTTTCCTTTTAGGGGATTACTTAACCCCATTGTTTTTGTTTTTTTTCACTGATTCAACTGGCCAATTTTTTTTTTTTTTTTAAATAAAAAATAAAATTGGAGTTCCATTGGACAAGCTAAATTTATGGGGCCTTTTTCTTCTGTCCCCGTGTTTTTGTTTGTACGCTGTTTTCAAGCAGTGGACAGATTTTGTGGGAGCAAGTTAAGAGTTAGAACAGAATTTGTTGATGTGGGGCTTTAGCTTAGTACTTTAACTCCCAAGACACCACTCGCTCTTTCACATTGCTCTCTTGCCTGTGCTGTGTCTCTCTCCCAATTCTTTGTCTTCTTTGATCACCAAAGTGTTCTCTGTGTGCAATGGAGCAATCACCTGGTCATAATCTAATTCAATTCACTCTCTCAGACTTGGAGAAAGCAACAAAAGGTTTCAAATCCTCTTACAAGATTGGAGAGGGTGACTTTGGTGCCTTCTACAGAGGCACCATCAAACTTAGTGGGAAAAGAACACCAGTCCTTATCCAACAGATTCAAGGACATGCACTTAAAGCCAAGGTTTATAACTTTCTTTATTTTCTTTCACCATCTTCTTCTTCCTTAACTTTACGTCTATTTCTTTCATATATACATCTATCTAAATCGATCCCATAATTTTATTTTTCAGAGTGATCATTCTTGGGTGAAAGAATTAAACACTATTGCAGCAATGAAGCACCAAAACCTTCTAAACTTGGTTGGATATTGCCTTTCAGAGGGTGTCAGATTTGTAGTAGGAGAATGTATATGCATTGGAAGCCTTAGTTACTTTCTGTCCGAGTTGTCACTGTCATGGGTAAAAAGACTCATCATCTTACAAAGTGCTGCCCGGGCTTTGGAGTATTTTCATGAACATCAGGTATATTAATTGTTATTATTAGTATTATATGTGTGTGTTTTCCTTGTTGGACCGTTGTATTAAAGTAGCTATTGTTTGGAAAATATTGACCCCAATTAAATTAAATGATCACCCAATTAGATTAATTACATTAATTATGCAAAGGTCTATTTAACATGTGAAGGGCAGACTTTCCTCTTTTCTCAGCAGATTCATGAGTCTTCAAAATAGATCCTCACTTCATCTTGGATATTAAGAAACTTTACAACACAATTACATTAAAATGCATTTTGACTCGGATTTCTCAAAACACTAACCTATTATGACCCTAACAGATATGAAATGCATTTTTCCTCTTATGAAACAGATAGTATTGAGGAGTTTCAAATCTTCCTCCATTTTCATTGATGAAAATCTGAAAGGCAAACTTTTTGACCAAGCAGTTGCTACAGTAAGTATATAAATACCCTCAAGTTTAATTTTTATTGATATGATACTTTTTTTCTTCTTTGTGAAATTGATTATAAAAACATATGATTAGTGGTGGAGTTAGAAATTAATAACACTTTTATTATACATCAATCATAACATGTGACCTCAGTGGTTGTAAAACAATATATAAAAATAAATAAAAATCCTATTAATTTTCAAAATTTGAGGAACATCAAGTTTAAAATTCTATTTTCTATGTCTAACAATGTATCATGTTGTTTAAAATTATGGATCCATTTCCAATAGAGAGAATCGGTCAAGAACAATCCCCTCATATCCCTTCCATTTGCAAGTGCCCACCCCAACTAACTTCTTAATTTAGAATGACTGCAAATGTTTTTTAATTTTTAGCATGATAAAATTCAACCTCTCTTTTTTATTGTCTATTGGTATAGCTTAAATGAATGCACCCTATAATTTTTACTTTGTATTTATTTTATGTTGAGAAACTTCAACCAAGATCCAGATAACAAATATTGTATACTCATTATTCTTAAACTAAATATTGTACTCGTTAAGCTTGTGCAAATTTGTAACTGAAACTAATATATCTTCTATATGTGTGAAACAGTTTACAGAGACAGAGATGCAAAACTGTACTCAAAGTGCTGGACAACTTGATTGGAGTTTCATGGAATATACGACTCCAGAAGTTGATCCTCTTAATAAGATCAAATCCACGGACAATGTATACAGTTTTGGTGTTATTCTGCTGGAAATAATCACTGGCAAGCCTGCTTTCGACGCTAACAGGCCTAAGAATGAGAGGAATCTAGTGGAGTGGATCAAATCTTCTGTGTCTGGAGACGAAACCAAGCTGTCACAGATTATGGACCCCAACCTTAAAGGCACATCTGGGTGTAGAAACTCTGCTATGAGAGTTTTGACATTGTCTAGCAAGTGCACGGAGGAAGACCCAGAAAAGCGTCCCAGCATGAGTCAAGTTCTTAAGGAGCTTGCCCCAATTGTGGAAGAATCTAAAAAAAATCATAATGAATCTGTTGCAATGGAGAGACAAGCAGATGATTTTATCTTGTGTACTGGAGTTGCAGAAGCAATAGGACACCTGCTTACAGCCTTAGTTCACGCACTATGAAGCAAATATATGTTATTGCTTGTAACTAATACTGCTATAACTCATTGTTGTGTGAAGCGAATATATGTAATTGGTTGTAACTGTTACTGCTATTGTTAATTTGAGTGGTTTGAAGCCAAACAGGGATATATATATATATATATATATATGAAACACTATAAACTTAAAAATAAATGATATGCAGAAAACACTAGTTTCATTTGCAACAGAAAAACAAGCGGTGCGTTTGGATGAACTTATTTGATCGGTTTAATTTGTTTATCATGTTTATTGTATAAAAGTAAAGTTGTAATTTAGAAATATGTGATATTTTAAAATATATGTACATTCTGTTTTTGGATGAAAATAAACTCACTTCATCCAAATGAGCTCAATTTTTGGAACTGCAAATCAAGTTTTGATGGGTTCAAGGTATGACAAAAATTTAAATTTAAAAAAAAAAAAAAAAAAAAAAAAAAAAAAAAAAAAAAAAACCACTGGGATTTAGATCAGTTGCAAAAACATTTCCTATGATTTCAATTTTTCCATATAACTTTGACATTAATTTTTCCATATAACTCATTTAGTTGATCCAAATAATAGTGATCACACAGGAAACACAAATATTTACGTAGTTCAGCTTTTAGCCTACGTCCATAAGTAGCTTCAAGGAAAAAGCTTCACTAACAAAAGGCGAAGATTACAATGGTGGTACCAAAAATACTCTCATAAAGCGCAAACTCCAAATAAACCCAAAATAGCTCTCTCACTAAAAGCACGTGACTAGAGAAACCCAAAAATCTCTTGAACATAGTCACTACTTGAAAACCCTAAACAATATGCAGCTCTCTCCAATACACATTGACAAAGCTGCATAGTAGTGTGTATATATATTAGCATAAATATAAGTCAGCTAGGGTTGCTTTACATGTCCTGCACGGGGTACATTTAAAACTCAAAGTCTTAGACAACCAAGACAACATGGGTTATAATCTCATGCTATGCACTCGCATGTAATACTTATTCAAGCCACCAATCATAACAAATCTCCACCTTGGCTTAAATTGGACAAGCCCTACAAATGAAACTTCTCCACCACCAAACCAAAGCTCCTAAGGGCTATCACAAACTGGAAACACCAATCAAGTCCAAACAATGCTTGAACTTAATTTTGCAAAGGAACTAGCTTCATCATATCTGTTGGATCATCCGATGTAGCAATAATGGTGCCTTAAGATACAATCTCACTAATGAAGTGATATTTGGCATCAATGTGTTTGGTTCTTCCATGATACATCTGATTTTTAGTCAAATGTATGATGCTCGGGATATCACAAAATACAATAGTATCATCCTATTGTCACCGAGATCATCGTCCAAACCCTTAAACCAAATGCTACTTTCATTGCCTTTGTACCTGTCATATACTCTATCTCTATAGTAGACAAAACAATCGTCAACCATAACATCGCCTCCCAACTAATAGCACAATTGTTTTTAATGTGCTGCTTGTATGGGTTAAATATTTTAATTCAAATTCAGAAAGTTTTCTATTGGATATTGAAACATGTGATGGTTTAATTCAAATTCAAATGAAATTTATCGTCTTCTAGGGCTGTGTTGGTGTGAACTTATTTCTATGCTCAAAGGTCCATTTGGGATTAGATCTTTCATGATTAAGAGCTTTTCTATTTAACATGATTAGTGCTATAAAAAATTTCCACATAACTGAGGGGAAGAGCCGTCATCCAACAATCTCTCACTTGGAAATATATCTAACAACATTAAAGTCTCCTCAATGCACAAGGTAGGTTTCTCAAAAAAAATTTTATTGGTAAAAATAAGAAATTTGATTGCATCAAAAGAGAAAAAAAATAGAATCTCGTAGCATAAGAAAAAATCTGTAATGCTATCAAAAAGTACGTGAATTTAGAAATTAAGAATAACATTCTCACACCATAAATCCAACCAGAAACAGAATCCATTATGAACCCAAAAATCTGTTATCCTAACAAAATGTACATAAATCTAGAAATTAAGAATAACATCCCACACCATAAATCCAACTAGAAACAGAATCCCATTGTGTAAGAATAACATTCCACACCATAAATCCAATTAGAATCTAACTGAAAAGGGAAATAATCTCATCAATCAGATGGATGACCTTTTGGATTGAAGTTCTTTATTTGCTTGATTTCCTGTAGTACATACCTAAATTGATTAGATCATGTACCCTTTTCGATTTTTGTATTTCTTGAAAATAGTTGTTGATTGCATATTTCATTTTTAGCCTTTAAATGATGTTTTCAGGACTCTGCTATTTAGTTGCCAGTTGGAAGATACAAACCCCAAGCTGTAAATATTAGTTGTTCTTCCAAAACATGTCAAAACAAAGACAATAATACTTGCCAATCATGTTGTTATGTTAAATTGACACTAATCTCTGTTTTGGATAAGTGGTGTGTATTCTTTAGTTCTATTGACATGCGTTTTCAATGGCAACCCTACTAAAATCAATGAGTTTAGCATTTTTTTGGATAAATCAAATCGAAAAACAAGCATTTATTTATATAGGTTTTTTAGTATATATCTTATCCAGGCAAATATTTTCTGGCATTATGTTACCATGAACATAGGGCAGCTTAGCTATATGCAGTGGACCTTCGACTATGACCCGTAATATATGCAAAGTCTACCTCTAATCTAAGTCTGCTAATAACTTTATTAGCATAAGAACTACAAAGCAACCTGAAAGAAAGAACAAAACAAAGGCAATTAATAATGTGACAACTTTAAAACCTAGAGTATTGAAATTATTTTGTTTTATGGTGAAAAATAAAATACCTTAAATTACCATATACATTTCCTTGTAATCTTTCATAAACAAGAAAAAAAAGTAGCAATTTCTTTCACTTGTATCCAGTACCATACCCATGGAGTAGGACAATATTTGAATGGTGGTTGAATTTTGGAGGGACAGGTTTCTAATTCTGAGAATTGATTGAATATGAATTAGTTTTTAAGGTTAAAGATACAAAAACATGCAAAATAGAAATAAAATTACTTACTTCCCACTTGCTTGCATTGAATCTATTGTCGGAATCATGGTTTTGAAACCCGGACTGGACCAGGCAGTCCGACCGAAAAACCCAAAAACCGAACTGGACCGGGCAATCTAATCGAAAAAACCGAAAACCAGACTGAAATCTGGTTATAAGCCTAGAGAACCAGTTATACATGTGTTCTATGAGAACCGGACGAATCATAGGCCGGTTCAACCAATCGAAAAAATTAAAGAAAAATGCGGCTGTCACTGCCAGTATCCGGACTTGAGCTCTCACACCTTGTAAGCAAGATTAGTAATGAGAAGATTGATGCCTGATGAAAATGACCCTAAGTATGCAATGGCATGATTGAAAATGACCCTAAGTATGAAAGAAGTTGTTGACCAAAAAAAAAAAAAAAAGGAAGAAGGAAGAAAAGAACAAAAATTCACAAGCACACAGCGGAGGATGCTCAAGTGAAGAGAAGAATAGAAATTCACTTGTGGTCTTGAGCACTGCATCTGAAACTTTCAAAGAAAGAAGTAAAGAGAAGTTTTGAATTGTAAAATGCCAACTTTGAAGCACTTTGCGTGGAGGAGGTGCTGCCAACGCATTCTCGAAAGTTGAGCACTTTCATTTTATATTAATACTCTTTACTTTTCTTTATTTGCTTTATTGGTCTGTTCGCCCACCAAAACAAGAGACTCTGGTTAGGAAAAAATATCCAAGATATAATAATGGGTTAAA
Organism: Quercus gilva; assembly: GCA_023621385.1. NCBI lineage: Eukaryota > Viridiplantae > Streptophyta > Magnoliopsida > Fagales > Fagaceae > Quercus > Quercus gilva. The sequence goes on along the minus strand of CM042480.1, from coordinate 58,031,770 downwards.
ATGAAAAAATATCATAACTTAACATAATAACTTAAGTTACCTATTAAGTTACATAGTAAATTAAGCATGGTTTTGTAACATAACTGTGAAAGTAATGATATAAAAAAATACATTTGAAAGATAAATTTCTATATTTAATTGGGTTATTTAATTTAATTTTTTATTTATACTAATTTAATATATTTATTTATATTTAAATAATTATTAAATTAATTATGACGTCATTACGGTTCGATCTCGGTTCAATCTCGGTTTGACTTTAAAAACTTTGAACCTCTCATTTTACGGTTCAATGAATGGTCCAAGTTTGAAAACCATAGTTAGAATGACTTTCATACCTGCATCTTCACCAATGTCGTTAAATTGACCGATATAAATGACCCAATCTTTACCTATGTCATTAGTTACATTCAAGAAGTTGTTTAAAGCCTTTTTCTAATTTGGCCCAATGTTTGTATACCAAGGGACTAGATATTAAAAAGGTTTCAAACAATTTCTCAAACATAATTAAGAGTGGTAGGTTGGAAACTATTTATGTTAGTCAATTTAAGGGCATTGGTAAAGATGCTGCTGTGAATGTCATGCCCAAAAATAGCTTCAATAAAAGCAAGTGTGAAGTAATTTTAATTTTATTTTGCATGTTTTTGTATTTTTAATCCTAAAAACTAATTCATTTTCAATCAATTCTCAGAATGAGAAAACTACCTTCCAAAATTCAATCACCACTCAAATATTGTTCAACTCTATGAGTATTTTACTGGATACAAGGGAAAGAAATGACTACTTTTTTTGGTTTATGAAAGGCTACAAGGAGATGTCTCTAGTGCACTCCAAGGTTTTCTATTTTCCAGCATAAAACATAATAATTTAAATATTCCAAGTTCTTAAACTAGCAGATTATTAATTGCCTTTGTTCTGTTCTTTCTTTCAACTTCCTTTGTAGTTCTAATACTAATAAAGTTATTGGCAGGTTTTTTATTTATTTATTTATTTTTTATATACAAGATAGAATTTCTACTTTAACCTAATCTAAGTGCATATGTGTGTAAAGCTCCCTCTTAGAGATTTGAACTCCAATCTTTGCTCCCCACACCCCACAAGCATTTATACTAATGGAGTGTCCACTGCACCAAGGGTGCGCGGTAGTAAGTTATTGGCAGACTTAGACTGGAGTCAGACTTTACACATATTACAAGGCATATTCGAGAGTCTACTGGCACTGAATACAACTAAGCTGCCGTATGTTCATGGCAACATAATGCCAGAAAACATTTGCATAGATAATGTATATACTAAAAACACCTATGTACTAGAAAACCTATATAAATAAATGTTTGCTTTTCTATCTAATTTATCCACCAAAAATTATAACTGAATTTCCCTTAATATTTAGGATCAAAATGCTAAACTAATTGATTTTGGTGAGACTACCATTGAAAACGCACGTTGGTTGGAACAAAAGAATACACACAATCTGATCTAAAAATAGGTATATAACTTATCCAAAATATACTAAATATAGATTAATGTTAAATTAACATAACACAATTGACAATTATTAACTTTATTTTGACAGGTTTTGAAAGAACTAGTCGCTAACCCGTGCGATGCACGGAATAGTTAAATAAAAGGGCAATTAACCAACATCACGTTAAGGTAAAAGAATTAGTGAGAGACTGATTTGCCCACCAAGAATTTAAAAGAAAAAAAGATTGATATAATAAAATCTAAAAAATTTAGAAATAGAAAATTGGGTTAATAATATGCATATTATAGACATTTTGCTAGCTAGTTAGCGTTTAAAAAAAAATGGATCTGTCTTAATTAAATAAAATACAATGGGAATAAATATTTAACTTCTATGCTTTTCATTAGTTTATAACACATAATTTCATTATCTTTTACGTTGAATCCAAATAAATAATTAATTGAAATTAATCCAAACAAATAATTAATCAACCAAAAATCAAAACTTCAATTAAGAAAACAAAAAATCACATGAACCCAAAATAAAAATTCTCAATAAAGAAAAAACATATAAGGTAAAGAATTAAGATCAACCTACTAAGACGCAAATATCAAAAACCCCAAAACTTAAACCTTCCAAATTTTATAGAATTCCCAAATTCTACCTCAAAACCAAACAAAACCCTTCAAATTCAAAAATTTCATATAGAATATACCAAATAAAAATTTACCACACCTTAGGTTGGAAAACATAGGTTGCAGTTTTGATTTTTCTCCAAAAAATAGAGATGCTTCATCTGCTGTATACAATATAAAATAATTATTAGAAATTTCAACCCAAAAACCAAACCCACAAAAACACTATCAAAATATAGAGATTAACCCAAATACTTAGAAGAAAATAAATTCTAAACATAACAAAACAATAAGATAGAATGAAAATTTCAAGCACATACGAAAGCAAATAAAAAAGACAAAACCTACGTTTTTTTTTTTTTTTTTAGTTGAGTCTCTCTCCTTCTTATTTTTTTTTAATTTTAAAGTGAAGTTAAGTTTAGGGTTTTGAGATGGTAATTGCTAAGGTTTTGAGGAGAGAAGAGAGAGTCCTATCAGGAGTCTAAATAATATAAACAATTCAAAATATAGAATATTATCAAATTTATAATACCTAATTCCATTATCTTTTACGTTGAATCCAAACAAATAATTAATCAACTAAAAATCAAAACTTTAATAAAAAAACAAAAAATCACATGAACTCAAATAAAAATTCTCAATAAAGCAAGAACATATAAAAATTTACCACACCTTGGGTTGGAAGACATAGGTTGCAGTTTTGATTTTTCTCCAAAAAATAGAGATGCTTCATCTGCCATATACAATATAAAATAATTATTAGAATTTCAACCCAAAAACTAAACCCATAAAAACACTATCAAAATATAGAGATTAACCCAAATATTTATAAGAAAATCAATTCTAAACATAATAAAACAATAAGATAGAATGAAAATTTTAGGCATATATGAAAGCAAATAAAAAAAGACAAAACCTACATTTTTTTTTTTTTTACGTGAGTCTCTCTCCTTATTTTTTTAATCTTAAAGTGAAGTTGAGTTTAGGGTTTATTGTTAGGGTTTTAAGGAGAGAAGAGATTTTGGTATTTTTATGCAAAAAACGTTATTTTAGGTCTAGGTGATTTATTTCCTTGTTTTTAGGCTCTTTTAATGTTTTTTTAGGTCAAATTTGGTTCCTATTATGGTTAGGTATTAATTAGGGCTTATTTTAGAATATATTTTCTTGTCCATCAAGTTTTATGAAGCCCTTAAATAGGCCTCCAAATTTGTATACGTTTTTTAATATTATTGTTATAAGATATAAAACCTAAAATAAAAAGAATCAAAAATAAAAATAAAAAGAAAATAGTGATGATATGGAAAATTGTGAGAGTTTCAAAAACTTCGGTTTTATATATATATATATATATATATAGATAATAACAACAAACATTTCCAGCTTTGGAGTTTGTATCCTCCAACTAGCAACTAAACGACGCAAAGAAATAACAAGAAAATGTTGAATTCCTATAAAGTGTGAAAACAAAGTCATTTGACAAATTTATTATTTAAAAAAAAAAATATATATATATATATATACACACACATATTGGCACAAAATGAGATTGAAAATGCATTTTTGAGACCTCAGGGGCCTTTGTGAAATTTTTGGAAGTTTTAGGGGTCAAAAAGTAATTTTGTGAAATATTGGGTCATATTGTAATTTTGGAAAATCTGGTTTAAAGGATAATTTTGCAAAAGTTATTAATCAAAATGGTAATTTTGAAAAGATTTGGGGTTGGTTTGTAATTTTGGAAAAGCTTTGCTTGTGGGCCGGTAGGGAGTAAGAGCTCTTAATTTTTTTGGGTTGGGCTGAGCTTTGTTGATGGGCCAGCTGAAATGGAGACCTAAGTAGCTGATGGTCGCAAGGTGCTGGGTTGATTTAAGAGAGTGGGCTGGTGTAGTTTTCGGATCGGGCCAATGATGGGGTTTGGGTTTAGATTGAGTAGAATTTCGGGTTGGTCTTCAGGACCACACTCTTAGAACTGGGTAGGGCCCTAATCAAATGGGTCAAGCTAGACCCAACCTAAATTACTATCAGATTAAACCTAAAACTCTTTTTATCCATCTTTTCAGCCGTGGCTCTCTCCCTCTGCTCCACCACCACTAACAACGGTGGTTCTCGACCTCTAACCACCAAATTTCTCTCTTTCGGACCCAGCCAAGGCCGAGGCCACAGCCACTGCAACGGTGGTATATTGATTGCTTTTGTGATTGGGATTGGGGTTTTGAAAGATAGGATTTTTGGGTATGGTTTGTCATGGTATTTTCGGATTTGGGATTTGGAGATTGTTTTAAAATGTATTCATCTATGGGTTTTTGGGTTTCAGGTTTATGGTTGTGTGAGCATGAATCTGAATGTGTTATGTGTGCCCTGTGTATTTTTTGTTACGCGTGGGAAAGGTCTCCACGCCTATATGGATAGGATAGTTCCTCATTTGGAATTTAATCTTAAAATCTCACCAACAACTACTGAAATATTTGGCATTCGATTTTAAAAGCGTGATATGCATGTAACGTGAAGTGAAATAATAATAAATTCTATCATATGTGAATGCATGGCATGTATAATCTACCACGTAGTGATATGTGAATGTATGATAAGTATTTATTCTAAGATGATCTGTGAGAAATAACATGGATCTATCTTAAGTGACATGTGAAAAATAACATGTATCTATCCTAAAATGACATGTGAGAAATAATATGGATCTATCCTAAAGATGGTATGTAAAAAATGATATGCATCTATTCTAAGATGACACGTGAGTAATAACATGGATCTATCCTAGGATAGCATATGAAACCATGGGGTTGTCCATTTAGCATAATAGAGTAGGTAACTGATCGAATGTCCATGAAAATGAGGTGAATGAAACTTTGACTAAATCCCATCTTTAACATAATTTTCTCAAGTTTTCTAAAAAAAAAAAAAACATAATTTTCTCAAGAAAAACCCATTCAACCCGGTCATATGCCTTGCTCATGTCAAGCTTTAAGGCCATATACCCCAACTTACCCGTTCTTTTAGCTTTCAGGTAGTGAAGTGTCTCATGTGCAATTAGGATATTATCAGTTTTAAGTCTTTCTGACATAAAGGCACTTTGAGTTTCAAAGATTATTTGGGGGAGGAGGGATTTCAAACGATTTGCAAAACCTTTAGCTATAAACTTATACAGGACATTACTTAAACTAATAGGCTTGAAATCCGTAACTTGCCTATGACTCTAAACTTTTGGGATAAGGGTTAGGTGAGTATGATTTAAGTTGTTTGGAATAGTACCTGAATTAACACAGAAAGCACTGCATCAATGACCTCTGCGCCTACTTTGGTCTAGAACTGCTTAAAGAATAAAGGCGGTAAGCCATCAGGGCTAGGTGCTATAGAAGACTCCATCTGATTGAGAGCAAACTATACTTCAAAGGCTTCGAAAGGCTTATCCAAATCATCATTCATACTTGCAAGAATCCTTGGTTCAACCCCATCTATCATAGGATCAAGAAACACAGGATTTTAAGATGAAAAGACCCTAAATAATAGCTGATGAGCATATCACCAACTTGATTTTCTTCCTCAATCCATTCCTCAGTTTCATTCTCTAGACCTGCAATAAAGTTCCTTTTATTTTGTCCAGAGGACCGACAATAGAAATTGAGGTGCATTGATAATAGCTTAATTTTGCATATTTATATTATTATTAGAAAGTATTATCATACTTATTTTAAGTTAATTCATGCATTTTTATTTGGTTTTGGAATAATGTTGAATAATCAATTTTGTGCTTAATTGAATATTATTATGTGAATTTGTTTTTTGTAGGAGAATGGAATTAAATAAGTGAATTTGTGCAAAGGAGAAAGCTAATGGACTTTACTTTTACAAGGGCCATGATGAAGTTAAAGAAGGCCAACTCAATTAAATTTAAATCCAATTGAAGCAAGGAATGAAAGGAAATTTGCACCAAATCCAAGTTTAATTCGGATTAGGATTCCAGCTTGCGCATCAATTAGTATTTTTGACATAACTTTTAGATTAGATGTCCAAAAGTTTGAATTCTGACGTTAAATGGGACAAAATCATCGGTTAAGTGAAGCCTAAAAATCTGGGATTCTCTCCAAACAAGAATTCATCTTGTAAATAGGATTCCTTGGCCTATTTAAAGGCTCTTTAGGGAAAAATTTAGAGGAGCCTAAGGCTAGTGCTAGGGCTGGGATGTAAAACAGAAAATTGGAGCAAGAGGTAGTGTCTGTGGCTACTCTGTAGCTTTTCTCCATGATAGCATTGTGACTATTTCTTTTTCTATTTTATTTGTCTAGTTTAATGTTTAGTATTTTATTCTTGTGTTTTATTTCAGTTACCATGAGTAGCTAAATTTATAATTAGGGTTGAGGATAAAACATTGTTAAGGATTATCAGTAATATTTATGTGATTTGATTTTTCACACAATAATTGTTCTTGCTTCACATCAATTGACTAAGATGAGATTCTAGATATGAGTTCAATCATGTTTTTCTCATGATTTAGGATTTGTCTTAATTAATTAAATGCTTGGTTTATTATTTCTTGATTTTAATATTGGATATCACTTGTAATTTGTTTGGCTACAGATATAATTGATGATTTGATTTTATGCCTAAAAAGCGAAGAAGAGCATACTTTAGATATTTAAATAGAATTTTTAATGATAATATTTTCCATGATATCAAGATTGATTTCTAGATTATCATGCAATAGTTTGGAAAAATTAATGATCATAAATATATGTTGATATGACTTACAAGGCAGATTCCAAAACCTTAATTCATTTCTCTAGATTGTTTACATCTCTTTATTGCTTTATATTATATCTTTGCTTAATTTAATTATTTGCTTAGTATATTTAATTTCAAAACAACCAATTTTTATTAAAATAGATTAGGATTAATTTGGTTAAGGTTTTATAATTTTCCTACATTCATTCAAGTCCCTGTGAGTTCGACCTTATTCTTATCAAACTATACTTCGGTACGGTTCGTTCACTTGAAAGTACTTTAAAATTTCAACAACAGAAATACTTTGTGTTTTGGTCCCCATACTTTAACCAAGCTGTCTTTGCCCTCTAATTCCACATGCATTCCTCCATATCCATAAGTTTATCAATCTCCTCATTAAGAGCCCTCTTCCTAATATTGACAACGCCTCAGCTTTCTCCAATTGTTTTTTGTTTTGAGTTAACAAAATCCTTATATTGTCGAATACTCTTCTATACCATGTACTCATTTTGTCCTGACAATTCCCAACCTTCAGTAGCACACTCTCCATTGGATTCCCCACAAAGCCCATATCCCAAGCAAAATGAACTACCCCTTCACATCAATCATCTTTCAACCATATGGCCTTAAACCTAAATGGCTTTTGAGTTCTGAAAAAATGCTTATGAATGTCATTAGAACATAACCAAATTGGCTTGTGATAAGAGGAAAAACCTAGTAAATGGTGAAGCCTGGCTGACGAAAATTTTATTATCCAATCTTCGGAAGTGGTGGCGCGATCCAGTCTCACCCAAGTTATGGGCCTAGAGAATCGTTTGTTGCTCCAGGTGAAGGGAAGACCCGAGAAGCCTAGATCCTTTAGACCGCAAAAATCCAAACAATCCCTGAAGCTTTGCATTTGTTTCTTTGGGATAGGACCCCCTAATTTTTCCTCTAATCTTGTTATTTTGTTAAAGTCACCAATACAAACCCACAGCATTTCAAATTGCGAACCAAGGTGGCGAAGCAGAGACCAAGAATCTTCCTGGTTAGCAACTTCAGGGGTTTCGTAAAAGCTAGTGAAGCACTAGACATCACGGATTCTTGGGTTCACCATCGCATCAATGTGTCAAGGCGAGAATGTACAGATGCGTAAATCAAGCTCATTCATCCAAAACAAAGTGAGCCCATCACTTAAATTTTTTCGAGGAATAATAAACATGTTGTCGAATACTAAACAACATTTCAATCTTTCTAGGTAAGCCTTCTTCTTCTTTGTTTCCATTAGAAAAACCAAAGACCTTTTGCTTTCACCAAATTATAAAGCTCACGAACTCGTCGGGGTTCCCAAGCTCACGACAATTCTAGCTCAGACAATTCATGGTGACTGGCGTGGCTGGGATGCAGCCACCACCAACACAATGAAACGAGATGAATCTCCATGAGCGCCCTCAGTTTCAACAATTCTTCTCTTCGTATTTGGGTATATTGAGTTTTCAATTTGGGGACAATTTCTTGTGAACTCCGAAGTTGTGGCCTCCTTATTCTTTGAAATGGGCTTTGTACTTTATTTAATCCCTTTAGTATGTTTCTTTGACTTACTTGCACTTGAAAGCCCATGATTATTAGAATTATCTTGCAGTGGGGGCATGGGCCTAGGACATAGATGGACTGAAGGAATGGAGAAGTTGGGCTAGTCAGACTTGCAAAACTTAACCGTGGGCTCAATTAATAGGCCCATAGAATGGGCTGTGCCTACCTTAAAGGGCCCCACTATCTCAGTTGCCGAATCAGGGAAATCAGAGCAGGATTTAGGTAATGGCAAGTTGGCCATCTGTCTCTCTGCCTCATCAGACTTGCTCAACGGATCATCAAATTTTCGAAGATCACGATCAATTTCCTTAAGTCTAATTAGGAAAAGATCACCATCTTCCAACTAACCTGTATTCTTCACTCCCTAACTTGGTGTATGAGCTTTTGACGTATCAATCAAAAAATCTCCATGATTTTCGGGAGTAATCCCTGGGACACCGCTTTCTTGAAGGAAAGGATCTACATGGGGCGTGGACTTGGAGAAATTATAAGGTCCACATGGTGGACAAATGATGTGGTCCACCATTCCACTAAAAAACTGTCACTTGTTTAAAATTGTTAGTTAGAAAATTTTTTTAAACAGAAATTAATTATTGACTCAGCAATTTTAAACAAATGGAAGTTTTTTTATGGAATGGTGGACAAATGATGTGGTCCACCAGAGGACCCTATAATTTCTCGTGGACTTGGCTGAACACTCATAGCCAGCTGTAGGCTTGCTACAAGCTTGTGCAACATTTTTGGCAAGTGTCTCGTCCTTAGTAATGACACCATCATGAATATTGCTTGCCATATCGATCTTCTAACAAGCAAGTGATTTATGTCCCTGGTTACTATGAAAATTTTGATACTCCCATTTTGAGAAAGATGGCTGAGAAGGGAGCTTGCCCAATCCCCACAAAGGAGATACTAGTTGAAACTGCTCCTGTTTCTGATTTGGAGAAAGTGTGCCCTTACTTCGAATCCAGAGAGAGCAGTATTTATCATCATGATCTAAACAACCACGCCAATAACAAATGTTAGGTAATCGTTTGTACTTAAAACTCACCCAACGTTTCTCACCATGCTCCAGAGATATTAGTCGTCCTTTGCACAAAGGTAGAGAGACATCCAGAGTAACCTTAACACGCATGAAGCTGCCACTTTCCTCATCAATCCCTCCTGTAGAACGACACACTATCCCCACAGTATCATAAATTGATTCAGCTACAGTTTTGTTCATGAATCTAACCGGCATATCATGGACCTGAACCCAGAAGGTAGCTTAATTAAAAGGAATATCACAAACAACAATATCACTATCATACCTCCTCATGACCACCAAGGGCTTATCAAAGCACCACGGTTCACTTTGGATAACTCGGGTGACATCATTTGCATTCTTAGTGCTAATGGTATATTTAGTACTATTTTTTTATGGAAATCACACTAAAATTTTAGTACTTGTTCCATAGAAAATTGTGTACTTTTTCCACAATTAAATTCAACATGAGTAATTTCATTTAATAAGTGATATCAAATCAAATCTAATTTTTGCCCTTAATCAATCAAATTACAAAGAACTTCATGGTTTTAAATATAGCATCAAAATTAATCTAATTGCATGGTTAGATTTCAATTTAAGCTAAATCAAATTTAGTCAACTGTATAAAAATTGATATATATAAAAAAAAAAAAAAAAGAAGAGCTTTAACCATTAAAATCATGAATCATTTAATTCAAGGTTAAAACTTCTATTGAAATTTAGAACCGGACAAAATACAGTATCAACTCCAGCCATGGGATAGAGGGAATTTTTCTTAGGATTTGTGTCTCCCAAGGGGGCTGATTATTCTTCTCTCTCTTAGGCTTTGGGGTAAAATGAATGGATTTTTCTAGGTTTTGGTTCTATTTTGAATGGTTGTTATTTTGTGTTGGTGAGAATGGAAAAAAGGAGGGAGCTTTGGTTCTGTTTTCGAAGGTGGAGTGGCTGTTGATTTGGTGCTTTGAGGAAGGCAGCTGGTGGTTACTTTTGGGATGTTGACTATTGGGACTTTTGGGTAGATATTAGGGATGCTGGAGGTTGAAAACCCAAAAGACAAGGGCTTACCAGCGGTGGGAATGGAAATGGGAGAATGGGAGAATATGATACGAGGAAAAAAAAAAAAAAAGGTATTTATATAGGGTACTTTAAGGTTTGGGGATTGGATAAGAATGATTGATGTCAATAGCATGTTCTACAAATTGAGATAGACCTTAATTCTCTTGTGCAATGGAATAAACTTGGACTGCAAATAATTCACAATAAAATTTGACATGATCATTAATTAAAAATAATTGACTTGATCTTCAAATAAATCACTTCTATGATCTCATTAAAAAAAAAAAAAAAAAAAAATTCAAGGGACTGAATATGACAAAATAAATGGACCCAAGTGTGATCTTTAGTGGTATGCTCAATAAAAGAGACCAAACAGTATATTTATTACTAATTTTACATGGAAATCAGACTAAAATTTTAGTATGCATCCCATTGAAAATTACGTGCTTTTTTCATAATTAAAATGTAACACAGGTAATTTCATTCAATAAGTGATGCTGCTACCATTAACTTGCAAAACATCCAAGCTAAGGCTTGTCCTTTTCAACTACTTTTGAAATGCTCATAGGAGTAAGCCATCAGTTCAATGCAAGGGAAAAACGGTTACAACTTCTATATAATATTTAAAACTGAAGTGTAGCATTTATTGTTACTATATTTTTTTTTGAGTCACATCAAAGTAGCATTTGGTCCACTTCAGTCAAATTCGATCTAGTTCAGTCCAATTTAGTCCACTTGGTTCCGTTTTATCCATTTAGTCTACAGTAGTCTCATTCGGTCCACTTTGGTCTTATACGGTGCGTTTGGTCTAATTTAGTCCCATTTGATCTATTTCGGTCTAATTTGGTACATTCAATCCACTTCAGTGAATTCAGTCCACTTCAGTCCATTTTGGACTAATTGGGTCTTAAATTAATTCTTTCAGTAGGTTGCCTTTTAGTTTTTAGCAAAAAAAAAATGATTTTTTTTCCTTAATTTTTGGGTTGGAAAGTGTGAAATTTTATTCTATTTGGGCCAAACTCTTTAGTTTTAGGCTAAATAATACAAACAAAATAGACATTATAAATTAGAAATATGTGCCCCTAAAAAATAATAAAAATGATAAATATTCAAAAGATTACCTTAAAATTCAAGTGTCAATAATATAGACATTATACTTATATTTGGAAAAGAAATAAAAAAAAAAATACAATTCAAAGCTTATATAATAATTTAAACTTAATGTAAGATATTATATGTGTTCCATGAAATGGGAGCGTACATTTAAAAAAAAAAAAAAATCTTGGATATGTAATTTAAATCTTTTCATTAAAAGATGAGAGAGAGAGAGAGAGAGAGAGAGAGAGAGAGAGAGAGAGAGAGAGAGAGAGAGAGAGAGAACTTGTCATCTTTTGAGACTCTAGTTAGCGAGTATTCAAAAGTTGTTTAGTTTTTTTCGAGAAGAAAAAGTTGTTTAGTTTTAGCTCTATATTCATGTAAAAAAAATCCAAACAATAATATATGATACTTATGCACATAAAGAAAAAAAAAAAAAGGCTTGTTTTTGTAAAAGTTTTATTTTCCTTTTAGGTTACTTAAGCCCGTTGTTTTTGTTTTTGTTTTTGTTTGAGGGTATTACTTAAGAAGTTAAGCCAATCTTTTAAATAAATAAAAATTAAAAATTGGAATGCCATTGGACAAGCTCAATTTATGGGGGCTTTTGCTTCTGTCCCCGTGTTTTTGTTTGTACGCTGTTTTCAAGCAGTGGACAGATTTTGTGGGGGCAAGTCTTAGTTAGAACAGAATTTGTTGTTGGGGGGCTTTAGCTTAGTACTTTAACTCTCAAGACACCACTCGCTCTTTCACATTGCTCTCTTGCCTGTGCTGTGTCTCTCTCCCAATTCTTTGAACACCAAAGTATTCTGTACGTGTGTGCAATGGAGCAATCACCTGGTCAGAGTCTGATTCAATTCAATCTCTCAGACTTGGAGAAAGCAACAAAAGGTTTCAAATCCTCTTACAAGATTGGAGAGGGTGACTTTGGTGCCTTCTACAGAGGCACCATCAAACTAAGTGGGAAAAGTACACCCGTCATTATCCAACAGATTCAAGGACATGTACTTAAAGCCAAGGTTTGTAACTTCTATTTATTTATTTTATTTTCTTGCACCATCTTCTTCTTCCTCTTTAAAATGTATAACTCTTCATCTATTTTCTTCCATATATCTATCTGAATCGATCCCATAATTTTATTTTTCAGAGTGATCATTCTTGGGTGAAAGAATTAAACACTATTGCAGCAATGAAGCACCAAAACCTTCTAAACTTGGTAGGATATTGCCTTTCAGGGGGTGTCAGATTTGTAGTAGGAGAATGTACATGCATTGGAAGCCTTAGTTACTTTCTGTCGAATTTGTTACTGTCTTGGGTAAAAAGACTCATTATCGTACAAGCTGCTGCCCAGGCTTTGGTGTATTTTCATGATCATCAGGTATATTAATTGTTATTATTAGTAGCATGTGCATGTGTTTTCCTTGCTGGACTGTGGTATTAAGTAGTTCTTGTTAGGAAAATTTTGACCCCCAATTAAATTAAAAGATCACCCTACTAGATTAATTAAGTTAATTATGCAAAGGTCCATTTAACATGTGAAGGGCAGACTTTCCTCTTTTCTCAGCAGATTCGTGAGCTGTTTACTTGTGTCTTCAAAATAGATCTTCATTTCATCTTGGACATTAAGAAACCTTACAACTTAATTACATTAAAATGTGTTTTGACTCAGATTTCTCAACACTAACCTATTAACAATTATGATATGCATTTTTTCATTTTTGAAACAGATAGTATTAAGGAGTTTCAAATCTTCCTCCATTGTCATTGATGAAAATCTGAAAGGCAAACTTTTCGACCAGGCAGTTGCTACAGTAAGTATATAAATACTCGCAAGTTTATTTTTTATTTGATATGATACTTTTGTTCTTCTTTGTGAAATTGATTATAAAACCATATTGTTAATGTTGGAGATAGAAATAAATAACACTTTTATTATACATCAATCATGGCATGTCAACTCAATGGTTGTAAAACAATATATAAAAATAAAATAAAATTCCTATTAATTTTTAGAATATGAGGAATATCAAGGTTAAGATTTTATTTTTTATGTCTAACAATGTGTCCAGGGACGGAGTTAGGACTTAGAATTAGGGGGGCTAGTTTTGCTATTGACTATATGCGGTGGTTCTAGCCTTTGGCTTAGCTACTTAACTAACTGCTAAGAGATTTTCTATTTTTTATTTATTATTTTTTTGTGCTTTTGATGTGTGCGTTATTGCTGGGTAAGGACAAAATTATTTTATTTAAAATTTTTTAAAGGGTTGGATTATTTGTTTTGGGTAAAACTGTTGATTGCAACTTAATTGTTTTTAGCTTTACTATTAGTAATTTTTGTTGTTGTGCTAATTTTTTTTTTGGCTTATACCTATAAATATTTTTATGGCATTTAGAAAGAGAAAAATTCTAGAGTTACAATTTTTTTTTTTACAAATTGTTGATATGGTGAGTGGTTATCGGTACGTAAAAAAGTGATGTAAGTGGTAAGTCTAAATGTAAACCAATAAGAATTTACTACCTCAACAGTTTATAATATTGTAAAAAAGTTTGTGACTATAACATTACTTTTAAAAGAATCAATGATATTATTAAAGGGGCAAAGAGTAATTTTATAGAATGAAATTGCTAAAATTAGTAGCTATATATATACTAATATTTTTTATAAAAAAATTAGGGAGGGCCATTGCCCCCCAATGCCCAAGTCTACCCCTGTCCATGAATGTGTCACGTCATATAAAATTAGGACAAATTTTAGTTACAAAATTGGTTGTAGCTTAAGACTACAAACTCACTCAATAAAATAAATATTACAATATATTTTGAAAATTTAACCTTTGAATTGCATATTCTTTACGCTTTTAATACACATGTTAAATTTTGTGTAAATCGGATATTATTTACTATATTATTTATAAGTTTATATTTTGTGCATAATTTTAAATTACAAAAATTTGCAATTTAAAAAATTTATTGATAATATAGCTATTGATTTTTAATTTTCTTGAAATTTTGCAAGTATAGAGGATATAAGAAAAAAAAGTAATCCAACAGTAAATTTATCAAAATTCACATTCAATAAAAAGATATTAAGTAAATTTGAAGCCTAAAACTATAACTAATTTTATAGCTAAACTTTATACTTAAAATTATGGATCTATTTCCAATAGAGAGAATAGGTCAAGAACAATCCCCTCTAATCCCTTCCATTTGCAAGTGCCCACCCCAACCAACTTCTTAATTTAGAATGACTGCAAATGTTTTTTAATTTTTAGTATGATAAAATTCAACCTCTCTTTTTTATTGTCTATTGGTATAGCTTAAATGAATGCACCCTATAATTTTTACTTTTATATTGAGAAACTTCAACCAAGATCCACATAACAAATATTGTACACTCATTATCCTTAAACTAAATATTGTACTCATTAAGCTTGTGCAAATTTGTAACTGAAACTAAGACATCTTCTATATGTGTGAAACAGTTTGCAGAGACAGAGATGCAAAACAGTACTCTAAGTGCTGGACAACTTGATTGGAGTTTCATGGGCTATACGACTCCAGAAGTTGATCCTCATAATAAGGTCAAATCCACGGACAATGTATACAGTTTTGGTGTTATTCTGCTGGAAATAATCACCGGCAAGCCTGCTTTCGATGTTAACAGGCCTAAGAATGAGAGGAATCTAGTGGAGTGGATCAAATCTTCTGTGTCTGGAGATGAAACCAAGCTGGCACAGATTATGGACCCCAACCTAATGGGCACACCTGGGTGTATAAAATCTGCTATGAGAGTTTTGACATTGTCTAGCAAGTGCACGGAGGAAGACCCAAAAAAGCGTCCCAACATGAGTCAAGTTCTTAAGGACCTTTTCCCAATTGTGGAAGAATATAAAAAAATTCATAATGAATTTGTTTTGATGGAGAGACAAGCAGAACGTGATGCTATATTGTGTGCTGGAGTTGCAGAGGTAATAGGACGCCTGATTGTGGCCTTACTTAGCGGATAGTCGTCATAAACTCATGACTCATGAGATGTGCAAGAGAATTTCAAACTCGTTGTATGAAGCAAATATATGTTATTGCTTGTAACTATACTGCTATAACTTATTGTTGTGTGAAGCAAATATATGTAATTGGTTGTAACTGTTACTGCTATTGTTAATTTGAGCAGTTTAAAGCCAAAAAGGGACATACTAATACATATATGAAACACTATAAACTTAAAAATAAATGATACGCAGAAAACACTTGTTTCATTTGCAATGGAAAACAAACTGTGCGTTTGGATGAACTTATTTGATCAGTTTAATTTCTTTATCATGTTTATTGTGTAAAAGTAAAGTTGTAATTTAGAAATATGTGATATTTTAAAGTATTTGTACATTCTGTTTTTGATACTGCAAATTAGACTTCGATGGGTTCAAGTAAGAAAGATTTGGATGTTGTGCCTTTTAGGTGGATTAATATTTTGTGGTGTTTGAGATTGGTGGGTGTATCAAGCTTAGGTTTTCTGTTGGGTTTAGAAGAGCAAAATTACTTATGGAAAACCTAAATATGTACCTATGTTTGCTAAGAAAATGAACCTTGCACAGGTGTTAGGTCCCTCAAGCAGGACTTCCCAATTAGAACAAATTAATTCATGCAAAGCAAGAAATATTGCAGGAAACTCTTGACCACGAACTCGCAAATTGAGGTGTGTCAGGCATAGGGGAACTGGGAAATACACCTGTAAATGTAAGAGTAATGCTACATACACACACAAAAATTGACAATATTCTTCACACAAGTTGAATTGGCAAGTTTTTATTGATTCTTATCTAAGCCTACACAAGTTGGCTATCACATGTCTCAACTGCAGTATGTTTACTAAATCTGCACAAGTTGTCTATCACATGTCTAACTAATTATTCTCGAATTAATATTAAGTAGGAACATTGGAAATTTCTGTTAGTATTAATCTGAAAATGTCAGTTTTGTTGATCATCTTCTAGTGCAGATTGGTGAAGCAACACTATCCACCAAGTGAGGGTTCTTGTATAAGTTGTGTCTCTCTCCCAATTCTTTTTCTTCTTTGATCACCATAGTATTCTCTGTATGCAATGAAGCAATCAGCCGGTGATCATCTAATTCAATTCAATGTCTCAGACTTGGAGAAAGCAACAAAAGGTTTCAAACCCTCTTACAAGATTAGAGAGGGTGAGTTTGGAGCCTTCTACAAAGGCACCCTCAAGCAAAGTAGGAAAAAGACATATGTCCTTATTCAACAGATTCAAGGACATGTACTTAAAGCCAAGGTTTGTAACTTTTATTTTCTTGCACAATCCTCTTCTTTCTCTTTTAACATATATAACTTTTCATTTATTTTCTTTCATGTATACACCTATCTGAATCAACCCCATATTTTATTTTTCAGAGTGATCAGTCTTGGGTGAAAGAATTAAACACTATTGCAGCAATTAAGCACCAAAACCTTGTAAACTCGATAGGATATTGCCTTTCAGAGGGTGTCAGATTTGTGGTAGGAGAATGCATATGCTATAAAAGTCTAAGTCACTATTTGTTCAAGGGGTTACTGCCTTGGGGAGAAAGACTCGTTGTTGTACAAGACGCTGCCCAGGCTTTGGCGTACTTGCATGAACACCAGGTATGTTAATTTGCTATCAGTATGTGTGTTTCCCTATTTGATTGTGGGGTATGATATGTGTTTTGTTCTATTTGAACAGATAGTACTGAGTTTGAGTTCTTCCTTCATTGTCATTGGTGACGATATGAAAGGGAAGCTTTTTGACCATGCTTTTTTGAGATTGGATACTTCTCCTGTAAGTATATAAATACCCTCAAGTCTAACTTTTGTTTGATGTGTTACTTTTTTTTTCTTTGTGAAATTGTTCTTAAAATCCTACTATTAGTGGCGGAGCAAGAAAATAATTTGAGGGGTGAGGGGAGATTTACCTTAATTTATTGCTTGCATCTCGTGACCTTAGTGATATAAATTTAATTGTCAAGAGTCTTACTCGGTGACCTAGTATATCCTTCATTAAGATTTAGGAGAACTAGGGTTGGAAATTTGAATTTCCCCTCTCCCATGGGTATATCTATCAAATAAAAAAAAAAAAATGATAGAACTATTATTATTATTAATAATCTAATAACTATGTTTATCAATACTACCATCCTTAAATAAAAATGCACTCATGTAGATATAAAAGAGCAATGCTAAGAAGGTGGCAAGAAGAAATTTTTGTAGACAAGAACATTGTGGTTTTCAAGCATTATCCTTCCTATAAGGAGAACTAATTTTGAACTTGCTCTCCCACATGTTATCCTGAATTTGTTGCACCCTAGCTATTATTTTTATCTTACATTTCTTTTTCTCTTTCAATTTGCGTCTCTTTTTCCTTGAACTAAATGTCGTATCCGTCTTATCACAAAAAAAAAAAAAAAAAAAAAAAAATGTCGTATCCGTTAAACAGATGTATTGTAACTGTAACTAGTAATAATACACCTTTACCTTATATATGTGTGAAAGAGTTTGAAAAGACAGAGGAGCATAACAGTCTGAGTGCTGGACCATTTGATTGGAATTTCATGGATTATCATACAACTCCAGAATATGACCCTCCTAATAACCTCACATCCACGGACAATGTATACAGTTTTGGAGTTATTTTGCTAGAAATAGTCACTGGTAAGCCGGCATTTGATGCCAACCGACCCAAGAATGAGAGAAATCTAGTGGAGTGGGTCAAATCTGCTCTCTCTGGGGACCTAACCAAGCTGGAACAGATTATGGATCCCATGAACACATTGTGGTATAAAGAATCTGCCATGGGAGTTTTGGCATTGTCAAGCACGTGCATTGAGGAAGACCCAAATCAGCGTCCCAGCATGAGTAAGGTTCTTGAGGAGCTTGCCCCAATTGTGGAAGAACATTCCACTCGTATGAAAGAATTATTTGAAAGAAAGAGACAAGAAAGGATACAAGCACAAATGGATGATGTGAAATGTACTTTTTTATTGAAGGCAAGTGAAGGGGTTCTTTTATTGATTGGATACGCAGTGTCAAACTTATTCAAAAATGCGTAATTGCTGAATGAAGTAACTATATGTACGTAATTGCTTGTAACTCATACTTTAATTTGTGTGGTTCTATGCCTGAAAGGATATTATTATATATGTGAAACACTAAAGTAAATTTTATATAGTGGATACTTGTTTCATGTGTAAATATGCTGGCAGTGCATAGTAGAGATAGAATGGAGAATAGGAATGTGTTTTTTGCTCCAACATATTATATAACAGAAATGATCATGGGGATGTCATGCATATGGGCACTCTGAGATGTACATAAAATTTAAGACTCATATATAGATAAAATTTAGGACAAATTATAACTTACCCACTTGTGGTTTGACCGAAATTTAAGTTGTCTACTTCTTAATTGTTTTAATAAAAGAGAAATGAGGATTTACTGTTAATATGTAACTAAACAAAGCTTTTATTTTTATTTTTTATTTTTAAAAGTAGCACGGTTGACACTATTATCTTTTTTTTTTTTTTTGGTAATAAAGGATACTGCATAGAAGAAGCTACACTGTCTGGGTGTTTAGAACACCAGGTCTTTCATAATACACACCCAAATTATCTAAATACATTAATAACAAAACATCAGGATGAGGATTTTCACTATCTATGACAGGTAAATGAAGTTGAGAACAAATGATAAGACCATCTCTTAAACCCCATAGCTCTGCTGTAATACTAGTTGCACTGCCAGATGCTCTAGGCTCTAGCATAACCCTCCACCCAATTGCCCCGGCTGTCTCGAGAGTTGAGTTTCACCCAGTCAATCCCTGGTTTTTCCCATCTGATTAAAGGAGAATTTATTTCTCTGAAGGCAATGTCTCCACACTCCAAACAGAAAAAAGATTCCCCAGGTATATTGACCTGAACCAACAAACAAGCTCCTTGTTGCAAGCATTCTGTATTATCCAGTCCAGAATGTTGGAAGAAAAGAAATTGGTATTAGAATGAAGAATTCCAGCCTTCAGCCAGAAGTTTCTAGCAGCGGAACAATCTCGGAGGACATAAGATATACTTTCATTGTCACTAGAACATAGATCACAAGAAGCAGACTCAAGAATACCTCTATACTGCAGGGTTTGCTTCACAGGCAGGCTGTTATGATAGCATTTCCTTAGAAAATTTTTTATTTAAGGCAAAATGGGACTCTTCCAAATCCAATTCCCATTGAAACCAGGGAAATTTTCACTATCTAGATCAGCCAACTAGTAGGCATTTTTTGGATCAAAACTGCCATTGGCAGAGGAGATCCAACTTAGTTTATCTTTGTCAATAGGTTCTTTCCTGGTGGGGGTAGCTTTGATCATAAGTAATATGGAAGGAGGCCAAACCATGGGAATATTACTAAGATTCCAATAACCATTCCTCACTAACATTATTCACAGTGAGGTTGTGTTTAGATACCGTTTATTTTGCCAAAAACTGAAAATTTATTACTGAAAACACTGTAACAAAATATTTTTTTAAAAGCAAAACATTGTAGCAAAACTCATAGCTGCGTTTTTCAATTCTTGGTGATCCGTGAACAATACCCTTGGGACCTACTAAAAAAACGCAAATGTAAACTTGGAGGAGAAACGTGACATCCAAACGCACATTGAGAACATCTTCATTTCCCTTGAGAGGGCCCAGGATAAGACTTCTGAGGGAGAGAGACCCTTTCTTTCATCCACTTATCATGCCAAAATGAGTGCTGTTAGACCCTAGCAGCCACCTAGAACCCTTATCACAAACGTTGACTTTGCAAATCAAAAGGCAAGGTGATTTGCTTTACTATATTTATATAGAAAAAAGAAATTATCTGCTCTACCCTATTAATACAGCAAATAAAAATTGTTAGATATATCATTGAATGGAAATTGAAAGGCTAACATTGTGAGTTGTGACTTTAACTCGTGTTATATTTTACAAATGATCAGTAAGTAGGCGTTTAATTTTCTCTTTAAATGGCCAAAAATAAAGTTAATAAAAATGAATACTTTGAAATGTTGCCCCATTTGTTTCTATAGGGGAAAATAATTTCCTCGTGTTTAATAAAATCAAAACTATAACTAGTTAACCCACACACCATGCTTTTTAACATTTGCTAAATGAATCCTATTGGTTCCAAACGGAAATGTTTAGAGTTGAAATCCCTCATTCCCCAATTATCAAATTATCAACAAAATAATAAGTATATAACATATTTTGTTAGTTTTTTTTTTTCACAATTTTTATAGAGGTGAAAATTATAGTTAATAATAGACACATAAATTCATCATTAATTTTTCATCGCGTTTGGATGAATTTGTTTTCATCAACTAATTCACAGTTTGTTATTTCAAGAAGTTGTAAAAAAACTAGGCTAAATATGTTATAGAGATCAACGTAATTTATTAATCAATTAACATCACTTTCATACAGTCCTCTTTTGACGCTATTATTATAAATCAATCATGACAAAGTAAAATCATTACGAAGTAACAAACCACGTAATAAGGGATTTGACAATTATACAAAATATTAACACATAACACATCCAAAACTAGAGTGTATTAAACACAACATAAACATAACATGCGTTTGAAAATGACCTATGTTAATTCATATCCTATCAATACACTAGAACAGATTAAAAATCCAGTACAAAATCATTACAAAGTAACAAACCACGTAATAAAGGATTTGACAATTATACAAAATATTAACATATAACACATCCAAAACTAGAGTGTATTAAACACGACATAAACATAACATGCGTTTGAAAACGACCTATGTTAATTCATATCCTATCAATACACTAGAATAGATTAAAAATCCAGTACAATACTCACTGAGTATAGTTAAATTAAATGGCTAATATAAAATAAAATAAAAATCAACTTTTTAACTTTTTATATCAATGGATCATATAAAAAAAAAAATTTAAGAAAGGAAGAATTATTGTCGAAACTCAAATCTCTTGTTTGACAATTATATAAATATTGAAATATAACACCCGTCCATAAGTAGGGTGTATTGAACATGACATCTACATAACATGTCTAGAAATAACCTATGTTAATTAATATCCTATTCAATACCCTAGAATAGATTAAGATCCACCTACAATACTCACCATTATAGTTAAATTCAATGGCTAATATTGAAAAAAAAGTCAACTTTTTAACTTTTTGTATCAATCGATCACAAAAAAATAAATAAATAAATAAATAAAACACAAAGATTCAATTTTTGACAATTAGAAATCTTATCAATTAAGTTAACTATACCCAAAACACTTTAAAAAGATTTAGGGGCTGTTTAGTAATATCGTTTGAACGACAATGTTCATTATTCAAACAACAAAATACGTATTTTCACAATACTTTTTTACCCACACTTTTCATAATACTTAAACGACATTATTAGAACAATATTACCAAACAGACTCTCAATTTTTTAAAACCTTTTATTATAAAGCACTTGACCTACGGCTTCACCTGTAAGGAAAGTTGAAACTTATAAAGGAATTTTTTTGTAAAGAGTGGTGGCCCTAAATGGGGTATCAAGTATCAACTATGCCACGTCAGCTGATGGCGGTTTCGATTTGATACGGCGTCACTTTAAAATAAAAAAACGAAATTCAAGAAAAGCAGGCCAAAAGAGACGCAGTTTTCACCTACTCAGCCGTCCTGCCTGCCTTAGCCTACAATACATTCTTTCCGTTACGATTCCGCATTCTAAGTTGCTCGTCCTTTAACGCTTTAAACCCCTATAACCTTTGGCGCGTGTACCCCACTCTCTACTCCTCAAAAATTTTATCCTCAAGCAAACCAAAACCCAGAGAAACATTCTTAGCTTCGTTCGCTCCCACAATTTATTCCTCTGATTCTCAGACTGACGCAGGTACGTAAAGTTTCGCACTTTGTCTCTGCTTTTACATTACTTCTACCAAAATTTTCAATTTTTTTTTTTTTAAATTATTCACTTTTTTTTTAATGGGGTTTGTTTGAATTATAAAAAAAGTTTGGAACTTTTTGAAAACTGTGGAATTTATAAGGATTAGGGTTTTTTTTTAGTTGAATTTGTTGTCTTTGTTTTGTTTTATTTGTTAGTTTAAGTTATTGAATTTAGAGTTTGATAGTTTGATGATAAATCAATTCAGTAGTTTGCTCTTTGGTTCTTAATTCAGTAGTTTGATTGAAAATTTTTACTTTTGCACATATTTGAAAGTTTGTATTTCAGGGTTTAGTTTCATATTTGTGGGCTATGCATCAAAATTTTATAGAAGTAATTTGATTGTGGATTAACTTCATTTCTCATATCTGACACTTTTTTTTAAGGGTTGAAGGTATGTTATTGTTATGTAATTAGGTGTATCAGGAACCGTTACATTGAAGTTTGGATTGTTTTGTTAATATTTGAGATTCTTTTAATCGGGTTATGCCTATATGAAATTTTTTAGTTTGGATGTTTAATTTTTTACTGTGACTAATTTATGTGTCTCACCCAGATATCAAAATCTTTTGGGCATAGAGATAAAGGAAGCAACCTGTAGTTATGCGTGCAAATGGCAACATATGATTATGATCCTGATGTTACTCGGTGGGGTCTCCATCATCTGCTAGATGTTTGCACTCTTAGGAATAATGCTTCTTGTAGTGGTGTGACTCAATATGACCAGGATTTGAGTCGAGTCGAGTTTGTTAGAGAAGGTTATTGTGAGAAGGATAATGTGGAGAATGATGAGGCTGTAGCACGTGCGCTTCAAGAAGAATTTTCGCGGATTGATTGTTTAGAAGCTTCTGGAGTATCTAATGGTGGGCCAGAGCATTTGCAAGAATCTGTTCTTGCACAGAATTGGCTTGGTCCTTCAGGTAGACACTATAGTTATGGTAATGGAAATTTAGGTGCTGGCTGCCGCTGCCTTTGTGATTATTGTTCGTTTTTGGTGTTATTTTCTGTTTTGCTTATTTGATAGATTGCCAACAAATATGTAGGGCATGACAATGATCAGCAAGCAGCAAATGAACCTGGCATACAGATGGAGAATGCAGTTCCCTGTGGAATCATAATAGAGGAGGCGAGTGATCATAACAGAGTGGAAAATGATGTACATCCTGAAATTAAAATGTTCGCTTCATGCTCTAGCCCAGGAGGAGGAAATCCATCTTATGTGGATGATTTGTTACATATATTCGATATAGCTGATGAGTCCAGTCTTGATGGTGAAGTAGGCAAACGATTGAATCAGATGGTTCCTGTTCCTGTAAGTATACTATCTTCAGTTGTTCTGTTCACCTGTCTGGCAACATATATTTTCAAGTCATAGGTTATCATTGTCATCCTCCTTTTCATTATTTGTGTGTGGAATCTGCAATATATTACAATAGGAGGATTGAATGGCTTGAAGTGGAATTGTCTGAAATGTCTTACGTGTAGTGTTGTGTCCTTTTAAAAAGTATGAGAGAGAGAGAGAGAGAGAGAGAGAGAGAGAGAGAGAGAGAGAGAGCGATATTAGCATTTTCAAAAAAATGAAGGTTTTGTATCCAGGATGCTTAATTAAAGTCACAGTGAGAATGGGTGTGAATTTATTCTATTGTGGGTGTTTAGTTGCTTTTGATTTTCAAACCTCTCCTAAGCTGTGATATTCTTGGCTATCGATATTCACACATATTGAACATGATGCCATTGTAAAGCAGATTCCATAAATGAATTAGGAATAACTTTTATTATAGTAACATCAAGGAGAGTAGCAGTTCAGCTTAAAGTGGATCAGCGACATAGATCATCCTTTAGTTTTTTTAGGGGCGCTGTTGGGAATAGAATGGATATATATACTTGTCCTAAATCTCCTGTGAGTCAAATCCTTTTAAATTACAGCCTAGTTTCATTACAACCTCAATTTGACTTTAATTTCTTTGAATCAAATATGGTTACTTTTGAGCAGATAGATCCACTTTCTTAGTTTCTTGTCCAAGCTGTGGCTATTGACATTTTAATTGTACTGCAATTGATGCTTTCTCTCATTTATTTTTTGCAGCATGTTCCTAAAACTATTGAGAAAATACCCACAGTTGATGAAGAAATATCAGATCATCAAAGGCTGCTAGAGAGGTCTTGTGTCATTTTTTCTTGTCTTTCTATGCTTAGTATTTTTTTGAGTTTTGAGCTGTCCAGGTTGTTATATGCTTTTACTGAAAATATTACAACTATTAAAGCAGCCTTCATAATTCATCAAAAACACTTGAATGATCCTTGAGCTGCCAGTCTTATCATGTTAGATTTATGTACTGAGAACTGAAATTTTCCACTTGCACAGAATGAAGGGGAACTTGAATTATGAACAAAGAGCATAAATACTAAATAGGGCATAAAATCTGAAATTATTATATAAGGATTGAATTTGTAATGAGCAGGTTTAGGGGTCATTTTGAAATTTTAAGATGGGCAGGATTTTGAAGTTCATGTTGTGGAACTTTGTGGAGAAAGTGATTATCATATTACATATCAAAAAAAGGGTTATTGTTTGACATGTGCTAGTCGTTTGGTCCAGGGTAATCTTTTAGGATTTCCAAGCATCCTTATGTTTGGTTACAAATAGTTCTAGGTAATCTGGATACCTACAAGCATCTAGATTCCCATTTTGGGGGTTTGTGGATACTCTTTTAAAAAGGTGGGTAACACATTCCCATGCTTTGGGAAAGTTCTATTTTTTAAAGGGATATAATTATATAAAGTGCTAATGCTACATATTCAACTTTTTTTTTGGTTGATGTTATGGTTATATTCACCTTTAATTTTTTTTTTTAATAAAATTTTTTTCCTCCTATTTGAAATTTTTTGTCTTTTAAGAAAATAAATAATTTTGATTGACAAGGAATGATATCCTTGAAAACCATTTTTTTTTTTTAAATGAAATAATTCTTATTATTATTTTAGGAGATTTGAGTTAATTCATGGTTCATATTATTATTCTTATTATTTTTTTTTTTGTATAAGCCATGTAAAAGTGATGGGTAATACACATGTGACACATTGTATTTATAAATCTAAGGATAATTTGGGAAGAATAAATCATTCTTATAAAAATTTTGGAAATAAACCAAATATGTGACCTCACATTCTCAAGAATCTTAATAGATTTCTAATTAAACCAAACGTGGGCAATGTACTTTCTTGGGCATTCAGGTTCCCCAACATCACATTCTTGAGAATCTAAATGCCGGCGGCATTTTTGATTTCTCAAACCAAAACCTACATTAGGTGGCTTTGGAATTTATAAGAGGGGTGGGGAAAAAGAGAAGAGTTTGGAAGGGTAAAGTATTACTGAGTATAGCATAAACGTAATGAATATAAGCTTAGAGTCATCTTTATTTTAACAAATCCAAGATCTACATTTTGTATGTGATTCTCACGTGAACTCTATTGACATGGCTATGAATGAGGTTTTTGTGATGGCCTTGGTGACATAGTTTTTTTAATGCATTTTTCTTGTGAAGTTCTTACATTTTTATAAGTTATTACTTATTACTTTAGTGTGTGACCTTTCTTTTTAGGTATTTATAACAATTGAAAATTCATTCAAATTACTACGTATCTAATATTAAGATATTTGGTCTTTTCAGACTGGAGTTATATGAGCTGGTTGAGCTTAAGGTTCAAGGAGATGGTAACTGCCAGGTTGGCTCCCTCCCCCCCACAACACATGCACACACAAAAAAATATTTTTGCATAAATGCTTATGCTTGGAAATGGAAACGATAGGTTCTATGATATTGTTCAGTAGTAAAAAATAGTTTTGGTTTATTGCTTATTTATTTATTTTGGGTGGGATGGGGCTGAAGATAAAGAATATTAATTTATAATATTTTATGCCTGCACATTATATCTCAGTTATCATTTTTTATGGGCTTGTTATGAGTATCACCTTGCAGTACATTCTTGGATGTTAGTTGCTGGTCATAATATTTATTCTCTTTAAGTCCGCCCTTAGAAGCAATTCATTGCACCAGAAAAAATTTAGCCTTATTTTTCATGAAAATGATTTTTGTGAAATCAATTCAATTTTAAAGTGAAATCCAAAATAAGTTGGAACTTAATGGACCTCATGAATCATGTACAGAAGATTCCTTGAGTTGTCATTTGCTAATATTTTGGGATGGCTGATATGCTATGTTAAGTAATAGGCATCCAATGAAGGCAACAAACCTTTATCTGGATCTTCTGCTATAACTACCTTTTAAATGCCTTATTTGAATAGATGATAGGTTGGGGTGGTTTCCTTTGCCAGATTCAGTTGGTGTCCAAGTCACATGCAGATATACTTGACGTATGTACTTGTTTAATTTTAATGGTCATTAACTGCAGTTACCGACATTTGGTCTTTTTCTTCTCTAATTTGTATAAATGCCTCATTTGAGTTGCAAATGAAATTGTCCAGCCATGCTGATTTCTGTTTCTATAATTTAAATGACTTCAAATTATTTCATAATTATCCATTGACTTAAGAAGCTTTGTTTCTTTTTAAATACTTGTGTAAAATTCTGTTATGATCTTAGTCTCCTACATGGATTAAGTATAAACCTAACCATGTGTTTATAAGCTCTTGGACACCCTCCCCTTGCAAGCCGGTCTTCAAGGGTGAGTTCTACGCATGGGTTTGTAACAAATTCATCATTCATGATTTCTGAGTGAGAAAGGTCCAGATTGTTGATGTATGCCCTCTACAGTGCAAGCGAATTGCTTGAAGTTATACAAAAATTGTACATTATCAGTGAAAGTGGACGGTTATGTATTTATATTTGTGATGCTTGATAATAATTATTGGCGTTACTTCTTAATGTTATATACTTGAAAGACATCTTATTAGTTCTGTATTTTCCCAGTTTCGTGCTTTATCTGATCAACTGTATCGTTCTCCTGACCACCACGCTTCTGTAAGAGAACAGATTACTCAACAGGTTGGTTGCATTTGATCTGTCCTTATTTTAAGATGTCAAAACTTAATTATTTATTTGAAGTGTCATAATTTTTGTTTGTTGTTGTCATCAGCTTAAGTGTCACCCGGAAATGTACGAGGGTTATGTCCCCATGGCTTACAATGACTATTTGAAGAAAATGAGCAAGTATTGTGCTATTGTCTGTTTTAATGGTATTTTATTCACAAAAATATATATTACAATATTTCTCATGCTTATATGCCTTTTTTTGGGTTCATGAACTAGGAGTGGCGAATGGGGTGATCATGTGACATTACAGGCTGCTGCAGATTGGGTATGAGGAACTATAAGACTTTTCTATTTCTCCCTTTTCTTTCTGCAATCTTTGGTGATTTAGAAAACAATTTTTAATGTTTTTCATTGATACTTCTATTACCTGATTGCCTAAACTTTACTGAACTTGAAGGAATTTCCCATCATGATATCCTATGTGGATAGTAGTTTATTGTTTTTCTGTTAAGTTATATGGAATATAGCTTATACTGTAGCAGTTGACATTAGAAAATTACAATTGGAAGTTGGGTCTTTTCATTTTTTTTATAAGAGGAAGTTTAGCTCTTGAGAGTGTCTGTACCACTTAGTGGCTGAAATTTTCTGAAGGTGTTGGCTAAAATTGTAAATGTACTACTTTTGTGTACTGTAAGTTATGAATAAGATTATGGAAATGTGCTGCAAGTGGGAGAAAATTGTAAATTGCCTAAGGTGACATGAAATTGTAAACAACACCTATTGGGTGCAGACATGGGTTAAATTATGTGTCGCATTTTTAACTTTTGGTTAAATATGCAGAACCTTTCCCATTCAGCATGAATAAAATTTCATGTATAGCATACTTTATGATTAACTTGTCCAAGATGATCAAGTAAATGCCTTCTTGTAGAGTTTTTTTTTTCAAAGCAAATATGCAATACGCTTTTTTCTGTAAGTTGTGTCTTAGAAGTGTTACTTTCTCCCCCACTCCTCCCCCTCCTTCTGTGTTGATGTAATATGTGCTGCAAGAGTGTTTTAGTGATTTTTGCTTTATAATTCATTGATATCTATGTGTGTGTGTGTGTGTGTGTGTGTGTGTGTGTGTGTGTGTGTATAAGCCCTCTGTGGTTGAAGAATGATGCATGTCTTACTATATGTTTGCAGTTTGGAGTCAAGATATTTGTGCTAACTTCATTTAAGGACACATGTTACATTGAGATCCTTCCACATATCGAAAAGTCCAAACGAGGTAAGAATAGAATTGTTCATTATTGTTGTAAAAATTGATGTGTAATAACCAATGCAGATTAAGTTTGTAGTTGTTCTGATTGATATACATGTGATGTCAAAATGGAAGAATCTATTTTTAACGTTACCAGTGTCACATTTAAGATATGTGCATGTTCATGTATGCTTGTTGTAAATGTCAAGGAAAGTTGGCTTTCCCTGCTACAAATTAATTTGACACAAAGCAACCTTTTTTCACAAACAACACCTGCTATTTTGAATATCTGAATCATGCTGAAATTATAATACAAACCCCTGCCCCCCTTCCTTAAGCTTCTTCGTGAATTAATGTTTATGTAAATCATGATATCGATCAATTTGAACATTACTGTCTGATCCACAACTCCCTTGATTGTATGTAGAGTTTTGAATATTTTTTGAGCCCTTTGAAACTTTTGTCAATCTTTGGATGTCTTGCTTGACTTTGTGTTTTTTATGATTTTTTATTTTTTATTTTTAATTTGGCTTGATCATCAGAACTCTTTGAACAATTTTCTGATGATTAGCCTGGAACCAAACTCGGTAAATTGCAGTTGTATTTTAGCCAATCTATATGTAAGATATAAAACATTTTTACAACCCCAAGGGGTACTACAATCAGCTAGAATCATGCCTAGCAAAGCAAAGGTCACAAGTTTGAATCTCCCCTCCCCATTCTTCTTGGGGCCAAACTTATCAAAAATAAATAAAAAGATTTTTTTTTTACTAATTCTGATCATTTGAGTGGATAACTTTCATGCCTTTTCTTTCCTAGCCTTGTCATGTTTTGATTTGTTTGGTAAGATGGTTAGTGTAAAACACAATCTTTTTGGCTTGTGCAGTTATTTTCTTGAGCTTTTGGGCTGAGGTGCATTACAATTCGATTTATCCAGAAGGAGGTAAATATATATTTATTCATAATATACATTTACTGGAATTTTAGGCAAATGAAAAGTTAGACCATACCTAACATTGGTGAAGATTGAATTGAAGATCGTAAGATTTTACAAGCTATTAAAATAACTAATAGTAATGTAGCAATATGATATTTTAAAAGTACTTAAAACTAAAAATTTTCAACACATGCCGTTTTGTACTAGGTGTCTACTATTCAAGTAACCATCACGAAAGAAGAAAGAAGCAATGAACACAAGGTTCTTTAATTGTGTAGAACTGTAGATAAAGTTATTTGCTTAGTTGATTATAAATTTTGAACCTTTACTACCTTTACCGATTATTAAAATAAGCAAAATCTAACACCTAAACTAATTTGGAATTGGTGTTATAAACACTCCTTTCCATAAAGATTGTGGTCCTTATTTTATACTAATAATAAATTTGTAACATTTGAGTAGTTTTTGCACCTTCAAATCCTTTATATCCTTTTTACATGTGGATTTAAATAAGTAAATAAACAGCCAAAAAATATAACTATTGTATAAATTGATAAATATTATAAAAAAGATCAAGATCCCATGAGGAGATCCCACTCTCTAAATTGGGATCATAATGAGATCTTACACATTTAAGATTTTACTTAAGGTCTGAGTCATTTTTTGCTTTTTAGTAGTAAGATTTTAAGGTCTAAATCAGGATTTTTTTTTAATAACCATTCCCATGGGTTACTTCTTCCTCTATCTACATTTCATGAAGGCATTTTGGAATAAAGGGACCAAGGAAAGAGAAGCAATAATGGAATCTGGGAGCATTTTCATTTATGAATAAAAAGAAACATGCCAGTGAATTCCAAGGAAAGAGAAGCAATAATGAAATTTTGGAGCATAATCAATTATGAATTAGCAGAAACAAGCCACTGAATTCTATCTCAAATGGCTCTTCCTATATAAAGAATTAGGTGGAGGGTGAGGTTGTAGGTTTATGACATAATAGGCGCTCATAAATAAATAGATAGAAACATGCTACAATTCCATTAACTGAGTTTCAAATGTCTGTGCTTCTTCTCAAGTATTTAATCATCAAAAAACTGTTGAAAAGGTTTGGATGTGATTATTTTACACAAGATGCAAGCAGATATATTAGCAACATTTGCTAAGTTTGCAGTGATTTTAATTGCGTTTCTTTCCGTACTGTTTCATGTTTAGATCTGCCTGTAGTCGACACAAAGAAAAAAAGGAAATGGTGGAATTTTGGGAACTTGATCAGCTCATGAAGTTTGCCTTAACTTTTTTTGTATAGTTTTTTCAACCTTCGGCTTATGGCTCCTTGTAAAGTATAGGGTGGATATGGTGGTTTCTTTGTGGGTCTCTGCTTATGCCGTGCTGTTCATTCTTTTGTAAATATTAAATTTCACATTCATTGATTTTATGGTCCTCTTAATTCCATCTTCTATTGGTTTTTCATCATTTTTTTATTGTCCGCTTATACTTGGTTTTTCCATCCACTGATTTATTCTTATTTTTTTTATAAGCATTTAGGTGAAAACCAAGCTGAAGTAAATAAACGAAGGGACCCCAGTTTGAGATATCAGGATCATCATTTGTTAGTGCTGATAAAACTTATGATCAATTAAGCCACTTAAAAAAAAAATGGTATTCTTCGGCTCTCTCATTTTACCATGGTTTGAATTATTCAGAATCTCCTAGAAAAGATGTAGCCGAAATTTACGTCAAATCAACTCCAAAGTTGTCATATTCAAAATCACGATATAGAAAAGAGAACTGAAAAAAATTGAAAACCAATAGCATAACATTGTCTGGGTAACAAGCCTACCATAGAAAATAAGACACTACCTAAAATAAATAAATAAACCTCAGTAGGTGTAAGTGGCCTTCACCAAGCTAAATAGCTAATGATCTATTCAATCCAGAAGTTGTAGCATATTTCTACCGTTCGTTCAAAAAAAAAAAAAAAAAAGTTGTAGCATATAAATTGGAATGGACTTGGTTTAAGTTCAGTGCATTGGACCCGGTCAAATGGTGACATATGTCTAAAAGTGGACATATGTCATCATTTCAACGGGTCCAGTACTACTGGACACTGGATCTAAATCTGACTCAATTGAAATTTGCATTTTATTAACAGTATTAAAGTATATAGATTTGAGAGTAAGGAAAACCTTGGGCATTCCCGTAGCAATGAAAAGTTGTAACTATCATTACTAAAAACCATAATAATTGGCTACCTTTCGACACCTATAAAGATTGATTACCATACATTTTTTCTGATTCTCTCCTTTCAAAAACCACCTACAAACTTTAGAACTTTGAGCTCTATGACTTATATTCACCCCCTCCACAATCCAAAAAAAATCCTCACAGTTCATTTTTATTTCCTCTATTAGAATCCCAATTAATTGGCTTCACATCACACGGCCTGGTGAGTTTGCTCCCCAACGGATGGCATCTAGGTCCAGGAGGGTAATCAATGGCCTCTCTCTTACCTAGCAACCTGGACCCTGCAGTCATACTGAAATCATCTTCAGTATTTGTGTTGTCGTCATGAACAACATCATCCGCCTGTGTTGCCTCGACACTAGTTGTAGCAACTACTATACTCTGCACATCCTTGTCCCCTTCGGCCTCCACAGAGTTGGGCCTCCACAGAGTTGGGATGCGAAGATTGGGTAGTGGCTGCATAGGCATCCTCCTTGGTTTGAGAAGGCGGAATTGATTTTATAATGGACAGAATACAGGAATTTAGCCTGGGTGTGATCTTCCATGTATGTCCCCAAGAAGGCCTGAAAAATTAGGATGCTAAGAACACGTTCTTTGTCGTCGTGTTCATCAAGATTATTGCGGGAAGGCAGAGGCATGCCAGACAAAAGATAAGCAAAGAATCCATTTCCCAAGTGAAGAAAGCTTCTAGAGGATGTCACCTGTGGAGGAAAAATTAACCATACCCAAACCCACTTTTTTGTTGGAGAGAAATTGAACTGAAGCTATTGTGAAGTTGTGAAAAATTAACCATCCTCAGATGGGACTTAGCTATTGTGACGTTGTGATTGCGACTCAATCCATAAAGGGTACCGTCCACAAACTCAGTCGTCCTTCTATAGAAGGCATCAGAGTAGGAGTAGGAAAGGCTTGGGGAGTAATTTATCCATACAAATTTTTGGAGATCAAAACAGTAGAGATGGGAACTGAAGAGGAAAAATTATGTATGACAGAGCTATCTGGACGGAGGTGGCATGAACAGACGTGGCATGTATGGACCAAACAGCCACATGGCATCCAGCCCATTATTATGTGGTCTCCAAGGAACCTTAAATGGAAAATACTTGTGACACACGATTAGCCCTGGTTTGTAGAGTTCCAACATGAGTAGAATTCTAGAATATACATGCATTAATGAGTATCTTTTCCTTATGGAAAAGACTTGTTCCGTAAATAAAGGAGTCTGGCCCTACACTACTATAAAAAATCCAAAGACCCTCAAGAAAAAGGTACGCACAATTTCTCTAATGCTCATACTCTCTAGTATTGTTGGAGCTCTCTTCTGCTTAGGAACGATGATCTAGAAAAAGAACCTTCCTTCGTTCTCCCAAAACAGCATGCCCCACCCATTCTGTGGGAGGATCGTTCCTAAGCAGGGGACTTGGCAAGAGGGTCCACGCATCAAGTTCAGGATCATAGAACTCAAACAAAGAGAGCTTTTTTATATCATTTTTTATAGAGTTCGGTTCTTTTCCGGTTCCGGGTGCATAAAAGCTAGTGCTTCCGAGCACGTAAATTCTGATCGAATACAAAAGGAGAGGGTGAATTCTTTCCGGTTTTCATCGCGATGGCAACGGTGGTGGTGGCGGTGAGGTGTCAAAAACAAAGACTTCTGTCGGAAATCTATCCCGTTTAACATCCTTGTACTTGATCTTGACATCCTCATCAACGTAGTCTTAAGGATTCCAAAACACGAAAATCATCACGTTTGCCACCGAAGAAGTATAACTTTGAACCCAATAAAACGCAACACATGCCAACAGGATACTCTCCCCTTTTAAATTGGAGGATTGGATTTGATTTTGATTTTGGGAGTGGAACTGGGCCGGGATACTCTTCTATTCGAGCAGGTGTAGGAGGGAGAGGCTTTGGTAATGCAATCTCGTACAGTGAATATATTATTGGGCTTTCAAAGTAATACATATACACGTACAGATTGTTCGATGACAATGACGATGCAGCACGATGACGATGATGAGTTTGTTGCTGCTGTGACAATGACGATGCACCATCGTAGGAGGTTGTGATGATCGATGATGAGCGACGAACGACAATTGAGAGATTATGAACAAGTGTTTCGAAACAGAATGCCAGATTTCAGATTACCCGCTCAACATTTCGGATTCGGAGAGAAAAGGGCTTGGGAAACAGTTTCTATCCTTTCCAAATTCTATCTTTTCATCCAATGGACAACCTAACAAAAGCGTGGAGTTGCCTAACTCTTTCTAACCGTGAGGGCACTGATCTCTATCTAGAAGAGGAAGAGGCTGTGCTAGAATTTGTTATTGTAGCAAAATTCTTGACGAAACGTGCACTATTGCAAAAACTTTTAACCCAATTCTGAGATCAAGAAACGGGTTTGAGGTCAAGAAGGAGGAGGATCATATAGTTTTATTTACCTTTGATAACAAAACTTAGATGGAAAAAATCTTATCAACGGAACCTTAGAGCTTTGATAAACACCTTATGGTGTTACAGCGATACAAGAAACTCATTGATCCCTCCGTTGTATTTTTAGCCAAAAGATGGACGGATGAAGATTCCCTCCAAAACCCTCCAAAAGATCCCTCCGTTGTGTTTTTAACCAAAAGATCCCTCGCAGACACAGTTTGGGAACGCCTTTACAAAGCAGCGGCAACTATTGATTGACTCTCTTTATTTCCTGATACTAGGGTATAACACCTTGACGCCACTACATCAGACCACAAAACTGTTTGGATAGTGCCCGATGGTATGGATTGCAGACGACAGAGGCCCTTTATATTTAAACAGATGTGGATGACTGAAAAAGGATGTGGCGATACGGTTGAAGTGGTTTGGAAGGAAAATAATGAGGAATCATGGGAGCTATAAATTCTTGAAAAAAAAAAAATTGATACACGTGGAAAGGAGTTGCCAAAGTGGAGCAAACAAAATTTTGGGAATGTTTGCCGAGAGCTAGAGAAGAAAATAAAATTATTTGAAAAGGCAGAGAAGTTGGCTATGAATGGAGGGAGTGCTAGTTGAATGAAACAACTATAAACAAAAATAAATATGCTCTTAGACCGTGACCGTGAGGATAGTATATGGGCTCAATGCTCAAAAATTCAATGGCTGAAGAACGGAGATAAGAACACAAGGTTCTTTCATAGCAAAGCAACACAGTGACGTCGAAGGAATTATATCAAGGGCCTCTATGATGAAGAAGGGCAGTGGAATCCACAACCTGGCTGTGCAGTTGATATTGTGGTGGGTTTTTACCAACCTCTTTTTGTACATCAAGCAATCCAGACAGCTTTGATGAAATTCTGGAACAAATCCCAACTACAGTGACAGACGATATGAACAATCAATTGACAGAAGAATTTACAGCCCAAGAAGTGGAACTTGCACTGAAACATATGGCACCCCTGAAGTCACTTGGGCTAGATGGTATGCCTCCACTTTTTTATCAAAGCTACTGGTCTTTGGTTGGTAATGACGTTACTGAGGCTATCTTAATTTATTTAAATTCGTGTACTCTCCCAAGTGCACTTTGCCATTCTTTTATCACTTTGATTCCCAAAATAAAACATCCTGAATATGTTTCACAATATCGCCCTATTAGTCTCAACAATGTTTTATACAGAGTATTTTCCAAGGTTCTACCAAACAAGTTAAAGAAGATTTTGCCACATCTTATTTTTGAACATCAAAACACTTTTATGACAAAACGCTTAATTTCAGACAATATCATGGTGGCTTTTGAAACTTTGTATTATATAAGAAATCACTCTACGGGTAACATAGGTTATATGGCACTAGAATTGGATATGAGCAAGGCTTACGATAGGGTGGAATGGGAGCACATGGAAAAATTGAAATAAAAAAAAAAAAAAAAAAAAAAGGATTTGCTATACCGGGACAAAATTAATGATGGAGTATATTTCTATAGTGACTTACTTGGTTTTGATCAATGGGGAACCACATGGGCATATTACACCAACTAGAGGTCTTCGCCCAAGGCGACCCTCTCTCACCATATTTATTCCGTTTGTGCACAGAAGGATTTCATGGGCTGTCGAAAAGAGCTGAGACACTGGGAGACATAAGGGGTGTTTCTATTTGCCAGAATGGACCTCGACTAACACATTTCTTTTTTGCAGATGACATTCTTATTTTTTGCAGGGCAAAAGAAAATGAATGCAAGAAGCTATTGGAGGTCTAAGCCAAGTATGAGAGAGCATTAGGCCAACAGATGCTCAAGTATGAGAGAGTAGGCCGAGAGGTTTTAATAAAGGCGGTGACTCAAGCATTACCTTCTTATAGTTATACGATGTCATGCTTCAAATTACCTACTGGATTGTGCCATGATGTAGAAGCTCTAATCTGAAATAAAAATAAAATAAAATTGGGGACAGAAATGGGACTTTTGGTAGGTTAAGTGTAAGTTTTTCATTGCAGGCCAGACATAATTGCTTGTGGTTTGACTTTTATAGTTTCACTCTTTTAAGTTTTTGGCAAGAGGGTAGAAATTTCTTATGGTACATGACGGGAAGTCATTTATTTGTGTTCCTACTTCCCATATGGTCTATTCTATTGTCTATTCTATTGTCCACGCTAATTTACCAACCCACTTAAAGAAATATCATGATGATATTAAAAAAAGAAAAAGAAAAAGAAAAAAAGAGGGTGGGGGGTTTAATGGGCTTCTGTTTATTTTTACTATATTTGTATAGTTTTGTTAAGTGGTCAGTCTTTATGCATATATTATGTCATTGGCTTTGTAGATCATGGCTGATCCAGATTAATTAGGATGACCTATGAATTCATGAAGAAGACGAGGCCTAACGATTTGAAAATGAATGTTGAACAGTTGAAGCATACTTGTGAGTGGTTGAAAGAAACCCACTAAAACAATGTCCCAAAGTAGGTGAATTGTGCAACAATACTAATTACATAATTTCTCAAGTGATCAGACATTAACCATTATTTTCTTTTTTTTGGCTGAATACCATTATTTTCAATTTAGATTTTAGATTTTTGCTGAATACCATTATTTTCAATTAAGATTTTGGGGCTATCCCGGCGGGTTTAAAAACGCCGAGATAGCTCTAGTTTTTTTTTTTTTTTTTTTTTTTTGGTAGTGATTTTCGTTTCAAAAAAAAAAAAAAAACCAAGCACTTGGTTTTTTTTTTTAAGCATAAATGCACTTTTAGTCCCTATATTTTGACCCGATTTCTATTTTAGTCCCTACATTTTATTTTTACCACTTTTAGTTTCTAAACCAATTAACGCGTGACATTTAAGTCCTTATCGTCACCCCACTAACAAAAAATGCTGACGTGGCTAACGGCACAGTAAAATAATAATTAAAAAAAAATCTATTTTAGCATTAAAAAATTGCCACGGCAGAATTTAAATTAAAAAAAAATTAATTTATTAATTTTAACTAAATGAAAAATTAAAAAAAAAATAAAAAAAAAACTTGGGAAGAACATGATGAAAACAAGAACTCCAACCCAGATCAAAGAACTCAAGAACACAAATCTAAACACAGAATTTTCTTTCCTGACCCGTGACTGCCCTCAAATCATAACCACAAATCCACCAAAATCTGCCACAAAACCATCAACTATCCACCACAAATCCAAAACAATAAACACATCCACTACCCACACAAACCCATCGGAGCAAACTACCCCACCCAAATTTGATTAAAAAAAAAAACTTAGCTAGTCCAAGCGTCATTTCTCTTCAATTTGAGAACGAAACCCATCACCAAACTCCAATCTGTGAACAAATCCCACTACCGAACTCTGATCTGTGCCATCACCGAAACCCATCACCAAACTCCAATCTCAACCACTGAAACCCACCACCAAACGTCAATCTAGCCACTGAAACCCACCACCAAACTTCAATCCAGCCACTAACCATTACCGATCCAGCCACCGAATAATCATGCAACCCATCATTGACTGACCCAAACTCTGATCTGTGCCATCACCAAAACTCCACCACAGACGCCGATCACCACAAACCTGCACCCTCCACCACGCCGATCCACAAACTTAGACCTCCACCATGCCGATCCCCACAAACCCATGCCCTCCACCTCACCACGACAAGTCGGCAACACCATATGCACAAAAACCCACACAAAAAAAAAATGCCAAAGAAAGAGACCCATTGATTTGAGAGAGGAGCTTGAGGAATATAGGTTTGGGTTTGGGTTTGGGTTTGGGTTTGAGCAAAATCAAGAGATAAAGAGAGTTTAAGAAGGCTAAGCACCAAAATAGAGGGAAAAAGAAGAAAAAGAAGAAGAAAGAAAGAAGAAAAGGAAAGAATGGAGGCAGAGAAACTGAGAGACCGATCTGGGGAAGAAAAAGAAAAAGAAACCCACAAGCACCCGTTGAGACAAGAGAGTTTCAGAGAGTTGTAATCTGGGATTGTGGTGTTTTGATTTGTATTGGGTTTGATTTTTTTTTTTTTAATTTAGTTAAAATTAATAAATTAATTTTTTTTAATTTAAATTCTGACGATGTAATTTTTTAATGCTAAAATAGATTTTTTAATTATTATTTTACTGTGCCATCAGCCACGTCAGCATTTTTTGTTAGTTGGGTGACAATAAAGACTTAAATGTCAAGTGTTAATTAGTTTAAGGACTAAAAATGATAAAAATAAAATGTAGTAACTAAAATAAAAATTGGGTCAAAATATAAGGACTACAAGTACATTTACGCTTTTTTTTTTTTATTTTTTTTAAGACACAATGCATTGTTTTATTTAATGTGAAGTAATACTTTTTCAAAAAATAATAAAAAGAAGACCTGTCTAAGATTGTCTTCTTCACCTTAATTAAACCGTATCGAGGTATCCGTATAACCCTAGCCGTTTAGAAAAGAAAACAAAAACAGAATCTAGCGTAAGCACATTTCTATTCTATGATCTTGTTCTCGACACGTACAGCTTTGATTCCAAACACGAGGATCTGAATTGTGAACTAGTGAAGTCCACTCTCTGTCTGTCTAGATTTTCTCTCTTCTTCTTCTTCTTCTCAACAGTCAACAAACAAGCCCCAAGCTCCAACTCCTCTCGCCACCCTTCACTGCCACCCGACCCCTCTTGCCTCTTCATCTGCGCCATCCATTTCAATCCCTTTCTATGTTTCTCACCAACCCGACCTCCAAAACTCTCAAAAAATTACTCTCCCACTCTCAAAAACCAATATTTTCCTACGTATACCACCCCCAAAACCCTCCTTATTCACACACCCAAAAGTCCCACTATGTAGATGTTTACATGAAGTGGAAAAAAGACCCATACTATGATTCAATTGACCACATCCACAAGTCCATCCAACTCAAACCCATCATTTCCTTGAAAAATTGCATAGCCCAAGACCCCAATGGCTGTATCCCAATCTCTCAAGTCTCCAAAAGGGGTCTAGAGTTTGATGTGCCCATGAAAGTTGCTAGGTTCTTGAGGCAATACCCAGCAATCTTTGAAGAGTTTACAGGTCCCCAATACAACTTGCCTTGGTTTAGACTGACCCCAGAAGCTGTTGAGATTGATAGAGAGGAGAAAAGGGTGTTTGAGAATTGTAAGGAGGATTTGAAGGATAGGTTGAAGAGGTTTATATTGATGAGTAAAGGAAAGGTTTTGCCTTTAAAGATTATTCAGGGAATGCTGTGGTATTTGGGTTTGCCTGAGGATTTTTTGAGGTGCTTGGAAGTGAATCTTGATGGGTCTTTTAAGTTTGTAGAGATGGAAGATGGGTTGAAGGGTTTGGCTGTTGAGTGTGAGGAAAAAGTATTGTCTGTGATACAGAGAAATGCTATGAAGAAAGGGGTGTATTTTGGGGAGCCAATGGAGGCAATTGAGTTTCCATTTTTCCCTCGTAAGGATGCAAGGTTGAGGAGGAAGATTGATGATTGGTTAAAGGAGTTTCAGAAGCTTCCATATGTGTCACCCTATGAGGATTTTTTGCATTTGGATCCAGGTAGTGATATAGCAGAGAAGCGTGTTGTGGGGTTTCTTCATGAGTTGCTTAGTCTCTTTGTTGAGCATTCAGCAGAGAGGAAGAAGCTTCTATGTCTTAAGAAATATTTTGGGTTGCCACAGAAGGTCCATAAGGCATTTGAGAGGCATCCCCATATGTTTTACTTGTCTTTGAGGAATAAGACTTGTACTGCAATTCTAAAGGAGGCTTACAATGACAAATTGGCTATTGAGAGACATCCATTACTGCGGGTGAGGAATAAGTACATTAATTTGATGAAGCAGTCGGGTGTGATTTTGAAGAATAAGAGGTTGAGTAATCGGTTTCTTGATCATGGGAGCGTGAAGTTGGATTTGGATTTGGATTTGGATGTTGTGGATGAAGATAGAAGAGAGATGACACATTTGGATGTGTCTCCCGTATGATTATTTGAGGAGGAGAAGGTGTCTTTTACGACATACATATCAAATCACCCGTGTAACAGGTCAACGAGTGAATGCCATGTGATTCAATTTTATAATTCTATTTATCTGAATTTGTATCTAGTTTGTTACTTCCAAGTCAGGGTCTACTACATTCTACAGTTAGCTTTCAGGAAGAATGCACCACTAAATGAATGAATTATGATAGATTTAGATTAACTTGTATAAATTACTTAAACAAATTCGAGGGATATACATTCTTGATGCCTGTGGCTAATTGTAAACACAATTCCAGTTTCTGCCATTTTCTTGATTGGAAGCATTTTGATGTATTTCACGGCTGAGCTTTGAGCTCTTGTTGGTGTGTTATTTTGCTCTGTTATACAATCCGTTTATTTGCACCTTGCCCATCTGTGTATAAACTGTCGTGGTCATCCTGATAAGAAGATTGTAAATTAAATTTCTAAAATAGGTTTATACAGCTGACCTTAACATTTCCTTGAGTTAAGCTGAGTTCATTTATATAAAATTCTCAGTTGAAAAATTCTATATAGTGCAGGATGGATCTGGTTATGGACACACAGGACTGAGGCTTGTCAATAAGGTCAGTGTATGATATGGTTCCTGTATTAAGTGATAATTTTAAGCATTGAGCTGCTAATTATCTTACTATTCCTTTATAAGTTATCCAAGTTCAGTCTCTCTGTTATTGCATTCTGCCATCAAGAAGGCTGTACAGGTACTAGCGGAAGAGCTGAAGAAAGAAAACCTTGTCATGAAGACTCTAGATGTTATATTTGCAAAATATATATACTGGATTAGTTTTTTTGAAATGAAGGCTGAGATAATTTATATTGGCACATCTTCACTTGGGAATTTATAACTGATGAAGGCAAGGATCTTATGGGTTCCAAAAGTTATAAAAGCTTAGTAACAATTATAAGAATACAAGAAAATATCAACACCAGCACAAGTTCAACGATTTTATTCAATTCTGACCACTAGAAGCATTACAGGCCGAGGAAAGCAAAAATATATACCTCAAGAAAATAGCAGTCAGTATATATACATATATATGTGCAAGTTCCCAACGTCAAAGACTCAACCTAATATGGACTTCAGTACTCTCTCTTTAACATTGCCCTTTATCATTTACAATTAATTTTTCTTTACAAACTATGAACCTTTCTTTGTGCATGTAATCCCAAAAAGACTAGGCAATTATAACTTGCCGTCTCCTGTATCTTGACTTCCTAGAATGACCTCTTTGGAGCTTGCAGTCAATGGTGTAGAAAAATTTTCTTATTCCAGTGGGCCTGCCATTTCGTGTTTATTTACAACTGCTATAGTCTCACTAGAAAATAAATACTCCAGATGATAGCTTTGATAAAATCACCATCCATGTTAGCTGTACAAAGTGTCTTTGGTGGTGGCAGAGGAAAAATGCCTTGTCTGGAGTTGTGATTCCTCAGGAAGAGGACGAGGAAGAGAAAGAGGTTGACAACCCTATGCGCCTTTCTGCAAATGAGAGGATTAAAATTTATGATTAGTCATGATGCTTACTAAAGCTAGCTTACAAAGGAAATCTAAAATCTCTGTAGAAGACTGTTACAATTCCTCACCTCCAGTTGTGATGAGCTTCTCAACACGAGAAACTATATGTTTACCATAGGTATACCTCTTCAAGGCATTCAAGTGAACCTTGATGCGTGAAAGAATCAACTCAAGACTTTGGTCATCACAAGTCTCAAGAACCTTTTGTACAACATAGTTTCCAAATGGGTCCTTCATCATGATCTAAAATTTTGCATTTTATAATGGTCATGCAACAAGTACTCATCAGTAGGCATATAAAAAGAATATAGTAATGTAAACTTTATATTAGACAATTATTCACCATGAAACAAACAGGTGTCAACTGCAATTTACTCTCTTTTAGCTAGAAAGAATAGAGACTACAAACATAGAAAGTAAAGAGAGCCAAATGAAGATAAAAAGAAAATGCACTTCATACAACTACGGAAATAGTAAACAGTGCAACTATTCATGCTTAAAGCATAATTATGGGATTTTTCAGAGTACTTAGTTGTTCAAATATGCTCTGGTTCAACTTAGTTGTTTTACTTGTTTATCCTGTTCCTTAATATCCGTGCATATTATATATGGGTATGTTGTGGGTTCCAGTTAACCCAATTGATAAAGTCTCTTATTATTAAGCAAGAGATCTAGCATTCAAACATTGTCTACAAAAACCACTTGGAGTCCTAGTCTGATAATAACGAGCAATTATCATATATATATATATATATATGGACGTGTTGAACCCTTTTTTATTTAATAATACGGCAGCATGTATAAGCCTCTTTAGAAATAGGAAGAGGGACACAGACCTGCAAGGGTTCATTTTCATCAGTGGAACCAAGCATCTCATTCACCAAAAGTTGACGCTCATCAGGACCACCAAAAGTCAAGCACTTCTCCACCACATTAGAAGCAAACTTCTGCTGACTCATCTTTACAATCTGTCCTGCAAGCTTGCTAATAATAGCAGACCGTTCATGTGGTTTACCATGTTCAAGGACGTGCTATCAAAAAAAAAAGTATAAATATCAGGGGCACATGACTAATGGATGTAATATTGTAGTAAAGCGGTAATGATTAAACAAACCACAACACTTGAATGGGCACAAAACCAGTAAGCAAGCAATTATTACAAAATAAATAAATAAATAAAGGAGTTAATGAAAGTTAACCATTAAATCTTCCAAGAAGATAAAGTTAGTTCAAAACTCCAGAAGCCAGTGAAGTATAAACGGTTCAAAATAATCCACAAACAAGATGTAGCCCCAAATAATTGTCAGCACATAAAAACATCTATGGTAGTAATTCAATGGGTCATTTTTGGGGTGCTTGAAGTTCAATTGATCAATAATAAATAAATTTACAATTTCATGAAAGATTATTATTATTGGTAACTTACACATATCTAGTGTATCCTTTTTTAATTTATTTTACAGGGAACATCCAGTGGGTCTTGAATGCACAATTTCACCTTCCACCTATTTTTATGGGAGGAACCATCATTTGAGCCAGAGTTCATTGGCTAGAAGCAAAATACTCATTGAAGATAGTGAACCTTGAAACGGGCAAGTGTGAGGACATGTTGAATAAGCTCACACAAAACCAAATACTCCTTGAGTAAATTGAATGGCAAAATTGGAAAACAACATGACCTAAGTACCTAACACTAGTCAACTTCATCTAGATAACATTTTTGGCAATGGGGACAACATTTCTTTTTCTTACATTCTCACACTACCTGCTTGTGGTGCATTTTCCATTTTCAAGTTCAAGTTAAAAACATCAGAAATTATTGGAACATAATAGTTCAAACCCATAAATAATATATACCTATGATCCAAGGAAATAAATAAAGTCAATAGTAATGACTGAAAATGGAAAAACCTATCAGGTTTTTCCTCAATATATAACTAGGACCTCATTTGAATCACACAAATATGATGGAACCAGGTTTAAATGGAAAACTGAATACCTGAATAACATAGTTCCCATATTGATCTTGCGCCAGAATACATACAGATTGCATGATTTCATCCATGATAATCTGTTGAGTGTTAGGATCATTGCAATGTTCCAAGACCCTCTGTCAGCATCAAATGAAATAAATCAACACATGCCATACATCACTGTCAAAGAAATAAACATAAATTGCCTTATAAAAAAAAATTTAAAAAAAAAAAAAAAAAACTAATTTTGTATGAAGCTTTGAACCTGAATAACGCGGCAACCATAAGGGTGGGTGGAAAGTGCCACAACTTGCCCATAGAAGGCTGAGATGATAAACTGAATTCGATCTTGAGGGACGCACTCTATGCACTTTTGAATAACATGATTACCATTTTGATCACGAACACATTTCATGATTGAACCATCAAGCTCTGCCACCATTTGTGTCTGCTGATCTACACCAACCACCTCCAAGGCCTGTCATCAAATTTAGAGTATTAGGCCCTTTCCATAACTATTAATACATCATGATTCACTTTGCACTGTGCCCAAATGAATTCATAAAGGAAAAATGTTAGAGCCTTTTTATTTTCAGTAAAAATTTGTACTACTGCATGCATAAGCACATGGTTTAAATGCACTCATGATAATACTTCATGTCCTTTTTCAATAAGAACGTAAAATGAAAGCAATATATGCATTAAAAAGAGAAATAAAAGCTATAGGCACAAATCAAATGTACCAAATACATCATTTACGCATTGCCATCAAGGTACAAATCAAGTTGATCAAACATATCAAATAGGTACTTACTCATTGCAATAGTGCATTTATGGTGGTAAGAATCATAACAGAGAACATGTCATTTGTAAACAGAATTCAACAAGGCAGAAATGGATGAGTTCATATTGAAATTGTGTAAACTTCAAGCAGAATAAAAAATGTGAAGCAAGAAATCCTGACAGGGTGTGCTGTCCATGTATTAATATGGAAGAAAATCCA
This sequence comes from Quercus gilva, assembly GCA_023621385.1. Classification (NCBI taxonomy): domain Eukaryota; kingdom Viridiplantae; phylum Streptophyta; class Magnoliopsida; order Fagales; family Fagaceae; genus Quercus; species Quercus gilva. The sequence continues at coordinate 57,986,813 of CM042480.1, read as the reverse complement.
GATGTAAAATATACAAAAGTACCTTCTGAATCACTCTGCAACCATACATTTGGAGACTAAGGGTCAAAACATGACCAGTCAGTTGGCTCGCTAACTCCTTTCTTTGGCTTTCCAAGCCATGCTCAAAAAACTACAAATTCAAGCACCACTATTCAATTAATAACTTAGAGAGTATAATAAGACTGTTGAGTATTTTGGATAAATAATTCTGACCTTTTGTATGACATAATTCCCAAAGACATCGGTCATCAAGATACGAGCATGAGGAGTGATCTCAGGAAAAATCTTGGTCTTTTCTTCTGCTGTGGCTGTTTCTAATTTCTGCTGAATAAAGCGACTTCCATACTGATCCGTACTGCATTGTAGGCAGGAGACACTAAACTCAGTACTCCAACTGGGGCTATATGAGTGGAATTAACACTGAAATAAAAGCTTTACATGCTTACCTGAACTCAACCACATGATCAATAATGTCTGAAAGTTCAAAAGACCTGGTCTTGTTGGCCTTGAACTCATCTAATAATAAGGTTGACGCAAATCTTCCTTCCATATTACCATCTGAAAGCCATGGCCCAATGGATCCTCCCATTGAGCTTCTCATCATAGAAGTAAAGTGTGAAAATTGCTCATTCTGAAACCCTGGACTCCCAGATCCAACAGAAGGAAGTACAGAATTTACCATTGGGTTTCCTGGATATGGCATGCCAAAACCATATGATGGATTCCCATAGTACCCATGATTAAAACCACCAGATTTACCTAAATGTGACAACTCATATTGTTGTTTCTGTTTAGCAAGCAATGCCTCAAGGTACGCTTGCTGAGCTCCCTCCAAGTCTCCATGTGAAGTGCCAAAATAATTCCTCCCCCGAGATGGATCACTTGGACTAGCTACAGCATGTGTCACATAATCAGAAGTTCTTTGCAAGTACTGAATAAAGCGTGGGTCCATAGATGGAGAATGAAGGTCAAGCCCTACTTGATTTCTTGGTCTATGCAATAATTGTCCATCTCCAGGAGCAGTCAAAGCTGAAACATAAGAAAAATAAAATTTTCAATGCCAACTAAGCCAATGAAAGTTTTGATATGCCAGGCAAGATTGCATGGAACTTGAAGAAGAAAAAAGAGAGACCGACCTGCATCAATATGGCCATTAATCACAGAATTGAACTTTTCATTTACTGTATAAGCACCAGGAACATGGCTACCAAAGTCCATACTTGGAATATTTGTACTTTGGTGATGAAAATTTGATGCTTCTGAACTTCCAAATCCTGAAGAATTGACATTTGAGTAAAGACTGGCAGCAGAAGATGTTTGTTTGGGTAAGTTAACATCGGAACTTATCTCGAAATTGTTAAGGTTTGTTACAATTCCATTTTTCCTAGCTAAATCTATGTAGTTGTTAGTCAAAGAAAACTTTTCAGCATTAGGCTGGTCAGTGAGTTTCTGCTGCAGACTCTGATTATGACCATTGGGCATGTTGAGCATAAAATCAGGCTGATTGTCATAATCAAGCTGAAGTAGAGACTGCAAATGACTAACTTCATTTGCATTTTTACTTTTTGAGAGGTTCAAGCCAGAAAAATTGGCCACAATATCAGTAAGGTCAGTCACACCAGAAGACCGATCATTTTGGACAGCCAAGCCAACAACATTCTTTTTCTCAATAGGGGAAACTCTACTGCTCCCAACTGGGGGAAGTCCAGGACAAGCTGTCCTCCCAACAACTTGCAGTTCAGGGGTTTTGCTTTTCGACAAAGATGAACCCACAGCAGGAGCAAAAGTATGAGAAACTGTTGTATTATGATTCTTAATTCCAACCATAGGAGCAGCTCCAAAATGCAAGCCCTCTATAGACTCCACTCCATTACTTACCCCTGATGGATGGGGATCAGCCATTCCTTTAGTGTCCAAAATATCACCAAAAGAATTACGACTTGTGGGACGTGACAGGCTTCTAGGTAAGGGAGTAGGTCGTTCCAGTCCTTCCTGCACACACATTCTAATTTGAATTATAAATGAAACAAAATGTTGATATAGAAGAAAAGGAAACACAGTGGTTAGCATTTCACCATAGTAACAAATGCTCTATTCAATAAAGTTGCTTTTATAAGGAAAAGCCAAAGTGATTCCAGATATTTCAAACAATGTGCAAAATTGAAGCCACGGGATTGAAACTCAAAAGAAACAAACAAAACATGGTTAGGATTATTGTATATTACCTGAAGAATGTCAGCGAAACTCTTCCTCCTTGCACCAAGCCCAGTGCTTGAGAATCCAGCCGAACTATCTGGACTGCTATTGAGCCACTGAGACGAAGACTGCCTAGAGAGATTCCTTCGACTGACATTCCTCAATTCCATCAGATCATTCTCTGCCTGTTGCACAGACACACCTGGCTGCATTGAAAACAACGATGAACTATCACCATTATCGGCCAACTTCTGCTTCCTCCAGTCCCCAATTCCCCCTAACGAAGACCCACCGGCCTGAAACCTTTGTGCAATCCGCCAATCCTCTTTTGACATCAATGGCGGGGGCAGTCTTGGGTTAATATTCTCATGAGAATAATAATACGAAAGATAAGCAGGATGGGAGCGAATCTCATCCTCAGATAAACCCCCAATCTTATTACTTATACTACCACCAATCTCTCTAAAATCAGGGTTCCCAAAAAGACTACCAACAGCAGTTAGCGACCCCTCAACTGTTGGCGGAGCACTGCCACTCCTATACATATTCATATCCCTTTCTCGATTCATAACATTCTGATTCCGCTGCTGACGCAGAATCAATTCAAGCTCACTCTGCAAACCATCTTCTAAATTCCCATCAGCTCCTTGCAAGCCATCATCTATGCTACTCCCAGTTGCCATCCCGAAAACTCTAATTTACCCACACAAAAAAAAAAAAAAAAAAAAAAAAAAAAAAAAAAAAAAAAAAAAATTTAAATTAACAGAATTCAATAAACAACAACTCTTACCCTAACCCTAACATTAAACCTAAACCTAATCCAATTTAACTACTTTAATTTTTTTTTTTTTTTTTTAAATAAATTTTAGGTTGCTATAGTTTTCACAAATTGTAATACCACCAAAAATTAGCCAAATTGTTAATATTTTAGGCAAACTTGAGTGTTCATTTTTGTGGCTTTGATTGTTCCAAACTGAAACTACATATGAAATGAAACCAAAGATTAAAATTCTTTAATTTTTCAGGTTGCTTTTTTTCTCAGCAACCAAACAGAGAGTTTAATTAATCATCGAAATTTCAATTACCCAACAAAAATTTAATTTTTTCAGGTTGCTTTTTTTCTCAGCAACCAAACATAGAGCTTAATTAATCATCGAATTTCAATTACCCAACAAAAAATTATTAAAATAATAACGAATACCACACCTTTTAACCTGAAGCTTCACATCAATACCAACAAGCCCTTTATCGATCCTCCTGGGAAAAAAAATAACAAATAATAATTTACAAAAAAAAAAAAAAAAAAAAAAAAACACAAAAATTGAACAAATTGAATCGAAATTAAACGACAGCGTATTGTTGCAGAGCACTTACGAGTGGAAATGAAGCTCAACACAAAACAAAAATCAAAGTGCGGCTCTTTCTTCTTCTTTCTTTATTTATTTAATTTAATAATAATTTCGAATTATTTGGATAAGACAGAGGAAAATTGTTATTATTCTGTTAAGACAACGTACTCTGAGCTTTTAAGGGAAAAAAAAAAACCGTCAGAGGACTTTAGAAACAAAATTTTGTGAGAGACACAGAGAAAGAGAGACAGAGAGAGAGAGAAATAGATTAATGTAGAATGTAGAATGTAGAAATGTGTGTGTGTGTGTGTGATGTGGGAGTGGGGCTGAGATTGTACGAGAAAACGGTCGGCTTTTTCGGTGGGGTCGGAGATTAATGTGGAGCGTTCGATTAGAATTATTTGGACGGTGATTGGTGGTGGGTGGATGGGTGGGTTTGATTTACGTGCATGGGCGTTACATGTACACACTTCCTTTGTTTCTGTTTGGGTTGTGTGGGCACTGTGTATGACTTGCGTGAAGGGAAAAGGAAAGAGAGATTATTTTGGGTTTAGGTATTGGTCACCAAGAAAATATTTTCTTTTTCTTTTTCTTTTTCTTTTTAATTTTCTTTACTTACTAATCTAAAATAGTTTTTTTTTTTCTTTTTTTTTTTGGGGGGTGTGACTTGGGAGTATCTTTTTTGAAAAGTTTATTTAGCTTAATTTAATAAGTACAGCTTTTTATCTTTGTTTTTTATTCTAGGTGTGGATATTTTTGCACAACTTATTTGTTGAACAAATTAAGTTATACTAAGCTGTACTTCAATGAGAATAATAAGCAAAGTTATATTGGGTTTTTTCCTTTCTTTCTTTTATTTTTAGTTTTTTTTTTTTTTTGCTAAATATTATAAATTATAAGTGATAGTAAAGAGAAATATTTACATGGAGTTTTTTTTTTTTTTTTTGGTTTATACGCCTGAAATTTTGCTATAGTGCTTCTTCATAATTTTACAAAAACTCTTACTCAAAGTAATATTTTGATACAAAAGAAATTTTGATGCATTTAAAGAAAGAGAAAGATCCATTCTTTGGTGGATGAGGAGGTAATCTTGAACCCTGAGGTGGATAACTCTCAACCTTAAACACAAATCAAAAAAACTTAATTTTTCATTCAATATCATAAATTTTTTTTTCCCTTTTTTATAACGACCATGCATATTTATTTATGCATAAAAAAGTTAGTTTTTTTTTTTTTTTTTTTTTGAGAAGGAAAAAAAATTAGTTAATTAAATGAATTAGTCACATACTAAAAATAATCATAAGCTATAGCTAATAAAACATTTATCCCACTTGTTTAAATCAATTAAGTACATGTCTAACTAACTTATAATTCAATTATGCGCAATAACCTTGTCATTGCTTGCCATTCTTTCCATCAAGATTTCCTTCTTTTTAGTTTTTCCATGCTTGCGGAAAATCAACTTTGGGGTCACTTCGGCTTTTTGTTTGGGGCTTAAGACACTTTGATTATTTTTTTTCTCCATCTTGTGTCCACACCTTTCGATAGAAAATCCAAAAGAAGTCTCAAGTCTCAACACCCTTTACTCGAGGAGGATACAAGTGTTGCACCATCTTGGTCAAGGCAACAACTTACTTTCTCAATTGCTCAATCTAATTTTCTTCAAGTCGAGGTTGATTAGTGTCTTTTAGTTCCATGTGAGGAGAAAATTTATGCATCTCAATTGGAATTGATAATCCACTCCAATAAGTTATGCTTCAAGTTCTTCGATAATCCACTCCAAAACACTCGGAATTAGATAGAGGATATAAGCGTAACAGTTTGGTCAATAAACAAACTGGAGTATAATTTGCCGACAAGTGCTTAATCCCACCAAAAAAAGAAAAAATGGTATGCTAATTTTCAATGACAAGTTCAAGTGTTGACTTGGTGTTACATTTAGTTAGGATATTTGCCAGCACCATAAATGATTAGTTGATAGTCAACCAATAATCAGCTAACTGATGTGAGTTTTTCAACTAGTCTGAGGGATGCATTAGTTGCTTACTCAACAATTAAATCAAGGGTCATGCTAACGAGTGCTCTAAAGGCACTCATTAATAATTCATTTCAGGAAAGTTTTGATACCACTTTTATGGGAAATGAAAAAAACTGTCAAAATATTAATTTCTTTTTTTTCATTTCCCATAAAAATTTTCTTTAAATGGATTATTAACCAGTGCCCTAAGGACACTCGTTAGCATTTCCCTTAAAAATCAATTAGCCTATGCAGAAATGGCCTAAACATAATGAACAATGAATAGTCATTGAACTCTTCACTTATTTCCTGATGTAATGGTTTTCCCAAATCATAAAATTTTGGCCATACAGAGTAGCCAGACAATTTGGTAGCATCAAGAGAGTTTGTTGCTTTTGTGCCTCGCATTCTCTGTTATTTCAGTTCCACGCAATGCACACACACATTGAATGATGTGGCCCAGCAAAATGCATGGAAACTTTGTAGCTTCACATATTTTTTTCTCCCACTGGTCAGATAGTTTAATCCGGCAGTGGCATCAATGTGCCAGCAACGTGGCTAATACCACAAAATCCTAAACTCCAATTCATTGGGGCCATGGTTTTATGTTAAAGACTCTTACAATATTGTCAACTGTGAAAAGGTGGAAGGACAAGGAATGAGCATCTTGAGGGTTCTGATATTGGGATAGATTCCTGCAACAAAAGCTTAGAAAGTGACAAAATCATCTGCCACTAACATTTTAACGGATACCGATTACCAAGAGCCAGAGTCCCCGAATAGGTTTATTCTTATTCTTTAGGATAAGATCTCTAGTTCACACACCCTGTTATACACAGTTACACACTTGAAAACTATAACTTCAAGTCACAATTTTTGTGTAGTTTGAGTGTGTGTGCGCGCATAATAGGGCATGTGTAATAAACACCACCCTATTCTTTAACCACCAAGACTCAAGCAAGGAAAGTGACAAATTCATCTGCCACTGATATTTGCATTTGGCTACTTGTTTTATAGGGTAAAGTTTGGGTCCAGTTCACCTGTTTGTTTTATAGAGCAAAGCTTGGATCTAGTGCTTCAGCACAAGTCCTGTTTTATATTACAACTATTTGTTTATTTCTCACATGAATGAACCCACAAGTATGTGAATCCAAACGTTTAAGGAAATGCTGACAGCCTGAAACTCCATGTATCAGTGCTCATTTATGATTAGAATCTAAGGCCACAGCAGGTCAATGCAAAAGTTTATATTCCTGATACTGCCATTCACAGGGTTCTGCTTCTTGAAATGTTTGATGTCCGTCAAAACTTTCATCACAGTAGAGAGAATAAAGTGACAATTGGCTTTCAACTTTGAAGTATAGGAATCAATGAACAAATATATGAACGGAATCTTTTTCTCTCCATTTTTTTTTCTTTGATGGTTGGTTTTTAGGGCAGTGTTCCTTTGCGACTATCATGCTGGCATTTGGCAAACTAGTCCTGGATAGCACATACATACAGAAATTATAAAACAAGCTTTTTTTTTTTTTTTTTTGGATAAGTAACATACATACAAAGAAGCTTTGGGGTCCTTATTCAGGGAAAGGGATGATAGAATAAACCACAATCATGGTCTAAACCTATTTAGGTTGGAAATCAAAGGAAATCTCCATACCATATATGATATAACATCCAAAACACCTCCTGTTGCATGCACTTTACATAGAGCAAGTAGCAGCAAACACTGAGTCAATTTCCTTTATTTTTTTACTGAAGAAATTACAACAGAACAAAATTTATGAGGGCAATAAAAGGATTACAAATTTGATTTTTTTTTTTTTTTTGGTTTTTTATATATATATATATATATATAAGTGGGTTACAAATTTGATTTTTTATCAACATGAAACTTTAAAATGAAGAGAGAGAGAGAGGGGTTGCCTACTTTACTACTTACTATGACTTACACAGTATCCTCATTTTCAATCATTTGTCGGACTTCACTGATAACTAAATACGCTTTGTGGCCACCAGTCACTTCAGCTTGAATCTTGCCATCCTTCCACAGCTGTGACATAATCATTGTTTATTACTAGGGAAGAAAGAACATACCAAGTTCCTTGGAGACATTCAATTGTAAGGGAAAATTACCTGTATGGTAGGCATCTTCTACACATATTTGGACCCCCAACGCACACATATGCATGAAAAAGATAAAATAATTAAGTCAACAGTCTGCACAAATGTATGACAGACCCAACACAGAACAATGGTATTGATAAGATTGATGAGTGCTCCCATTTAGTCAGACAAATACACCCAAAGGAAAGAAGAGAAAGGAGGAAGAGCCAAGCATATTCATATTTGATAGTTGCAATCAAGTCTTTCTAGTTGCCGTTTAGATAATACAAATTTTGACATTTTTGCTTTGGCTGACAGAGTTCAGAGTTCAAAACCCTGACATATTTTTCAACCCCCCCTCCCAAAAAAAAAAGAGAGAAAAGAAAGTCCAGCTTCTCTTTTCTCTCTCAGTGTGCTATAAACTCATCAAAACTAGTCAAAACAGCAAACATATGAAGAATGTGGATCATCAATTGACAAATGAACCAAGTATTGCTTGGGCAGATACTCCTTGTAAGGCAAACCTTTGAAGCCTACACAGTCAATAATTGCTAATATACATTCAGTTTCTGCAGATGGTGCAACAATCAAACACACTCAAGTCATTTCTCAATTTACTCTTAATTTGCCTCTACACCTTTCAAAAACACCAAAATTATTGGAGCCTCATGAGAAACTTACAGTTACTCCAGCACGAGTGACAAGCTTGTGTGGAACAGTATTGACATCAACACAGTAGAACTTCAATCTACATCAAATCAATTCTCAAAATTAATCTTAATTATGTAGTTACTATGCCAGCCTGTATGATACTATACTATTCAATTATAACACATAAAGGCACAAACGCACAGAGGAAAATACACAACCAGTGCTTGACCGGTCTCACTTTACTGTCTTTACTCTAAATTTTTTTTTTCATAATTATTATTTTTATAATTACTATAATTTTTTAGTATGCAGCTGCACATGTATTTATTAGATGTTTCTTGCTTTGTTCTTCAGGTTTTTCATATTATTTTGTGTGTAAGACCAATATAGCATGGGGGCAACAAATGATATTGGTGAAACACAATGCATAATGAGAACAAGAAGCATGATTTGGAAAGGAAAGTGGGAAGCCTAGTCTTATTCAGATATATATATATATATATATATAAAGTGGACAAGTATTCTAAATGAAAATAGTTTGCATATAATAAAGAAAAATGGAAAAGGATTCTGAATGAAAATAATATGCATAAATATCCAAACATTCAATATAAGCATTTTCCCTTTTCAGTCCAGCTCTAGCTCATGCCTTATGTAGTGAAACGAAAATTTTGTTTTCCTACAAAAGGCTCTCTCAGGACTTGGGAGACCATTGAAAAGCATAATGCGTCCACACACACACAAAAAAGACAAGGAATATGAATGAAAATAGTTCGGATCTAGATGATCAAAGTGCTTTCACTCTCAGCCTAGGCTCTAGCTGGAAAAGTAAATGAGGAAAATGGACAAGGAATCTGTTACAGCTGATGCGACCAAACTACCCAAATTGCAGTATCGTGTTTGTTGGAACTTCCAGAAAACAGAGGAAAAGAAAAACTTAAGCAGCTGAAGGAACAAATCCATATATCCGAAAGACTACAGTCAGATGTGAATTTTCAAAGTTTTTTTTTTTTTTTTTTTGGGTGGGGGGATTCTTCTATTGTGACATTATCAATATGATCATGTTAGATAGTCATTTAAAAAAAAAAAAAAAAAAGGGTCAGCCTAACCTTGGATAGTAATCTGCAGCCAGCCTTTCCAGTTTTGGTTTCAAATATATGCATTTTCTGCACCAGCTTGCCATCCTACAAGTTCATATACCTCACTTTAAAAATCCATTTAAATTAAATGTTTCAGATGTAGAAAGGAAAGAAAATGTAGGATTTCCAATTGCATCTTTTCATATATGCACAAATCAAACTGTAACGCTCAAAATTCAACTATTTAACAAGGAAAATAGAGACTCAATTTACAATATCAATTCTTTACAACAAAAACCGAGAAAAACATAAGAAGTTAAGAGTGGTATGAAGCTCATGACCTTCACTCCACAATATTAATCCCATCACCTTAACCAACCCAATACTACATTAACCAATAAATCAAAACCTTTCCTAAAACAACCCACAAAGAGAAAGTACAAACCTTGATAAGTTTCAACAACATATAGACTTGTAAATTATAGAGTCAAGTTTCAATCTTTTGTGTCCAGAAAATGAAAAAAAAAACAACCTAGCATTTTAGTAACCTAAACATTCCATTTTCTTTTCCCACATTTTAAACCGCAACTCAACCCAAAACCAGCAAATGGAACCAAAATCTTCATATAAAATGGAACAATAAAATTTATTATTTAAAAAAAAAAAATACCCAGATTCAGAAACGTACCAAACGATGATTAGGGAGTCCTCGAGCTGTTGAGCCTCGGCGAGGACCCGATCGAAGTGGGTATCGGTGGAAATGGTGTGGAGGTCAACGGACACGGGCGAGTCATGGAGGTCCTGCAATGAGGCCTCTTGGGTCCAAGTGCTTAGCTTTGAAGTTGAAGATGAAGACGAAGATGAAGATGAAGATGATTCACTTCTGATTACATGAATTTTCTCGGGAAAATGTTTTGTGGGCAGAGAATTGAGTACGAGGTTCGAAATACGAGGTAGTAGCCGGAAGTCACGTGACGTGCAACGTGGGGTCCCAAGTCTCAGTGGTCTGGGAGTTGGTCGGAACCGTAGAACCTCTGACATGTCGAGAACACCGATAATGAAAGAGAGAGGAGTTTGGTTGGTTGTGACGTGTGAGAAAGTAAGAAACAGTGTTTTTAGTATGACAAGAAGAAGTAGTTTCGAAACGTTGATGGAGGGCGTTGATTCTTGATCGCTGAAGTGGTGGTTCCCAAATTAACAATGTTGAATATTTGCAGGCACCAGCGTTGATTTGAATGAATCAATGAATGAAATACTATGAGATTTAGGGCTCATAGGGTAAATACGTATTTAAATAATGTTGTACATATTTTTATATATTTTTTCATTCATATTTAATTTAAAAAAAAATAAAAATTGTTGTTTAAATATACATTCCTAACGAGCCCTAATAGACAAAAGTAACATTGAGTCAGTTTTGCCTAAATTGTCTCAAAGTCGGAGCAAAACCGATTGACTCAACATATGTAGGCATAGTTATTAAACACGGCATGAACATGAACCCGATTTATGAGGTAGGTCATTGGTTCAATTAGTGGGTTACTGGTCGAACAGCATGATCAAATAAAAAAATTATATATATATATATATATGCCTAAATTAAATTTGCAATTATAACTCAAAAGCAAGATTTCACCATAATAGAGTACTCTTTTGTAGGAAGTGAGTCTTGGAGGTAGGTAGAAAGACAAAAAAAATGCTTTTTTTTTTTTTTTTTTTAATTGTTTAAGTTTTCTCTTCTTCAAATTACCATATTATAATCATGGTTTTAAAAATCGGTACAGTAAAAGAATTGAAAAATGACATAATTACCGGTTTTCTAATTGGGCCGGGGTCCGACCGATGGTCGAATCAGTGACGTCATAAACAATTTAATTATTATTTATTTAAATTATATAAATAATTAATAATTTTTTAATATACTAAAACTAACAAACCAATAGTAATAAATATGTTTTCTTAAAAAACATACAAGTATATAACATCTTTTTAAAGAATTTAACATAACAACATTACAAAACAATCATCCTTAACATAATAAATTTTCAACAAAACTAAATAAATAAGTTCATTAGTCATTACATTTACATTCAAATGGCAAATAACAAATAAGTTCATTACATCCAAATAGCAAGTAAGTTTTAAACGAAGAACTGAATAAATAAGTTCATTAAATCCAAATAGCAAATAAGTTTCAAATAGAGAACTAAATAAATAAGTTCATTACATTCAAATAACAAAAAAGTTTCAAACAAACAACTACTAATTTTTAAGGTTCATTTGATAACACAGGCCTCATTTGTCATGAAGAAAATCGAAATCAATATCCTCATGTGAACCAAATGCTCCACCACTAGCATCATTATCATCATCCTCATCCTCATCTTCTTCATCTTCAACTTGAATATGATGTTTTTTATCTCTAAATTTGGGAGGAGCATCAAGTTCATCGCCAAATGATTCCAAATTAATGTCATCATCATCCTCAATCACTTTATTGTCCATATTGTTGGGAAAACTAGTTTTGCATCTCATACAAAACACATAGCGAAAGCAACAAATACGGATCTACTTTATTCAAGAGAGATAACATGTAACCTTGAATTCTAGAACAAAGAATAGAAAGTGTACCTTAATGCAGTGAAATTAAAAAACAAGACTTGAGAATACCTCTAATCAACATCCCAATTCCACATAGTGCCCAAAAGAGTGGTCTCTCAATCAGTCTTTATGTACGTTGATTCTCAAAGAAAATTCTTCTTCTTCTCATTGTAGAGAAAAACTATTTTTTTTTCTTTTCATCATACGTACATTCTTAACTACCTTTTTAGTTACTTTATTTAGTAATTCTTATTAAATAAAAATTGATTATCTAATTGGATTAGCCTTTTAAGTCTATCTTTGGGCTTTAGTTTGTAACTTGAGATAGGACCAAAGGGAACAAATAAGACTCTAGCTCCAATGGGTCTTGGACTTATCTGTCAACTCTTGACAAGTCCAAAGTTAACATTAATTATATTTAATACTACTATATAAATATAATTGCATTCTAGGTCTTATTAATAAATTATATCTCAAGACTCTAATGATATCATTTGACCCCTCCATGAAATATCCATAGTGAACAAAGTCATAATGAACTGTCACTTTGTAAACAAGTATTTTATCCTTGAGTACCTAGTTTAATCTTTTGGTTATTCATATTTATTGAAATCCGATTTCAATAAATATAAATTTTAGTAACTCCTTACTAAAGTGGGCGTCCTGAATAACCAATTCTCATTAAACTTATCTCAAGGGGATGTTTTGTGTCTCTATAAAAAGAGATTATGGATTCCATCTTGAGAATATGTGTTCCCTCAACACTACGTGTGGTTACTCAACATACTGAAGTTTTGACCGTGAATATTAGACATCACTCTTGATATATCAAAGTAACCTACATTCATAATCGAGTTCACTGTCCTTTCAAGATTGAGAGTTTATGAAATTAGAAGTTGTGAGATTAATTATTGAGGTGACAGTTGTTGATTGAATAATTAATCTCACAGCGGTCATGTTCAATATGTCTTAACACTTAAGACACATCAACACATCAACTAAAAGTCTTTATTTTTATTATCAAGACAAACCATCTTAGTTAATGCATTATAGTCTTCACAAATGAAACGCCCAATTTCATCACCAACTGCGAACTATGTTTTGAGTTTATAAGGAACTTGTGATTTATATCTTCTGTGACTAAATCACATACAATACATCTCAAGGACTATGATAATGTATCATTAATTCATTTATAAATAGTCTCATACAATTAAACAATTTAATTATATATAACATGCCAATAAATTAGATTTTAGGGCATAAACCCCAACAATCTCCCACTTGCCCTCAAAGACAATTTACCATATATCCAACACTTATTGCATAAATTATCTTTTCTACTACTACATCTCACGTACTCATATATTTCTAATGAGATAATACTTACGCTTAATGTATATTTTCATCACCCAAGATGAACACATATCTTGAAGTTCAATTTTATGAACCACAATCAAACTACAAGTCAGTATTTGTACAACTAGTAACCATCAAATCCTCATTTTGGTAGACAAACATATAATCCATCATTCTCCTAAAATATTTGAGTATATGTTTTACTCCCACTAAATTAAGTGATCTTAGATTCAATTGATATTTGTTTACCATGCCCACCGCAAAATAGATATTTAGCCTAGCATATAGCATAGCATAAAGACTTCCTATTGATATGGTATAAGGAACCGTCTTAATATGCCTTTTATATGTCTTAGGACTATATCCTTTATAAAGGAACTTCAAACTTAAAAGAAAAGAATCATTTCTTGAAGTATTACATACTATACTTGGCTAGAATCTAATCTATTTAAGTAGTTTGAGATAGACCTAACATCCTAATTTCTGAATTTTAACAAAGTTTAATTCTTAGGATGTGACCAGTCTTTCCTAAGTACTTTATATCAAACTGGACTAGACAACAAAAAACTCTATTGATGACAATAACTCTACATCATTCTAAATGATTAGAATGTCATCAACATACATTAAAAGATTTATTATTCTATATAATTTTTACACACATAAGGCCTTTTAATACTTGATCAAAATCAAACAATTTAATTGCTTGATCAAAGATGATATTTTATGATTCAGATGCTTGTTTTAGTCCATAAATAGACTTTAAGTAACTTGCAAACTAAACACCACTGGTTCTTTGCTATGAACAAGTCTAGTAACATCATATAGATGTCTTCCTTAAAATTGCTACTAAAAGAAATTTTCTTGATATCCATTAACATATTTCATTTAAATGAAATATAATGAATAAGAGAATCTAGATATAATCAAACTTGACTATTGGTGAAAAAATCTTTTCATAGTCGAACCATTTCTTTCTGAATAAATGTTTTCGTCACTAATCTTGACTTTGAAGGTTTACACTTTCTAATCTATCAATCTCAATTTCTTATAGACCTATTTGAAAACAATAGGCTTAATGCCATTAGACGCCTCTACTATTTATAGACTTTAAATAAAATCAAATTCTATCCAGTAATCTATATTCATATCATCTATTGCATTTACGTAAGACCAAGGATTAAATTCATATCCTTATTGAATGACTTCAAAAGTTTATCCCAAAAGTATGAATTTATTTGGTAATTGATAATTTTCCCACTACGATATTGTACCGGTGTAATAGTTATCTATAGAATAATATCTTATGGTGTATCTAATACTACCATCTTATTTCTAAATGTATTTTATAGTTGTCCTACAACAAATTCGGACATTTTCTTCTAGAACAATCTACCTTTAAAAGAGCTCTATTCCTCTTTTATGTATGCACTAACTTAGAGAAGTCATTAGAATTTCATTCATTTACAAAAAGAAGCCTTAGATCATATTATCCTCTAAATAGAATTTATAGACTGGAAATATAACAAAATAATGGTTCTAAAAACTCATCTTTCACCAGTCTTAAATATCATTTAGATTAATAAGATCTAGACATAAGTACCAAATGATGGAAACTTTCTCTTTAAAAAGTAAAACATGTAAAATTTCCATATAGAAAATAATCATGGACAATGCTTAGCTTTACCAAAACGGAAACACTTTCTTTTTTGTCATACTTTTGAGTCTAATTTCCTTTTGGCAACTACTAGGGCAACTAGCTTGTCCAACTGTTTGGTATTATAATTCCTCTTCTTACCACCCTTACCTTTCGGTTCAGGCTAAGAATTTTATGTATGCACTAACTTAAAGAAGTCATTAGAATTTCATTCATTTACAAAAAGAAGCCCTAGGTCATATTATCCTCTAAATAGAATTCATAGACTGGAAATATAACAAAATAATGGTTCTAAAAGCTCATCTTTCACCAGTCTTAAATATCATTTAGATTAATAAGATTTAGACATAAGTACCAAATGATAGGAACTTTCTCTTTAAAAAGTAAAACATATAAAATTTCCATCTAAAAAATAATCATGGACAATGCTTAGCTTTACCAAAACGGAAACACTTTCTTTATGGTCATACTTTTGAGTCTATTTTTCTTTTGGCAACTACTAGTGCAACTAGCTTGTCTAACTGTTTGGTATTATAATTCCTCTTCTTACCACCCTTGCCTTTCGGTTTAGGCTAAGAATTTGAATTAAATCATATTGATCCTAATCTTAGCTTTTAGGATATCTTCTGTTGTATAAAACTCACTTATCAACTCAGATAATATAAAAATAATTTATTTTCAAAACAATCTGAATTGATCAAATGATTCTAACAAGAACTTGTGGATCATATCCATATGAGATTAACATTTAATCTCTACATCTAAGAATTCCAATTCATTTAAAAATAAAATATTTTCATAAAATGATATAGAATTGAACTCCTTAAGCCTTTCTTAGCACTCAATATGATTCATACCAAACATCTCATCTAGATTTAATATAAAGTCTAAGTCTAGTACTAACTTTTGCATCTCATGCTATAGCACAATTGAGATAGAAGTCAAAGTAACATTTTAGCATTTCAATGGAGACTATTATCACATCATAAGCTATCTTCTATAAATGCATCATGTATAGGAAATTATGACAATGTTGAATCGAAACATATTTATGTACTTCAGCTCCTTTAAGCACCATGTCCAAAATTATTTCTTAGTTAATGTGATTCAATTAAAATAGTAGTTAGAAAACAAAAATTCATGACAACTTTATTTTGAGACTATGAACATAAATACAAGGACATTATAATTTTGCATCCATAACCATATAGTATGGAACCTGAAAACTATACTATACTAGGTGCAACGACAACCTAATCCTGCAATTAATATTCCTCAGCATAGAGTGAATGCCAACCACTATGATCAGGCGAGAACTATTCTCATTATTAATGCTATCATAGTAACTCTTACCAAACAAAAATAACTTGCTGCTCTTCTTTTAGCCTCTGAGTAATAATGACATAGCTCTTTTAGGAGGTTAACATTACACTTAGTCTAATGTACATCATTATCTAGAATCATGTGTAGCCACATTTCATCTCCCTTATAGTGTTTAAACTTGTAGTACCATGAAACAAAAAACCATCCTTTGGGATCACGAGGCATATACACCAAGACGAGGTGCTTGTTCACATTACTTTAAACGGGTAAGTTCAATCTTGTAGTACTATGAAGTAAACACCCTCCTTTGGGATCGCGAGGCATATACGCCAAGACGAGGTGCTTACCCACACTACTATGAACTGATAATGGAAGTCATGAGATCCAAACCTTGTATCTGTCTCCCACTAGAAATTTTAAAACAAGTGGATTGTCTTGAAAACATTAAGATCTTATCACAATTTTAACCCTACACATCAAATGTGTTTAATTGTTTAAATTCGATGTGATCTGACTAAGTCACGTCACAGTAACGTAACAAACATTCACGTTATCACAAAGAAGTTTAATCATGTAATTCGTGAAGTAAATACCCTCCACATGGAATGCAAGGCTCAAGGCCAAGACAAGGTATCTATTCACATTACAATAAACTTAACAAAAGGGTTATTTCAGCACTCCCACTCATTATTTGGTTTTTCTTTAAATAATTGTGATCCCATCACAACTAATAACCTTGCATTTGTTGAAGACTCTAATCTCATTAGAATCGCTAACTAAAATGGAAGTCCTAAACTATTAGGATTCCATATACTAATGAATCAAAAATTAGTTATAAAATACTCTATCCTTAATTTACTAGATAAAGTATTCTAATCTCATTAGAAATTATATAACTTTAATTAGAATGTTTCTTAAAAGACAAGTCCTAAACTATTTAGAACTAAGAGTTCTATTTAACTAATATCTTTGATCTCATTAGGTCTTTTAGTTATATAGTGATTAATATATGTCCTTAACTTTTAAGAACTATAAAATTAATCACTTTATATAGAATCATGTGTAATCTCATCGCACACAACCTTGCCTTTTATCAAAATCTTAACACTTAATAAAAAAGCAAGTGAAAATTCAAAATTCAGTGCCTTTGATTAGTTGAACCTTTTTCTCGATCGATCGAAAAAATGAAGAAATTCATCACAAAGCCACTGCCTCGTTCGATCGATTTTGATTCCTATTTGATCGATCAAAAATAACATTCGATCGATCAAAAGGAATTCTCGATCGATCGAGACAATGAAGAATTTCATCATAGAGTTTCTGCCTGAATCGATCGGTTCTTGATTCCTCTTCGATCCATCGAAAAGAATATTCGATCAATCAAAAGGAATTCTCGATCGATTTCAATCGATCGAAACTCGCAAAACTGATTTTTTTCTCAGAATTTTTTGGTAACCGTTTTTGCTATTTTCCATCAAAAAACACCTTTTGATTTTATGAATGAAGATTCACAAATCAAATATTAAGGTTTTCAAGATCATTATCGAGAACCCTAATAATGCTAGAAACCTTGAAAACATAATCCTAATCTCATCAGGAGTAAATTTCATTAAAGGATTTTAACCAGTAACCAAAAAACTTTAATTCTAGCATTAACATACTGTTTGATCAATATCAGTAATCTGTATCAAGGATACAAGATCATTATCAAGAACCCTAATAATGCTAGAAACCTTGAAAACATAATCCTAATCTCATTAGGAATAAATTTCATTAAAGGATTTTAACCAATAACCAAAAAACTTTAATTCTAGCATTAACATATTGTTTGATCAATATCAGTAATCTGTATCATTATTGAAAAGAGAATCCTTGAATGTATACATAGTTAACTTTCTCAAAGTCACATCATGCATATATTAATATATACTATCATATCAAGGATACAATCTAATCCTAATGAAGTCAAACCATCAATCATTTATGAATATTGACGGTATACCTCACTAATACAAAAACTAGCAAAGGCGGCATCGTAACTAAAAGATATACCATGGTCCACTTCGAAAAACTGAATCCAACATATATATCTCATATATGAAACATAGCATATAGATTCAAAGACACAATTATGTAGAAACTTTACTGCAGAAAATAAAAACATCAAGAAAACGGTTTTTCTTTAATTCTAAAACTTAATCACATGTTATACAAGCATGATATTGAAGACCGCTCTAATACCAATTGTTGGAAAAACTGGTTTTGCATCTCATACAAAACACACAGCGGAAGCAACAAATACAGATCTACTTCATTCAAGAGAAATAATATATAACCTTAAATTCTAGAACAAAGAATAGAAAGCGTACCTTGATGTAGTGAAATTTAAAAATAAGACTTGAGAATACCTTTAATCGACATCCCAATTCCACATGGAGCCAGAGAAGAGTGGTCTCTCAATCAATTTTGATGTACGTTGATTCTCAAAGAAAGTTCTTGTTCTTCTCATTGTAGAGAAAAACTGTTTTCTTTTCTTTTCATCATATGTACATTCTTAACTACATTTTTAGTTACTTTATTTAATAACTCTTATTAAATAAAAACTGATTATCTAATTGGGTTAACCTTTTGGGTCTGCCCAATTGGGCTTTAGTTTGTAGCTTGAGATGAGGCCAAATGGAACAAATAAGACTCTAACTCCAATGGGCCTTGGGCTTATCTGTCGACTCTTGACAAGTCTAAAATTACAATTTATTATATTTAATACCACTATATAAATATAATTGCATTCTAGACCTTATTAATAAATTATATTCCAAGACTCTAATGATATCATTTAACTCCTCCATGAAATATTCATAGTGAACAAAGTCATAATGAACTGTCACTTTGTAAATAACTATTTTATCCTTGAGTACCCAGTTTAATCTTTTAGTTATTCATATTTATTGAAATCCGATTCAATAAATATAAACTTTAGTAACTCCTTACTAAAGTGGGCACCCTAAATAAGTAGTTTCCACTAAACTTATCTCAAGAGGATATTGTGTCTTTATAAAAAGAGATTATGGATTACATCTTGAGAATAT
Source organism: Quercus gilva (assembly GCA_023621385.1). Lineage (NCBI taxonomy): Eukaryota > Viridiplantae > Streptophyta > Magnoliopsida > Fagales > Fagaceae > Quercus > Quercus gilva. The sequence goes on along the minus strand of CM042480.1, from coordinate 57,967,389 downwards.
GTGTTCTCTTAACACTACGTGTGGTTACCCAACATACTGAGGTTTTGACTGTGAATATTAGATCTCACTCATGATATGTCAAAGTAACCTACATTTCATGTTCGGGTTCACTATCCTCTCAGGATTGAGTCTATGAAATTAGAGGTCATGAGATTAATTATTCAAGTGACAGTTGTTGATTGAATAATTAATCTCACAGCGGTTCTGTTCAATATGTCTTAATACTTAAGACACATCAACGCATCAACTAGAAGTCTCCACTTCCATGATCAAGACAAACCATCTTAGTTGATGTGTTATAGTCTTCGCAGATGAAACGCTCAATTTCATCACCGACTACGAACTATGTTTAGAGTTTACAAGGAACTTGTAATTTGTATCTTCTATAACTAAATCACATACAATGCATCTCAAGGACTATGATAATGTCTCATTAATTCATTTATAAATAGTCTCATATAATTAAACAATTTAATTATTTATGACATGCCAATAAATTGGATTTTAGGGTATAATCCCCAACACATATCTATACAAATTCCAAAACCAAATAACAATAAATGAAATAACGATTCTAATAATCATTTCTCATAAATCATATATAGTCTAATTAAAATATGTAACTAGACAAAGAATTATTATAAGTTAACCTCCTTGTACATGGCTAGAAGACCCTTCTTTGATTGGATAAGCTCCTTATTCATATAATACATGCTCTATCTCCTCATGATTAAGAAATGGAGATTCCTCATCTTCTACTATCCAAAATTCAGTTTTATTGATGCTTGCATAATCAATATGATCAAAATTGAACTTCTTCATTTTGACTTTATATCATAAGATGAACATAATGAATAATTAGTAACCAAATCACTTATATTTCACAATCACAAATAACCCACTTGGCCAAATCAATGAATCACTCATATTTCCCTACAAAAAGTAAAATCAATAGAATAACAAAAACCCATTATTCATCTTCAAATTCAGTGCACGGTGAGATTAAAAGAAAAAGATTAAAACAAATAGATTACATAATATATACATTTCTTTCAATCGGTAGTTATAATGAACATACACGAGATTATTAAGTTGTTGATATTCCAATCTATTTCTTCTTTCGGTATGTATTTGTTAAAAAACACTCCAATTCCACTCACATCCCGAATAGGCGACTGTTTGGCCAAGGATTTGAATTGCAAACTTTTGTAAGGTTGGAGTACAAGATCCAAACAACATCCACCTCTCATCTAAGTTGCATATACAACACAAAACAAAGATACAATGAATCAATAAACATAGCTATACTTATCCCAAAAAAAATAAAAAAGAGCCACGATCTTTAAAACATATTTTCATTTTATTATTAGTTAAAGTAAACAATATCTTACCCTGCTGAGATATCTTAGCTGATTCTTGAGCAAGTTGGGTTCCAAAAGTTTGTTCATGCTCTCAAAATTGGTTTAATTCCTCCACCAACTTCATTCGACCAACTGAAACTTTTGATTCAATAACATCTATCACAGTAGATTGTGTCTCTAGCTTCTTATTAAGAATGGATGAGTCATATTGGAATGCAAGATTCAACCAATAAGAAGCAGCATAAATATCTCTATAGAATTGAGTATCCCAACAATCCTTGATAATATTAACATAAGGCTCCCATAATCTCTTCCTGTCCTTGATTTTTTTTTTTTTGATTCTGTCAATTGCTTTATACATGCCATCATATACATAACCCCTAGCTGGTTTTTCATAAAAATCAACAATGCGTAACAAACGAATCAATGGTAACACAATATGCACAATTACATGACAATCATTCCAAAATTGATTGTCAAGAATGATTTTCAACACTGCCTTTGCTTTCTTATCTTTTTCATATCTTGATTTAACATAAAATTTGCTAGTCACCAATGTTTGTAAGTCATACTTATGTTCCTTAAGGCTCCCTAAATCAATGAAAGTAGTAGCAAACCTAATTGGCCCTGGACACACAATTTTCATCCAATTGTTTCTAGTCCTCAACCAAGCTTGCAAAACACATGGTTATAAATGAACACTATGATCTTGGATGCACACTTTGCAAGTTTATCTACATGATCCATCTTCCCAATATCCTTTAAAATTAGGTTCAGGCAATGTACTGCACAAGTTGACCAACTAATATTCCTATATTTTCCACACAAAATTCTTCCAGCAGCTACATAATTTACAACATTGTCAATGACCAAATGAACTATATTTGTAGGACCAACCCAATTAACAATTTCATCAAACAAGTTACTCAAAGTAATAGCATCCTTAACCAAGTCAGAAGCATTAACAGAATGTATAAAAATAATTCCTTTAGGATAATAGACAAGGAAATTAATCAATGTTTTATGCCTAGTATCAGTCCACCCATCAGCCGTTATTATACAATCAGTGTTAGCCCAATATGAACGATGAGCATCAACAATCAATTGGACTTCTCTTTTTGCTTCTCTCAACAAAGGCACTTAAAGGTCATGATAATTTAGGCCTTTATATCCAAGACCATAAGAAGCTACAGCATTCAACATAGGTTGATAATAACTAGAATTCACATCATTAATTAGAATGCAAGCATCATACATCCATCTTGCTACAGCCATATTAACCCTCCTCTTCTTTTCTTTGCTAGCAAGCACACTTTTAATAGAAGGTTGAGCTCCCGGTGTTGTTCTAGGAGCAAAGTAATTACCAATGTCACCACCCTTTCTCTTGCCAAGGTTGGATCTTGGAGGCAAACTACTAAGGCCACTTCTATTTCCCCTACCTAACCCCCTACCTTTAAGAGTAACTTCTTGGACATCTTCAAATTCTGGTGAGTCCTCTAATGGCGAATAATTAGATGCTTCTTGATCCTTTTTTGTTTGTTCTTTAGACTTAAGAAATTTCCTTCAAAATTTTCACCATTTGAAACCTAACATCATAAGGTACACCTGTACATGCAACTACATCGCCTTTAATTCTAGCTAGATGTCTTTTCATCCTTTTGATGCCCCCTCCTTTATAAACTTTCCCACAATGTATGCATCTATAACTACTTTTTTTCGTCTTTCAACTCTTTAGTTACATGATCCCATGTGGGATCACATTTCGCTCTCACAGATGAAGAATTAGCATTAGACTCAATTGTAGAAGCATGTTCATTAGATGGTATAGAGGCAGACTCCATTTCACTCAACAATTTCAAACTGATAGTAACCATTTTATCAACAAATAAATCCATCAACACAACATACACAAATAATAATTTGTAAACTATATTTTACAAACAATAATGCTCTATAAATCAAGTCCACAACATAATCCACAACATACACAAAATCACAAATAAACTAAAATGCTATGCTAAACTAATAATTGAAAGAATAAATTGAATAATTAAGTTAATGATAGAAGTTACCAGTGGTGTCACTAAATTGATTGGAAATTTGAAGGCAAAGAACATGAACGAAAAACCTAAGATGAAGTCGAGAGAAATGAAAAAAAAAAAAAAAAAAAAAAAAAAACAGAGAGTAGAGCTGAGAAAATGATCAAATGAAAGAAGAGAATCAACAATCAAAAGCAAAAGAAAAAGGATTCAATACCTGATGAAGTAGAGAGCAGAGTTGAGAGCACAGAGTGCGAGACCAAGACCAAAGAAAAAAAAAACCCAGAAGCAAAGGCCGTGACTCGTGAGGATGAGAAGCAGATCAGACTTCAGAGTTTAGAGGCTGTGAGGGTGAAAAGGAAAAAAAAAAAAAAAAGTGAGAGTGAGAAAGATTCAGAGAGAGGCGTGAGCTTAAGTGAGGACTGAGTTGAGAGTGAGAGACTGTGAGAGTGAGACAGAGAGGCGTGAGAGTGAATCTAGTGTTTAGGATTAAGATTTTTAGTTTTTAGGTTGTCTCTATCCAAAACGACATAGCTTTAGGCTGGGAAAAAGTAAAAAAAAAAGGGTGTAGTTTAGGTTTTCAACCCAACCGGCCATTAACCGATTCAACCATGTCGATTCCCAGTTTTCCAGTTGAATTGGCCGGTTTCCGAATTTTTTCAATTTTTAAGTGATTTTCGGTTTTTACCCATAACCGAACCAGATTGAAGGCCGGTTCTCGATTAGATCAGCTGATCTGGTCCAGTTTTTAAAACCATGATTATAACACATTAAACATTTAAAAAGTCAATAAAATGAACTTGTAGATGTAATTTTACAAACCTAACTGGGTTGTATAAACCCATTCGGGTTACTTGGGTCGTCACAAACCTGTCGGCTTTAACTGGGTTTGACTGGGTCATTTGCATAAATGGTCCATTTAAACACCCAGACCGATCTAGGTGTCGGGTCACCGGATTTTTGGTTCGACTAGCTGGGTTGGTCTGAGTTTAATAACTATGAATGTAGGTGTACTATGTAATCCTCAATCCTCATTATTTTATTTTAATTAAAAAAAATTGCAATCCAGAGTTGTAATTTCGAAGATTCCAAGTTTTATTCATCATATTATCGATTTATAAAGTTTTCAAAATATTTTATATTCTCAAGTTTCATTAATCACATTATCGATTTATAAAATTTTCAAAATATTTCATGAAAAGAAAGTGGAATAACCTAATCAAAAGGTTGAAACCACTTTTTCATATATATTACAATATTTAAATTTAAGTGTAAGAGATTTATTTATATATTTTTGGAAACATATCTTCTAAATTCTAAAGTTAATAAGTTATATATGACTAGGAAAGCTGTATCCCTGCCGCAAGATTTTTGTATATGTGGAGTTGTCTTATCTTTTAATGCATGAACTCTTTGGTTTTTTCTGTAAAAGATTATGCAATACTTCTACTCCAATGGCTAACTTCTAGTTTCTAATTTTAACCCAAAAAAAAAAAAACTATAAAACATACAAGACTTTACTTTAAAAAAAAAAAAAAAAAAATGAAAGGTGGCCAAGAAGTAAGATTCACACATTAAATTTTTTTTTTTTTTTAATAATATGTAGGGGTAGGGAGAAATTTGAAAACTCATGAGGCCATCTGCCAATGTCAATAATAATTTATAAGCTACATCAATAATTATAAAAGTAGACTCTTACAACTCGAATATTTGTGTTTACTCTCCAAAATGGAGAGTAAATTGACTTTGAAGACCCTATTGGAGATGTTGTAATGCTTTTTGCGTGTTAGAGAGAAAACACCACGTCTCTTCGTTACCATAACTTCTATAGAGATTGCATGGTCTATTAAGAAATTAAGATATGTTTGGTAAACTGTAGGGTTAAGGGCCCAAATTGTATATTAGGGTTTGGGCCTTGGCCAAGAGCATAGTAATCCGAGAACAAATGAATGGTGTTAGATCGGTCAAGCTTAGAGTCTAATGAGTGAGATACGAATAAGAGGGTGGTCTGAGGAGGAATGTCTCCTCGGATAGGTTAAGCATGGCTCCAATGTGTATCCTAAGGTTCAAGGTAACCTTCCAGGAAGCTCCAGTGATAGGGACGTACATCTCGAGTGTACCAGAGAGTGGAAGCTAGGAAATACTTAAGGAAAAGCTGCTACCACCGCATTGAATGCCCTACAACTAACTTTTTGGCCACATTTATGTGGAGAAGACCCCTAAACAGTGTTGTCTTGGCTACCATAACTCACAGAAAGTCAAAGAGGGTGTCTGATGGGACAAGTATTAAAGTAGTGGCTCAAATGATCAACAAGTGTAAGATTAAGATGGTTCAAAATGGACTATATAATGAAAGAGATCCTCCATGGATAAGGGATCGAAAAAGAGAGAAAGAAAAGACTGTAGCAATCAAAGTTGTATTAGTGATCTGTTCAATTGATTTATGTTAGAACTTACCTCCTCGAATCGGGTCGAGAACGAATTTATTTGAATCAATCCTTCTCATTTTTGTTCGATTATCTTTTAAATCCATTTTAGCCGTTGTCCAACTCATTAGGGCCCAGTTTTCTAACCTACTCTCTACAAATTTATTGTTTTAAGTTCACTGGGCCAAGATCCCTTCATATTTTGGGCTTGGGCTCCAAAACGTGTCCCTACATAAACTATAATAGTTATTCCTATATTTTAGCTATTCTTTAATTTGGTTATGTTTTTTTTTTTAAAGAGTCTTAATCTATGGCATCCTCCTAATGATAGCTTTTTATTATCAGATTAAGACACTAATATCAGTTGAGTTAACTGGAACTCACATGTTTTTATTCTATTATAAGAAATAATCATTTTTTATAAATAGCTATTCTTCAAAATGAGGAATACATATTTTTCTCTAAAATGGTTGTACTAGATATTTCTTAAAAAGTGCAATAATTTCTAAAATTAATATATTTCCCAATAAACAAAATTTTCATATACTTGTAACAATTATAAAAATAAAAAATCATAAAAAATAACTCATAACTCTCTCAAATTTAATAAATATTATTTTTAATGGAATATAATTGCATGAGTAAGATGTTTCCTAAAATAAATTTTAAGTTTTATTCTAATGTTATAACTCATAACCAAATTTATGAATATGTTTAGTTATTACATTACAACACATTTTATTTCAAGTAATAAAGATTATATTTCCTGTCGTAATTCCCATTCAGTGTACCAAATGTGCCTTTAGATTAGAACATTTTGTGAAATGAATAATCGTTTCCAATTAAATTAGGAAGTCATTCTTTTTTATTAGCAGAATAAGACTACAACTTGTAAACTATATATTTTGTTTTTTTAAATCTTTTTTAGTAGATAATGAAAGAGTATAAGGTGGAATTCGATCCATAAATATGGGACACCAATGCCACAAATAATGCTATTTCTTCTACGCTATTACTTGAATCCCGAGTTTGAACCAAACAAAGGGAGCCAGGATCGGCTTGAAACTGTTGGATTGTTTTATGCAATTAAAGTAGGCTTTCACATTGGGTTCACAGTACTGGACTGGATTCACCCCCATCCAGCAGCACCGGATCCGTAGGCCGTAGCAACACTGGACTAACCCGGCAACAATATTGGAAGTTCACATTCCAATTCAATTCTTTTCCAACCACAACAAAATCTCACAAAAAATTGGCAACAAACTGAAAAGTCAACTCACCATAAATCAAAATAAAATAAAAAAGATTACGTCCGGAAAAACTATACAAGTTGTGACCATCTTACTTTCAATTCTTTTATGACCACAACCAAAATCTCCCAAATTTTTTGCAACAAACTGAAAAGTCAACCCACCATAAGTCAAAATAAAATTAAAAAGATTACACCCGGACTAACGATACAAGCCGTGACCATCTTACCTTAGCATGGTTGATAACTTGATAGTAACTACAAACTCCTCTACCTATTGAAGAACTAATACTTGAGGCCCCTACAGGTGCCCATTACTGGACTTAGGAGTTTAATTATGCAATTGATATATATATATATATATATATATTATATGATATTTTTATTAGAGGTCTCAAGTTCAACATTTCATCTTCCCTATGTCAATGACATGCCACAATTAAGCTATTAAGCACCTTATCCGATAGTTGCTAGCAATAGAGGAAACAGTGCAAAGCTTATCCTACTGTCGATGAAATTTGAAGCACAAGGAGTAGATCCTGACTTTCCAATTGGATTTTTGAGCCCTTTTTACGCTTAAAATGGAAAGAAGGAAAAAAAAAATTGTTCTCAAATGGGTCAGAATTACAAGCATGACAAAGATGAGAGGTAAATGCAACACCTGTATTAGATAGGAAACTAAATTTGTGGCATAAAGACGATAGAAAATGTTCACCTGTACTATAAATGTTATGATTATGGAGTTACAGTAATTAGACCATGAAAGAATCAAGATGCTAAGTTTGGTGTTTATGAGTAATGACTAACTGCAACATCCCCCTTATGTAATGATCTCTTTATAATAAGGTTGTTCATAATACAAAGCCAACAAGGACAAAACCGATAAAGTCATTTGATGAATTGTATTTGTAGTAGATTTTTTAGTAGTAACAAAAGGTGCTCTCATTGGAAAATACATAAACACGAAACAGAAGAGTGATGCAAATCCAAAATTGGGAGGGGAGAGTGAATAAATATCATACGAATCCAGAGTACATGATTCGAGTTTCTCTTGCTGTTGGAATGTCCCTAAAATTTCAATGCTTCAAACTCTCAACAATTTTGGAGAGGGCTGAATATGTCCCAAAGAAACATGATACAGCACCTACTGAAATAATTATAACACAAAGTGCTCCCTGAAAAAAGAAGAACCACATAAGTAATGGAAGTGAGAAGTAAATATGATAACCAAGCTGTCAGTATTGCCCACAAGACCACAATAGCTTTGATATTGATTAGCAATGTAATGATTGAACTTCAAGTTTAAGCTCCATAAACCATTTGCATGCATTTATAAATCCTATTACCATTCAACCCCCAATGCAAGGAGGTGTTCAAATTCAAACAGAGTGATTCAACATCACAATGGTATAAAGGGGATTGTTAGCTATTGGCTTCAAACAAATTCCAAATGGTTAGAGCTGGAAAACCATGATTTACAAAAGACATACATAACTATAGTTGTAAATCAATAATAATAATATGTAGATGCCATACCTGCAACCGGCTTATTTTCCCTCTCACAATGCTCAGGAAACAAGCGCAAGGAAGTATCAAGGTCTGCCATAGAAATAAGTGTTAATATAATAAAACATACTGCTTCAGAATTATATATACTTGAACCAAATGCAACATCACTACCACTAGAAGGGGCAGACAGATGAGTTTGCAGAAAAAAACTTACTACAAGCATTGTGAGCAAAGATCCAATCAATGACATTACCAGACCTGAAATAAGATTTACAAAATATAACGATAATGTAACACTGCAACATTTAACAAGAGAACTTCCAACTTTCATATAATGCTACAGCAATGAAGCATTGAAGCCACATTATAAAATTAAAAAATGGGGTTTCTACTGGAAGTTTCACTTGAATAAATTTTTTTAAGAATTTCATTATCTAAAACTCTTTTACCTGCTTCTTCCTTTCTGTGTTCGATATAGTTGCCGACAGACAAAGAAAGGATGGAAGACAGTTCTCTTGGAATTGAAACAAACAAATAAATAAAGAAAGAGAGGGAGAGACTTACCGAAGAAGGGGACACTGAGACCCACAATCAAGGTAGATACCACCAGTGCTGTTCTAATCAAGATGGAATATATATACGACTTGCTGTGATTTGATGGTATCAACTCCTCCAAACACATCGCAACAGGAGACATAGTTAATGCATATGTGGGTCTAATTAAGGAAAACCGTCTTTATTTATCTTGAGCAATATGGGCTCTAAAGTATTGAGATAATCAAGCTCCATATACTTTGAAGTTGCTATCAGTAGAGAAGATAAAAGAGTTCCAGTTTGGAACCATGGATTGCCTATCAAAATGGAAATGGTGCTATTCTGCTTTATGTTATATATCTTAGTGATTTTCGAAATTTCTTTCATGGTCCTAATTGAAAGGATGAATTGGGACTTCAAATTCTATGGAAGTAGAATGGGTGCACTTAATTTTGATGGACATCTAAACAGATCTTAAAGAAATGAAATTAATTTCATTTATCTTGTTTGTTTTCAGAAAGGAATGTAAGGCTTAGGACATTTGTCAACTCAAAGTTCACTGATTTTTTCAGTTGAAAATAGAGAGGCATAGTGCAAATTAAGAAAACCAAGTTCATTATGCTTTGAGAGCATGGTACCCCAATACATCTTTCATCTTTGCATGAGTAGTATCATTGAAGTAACACTTTTAAATTTCCACATTGAATTCGGCAGGACTTTCACCTTTTCCACCAATTTATCCTTTTACTCTTTAAGTTTTCACAATGGTAAACGAATATTAAATTGAAAAGTTAATTCTTGAAAAATGAGCCATCCATCCATTTTGTAAGAGATTTTAATTCAACACATGCTAGACTGTTTGCATATTAAAAGGATATTTGGTAAAAGGGTTAACTACCTGCAAAAGAACAACAAAAATAATTTCAGCAATTAGCTTGTATTTTAAATGGATGAAGGTAAGAATCACAATACTCAGAAACTTGAAGTTTGAAGTGGGCAAGGAAAAACAATTGAGCCAAATTCAACCTGGCTATTGGGTAGCTCTAGCAGCCGGGGACTGTGTCCCCAATTATTTCAAGGCTGAATCAAATTGAGCTAAAGGTTGCTCAACCAAGGTTGAACTCAACAACTTCCTATGAAACTAGCTAACATGCCAGTTGACAGAAATAGACCTGTCAACTATCTATGTTTAACAATGAGTCTCCTAGACATAGTGGCACCAGAAACATCTGAAGAGAGTTAACTTAGATTCCTGTGCAGGAGGATGCCCTGGGGTGACATTCTGTTGTACTAAATGAGACATACTAAATAAAAACAATAAAAGGACACTATTGTTACCTCTCAAAAATACAACTAGGTGTTGAACCCAGATGAATGCAAACTAAAAGAAACAAAGCTAACTCATTAAAAGGAGATTCATACTGAAATTATAGCAAACATACCGTCGTCCACACAGCAATCTTAGTGGCAACCAAATCCTGGGGCAAGTTAAGAGTGAACTGTGACTGTGTTGATTCTCCAAACATTTTGTATCCCATAACAGCAACCCCGGCATACAACAAAGTACAAATACCAAAACTGCATAGATAACAGATCAAGTTATATAAAACTAGGGATATCTACAATTATTGGGGATTTTTATTTACAACAAAGATGAGGTATGTAAATAGCAATTATGATTTACTCTTCCATGGATTTAGGCTTGGTGAATGCTTAGTGGCAGGATGCAGTATGCACCACTGCTCTTCACCATTATAATGTTTTTCTTATTTAGTGATAATTAATGTGGGATGTTCACTCTATTAAGATATTCTTGTAGGTCTTATTAGACTTGATTAAAATATTTTGAAATTTTAAATAATATCAAAATGTAAAAAAGAGTCAAGAATGCACATGACTTCCTTGCCTACTTTTTGATGAAATTAGACAACTTGGGAGTCTTTGTGATAGGATAGTAGAGCATTGCAAGTTTACCATGTTAAGAGGACAGCAGGAAACTGATTTGGTCTTGCCATTGATGTATATATGTTCGGGAAAACAGCATGTCCTGAGTAGCAGTAACCATAGAGACCAACAGCAACAGGAAGAGTTCCAAGGTTCAGTGTTGTCCCTTTGTTATGAAAGCCAACTCCATCTACCAGACCAACCCAAAACAAGCAAAGGACCACCAAGACTGATGCAATAACTCCACCAGCTGGAAGGAGAGAAAGCATGATATAAAAATCTCTCAAAAGACCATGGATTTGGAATGATATTGTAATCGTTGAGCATTGCAATCCACACCAGCGACTTAAAAGAGGAAACACAAAACAGTTTTAATACAAATCAACCATTGAGCTGTTTGTCAAGTGTCAGCCACCAACACTCCAAGATTTTGTGGCTGCATATCTATCTTTATATTTCATAAAACACCGTTTGGGATTATAGAGAAAAAATTTCAATTAAACTTATACAACTCCATCCTGCAGAGTGCAAATAACTTCAGTCATGATTATTATATTGTTCAGTTAATTGAAATGCAAAGAATGATTCCATTTCTTTGGTACTTCAATATCAGTGCTGTGTGGCCAAAAGCATGGCATGAATCACCAATCAGGTTTAGCAATATATGTCCAATTGCCACATCGGCCAAACATACTATGTTTTTTGGGTAACGCATTATCAAACGGCACCTTTTCAAAATACAGCTTTTTTTTTTTTAAGTGCAACTTTTTCAATACCCATTTTCAAAAAGCTGAAAAATAAGTTGTACCAAATGAGCACTAAGACAAAGTGCTAATTGATTTACAAATTGTTGAAAAAAGATAATGGAAAAATTTATATCTGACTTGCAAAAAGTATAAGTTACTTACCAGATATATAACTAAGAACTCTGAGGTCCCGAAGCCAAACAGTAGGAAGAACAGCCAGGGTTGTCATCAATGCAAACAGAACGTGCGAATATAACTCAAACCCACCCAAACTTAATTGTGCATTTGGAAACAGTGAGGATAAGTTGTCGCTCTCCAAAATTATATATTCAATGCAACAAGCCTGTATGGGGAGAAACTTTCACTAAATCACCTGAGTGTTATAGAAGTAGAGTGATGTAGTGTAGGCATGAAGAAGCAATATATATATATATATATATATTTTTTGATAAGTAAGAAGCAATATCTGAAACACACAAAAATTGTAACTCTTCCACAGAACCAAAATTCTACGAGAACTCTAAGCTAGCATGCAAAAGAATACATAAAAACTGTCAAAATAAACTTTTATAGAAACTTTAATAGTAAGTTTTTTTTTTTTACCTATAAAAATAAATAAATAAATAAAAACTTACTATGATCACTTTTTGTAAAATAGTAATTATCATAAGTATTTATAGGGAGAGATTTTCTCCTACTCCTTTAAGAAAAAGAAATAACAAAGTCCCAGACTTCAATTAGAGAAAGGAAAACAACTTATATTTTTCATAACTGATCTGCATAATAGAGGAGTAGAGATAATTCTCGAATTCTCTAGGAAGCAGCTAAATGTTGCATGGTGTGCTCAGTACCTTGGCTATAGATCAAGATTAAAGGATGTTTTTAGCAACTATTTGAAGAGGGAAAAAAAAGAATAAAGATACATGATTCAAAAACAAAAGTTCATGGATATATTAAATCAAATGGCATTTCCCAAAGTTCTTTCCATTTAATCCTCATCTGAGATCTTTCAAATATTTTATGTTCATATAAGTAGTTTTGGTACCCAAGTGGAAAACATCTTCCATGTCATATAAGACTCATAGCATAGACTGATATGGTCATGTTTGTAACAGTGATATAAGCAGTACACATGATACTATGCAGTCAGAGTGTAAACATTGAAAATATGAGCCAGAAAAATTTATTCAGTGCCTCAATGCAGTGTAACTAACTTAAGTCTCAAAATTGAAGCTCAATAATCCTAACGAGGAAAACTCTGGCATGAGCTAAACAATCATTCACTTATGCCATTTTAGGCATTGACTCTAAAAACGAAATGCAGATCATAACACAGAAAACATTTTGCAAATGGAAGAAAATGCAAGTTTGGGTACAATATAAAAAGTTCACCACATTTAGGAGAAGATTACTCATTGAAGAGGACTACACAATCGGTAAAGTGTTTCAGATTTCTTCAATGGTTTGTGATGTTAACATGAATAAAAAACTTATTCCATATTGAAGGATTGATTATAGTAAAGAAGATGATATTTCAGATATTTATTACATTAAAGCCCTTTAATGGTGGATCATGTAGTGTGTGCTAAGAGTGATGAGGTTGGTAATCTTGTTTCTCCTCTACTTTGCACTAAAATTTTATGAAGTTAGCATGAGGACAAAATTAGGAGTCATATCTACTCCCTTTATCTTAAATCCATGATTAAATTTGGCACAAACTTGGTGCAAAGAAGATCAAGTTGAGATAAGTTCTTATGAACTTGAATAATGTTGTAGTATTGGATGATAATGATTGAGTCCACAAAAAAAGAGGGGGGAGGGGACCCAACAGGACAACAATACAAAGTGAGGAGAGCTGTAAGTTAGATACCAGTGGGAACTGGGATGCAAAACCAAATGAGACTACAAATATTAATGCAGCATGTAGACAAGTGGGAACTGTAGTGATCTGGAATTGTGGGAAAGAAGATAGAGGCACCTTGTCTTTGGTCATTTGTTGTCTACTGTAGTGATCTGGTATTATAGGAAAGAAGATAGTGGCACCTTGTCTTTGGTCATTTCACTATGGACGAGTCAAATAAACAAGAAGGCTCAGTCAATAAGTTCCAAAATGTGGACCCAGAACAATTGGGCATCAATCAATGAAATCTATGTCTTTCTCAATAATATATAGGTGGGCCCCACTGGAATCTAGTTTGTTGTTTCCATTAATCTATTTTTATCAGTTCTACATAACCATGGTTAAAAACAATTACACAAAAACCAAAAAAAGAAAAACTCACTCAACTAAATCAGTTGTACTTACATATAGTTCCACGTACAATATTATCTGCACCCACAAAAAGAAATTGCATAAGGCAGTGTTAGCACTTAGCAGTCAATCAATTGTGTGCATAGTGCTTTAATAATTTATTATTTATACTATATTATTAGTTTTACCAGCTTTGCTAAATCCACAAAAACAAAATTATTCAAACTTACATGAGTATAAGACAATATATAAAGAAAGCTATATACAACTTGTAGAGGGAGCAAGTATCGATTATATGAAAATAGAAGAAGCCTTTAGAGATATAGGAGTATCTAGCTGTTTCATCAAACCTTTGCATGTATAAAGTTTAGGCTAAAATACAAATTACAAATTGTCATTTTCATTTTCATTTTAGTCCTAGAAATTTATGTATGTTGTTAACGTTAACCCTTCCACCATAAACTCCAGTAACTATTAAAAAATTGTTTTTTTTTTTATATTAAAAATATTTCATTTTAGTATTAAAAATATTTTTTTAATGAGATTCAATAAACTTAAAAGGTATAAATTGTACTTTTTTTCCAAAAATAAAAAGAAATATATTACTTTTTTAGTATTAAAAATAATTTTTTTAAATAATTAACGTAGTTTATGGATGGAATGACTAAGGTGACAAAAATTATAAAATTTTAAGGACTAAATGAAAAAAATGAAACTTAAACGACAAAAATGACAAAACACCAAACTTAAAGAGTTTAATTTGTATTTCAGCTTAAAGTTTAAGGCCCTTACTTATTTTGTGCTATATTTCATTGGGAGAATTAACTTTAGAAAAAGAAAATAAATAAAAAATTCAACTAGACATACCGAGATGGCAACCCGGCCAAAATTACCAAATGCAGCTTGACCAATGTCTGGGTATGTCTCAAGCCCAGGTGCACTATCCAAGCAGTAGCGCAGGAGAACTCCAGTATAAAAAGAAAGAGCTGCAAATATGAGCAAAATAGAGAGCCCAGCCCATCCTCCTTCTTTGGCAGCATAAGAAGTTGAAAGGATTCCAACTCCACATAGAACATTTATACCTGTATAATTGGAATTGATCAGAAAATTTTGATTAAGCTCAGGTAAAACTTCAAAAATGCTTTTGTATACACTGTTTTCAATTATCAAAAAGTTACTTAAATTCATTATTGTGGACAATCCCACACACATGTATGTATGTATGTATGTATACACTTGTAAAAACAGTTTTACAGTTAATAAAGTGTAAGTTTATCGGGCACAGTCTTCTTAGTTTGTTGATCTTTTCATGTGCACCATGTGCAATTTGAACAAAGCAACCACATATTGTTTCATGCCAAAGATAGGAATTTTTGATTGATAGTTCATTAGAAACTACTAATTAGCTACAGACAAAGGCAATGAGGCAGATCTGTATACAAATATAATATTTACAGATATAGAGTTATAGACAACAAATGAATTGTCTGTCAAGTTTGAAGACAGTTTCGCTTTTTAGAGGATACTACACATCCAAGTAATATTTTATTATCCAAAATAATATGCAACAACATGTTAGTCACGTTAGCTGAAATAAGAGGTGTCTATATTCATCTTATTGGAGTAAGAATAAGAGTCACATATTCTGTCCATGAATTGATACAAAGGCAATAACAAGCAGGTGTACAGATCATATTGAACTGAATTCTGAGCTATGTGAGGGAGTGGAGGTGACAAAGTGATACTAACTACTTGTGTTTGTTCATGAGAACAGGCAAGCAGATTTAAAACTACCTGATTGCCTGATTGGCCTATGTGGTCCCTGAACATGAAATGCCGACTTATGATATGTTCCGTGGTCATAGCAACTAGCAACCCTAAAACGACTGATGGCAAAGCAAACAGATAGGACAATTTTTATACTCAAATAGGCCACAGGTAACCTCTCTCCATTTCCCTAGGTTCCACCTATTGCTTCCCTGTACCGCTTAATGTGTTTTGTTTCTTCCATATGGAAACATAATGCCACTAGTTCAGTTGAACTGTTATTAGTCTTAGCATATAGAATGTGACAACAGGCTAAAATCAAACAAACAATCCATTTCAGTATAGTGCTACATAATGATAGATTTGCAAGTAAAACAGGTTTGAAGTTTCACTTCACAAACATACACAAAGGCACCCTGATTACATTTTCATGATTCAATTTTAAAACTCAAGGCAAATGCAGTCAATTCATCTAAAAACAGAGGTGGATGCAGGATGTTTATACAGGAAGGGATAATGGAAGACCTTATGTGTGAGTAATCTCTAGAAAGTTATTGTTTGAGGTTAATACAGATTATCTGAAGAGAGAATTTAGAATAACTAAACAGAATGTTTTAGGATTTCTAGAGGATACAACAACAGGATTAAAGCATATATGTCATGCCTGCATGTCTCTATCACAGATTGTGAGTCCTTTACACATGCACATTCACATTAAGTGAACCAAACCATGTGAACTATAAATACAGAGGATGAGCACGTCCCTTATTTCTCTTCTTTTTTTCTTTTTTTTTTTTTTTGTGGGGGGGGGGGTGGGTAGAGCGTGTTAACATACCATTTAGCACAGCTTGCCCAAATGAGCACTGGCGAGAAAGTGGGAGTTCATGTGCAACCAATGGTTTCTCATCTTTCCTTATGGAATATCTCCTTGTTGGAAGAGGAGGAAGCAAAGCATGTGAACTACGTCTCTGTTGCTGCTGTTGCTCATCTAGCAAAGGTTTTGTGACAGTTGGTAATGTTTCAGGAGTGTGTCTTCTCGTTAGGGATGAGGAAAGAAATGAACTGCCTAATCTTGACAGTGTAGGAGTGCCCAGAAACCCAATGCTTGGAGATTGTACACTACTATATAAATCGATAGACTGCCTGAAAAATTGATTGAATAGGAATGAGTATTTTAAACCAAACACACAAGAAATGCATAAAAATAACAAATAAATACATTTAGGCTTTCATCCCTTAAATAAACCATTGACAGTGTGCATTCACATGGATTATTACAGTCCTGTAGATAGTCGATTTTACATCAGCTACTCCCCCATTATGTACAAGCTGACAATATGCACATTTCTTTTAAGGCAGGTAGTTTTGTTGAAATTAAACATCATAAAACCTGTTCGAAGGCAAGTGCAATTATATCGTATCAATGTAAGCTCTCATCTCTTAATAATTTCATTTATAGCTTTCATTCACATGGAATATACCAATAGTCGATTTTACATCACCTACCTCACCTATTATGTACAAGCTAACAGTCTGCACATTACTTGTTAAGAAGGCAGGACTGCAGGAAATTTTGTTGAAACCCGCCATCATAAACCTTTTCTAAGGCAGATGCAATAATTACATGGAAATTTTCGGTGCTTGACCAAGCCAATTTTTGTTTTTTAGAAATTACAATTTTGGTACCTGATTAGATTGAACTCCCAGAATTGGATGAACAAATTAATAACTAGTAGACTAAATAATCCAAATCCCAAGTTAATAAACAGACTAATCAATCTGAAATTCTGGATGTTCCATTTGTAGGTCCCAGGTAAGAGATATGTCAACATTATCCAACACTTAAAAAAAAGAACACAAAAGCCATGGTCATGTAGACCAATCTCTATTGATGTTATGGTCCATAATTATCCAACGTTCAACATTTTTGGCCCACAATAATGGTTAGAAAGAAAGATCAATGAGCACATCTCAATAGATCCACAGGCCTGACTAGATTGAACTCCCAAAATAGGATGAACAAACTAATAAATAATAGACTAAATAATCCAAATCCCAAGTTAGACTAAGTATGCCTTTGGATACTCTCTGCGTTTGCATTTTTTGCGTTTTCAGTTTTTTTTTTTTACCAGCGCCTGGTGCACTGTTCGTGGACATGAACAGTGCACCAAGGCATATGAGCAGTAATTGCAGAGTGAACAGTAACTTTTTAAAATTTTCTTTTTTTATTGTATTAAGTTTTCAGCGAAATAATCGATATCTAAACAGACCCTAAATCTGAAATTATGAACGATTTATTTGTAAGTCCCTTGTAAGAGATATGTCACAAAATCATCACAACATTATCCAACAATTAGAAGAGAACACAAAAGCCATGGTCATGTAGACACACCTTTATTGATGTTATGATCCAGCGTTATCCAACATTCAACATTTTTGGACCAAAATAATGGTCAGAGAGAAAGATCAATGAGCACATAACAATACATCTACAGTGCTTTTTCCTTTTTTAGAAAACTGATTAAAGCCACCTCACACTCCTTCAGTAACCTTCCATGGAATTCTCTAAAAGTAAAAATCACTCTCACACTTCAAATTTCAAAACATTGATTCCCATTGTTCCCGCAAAACCAAAATATAATTGTCTTGTCCTACCGCCCAGCCTGGAAATTGTACTTTTTCACTCTATACGAACTAACCTATATATGTGTCCAAAACATATTACTTATAAAGCTTACCTAGTATGCGTTTGAAGAATCATTATATTTATAAGCTAGCTCTTGATTCTCAAAAAAAAAAAAAAAAAAAAAAATTTATAAGCTAGCTCTTTGCTTATTTTATGTATTATTTGCCGGTCTCACACAACTTTTTGTTTCAGGTTTATTTTAAATAATCTAACTTTTTGTTTTTAAAAATTAACTAGTTTTTTGTATCACTAATAAGCTATAAGAAATAAGCAATTCCCATACAAACATCAAGTTGGACAAAAGCACTATAAATTTGTTTGAGATCCGTTTATTTTGCTAAAACTGAAAATTTTTTGTTGAAAATACTGTAGATAAAAATAAAATTTAACTGAAATAGTATAATAAGACCTATGAATAGTACCAAAAAGTGCAATGAAATCCATGAATAATAGCAAAAATAAATTAAATAGTAAAATAAACCAACTTTTTAATATGAAACCAACAGCACACTATATACTCCAACAATAAAATGAGATATCACTGCAGTATATGTGTTCAATTGGTACCTGTAATTTCCTGTAACTTATTTATTTTCAAAAAAAGTTAATTTTGAGCTTTGAAAAAAAGAAAAAAAAAGAAAGAAAGAGAGACAAAAAGCGAAATAACTTTACAAATAACCCCATTTTCAAAAATCTAAAATAAGCTGACCAAGCGGGCACATATTATTTTGAGTCAAATAATCTAACCCTTCAAGGAAAATCAATAAACAAACAGCTAAAAGAAATCCATGAAACCAAACGAAGTGGAACAGAGAAAGAGAGAGAGACTAAAAACCTGTAACTTTGTGGCCAAGAGGTATTGTAAGAACCGGGTTTGTTTTGTTGCTGGTGATCAGCCGAAGAATCCGACGAATCCGAAGCGTTTCCATCGTTGTTTTCTTCAACTTTATCGAATTCCTTTTCAACTTCCTCTTCTTCTTCATCGCTCTCAATGTAAAAACTGTGATCCGAGACAGAGTTCTTCATCTTCCTCTGTTTTCCTCAGCCTCTCTCTCTCTCTGCAAAACTCACAAACCTCACTTTAAGGGCCAAAACTTTCTCACAAAAATAACCTAAATAAAAACAAAAACAAGAAAATCTTTAGGAAAACGATAAAAATTCTGGGTTTTGGTAATGGAAGCTGTAGCCCTGTTGGAACATAACAAAATAGGCAGGCTTACATTAAAAACCAAAAAAACTAAATAAATCACTTTCTTTATACGGAGTAAGCAAAACATGAACCTGAAAAAACATACGGGTTACGTGAAATTCGGCGGTGAAAATGTTTGTTTTTGGTTTTGGTTTAAATCTGGGTTCATCAAAATTAGAAAAAAAAAGATTTACGTGTACTGCCCAAATTTTTTACATTTGTTTCAGCAAAGAAATGGAATAAGAATCTTACTGAGTTTTAATGGCTTATAAAGATTGACTAGAATTTTGAATGAGAAAAGATTCTACTTTTAAAGACTTTGTTTATGCTCTGTTTGGTTATTGAGAAAGTACCCGGAAAGGAAAAAAATAAAATATTAGAATTCCAAAAACTTTAACTTATTTGTAAGGTTAACGAGTACCCAATAAAGGAAATTGAATTCTCAAGTAAGCAAGCTAAAAACAACGAGCTAAACACAACACAGATAAGCCAAAGGCCATTACATGTGAAATTTTCTTTCTGGGCAGTCAAACAGAACGTATTGGAAGTGAAACAAACTACGAGTAAAATCATAAAACAAACACACGGACACATAGTACATAGAGAAAGAGAAATGGGAAACGTTGTTGTGAGTGCTAAAGTACAAAAAAGTATCATACCAGAAGTGCAAAACAGTCTGGGATTGAAGACCCAAGGGAGACTGTGTTCTTTGGAACCAAACCAGCGAGAAAACAGTGGGAAAATTTTTTGTCAGTTAACTTGTTTATCTGTGTACGTACTCAGTGACTACTCAGCAAAAATTTGTACAGCTTTATCAGCTATTTATGCACCTCTCTCTCTCTCTCTCTCTCTCTCAGTTTTCACGATGAGTGAGTGACTGTGCTGGCTTCATAATTGATAATACGAAGCATACACGCGCACAGGCGCGTGTGGATGGATGGCATCAGTCTTGGTTCTTTCTTTAGTTTGTTTTATTCTATGGAGGTAATTATAAAGGGAAATGTTAACTAGTGCCGTAGGGACATTGGTTAAGAATCCATTTTAAGAAAGTTTTGACATCACTTTTATGGGAAATGAAAAAAGTTGTCAAAATATTAATTGTTTTTTTTATTTTCCCATAAAAACTTTCTTTAATTGGATTGTTAACCAATGCCATACGGCACTCGTTAACATGACCCAATTATAAATAGTAGGAAAATGTACGTAGACAATATTTCTAGTTTTAATGACACTTTCGCAACAAATATTAGTTGACAAAATTTGAATTCACAAATTATTATTAGCAGATAAGAAAATAATTTCAGTCGTGGATTCAAATAAAAAATATGTAATAACTTGTCAATTAATATTTGTTATGAAAATATTGTAGACGTAACATTTTTTAAATAAATACGGCGAGCCTCCACTTACTTGCCAAAGTATATGGCTATTTTATAGGGTAATTTTTTTAAAAGAATTATTATCATCTTTTTCTCAAAAAAAAAAAATTATTATCTAAACAAAATGCTGCAAATATTATTAAGAAAAGTTACAAAATTGAGATGTGGAGAAACATTTGTTTACACAGTTAAAACCACTATCATGTTTAGCCAAGTTTTGAATTAAACAGTTAGTTTTATAGGAAAAAATAACAACACATAAGCCCTTTATAAGAGATTTCGTTTCAGCAAACAAGTGACCAAAAGAAGTAAACGACTCTTCCTTGCTATAAAGAGCTTTACATACCCCATTAGAATCACCCTCAAGGATGATAGAGGAGAGACCACATTCACTAGCAAATCTTAGAGCATGTATAGTTGCCAAACATTCCACAGCTGTAGCAGAAGATGGACGAGTACAAAAACTCTAATTATAAGAAGTTCGGTAGTTTATGATAATTTATTTGTTGTTTGAAAAATGTTAAAAGTTATTATAAACTAGTTTGTAATCTTTTGCATATGCATATATATGGATGTATTTAAGAATATTAATGTTATGATGATTGTAGTTACCATTTAAGGGGCCCTTAAAAAAAGAGTTGTCTAATTGTCTTAAAATAAATGAAAATTTTAAAACTTGAACTTCAATTTGCAATAAATTCTTATATTTAAGAAAGAAAAAGAAAAATATCTTATTGATTGTGGTGTTATATTTAATATAAAAATAATCAATTTCTAGATTTTTGCAATGAGTAATAAATATCTTCACCGAAATTAAGAAATTGAATTGACATAATATAAAATTAGAGTCCAATTGAAATCAAATTTGAAATTTAATTGAATTTTCTCTCGTGTGTGTGTGTGTATAGGGATAAGTTCAAGTTACACCTGATATACCTTTAAGCAATATTATACCATTCAATATTTTTTAATTTGATGTGAATTTTGACAAATCACCGTTAGATTACATTATCTTCATATATTCTCCATACTTGCAAAATTTCAAAGTGATCAACGCTTAATATTTATGTCATCAATCAATTGTTTAAATTTAAGATTTTGTAGTTTAAAATAATGCATAAAATATGAGTTTATAGATCGAATAGTAAATAACATCCAATTGACATAAAAATTGGCATAATGTTAATGTCGGAACAAACGGAGATAAAATTGAATATATTAAATAACAAGAATATATGATGTCTATTTCTTCATCTTATTCTTCTTCTTCATCTTTTTTGTTGATAATTTGATAATTACAATAATAGATGAAGGGGGATTTGAACTCACTCTTACTCCCATTTTTTTCATGCTTCTTACAATACATTTGTTGTATGTGTATATAACCTCTCGCATGCGCGCGCAAGAGAGAGAGAGAGACACACACACACACACACACACACACACACACACATATTTCACTATATAAAAACTAATTAGAATTTTGAAGCAACAAATATGTTCTTTTGTTTTTCATTATTAGAGCATCCACATCCGGATCTCATATTTCATCTTATTTTATTATCCCAAAAAGCTACTTTGTCAATTATATCATACCATTTTACAATACACCCAATATCTCAAAATTCTATTTTTTTTTACCAGTTTATTTAAATATTATTTATTATTATTATTTTACTATTTCTCTCTCTCTTTTTTCCTTTTCGTCTCTCTCTCTCAACCTCTAGCACAAGAACAGATAAGGAAAAAAAAACCATTAATTACTTATTTTTTTACTTCAGTGCAATATTTTTTTTTTTTTGTGGCACTGAAGTAATCGGATGAAATATCCGATCATCAGTGGCGATCGGAGGAGATGTTCATCGTCGGCGGAGGTAGAAGTGGAATTAGTTTTACCGTCGGTGGTGGTGGTGGAGGTGGCGGAAGGAGGTGGAGGACCGAGTAGCTCCGTTGAGTCGGTGGTAGTTGTTGATAGCAGTGTTGTTGTTGTTGTAACTATAACCGTTATTGTATGGTTGTGGTGAAGATGAAGAAAGTAAAGGCAAAGAACAACGGTTTGTTATCGAACTCACTTAGAATCATATCATCGTGCCTCAAAACAGTTTCCACCAACGCCAGCACCGTCGCTTCCACAATTTGCTTCACCGGAGCTTCGGTCGCTGCTTCCATTTCCTCATCTTCTTCTAAGGATCACAAAGATCAAGTTCATATCTCTTTGATTTTTCATTTTCTCTGTGTAAATTTTAGTCTTAATTTGATATAAGCCTCAAATTTGGTTCTAAAGTGCTGAGATTGTATGGGTTTCGGGTTTGAAGAGGAGAGAGCAGAACAAAATAGAGAGAAATTGGAGAGAGAAAGTGAAATGAAATGAGAGAGAGAGAGGAGTGAGAGAAGAAGCATCAGACAAATAAAAAACTAATTTTTATTATACAATATTGCTATAGTACCATCTTACATGTAAGATGGTTAAGATAGTACTGTAGCAAGATTGTAAATTTTTTTGCAATAGGATGGTTTTGCAAGTCTGGCTGTTGGGGTTTTTAAGGCTTAGATGCTAAATACTAGTGGCATATGACATTTGTAAGTCCCACTGTAGATGCTCTAAACCAGTTTATTTTATTTGAATCTCATCTTCGCTTAAGGTTGGAACAACAAAGCAAACATACAAATAAATAAAATAAAATTTTCTGCAGTACAATAAGATACCAAACATGCATAAATGACAATATAACTAATTTATTCTAAGGTAAAAGTTAATGAATGTTCTAAGGTGTGCTATTGGTTTAGCAAATATTTTTAGAAAGTTTTTTACAAAAAAAGAAAGATGTAACTGGTTATTTTGACATTTTTTATATTTTCCATAAAAGTGATATTCAAACTTTTCTAAAATGGTAAGACACCCATTAACCGAACCTTTATTGTAATTACTTAGTTATCTATGCAATGCCTGAAAAAGTTTCGTAAAATAAATTTTTTTTTCTAAATATGAAATCTGATAATTATGATAGTTATGAGTAGTCTTTTTTGTCTAAATTTAAAATTTAATGATTTTGGTATTTATTAATAGTCATTTTTTTTTTAATTGTGGCAAAATTCAAATATTGGGACTATTTTGATATATTAATAGAGTTAGAGGGTTTAAATATAATATAGAATCTAAGCTCAATTAATAAATTAGAATAATAACATGTAAAATTGTGAAGTAAAAAAAAACTTATGTGGCAAAATATTATAAGATCAAGCAAAATTTAAATGTTTTCAGTTTTATCATACTAACAGATAACTTGTGTAACACTTGAGACATTTTTAACAAATTACTTTCCTACCAACAAAATATATGATATTCTATCCTTATTTTATTTTATTTTTTCTAAATACACAAGTTGATAATTATGGTTTTTTAATTTATAATTTGATAGTTGAGAGTTGGAAGATTTAAACTCTGAATGTCTCCATTTTTTTTTTTTTTTTTTTGAAAGCAACTCTGAATGTCTCCTTTAAGAACAATAGAATGTGTCAATCAGTCGAGCTATAAGGCTATTAGTATAATAATGTTTTTAAGCAAACTATTTCTTCTATTATAAAAGGAAAATATGATATGTTAAGACTCTAATGGAGGATATAAATATGATACATCAAGCTTATATGACAAAACTTGATGAGGTCAGCTAAAATTTAAATATATACTTGCAATTCATATTATATAAAGTCTAAAAAATAATATATATATATATATATATATATATATTATATTAAGCATTTCTTAACACTGTTAACAACGTATCATCATATAAGTCTAAAAAGACAGTCAATACATAAAATGTAAAATGAATACTAAAACCGAAGAAACAGCGTCAAAGCAACATCAAATTGTGGTATTACCAGGTTTCTCTTATGAGGAGAACTAAGGTTTAAATTCCTCCTCACCCACTTGTTGTAATAGCTATATAAAGTTATAAACAAAAAAAATCAACATCATCTGCTTCTTTCTCTTGGTCAAAACTTTCTCTAACATGAAAATTTGTTTTTCATTATCCATAAACCAAGCACAAACTTTTAAGTTTTTCACCTTCATTAAGAGCTAATATATCACAACTAGTAGTTACCTTGTCATTTATACATGTACTGCATATAGCTTTTGTGTGCTATTGTACAACTGAGTTACTCGTATGACAGAGCCATTTTAGCCACTGAATCAAGTAATTTTTTTTTTAAAGGAAAAACACATCGGAAACATTATTAAGAAATTGATAAATCAGCTAAAACAACATAATTAATATCTAGAGGAACAAACTCCAAGAGTTCAACTGTATCGATCCAAATAATAGAAGTAATTGATACTTGATTTCTTTTCATTTGACTAAAAACCGAGTTAGGTGAAAGATTATCATCAATAATAATGTTTGATTCTTCTAGGCCTTCTGTTCCATTATCGAAATAAATAGTTAATTAAATACCATTGATTTCCAGTGTCATATCCTTAGTCCTTACCGCACAAACCTAAACCTAATATATCATCGCAATCTACAAGTACTTTCCAATGAAAATTTCTAATATCTCTATGGCATTATCAATCATAAAAATAAAGACAACCTTTTAACATATAAAAAACAAATAATAATTATGTTCATACTAATAGTAACTATTAAGAAAATTTGTGTATAATAGTCTTTATTCTTATACTTAGAATAGTTTGATGTGGTAATATTTTATTATATGGTGTGAATATGAGTGTTGCCATTAAATTCTTATAGAATGTACTCTAAAAATAATTTTTATTTGTTTAATTAATTAGAACTCACAAATTGTCTTTGGAAAAAAAATTACTAAACAAATTATGATTAAATTACGTACGTAAGTTATTTATATATAACAGTAATATTTTGACTATTTTATTTATTAATTAAATGTGTATTATGTAATAATATAAATATATTTTTTTTATCAAAATTTTATATATATTGCACAAATTAAAGTTCTCTAAATTATCTATTACCTAGTCTTTCACATAATAGATCTCAATTATGTAAATACGCTTTTTACTATTGATAAGGAGTCCTCCATATTATTGAAATATAGATTAAGAAACCATTTCATACATTCAGTATATTACATGGAAAATTTTTAGGTACTTCCAGAGTAAGGAGAAATAGTATTTATTCCTTTCATATTCATAGTAGACCACACCATAACTTTAATGAATGAATCTTACTATGAATATGAGAAGAGAGAACACCATTCTTTGTTCTCCAGGAATACTTAAGAATGACTCGCATTACTTTACTACATTTCTCTTTCACATAGATACAAGTTTCCTAATTTAGTGAGATCTAAACTTTAAGTGAGATAAATATATAATACGCCAAACACATTAAATGGATAAATATGTGATACACCAAATACATTGAATGGTCTCGGGCATATAGACTAAACAAAATCTTCTCAAAATTTTATCAAGATGATAATCCATGTTTTAATCATGCATCACAAAACAACTTGGTCTGGCCTACAGCCACCAACAATGACCTCCCTTCCAATTCTCACTATTTCATTTTTTGTTTTTGTTGATAATCTCCAATTCTATTTCTTTGTGCAGCAAACCGTGTGTGTATATATATATATATATATATATATATATATTCAAATCTGATCCCTTTCATATGGAACATGTTTAAGCAGTAATATGCTCCAATGATAATATATAAAAATAGCTTCAGATTGAGATGTAGAAATGAAATTTTCCTGAGATCTTTCAAAGGCAAAATTGGAAAATAACTATATATGGTCTTATCAGATTAGGAGCATCTCTGGCTGGCTCAAATAATTATTTTATGGACTAGGACTAGGACTAGACCTGCACGTCTCAATTATTGTCCATCACTGTTTTTTTGAAATCGTTTCCGATTCTCCGCTTTTCATTTTATGATTGGGAATGTGTTTTCATAGCTTTGGTCCTTGTGTGTCAGTGACTTGGATCTCATCCATGACTATGAGCATAAATATATATTATAAAATAAACATGGCACAACATTTCAGTGTGGACAAACATTAAAGATGTACTGTATTTATTAAGTCTTGTTACAATTAATAGTAGTAGCATTTACAATCGTGAGTTATGAATCCATCCGCCATTTGATGACAAGTTCATCCACACGAGTTTTTTTTTTTTTTTTGGCTGAATAAGATAAGTTCATCCACATGAGTTGTTCCTCGAGTTTAGGCAACCTAACATGATGGATAAGATGCTGACCAACTTCGATCTGAAGAGAGTGACAATTTCGATTCTTTTTTTTTTCTTTTTTTTTTTTTCAATTTCAAAATAAATAAATAATACTTTACTACAATTGACTAAACAAAGCAAGATGTGATGCATCACTTTTTTTTTTTTTTTTGATAATCAAGCAAGAAGCATCACTATCCAATACTACGCACGCTATATAATAAGAAATAATTCACCTAACATATATTTTTTTTTGGGAAATCGTTTATTGGACCTTGACCAATTTCTCCTTTGTTTTTTACTTCATGTTTCGCTACTTTGATATCAATAGACAATGATAATATCTTCTAGTACTAAGCTTACCAAGAATATGCTCATGCAGATACTTGTGTGTTTGGTTCAACTTTTTAATTAACTAGTTAAAGGCCCGTGCGTTGCACGGTTTTATCATAAACTTATAAAATATACATTTTATTTGATAAACAAAATCTCCCAAATAATTATTATAACAAAAAAAGGAAAAAAATTGGTATAATAATTATCAAATATAAAATGATAACACCTAATAAAATTATTATTTTGTAACCTACCAATTGTGCTCTAATGAGAATTTTGTATCTTTGGGAAATTGTTGAATACTTCTTTGTACACTATATCCTTGTTCTTGTTTGTCATTGTTCTTTATTATAAAATTTTACGATTGATAAAAAATCATGTCAAACCATATTTAATGATTGATAAAAAAAATAAAAATAAAAACTAAATTGATAGATTGACTTCTTTTATAGATCAAAGTGTACAACTCTAATAGTTAGCCAAAGCTATTTCAATCAGGAAAAAAAAATCAAATTGTTATGAACAATTTATAATCAAATTTATATCAAAACATGTTTAATTGTAAGATAAAAAGAAGATTTTTCTCTAAATCAAAATTGAGATGATGAAAGAAACATATCACCATTAGAACCCATGTCACAAAACAAAAAATAATTTAAAAAATCATGCCGAAGCATATTTAATGATTAATTCTCAAACCATAATCATATAAATTGTATAAATCATAAGCAAATTAGGTTAAACGAAAAAAAAAATACACAAAACCTATTCGATTTAATAAAAAAAAATTAGAGCAAACAAATACATACCTAAAAGGTTGTAGGTAGATGAAGAGAAGTAAAAAAAAAAAAAAAAAAAACCATAAAGTACATATTCATTATAAATTATTTAGTATATATACACTCCACATTGAAGAAATTGATATGAATAAAAAGTCTAATGTTAGTCTAATTTGTGGGAGTGTAAAGCTGAAGTCTAAATCTTAAAAAAAGTGGCAAGGGGAAATTCAAAGAATTTAGTGTTTTATTTCAGTACTAAGAGTAGTTGTTTTTTTTTTACATGTAACCTTGCTGATTTTTTAAAGTGTACAGCGTAGCTTTTTTATTTTTTATATTTTTTATATACGTGTAGTAATATAATTTAAATTAAAAAATAAAGATAAGTTGAAGATTTTGAATTGTAATCGAATTGATATTATTTATCAACTTATAAATTCTAATAAGAAAATGATTAGATGAAGAATTTGGATTGTAAACAACTTATCAACTTAGAAATTATAGGAGAAGAAGAATAAGAACAAAAAAAATATGTCTATTTAAAAAAAAAAATCTAAATTTTTTTTTGCAATTTGATGAAGAGTGAGAGAATTTTCAATTGTGTGGAAATTAGATTTCTAATCATTTTAGAAATTATAAGAGAGGAAGAATTAACATAGGATGTATGTTTATCCAAAATCTTCATCTAATACTTTACTTTTATGTGTATTACATTGTTTTTTTTTTTGTTACACGTGATAATATAATTTAAATAAATAAATAAAAAAGGATTAGATGAAGAGTCTGTTGATTTTAGACTTTGTTGATAACATTTTAGATAAACACAACTGTTATAGTTTTAAATCAAATACTACTTTCTTTCATTACTTGATTTATCATATTTATCCAAAAAAATATATGTATATATCTATTCTTAAAATCTAAAAATTTATTAAAATTTTTGCAATTTTGTGAAGCCACTTGCCGCAACTACAGCGTATAAGCCCAACTTTTATTATATATAATATGATTTCTTGAATTTTTTTTTTAAACTTACTTGCTTATGTGTAATATTTAAAATCTCAAAGAAAAAAAAAAGTAATTTGCTTATGTGTAACAATCTAAAACATCATTTTTTTAGATATATAATAGAACTTTTACTCATTGTTAATCAAAGAGTTCCCTTAAGAGTGAAAATATATCAAACTAGTATTATGCCCGTGCGATACACCGTTTAATAAAAAAAAAATCGTATGTTAATTAAATGTCTTAGATAAAAAATCATATATAAATTAAAATATATATTTTGATGTTAAATATAGATTATAAAAAATGAAAAATTATTTTAATTAGAATTGAATGTAAAAATAGGGGGGTTTATTTATGAAATACTCTACTAATTAAGTAGTGAGAAACTTGAAACTCTAAATTAATTATCCTAATAGATAATATATATAGTGTGTTTGAATAAAATATATTGTACATCATTAGGTAACCACCACAACATGTGTGTATCTCTCTCTCTCTCTCTCTCTCTCTCTCTCTCTCTCTCTCTCTCTATATATATATATATATATATATACGAGAATTATTTATCAAAAGAGAATAATTCATGATTTAGAAAGTATGCCAACATATGAATCTACATTTCTTAAAAGAGTTTAAAAATTTGTCCTTCCAAATTCATAAAATGCAAATTCTAGGTTTCTAGCTCATAATAAGAGTAAGACAACATAAAGTATAGAAAGCAAAAGGTCCTATAAACAATATAAGACGCAATATATATGTATACATGTATCAAAGACATACACTCATAGAAAATAACATTTATAGATTTACCTAAAGGCTCTATTTATTATTATCATTGAATTTATTGCTCCTTACTCATGAATTAGAATGCAGCTTTGTGAAAAAAAAAATAAGGAAAAGAAAAGAAAAGAAAAGAAAAGAAATACATACCTTTGTAGCTAGAGGAAGAGGCATTTTCTTTGGGATTTAGGGATTCACAATCTGGCGTGATTTTTATTTCACGAAGAAGAAGATATATTACAAAAGGAGAAGATAAGAATAAAGAAAAACCTAAAAAATTTCATATCGACAATTAAGCTTTTGAATTTATCTAAAAAATTAATAAAACAATAGAGAAAAAGTTGATAAGAATAACTATATAATTTTTTTTTAAGAAAGTTGATAAAAATAATTAGGTTGTGTCGTTTCTATCTTTTTTTTTTTTTTTGATAATATAATCAAATCTAATAAAAAATAGTAAAAATATTTTTAAAAATTAAGTTACATGGAAAATGTATATTATGTAACTTTTTTTTTGCAAAAAAGATGTTATAAAATATTTTTAAAAATTATAATAAGTTTTAAATTTCTAAAAGCTCTTAGCAGTAAAATTGTAATTATATATATATATATATATAGCACTTGAAAATGTTTCCATTATACTTGCTAACATGCATGCATAGTAGTAGAAGTGCTAATCATATATAAATTTCTAGTATAAATGACCAAAAACAAATTCCATAAATTACAAAAATGTAAGTATTTAGATTGCAATGTAAATGTTTACCTATAAATTACCCGTCATAGCCATTTTAATGTTGCATAAGTGAGGAAATAATCTGCCTAGTCAATTAAGAACACCAAATCAAAAAATTATATCAATAATCAAGTTGAATTGCATTATCTAAATTTTTTTTAAAAAAATCATATAATTTAAGAAATTATTAAGTAGATACTCAAAAAAAAAAAAAAAAAAAAAAAAAAACGAAGATGTATCTTCTCACATAAATCTCCTAATTTCATATGGTAGATGAGTTCCATCCCAAATAGATTCAGCGAAAAAATTTTGACTAAAATAAAAATTCCATAAATTAAAAGATATTCATCATTACTGATGCCAAGAGATAGCAAACTAGATGCTGCTTTTTGTGGAAGTAATGCAAATCTCTAATATACATTACCATGAGACGATGATGTACTCTCTAATAACAGCCAAAAATCAAGCTTCAAATCATTTACAAAAACACCTTCAATACTGCATATGCTTGTGACTAAAGATCCCAAAAGTAAATACATCATCCACTAGGGCTTCCGTTCTTCTATGCCAATGTTTAACAAATACAAATAATACAAATAATTAATTCTTAAATAGTAGAGTGGAGTAGACTTAGTAGAGTTTTGGTTTAACTCAATTTCTCTTGGATTCAAACTAAATTTGTGTTTATATATACATGTAGCAATATAGGTGTAGTAATTTAAATGAAAAAAAGGATTAGATGAAGATGAAGATTTTGGATTGTAATCAAATTAAGAGAAATAGAGATAAAGAAAAGAATTTGGATTGTAGTTAAATTAAGATTTTTATCAACTTAGAAATAATAGGAGAAGAAGATAAGGAAAAAAAATAATATCCATTTAGTAGACTTAGAGTTTTAGTTTAACTCAATTTCTCTTGGATTCAACTTTTCAATATCACGTTTTTTTTTTTTTTTTAATAATATTTTTTACGTGTAGCAATAGGTGTAGTAATTTAAATGAAAAAAGAAGAAGGATTAGATGAAGATGAAGATTTTGGATTGTAATCAAATTAAGAAGAAATAGATGAAGAAAATAATTTGGTTTGTAATTAAATTAAAATTTTTATCAACTTAGAAATTTTAGAAGAAGAAGATAAGAAAAAAAAATTATATCCATTTTTTTCTTTTTAAAATCTAAAAATCTAACAAAATTTCTTCAGTTTGGTGCTGTCACTTGGCGCAACCACGGTGTCTAAGCCCAACTTTTATTATATATAATATGATATGATATGATAATATGATATGATATGATGTGTTTTACTTTTTTTTTTTTTTTTTTCAATAAGAAACTTGAGCTTCTTTAAATTGAACTAAAAGAAATTACATCATTTGAAAGAGTATATTCTAAGGAATAAGAGCTCTCTTTAATCCAAGTAACATAATGCTCAATACCTTGAGCGTGTTTTGCTAACGAATGTGCTGGATGATTTCCATTCTTAGTGATATGTGATATCTCAAACTTTCAAAAACCATGTGAAAGAGAGATAATACCATAATAAGATGTGATTTTCCGATTTTCCAGCAATGGCATATGTGTTTTACTTTGTTATTTAACGTTGGGTTTGGGATAAACTTCCTAGATGAGGGTTGCAATATGATAGTTAGAATATTACATACAAAACTGCTTATTCTGCATGATATATATATATATATATATATAACCGTGTTGACGACAACAACCATTGCTATTGATTGATTATTCTATCTTTCTTGGAATCAGATTGGCATATTATATATCTTAAACTGATATTTATCCTCTTATCATCATTTCCCATTTGAATACCACATGAAACATGTTGGCTGCCAAATTGCATTAATTCTTTGATGATGGGCCAGATGACATTACATATTCAGTCAAACTCCAATTAACCAATTTGAATTATGCATATTATGTATAGTTATATAATATTCCTCACAATTAGTACTCATTCATTGGCATAAAAATTTGAAGAAAAACTCTCAAGATGATAGCTTAGTGGTTCCCAAAATCTCACCATATCAATAAAATTTTAAATTTGAAACCTCTTTTCAATATCTTGAACCACCCCATAAGATTTCTTTCTATAATAACTCGATGCGTGTAGTACAAGAAAATTGCATATACCCAAATGAATAATTAGATACTCGAAATGGTGACACTCTCGTTTGTGAAAAAAAAAAAAAACCTTCATCCATGCAATCAACAAAAAGATATGTATACCAAACGGCCATGATATTTTACCAGCTGTCCAAGCTCTCTCTGTTTCTCACTCTAACAAGGCTGTCCTACCTACAAAGATGTACAATGTGTATTGGGCCATTGTCAATTACTACGGGGAAAACGATGGATCATATTATATATCCCAACATATATAATATAATTTTAAAAGCATGTGCTTATCTCAACGTCACGAGAGAACCATCTTTACCCTCCCAAAAGGAACTTCAAATCAAAGCTATATTTATAATTTGTACTACACTACTTGTTAGGAATAAACAACACCATTCTTTAGTGTTCCACATAAACATATTTTAGATTCCAGAGAGAAGTGGCTATAAATGACAAGTTTAATGACTAACAATTTTTTTTTTTTTTTTTTTTTTTTTTTTTTTTTTTTTTTTTTTTTTTTTATCATCATCATCATCATCATTGATACGTAATAAAAGTAGTGTTGATTGTCAAAAATAAACTCACATAAAAGCAATTTTTTACTAATTATAACAAATTATGTTAATAATTGTAAGGACTTGATTTGAACTCGGGTCCCACTAAATGGATGGACTCAAGTCCAAAAAACCCAAAACAATAAATTTATAGAGTATGGATTGGAAAACTGAGCTTTGGTTGATCTTACAAAGATTGGGATAGATTCAGATAACAGGAGAATGGACAGAAGTAAGGTTGTATTGAAGAAAAATTAGACCTCGGCAAAGTCTGAGATGCACTGTTTTGGTGTATTATTCTCAAATTGGATTACAAGCGTGGTTCCTGATTGCTACAATGTTTCTTCTTGTAATTTTCGATCCCCTTTCCAGTAAAGGTCTCTTGTCTTATATAGTTCTGTCTGAAGCATCTTAGTCCTACACGTATCAATCAATTGGGCTGCCACTTGAGTACCTGTCCCATTAGACACTCTTACTGACCTTACTTGCATTGGGGCAACCAACGCTACACTATTCAGATGTCTTTTCCACATTAATGCAGCCAGAAAATTAGTTGCTCAACATTTAATGCGGTGGTAGCAGCTTTCCCTTCAAATATTCTAGGACATTTCCCTGCTCGCCATCTTGATAAGAACTATCAACATTCGCAAGATTTCTTGGAGCTTTACCCTGATCGTCGGCCAACCTTTTCAGACCTCGGCATTTGTTAGCGGAGGTTGTATTTATCCTCGGCACACCTCTTTGAGCCATTGTGGTCAAAGTTGACCTCTATGCGCTATACGGTCCTATCCAATAAAGATTTCCCCTCCTCGGACAATCCCTTGTCATCAGATTGGGCCACAGGCCCAATAATACAAACCCATGATGGACTTCCAGGCTCAATATCCTCACAATAGCCCCTCGAAATTCTTCTTTCTGGCTCTTCAGGAAGAAAGGAGGATTTTGACGTCACCAGATTTGCTTTGTGTACACCTTATCTCTTCTCTGCTCACAAATACACCTTTTTAACTGTCCAAGACACACTTCTGTCGTTTCGGCCTACGAAAACGCACACCTCATTAAATTTTTACCGCCTTATGTCTCCCACGTTTTACGGTGTGATGTAGATCGAACGGCTAAGAATCCCGTTGGGATGGGAGTGAGAATTGTCCCACTCGCGTCTCTTTTCCTTTGATATAAATATCCTTCAAATCAATCCTTCAACTTACTTTAGCATTCATTTAAACTCTAGCGCACTCACATTGAACCTACTAATATCTCTCACTTACTCGCGCCTCTACAACTATTAGAAGTCTGTCCAAGGACAATTTTCCCAATTCTGTAAGTATCCAAAAATCTCTACGACTCTTCTTTTCGTGTATTTTCCTTTCCAGGACTTTAGTTCCTCTTCCATTTCTCTTTAGTGCTCTCCTGAATCTTCTTGAGAGAATGGGTAGGTTTAAGTGTTTGATAGAATCCGAAGAGGGAATGGTGAATTTTAGGGCTCAATATAGAATCCCTCTTAATGTTAACCTCATATATTGTGAGGAGGGGGAGTGGTTTGATGATCAGGGTAAAGCTCCAAGAAATCTTACGAATGTTGATAGTTCTTATCAAGATGGCGAGCAGGAAAGTGTCCTAAAATATCTAAAGGAAAGGCTGCCACCATCGCATTAAATGTTGAGCAGCTAATTTCTTGGCTGCATTAATGTGGAGAAGACACCTGAACAGTATAGCGTTGGCTGCCCCAATGCAAGTAAGGCCAATAAGGATGTTTGATGGGACAGGTACTTAAGTGGTAGCCCAATTGATTGACAAGAGGAGGAGCAAGATGCTTCAGACGGAACTATATAAGGCAAGAGTCCCTTACTAGAAAGGGGATTGAAAATTGTAAGAAGAAACACTGTAGCAATCAGGAACCACACTTATAATCCAATTTGAGAATAATACACCAGAACAGTGCGTCTCAGACTTTACCGAGGTTTATTTTTCTTCAATACAACCTTACTTCTGTCCATTCTCCTATTATCTGAATCTACCCCAATCTTTGTTTGATCAACCAAAGCCCAGTTTTCCAACCCATACTCTATAAATTTATTGTTTTGGGCTTGAGTCCATCCATTTAGTGGGACCTGAATTCAAATCAGATCCTTACAATTGGCGCAGTCTGTGGAAAAGACTGGTGTTTTAGTAAATCTAACTTTCAATCATGGTAGGTTTAAATCCACAGCAAGCGAAGTCTATGGGAGCGTCAAGATCACCCTCGCGATCTTGAACGACAAGGAGACCAGGAAGGAAGTGTGCACACCACCCATACTCTATAAATTTATTGTTTTTGGCTTTTTGGACTTGAGTCCATCCATTTAGTGGGACCCGAGTTCAAATCAGGTCCTTACAATAATTATAAGAAAAAGTTATGAAAAATATTATCTCTAACGACTTCGTTTCTTGATCAATTAAAATGTGTGAATTATGGGTTTTGTCCAATACTACAATTATTTTTCACTAGCTTGATAATACCTCACTGGTTTATTGTTTTTGTTTTCTTGTAAGTCAAATTTTGGTCCCTGTAGCATGCAATACTTTATTGAGTCCAAATCTTCTGTCCCATTTTTCCTACTTTACTCTATGCTCCATCAATAAAAACTTGTCACATGTTTACCTAATTAATTAAATAATACTATTAATTAATAACGGTAGCATTAATAAGTCAATAATGATATTATTTAATTAATTAGGTAAACACATGACAAGTTTTTATTGGTAGAGTATAAAGTGGAGCAGGAAAAGTGGGACAGAAGATTTACACTCTACATTATTGAACAGGTGTGAGCAGAAAGAACAAAAGCATATACCCGGATAAATTTTGAGTTTTCTGATCGACACTTATTTATTATGCCCAGAACTTGTCAAAGCATTTGAGGAATATACGTACACATATATAGCATCCAATCGTATGGTTTCACATGGCTAAGATTGTTTGATACCTATTTCATACTGGGCTCTTTTTTAAGGTAAATCAAGTTATGAATATGCTTTAAATGTTGAATATGGTAGCGGCCTTGTTGTGCATGAATTTTATGCGTGGTTTATAGAACAAATAGCTGTAAACCATGTGGCACTCTCATGGCGACAAATCCTGCCAAATTGAATATAGTATTAAGATAATGCTTTTTTTTGGACATTTCCATGTAATCACCTTTTCAAGGTCAAATTTCTAACGCATTCTGAATTTAAGATTTGCAATAATTTTCGATATGTAGCTTATCTATTGGTGGAAACAGCTTACAAAACAAAAGCTTTAAAAAAATGTGAAAAGAAAAATTAGACCTGACAAAATTGAACTCGTACTCATTAATCCGCCCAAACCCGCATGAAAAAGGAAAAAAAAAAAGAAAAAGAAAAAGATATGGGTAACAGGAAAAAAAAAAAGACCATCTAACTATATTGTTGAATTCAATTGGAAAATTTAAGGTATAATACCTTAAGAATTGTGCATAAAGTTTACCATTTGACCTATACAAGGAGGGACTTAGGATTTTAAACTAGCTGGAGCTAGAGTATAAGGAAAAAAAAAAAAAAAACTCTAAACAGGCATCCATATAGTATTAAAAAATTATAAATACTTAAAATCGTTGTTTCTAAATATATTAAGATACAATCATTTACTAACAAAGACAAAAACAAAAACAAAATAATGTTTTTTTTAATACTAGGCCGGCTAGGATTTTTTTTTTTTTGGTTGTTGAAGTTAGAGCATTCACAGTGGTTGTGCCAAAAATTGTAACTTTTAACACCTCAAAAATATACTTTATCTATTTTACCACCTCACTTTACAATACACTTAATATTAAATGTTCAATTTTTTTTAATAATTTCATTTAAAATAATATAAACAACTCATTAAAATAATAAAGGAAAAAAGAAAATTTGAGTTTTTTAATTAAAGGAAGAGATATATTCTTAATAAAATATTTTATTTTATTTTTAACAATTTACTATAGTCAACTGGTATTTATACCAATTTACTGTAGTTGCAAAAAATTTAGGTTTAACTTCTTCAATAACATACGATTTTTTGGTTCTTTGGTGATAAAATAGTTTTTTTTTTATTAAAATACAATCACCATTATGAATATTTTTATTATTTTTGTTAAGTTTTTAGGTTGGATAGTTGCTATTTGGATAAGACTAGTTAGGCTTTTTAAAGAGAAAGGGGCCTAAGGTTTTAGAAGGAGAGTCAACTACAAAAATTATATATATATATATATATATATAATAATTATTATAAAAAAAATAAATAAAAAAAATGGACCCAGGGGAGCGGGGCCCCCTTGGGCCATACTTGGATCTGTCCCGACCTATATTCAATTCTAACATAAACTAACTAAACCCTCGCTGCCTCTATTATAAAGTAAAACTAATCTGTATAACTTATAATTTTTTTTTTTTTTTTTTTGAGGAAATGTATAACTCATAAATTGATGAATAATACTAAGTAAAACTAACGTGTAAAACTCATAAATTAAGTTGCACATGCAATCGAGGGTGCTCTTTTGCATTATGATTTGAAAAGCCTACTTTTTAAAGCATAATTTTTTTAAAAGTCGATTTTTTTTTTTGGAGTTAAAATTTACGGTTTTTCCTTACAAACTTATTTTTAAAAACATGAAAAATAAACCTTATAAAATGAATATTTAATGTGTTTTCTGTTGTTATATTTTGTTAATAACGCGTAATCAAATTTGGAGAAAGCTTTGTCAAAACGATTTTTCCAGGTTTTCTATATTATTAGGTCTAAATTAATTTGCAAACCCATCAAATTGTTGCCCAAAATTTCACTTATTCCAATAATAATAATAATGTAAGGACGCAGGTTGAGTCCTAAGTCCAAAAAGGCAGTGGATCTAGGTCCAATGAGCCCAATATAATGAATTTGTAGAGAGTGAGTTAGAAAACTAGGTTATAATAAGTTGGGTAATAATTCAAATGGATCCAGAAGAAAATAAAGTAAAAATGGACTGGATTTATCTAAGGAAAATTATACTCGACACAGTCCGAGAATATCAGTTCTTGTATATATTGCTTGAAGTTGGTTACAATTATAATTTTAATTGCTATAGTACTTCTTTCTTAATTTTTCATTTTCGTCCTGATTTATACTATTTCTTCCTTCTCATCTCTACCCTCCATGTGGACGGTAGATTGTTTGTCTTGATTCTTGTCTCATTAGCACCCACCTGAAGTATTTAGTGGTAGCTGTAAGGTTGAAAAACATTATTTAGATATCACTTTCTCATTAATGCGGCCAAAGGGTTAGTTACAGAGCATTTAATGCGATGGTAGCAGCTTTTTCTTAGATATTTCTTAGCTCTCATCCCTTCTATACGTTCATAATGCATGTTCTTATCAATAGAACTTCCTGAAATGTTACCCTAGATGATAGGACACACAATTTGATCATTGCTTTGTTTATCCGAAGGAATATTCCTCCTCGGCATACCTTCCCTAACCCTCTCATTTGTAGCTTACTCATGGGGCTCTAAGTTTTACATCTTCAATACTGTTTATATGTCCTCGAATCACTCAACGTCCTCGGCCAAGTCCCAAGGCCTAATATATATATTTTTGGGCCCCTTCTCTCTACAAATAGTAATAATAATAATAATAATAATATGTGATTTGCAAACCCATCAAATTGCCGCCCAAAGTTCATTCAGGTTGGACAGTAGACACCGATGGTTCTTATGGGTCCCTATTGGTTTGTATTCTTTTATCCCTAAAATTTTAGTCACCCAAAACAATTATTCTGTTCCTTATCTTTGATAAATAAAAACAATTGATACGTTCATTTCATTCTAGTTGTTTTGTATGATGCGACAACTGCAACGTGTGATTACCAAACAAACAAACAAAAAAGACAAATGCAACGTGTCATGTAGTGGGATTTGACATTGCCCTTATGTAGTTTTCTTTAAATAATGTAGTTTCTAAGAACATGAGTAATTATTAATACCAAAAAAAAAAAAAAAAAAAAAAAACAAAACAAAACAAAAACAAAAACAAAACCATGGGCTTATTTGGAACTGTGTTTTGCCTCTTCCGAGAACAGTTGAAAATCATGTAGTCTTAAAACTGAATTATAATTACGAAAATAGAAGGCACAAATGAAAAATTAACATGGACCTTTTCTATTTTTAAAGTTTTGTTTTTGTTTTCATTTTTCTAAGAATAGTTACTCAAAATTAGGGTTGTTCATTGGACAGTTATAATGAATTTCAAAGGGAGGGAGGGGGTGGGGGAAAGTTGAGCCGTATCGGGATCAAGTTTCCTTGCCTCAAAAGGGTGACGGGGCGAGGATAGGTTGCTTGCCCCATGCCATCTCAAATGTATGTATATGTGTTTTTAGTTAATGTATTTATTTAATTATTTTTATACATATTTTACTATCTCTTAAAACACTTGTTTTATCTCTCTTTTAGCACTCTCACAATTGGCACTTCTCAACTCTCTTTTATCTTTACCTCATTTATGTTGAAACTATCTCGTTAGATGTGACAAAATACCTACAACTCATCATGTCCAATCCCATGCAGATTTTCTTCGCCCTAAAGAGGGGATAGGACGAGAACGTGGCATCTTTAATCAAACCTTGTCCTAATCTATTGCTATCCGAATTTACCTGACAGAACCAAAACAACCAAAATAAATAAATAAATAAAGAATAATGTAAGAAAATATTTTAATCA
Source organism: Quercus gilva (assembly GCA_023621385.1). NCBI lineage: Eukaryota > Viridiplantae > Streptophyta > Magnoliopsida > Fagales > Fagaceae > Quercus > Quercus gilva. The sequence goes on along the minus strand of CM042480.1, from coordinate 57,927,042 downwards.
TGATCTTGTAACTTTATGAGATTTTATAGAATCTTAATTACACCCATTTTTTTTTTTGTTTTTTGTTTTTTGGAAAGATAGAAAGAGAAATATTTGGGATAGTAATATAATCTTCTTCTTCTTCTTCTTCTTCTTCTTCTTTTTTTTTAAAAAAAAAAAATTCAATACTTAGCTACTTACAATAAAGGAAATGAAATTTGAACCTTGAATGTCTCTCTCTTGAAAATACTAGGAAACTTTAATTGAGCTACGAGACTTGTGCTAGGATCATATTACAAATTTTAATACAAATGAGGAACCATATGATATGATTATTGATTCATCTATGTTGTCACATGGATGCCCCTACCATAGTTTTAGTATATAGAATGTGTAACAAGTGAATAGTGAATAATCAAACATCAAACTTGGAATTACCACGTATAGGGATGCTACAAGTCACATTTAGAACTATCACAAATAAACGCATCAGTTTCTTAATAGAAGTATTTTGAAATATATGACTCGATGGAGCAAAGAACTTTATTACTCAACTACTTGGCACCTTCTAATATCTCCAATAGAGACATATACGGTTCAAATCTCTCTCTTTCTATTATCAAATTATACATGCACACACACACACACAAAAACCCTACTATAAGCCTCGCAATTAAGGAATGGATAATGATCAATCTATTCTTTAATATATATATATATATATATATATGATCAATGATCAAATGATGAATTCTCAAGGTAATGATATATGCTGAGGCAGATATCATGGCAAACGTCATAAGCACTACCCAAGCTTTGCGGATGGACTCTATTGCAACTTCAGTTCTTTTCAATTAAATTCTTCATGTAAAGCTAGCTCTTGGGGATTCCAAATAGACACCACTTTCAACAATTTTGATTTGCATAATTTAGTCCACCGCAATTTCTACAGCAGCACATCAAACATTTGGAAGACTAGGTCACTAAACAAAATATATAATATACTCTTCGAAAAGCAACAATATATAATATGATTTACTAAAGTAATTCTAAGGTAAAGAAATAAGCAAATAGTAAAAGCATTATGCAAATGGAACCATGAAATAAGCTAGAAAACTAAAATATTATTATTATTCTTATGGTAGAACCTAATCAAATTAAACAATTTCATATGACGAATCTCATTGATTGCCCTTAAATCTAATCGGAATCCAGACTCATTTACATGTTGCACTCCACGTGTAAATCCCATTCATCAATTCTAGGAAAATTTTAATGCAAAGCCAAGTTGTGCTCTCTAAAGTTTAAACACCTTTCCCTCAAAAAAAAAAGTTTAAACACCTGGGACTTGGTTGTTCTCATATCAAAATCACAATAACTTCAACAGTCTTACTCATTAAACAGTTAAGAGCACCAGCAATTATGCATGAGAAACCAAAGTGAAGTAGGTACAAGATTTTTCAAAGCTTCATCTCCAAAATCAAATAATTGGGGCGTTTGCACACTCAAAAGGATTTCTCAAAATTAAAAAAAGAAAAAAAGAAAAGTGCAAGCACAATTTTTTATACACAAAAGATTATATATACAATCATATAATTAAGCTGCATAAAGAATATTATACAAGACGTATAGTCTTGCAAGTAGATACAAAAAGAAAGTAAAAGTTGGTCACACATTAATGCCAGATGATTAGCTCAACAATTGGCTTATCTGGCTTCATTATATATATATATATATATATATGTGTGTATGTGTGCACGCACACGCGTGCGCGCGCTTAACTTTGTAAAATTATTATTTACAACTATGTTTTTGTTGGCTTTTATTCCGTGCCAAATTTGATTGTAATTGTTTTCAATCTTTTATACCCTGTATTATTGTGGGATTTCATTGTAAGGGTTGTGTGATAGAGAGAGAGTGTGAAGACTCAAGCATTTGAAGATTGAAGATTTCTCGCGGATATGTCGCGACTTAGCTTCCCGCGAAGTGACACATGTGCTCTGCACATGCTGGAATGCGAAGAGTCAGGCCAGGTGGAAACAACTATGTCTCGCGAGTATCTTGCGGGTAAGGCCTTCCCGCGAGACACCCGCGAGGCATTCTGTTCTACCAGCCTGTCCAGCCTGAGTCACACTTTCTGTGCCTACACTATATATACCCCTTTTACCCACAAATATTGAGGAGTACTTCAGAGAGAAAACCCTAGCCAAACACATTGAGAATTAGAGATTGTCATACCCACATTTTTCTATACACTTGCTTGTGGTATTTTCTCAACTCTTCCCTCTCCATTTTCCATACCATTGAGAGGTTGATAGTCCAAACACTTACCACACCCTTTGAGAGTGTTGAGTGACGTTTTGGTGCTGTTGGAAAGTATTGGAAGAAGTCAAGGATAACAGATGCAACATGGAGCTTGTTGCAGGATTTGGAGTACTAAACAAGACAGGGTTCTGAGAAGCCTTGTTGGAGTAGGAGCTTGGAGGGCTTAGGTACATCAGGTAGATTAGGCTTGGAGGGTCTCTTGCTAACCCATGTATCCCAATTGATTGTCTAGTGGATCGATTTACGCTTGGAGGGCGGCAAAGAGGTTTTTCGCCGAGTTCTTCAGTTTCCTCTTTGATAACACATCGGCATGTTATCTTATGTTTGCATCTTTCTTCCCTACTCTTTTACATTCCATACTGTTGTGTTGCTTAGGTTATGGATTAGAGTAGCTTCTTGTTTATCCGCTCGCATTTACACTATTCCGCACTTAGTATTAAGTTAGTGTAAAATCTATCGAGCCGTATTTTTAATTAGGGAGTCTAAACAGCTTTTTTGTTTTTAACACATTTTTTAGTTTTCAATTGGTATCAGAGCGGGTACACTCGCTGTGGTTTAAATACCTGAGTGTGATCCTTGACCCTTTTTGAGATGGATAGGTCTCAATCCCTAAATGTTCCACCATTTTTTTATGGTAACAATTATGCTTTCTGGAAAGTTAGGATGAGAGCATTTCTTTGCTCTATAGATGATACCATTTGGGATGCGGTTGAAATAGGCTGGACTAAGCCGGAGGCAGCCAAATCCACTTGGGATAAGGCAGATCTCGCGGCAGCCAATGCTAATAATAAAACTTTAAATGTTATCTTTTGTGGTGTGTCCCTTGATGAATTCCACAAGATCTCTCATATGACAGTAGCCAAGGAAGCTTGGGAGATTTTGGAGACTACCTATGAGGGTACAAAGAAAGTTAAGGACACAAAGCTTCAGATGCTTACCACCAAATTTGAAGAGCTTAAGATGGGTGATGATGAACCATTTGATTCATTCTATGGGAAGCTCAATGAAATTTTAATTGCTAAACTCAATCTTGGTGAGAAGATTGAAGACACTAAGGTGGTGAGAAAAATATTGAGGTCCTCGCCTGAAAGTTTTAGAGCAAAGATTACAGCCATAGAAGAGAGCAAAGACTTGGATGAGATTAAAATCCAAGAGTTGATAGGGTCTCTCCAAACGTATGAGCTGGTACTTCCTTCTCACAAGACAAGTAAATCTCTCGCTCTTAAAACCATCGCCGAAAGAATGGATGATTCTTCTGAAGAAGATGTTGTGGAGAAGGAGGTTGCATTTCTTGCGAAAAACTTCAGAAAATTCTTGAGAATAAAGAACAATGGAAGACAGTTCAATAAAGGTAAGTTCTCATCCTCAAAAGGAGACAGAAAAGAGTATAAGAAGAAGGAAGAGAAGGAGTCTCAAGTACCTCAAGGCATTGTGTGCTATGAGTGCAATGGCCATGGACATCTGAAGAAGGAGTGTCCAAATTTTCTGAGAGGAAAAGGCAAGTCTTATGCCACAACACTCAGTGATACAAATTCATCCAATTCTGACTCAGAAGAGAGCTGTGACGGAGAAGGAAATTACTCCGCCTTTATGTCCATTGAACATGTTGAATCCTCCGAGGACTTGCATCAACTTGTACAAGAACTTGGGGAGCACAATGATGAAGAATCCATGGGGATTGTGGAAGAATCATGTGCCGATGATGATGAGGATACAACTAGTCTTCAAGAGAATTACCCCTTACTCCTTGAGAAGTCAGGAGAGTATGCAAGAATAGCCAAGGCGGCTGTGAAGAAAATGAAGAAAGCAAAGGAAGATTACCGAAGTCTCTTGGTCAAACATAAGGAGGTCAAATGCGAAATAGAAAAGCTGAATGGTGAGCTGTCAGAAGCTTACTTAAAGATCAGATTCTTGGAGCTTGAGGTGGTTCAAGCCAATGCCAAGGTAGAAAGGGTCTCCACCAAGAAGCTGGATGATGTAATTTCCTCTTAAAAACAATTTTCAAATAAATCCGGACTAGGATACACTGGAGAAAGCAGTGAAGATGTTGTGAATATCTCCAAAGAAGTAAAGTTTGTGAATGCCAAAAAGCCGGTTGTAGTTGCTCCCAATGTGGAGAAGGCAAAGGTTGAAAAGAAGAAGATGGTAATAGATCAAAGGGTGGTGAATAAGCCTAGAAACCAACCTGCAGTGAGGACTGAAGCAAGAGGGAGATCTCGTCCACGACCACAAAAAGGTTCTAGAACAAACCACTTCTGTCATTATTGTGGTCTTCAAGGACATACTCGACCTAATTGTCATAAGCTGATTGCCTTAAAGAATGCAACAGATCGAAGGTCAAGCGAACCAAGAAATGACAAGAGAAATTGGGCTGTTGAGCCATCAAGAGGTCGAAATGGAGATCCAAGTGTGATGGACGTGATGAAAATGATAGGCGCATTCACCACGTGCTTAGAAAGCTTCTCCAGGAGGTTTGAAAGTCCTAACTCCCGTACCCAATCCCATAGGGATATCACCCCAAACGCAAATGTCGTGTGGGTGAAAAGGGGTACTCATGCATAAGCATTAGAACATGTCCATGGACTAATACTTCCGATGTTTATGGACATTTTCTTATGCATCATATCATGCATCGTTATCAGTTTTAGCATATTTTTTCTTGTTTTGGTTTGTACCTGTTCTTTGGTTGATCTTACTTTTCTTGATCTGTTTTGGGTGTGTTCAAAATTTCAAAAACCCATAAAAATTGAAAAATCTTAAAAAGTTTGATCACTTGTTTTATGCATATCTCATGTGAGTTTAGCCTAGTACCTTCGTACTAATGGCGTAGTGCATTTACGATCTTGGCTTATTATGTATGCACTCTTTTCTATGTGGAAGAAATCTTGAAAACTATGTGTGACTGTTGTAAATAGATCTTTAAGCTTGTCATGAATGATTAGTCAATAGTCTTGTTGGTCTTGATACTTGCATAGACTTGTGTCTATATCTCTTCCCACTTTATTTTTATGTTATTGCAAAAAGAGCTCTCCAAATGTAAATCTCCAAATGAAAAGAGATATTGAACTGCAAAAGCCTGTCACACACACTAGTATTCGACTAGGAAAAAGGGAAAATGACTCTTTTAAATGTATATTGTATGGCGCTCAAAAAGCCAAAGGCTAATCATCAATATTGAAATATCAAAAATTTCAAGCACCGGTCTCAAAAAGAGATGCTTTGTCCAAAAATGGATCAATTGTTATGCTTTATGTAGAAGACAAATGAAAAGCTTTTAAGTAATGTATTCAATATGTGGGAGGTCATATATACTCATTTCGTATTAGTTGTGTATGACTCGATTGAATTGATCATTAAAGTTTCGCTCTGGTCTAAGGACTATTTCACATTTAATACTCACACACAACACACAAGACTTTGATTTAATCAATGCTTATCTTATTTGTGTGATTGTATATGTTCAAATGTGATGTGTATGCTCAAGAACTTGTTGATCAAACCCAAAAAGTTTTTTGAGTGTTTCATATGTTTTTGAAAGTGATTTTATACTTTCGTGTGTTTTATTTTTGGTCAAAATGCATTTTGTGTGTTTTTTTTCATCAAAATCTGGTTCAGGGGTTGTTTCGCGAGAAGCTCGCGACTTAGAGCTTCCCGCAAAAAGTGCATGAGGGAATTACTTTTTTCTTTGTGTCACACAGAAACTCTCGCGACTGTTTCGTGACCAACAGCTTCTCGCGAAATGCTGTTTGGCAAAAATTGGAATTTTTCAAAATTCAGACAGAGGGTATCGTGACTGTCTTGCTACTGTCTCGCGACTTAAAACTTCTCGCGAGAGCTCATGTGCTTCAGTGGCTATTCTCGCGACTGTCTCGCTACTCTCTAACTTGCGAAAAACGCGTGTTTTCAGTTTTATATAGCAGATGTGACAGTTTTTCAAATCACAAACACTTCCCTCACATAACCTCATTCGAACCTTTTTCAACCCAAATCTCTATTTCATTCAAAACCCCATCAATCCAAGCATATTTTTTGCATTCCCTTCTTCAAGGTATGTCTTCTAAAGCATTTTCTTCTAGTTTTTGCTTAGATTTTACAGATTTTTCATTAGGTTTTTAAAAATTGGGGATTTTTCGAAATTGGGTTGGGTTTCTTCTATTTTGTGCATATCTTTCAAATATTTTGATTGGGCTGAATTCCATTTGTTTGTTGTGCATCTATGTTGGCCCCATGTGGCATTTTAACATGTATTGAGGGTAGATTTTGCCTTGTTCATGCATTATTCATGTTAGATTTACTATTTTGCATGCTAGGTGTTTAACAAAATGTCCGAGTGACATTTTTGTGCCTAATTGGAATCAAGTGATTTCAATCTATGGGTTTTCACTTGTTTGACCATGTTTCACTCAGTGTGGTTAGTGTTCATGTGTTTTATACACTTTGCCCTTGTTGCACACACATGGCTCACACCTGGGCACACTTAGGCACCCCTTATGCATCTCGTGCCACACACACATGCATCAGTACATGCACACACACACACACACATGCACAGTTACTTACTTTCATGCATTGTGGTTATGCTTTCTTGCTTTTATGTGTTTATTTTGGGACTAACTTGGATCTAATTAAGTTTTGTGTTCTATTTTTTGTTTCTGTACATGGCTCTTGTCTATTTTTTTTTGTGTTCTTTTGCATAGATGTCTCCATTCAAGACTTCAACTGTGAAAGGTGGCATCAACAAAGGGAAAGAGCCGATCATTGATGTTAATGACGATTCCTCTAGACCAAAGAGAATTCGTTTTTCAATGGAAACTTATGATCCTAACTTGTTTAGGACTTATGATGCTTTTGAGACATATAAGAACCTCTTTCGAGGTGCTCCCTTGTTAGCTGAAAGGGCCATTGATCAGTCATCTCTTTTAGATACTAAAATTCCTGTTTGGTTTGCCACAAAAGACTGGAATTTTCTTCTTTCTGATCTTGAGGATGCCTATGAAAACATGGTGAAAGAGTTTTATGCCAATGCTTCTGTAGAAGGGGACGAAATCAAGTGCTAGGTTAGAGGAAAGCGTTCTCAATAATTCCTGTGTATCTATCTGATATTCTTAACATCAACTGCCCAATACTTCCTATACCACCTATCTACGATAATCTAGTTCCAAATGAGGACATACTTCGGAAAGAATTAGGAGATGATTTGGAATTCTCTTCCAGTGGAAAGTCAATCAATGCGGCTTCACTTTCTCCAGAATTAAGGCTTATGTCAACAATCATGTGTAGCAATCTCTATCCATTGTCAAGCACCGGCTACATCAATCTTGGTCGAGCATTATTTCTACATGATCTGGTATCTGATGTGGAAATTGATGTATGCTCTCACATCTTTCACATTTTGGCAAAAACAGTTGACCGAACTGCCTCAAGGAATTGTATTCCGTTTGGTCGCCTCATCTCTCGAATCTTAAAGCTCAAAGGTGTGCGTCCCTCTGCAGATGAGCGCCCTCATCCAAGGCCTAGCCCAATTAACATTCGTACTCTTCAAGCAAGTATGAGTCACACCAAGAAGAATGTCAAGCAAGAACATCATGCGACTCAGGGAAGTTCAAGTGCTACATCTCATTCCTATGATGAAAAGTTCGACAACATCATGGTTGCTCTTCAAGAGATTAATACCAAGATTTCAAGACTAGCCAATATCATGTACTCCCAACACTCCTGTCTTGATAAACCGTTAACATCTCTCGAAACTCAGATAAACGAGATTCAAAGGAAGCTAGAAGAGAATGACGACTAGCTATTCCATGACAAAAAGGGGGAGATGGTGCTATTGACAGAGGGAGTGTAGTGATAAGGGGAGTCTTCTGTTGGTTCAATCAGTCTATGTTTAGTTTTGATAACTGCTTTATGTTTATAGTATTTACTGTTTTTACTGCTTTTGGTCTAAAGCTTTGATATTCTGTTTTTAATTTCAGTATTAATTTCACTTGTTGTGTGTTTATTTCTATGCTTTATGGCATACCTGCTTTGTGGCATTTCACTTGTACCCATAATGCTTATGTAAGCTGTTAAGGGTTTGTTTGCCTGCATTTTTGTAGGCTTTTATGGTATGTACCATGCTTAGGCAATACCTTGCTTATGCAGCCTTTCTGCTTATGTACTTGATGTTGAATGTCATGCATTTTACTTTAGTACATCACTCTTGTGCCCTAGTAGGATTGTTCCTAGATGCAAATACTTCGTGTATTTTGTATTGGTTAAGTGTTGGATTTGCAAATGATACTCTTCAAATGAGCTTATCATCTTGCATGTCCAGATGTTCATTCCCTGTGTGAATGAGCATAGTGATCACTTCTATATAGTGATTGCTTGTTTGGTCAAGCCATGGTTTATTCATTTATCCCATTTACACTTGATCGCTTTTTACTTGTTCATGTACGTACCTTGTGTTCAACTTGTCATAAGCTTAATGAAAGTTTGTTTGTGTGCAAGTGTTTCAGGTTACAGGTATATACGTGCAAGTGCTTTACAGCTTCTAGATTAGATGTGAGTGAGTTTTGCCTGTGTTCCCAAACTTTAGTTTAAGTCTAGAGTCTGTTTTAGGGTTTTGTCACAGAATAGCTAAAGGAGGAGATTGTAAAGTTATTATTTACAACTATATTTTTATTGGCTTTTATTCCGTACCAAATTTGATTGTAATTGTTTTCAATCTTTTATACCCTGTATTATTGTGGGATTTCATTGTAAGGGTTGTGTGATAAAGAGAGAGTGTGAAGACTCAAGCATTTAAAGACTGAAGATTTCTCACGGGTATGTCGCGACTTAGCTTCTCGCGAAGTGACACATGTGGTTTACAATGACATCAACGTAAAATCATCTGGTATCAGTGTTACATATCAATGTTTTAATGATTTTTTTTTTAATTTTTATATATCCAATCAGATGTTGCAATAACTTTATCATGTTTCACTTCAGCATGGTAAGAGAGCACCAGTCAACTTAGGTTTCATCAACAGACTCATCTGTGTAAGCTTTCTAATGTACCTAATTGAACGCAAGATCTTGCTCCAATTTATCCATAATAAACTTTAGTCACTTCTGCTGGCTTCTTGCTACTTTCATATTGAGAAGAGAATAAAATAATAACTCTTCATTCCTTTATGTGCTGATTAACAGGTATGAGTGGAGGCAGAAAAAGAATAACCATATACTAAAAAATGTCTAGATAGTAGATACCCCTCGTTTGTAAAAGAAGAAGAAAACAATACTTGTAATTATACCACAAAGCGTTTGAAAGGAGTAATTCTTAGGTACTCCCAAAGCACGGAGAATGGTGCTCCCTCCTCTCATATTTATGATGGGATCCGCTCATTAAATTCATAGTGGGGTCTACCATGAATGTGAGAGGAGGGAGTACCATTTCACTATACTCCGAGACTGCCTAATAATTTTCCGTTTGAAAAACTCATTGAGTGTTTGAAATCTGCATATTATATTAATTAATGTTTTTTTTAAGTATTAATGGGATATTGCAAAAATAGGAATACAGTTAATGGCCATTATTCATTTATTATTATAATAATTACAGTATTATACTATTCTCATTTATCACGTTTATTAATAATCCTATATCTTATAAATAGTTTTCTTCTCTTTTAAATAGATCTATGATTTGATTTTCATAACTATAGATTTATAATAACTAGTATGTAACCCATGCGAATGATGAATTGTAGTGGTACTATTGATGTTAGCTTGGGTCATAAAATATATACGATATTAGTTCGACTAGAACATTTTGAGGTTCTAAAATAGTTTTTTCTTACAATTTTCATGATATTAGTTACACCAAATTTCTCATTACACTACTATTATTTATATAGTTTTAAAAATCACTGTTGGATACTACATATACAATATTAATTCACAATTATTGTCCGTGAAATTCTACTAAATACATCATAAAATAAAATAATAAATTGGTCCAATAGTATCTCCTAAATTGAATAAGGATAGGTGCATGAGATCGTTCAACTCAATTACAATTAGTTACGTTCAAGATCCTAGTATACAAAATATCTAAATAGAAATAATATAAAATAAAATAAATGCTCATTAGTTCAGAGAAAAAAAAAACAACAAAAATTTAAACAATTTAATTTGTATGGAAAGCTAACAAAAGCAAAATTCAATTTCGAATCTAATTAAATTTTCTCTAAGCATTGGTTATATATATATATATATATATATGTCTAGGTTTTTTATGATTTATATATATTGAACTCCTCGTTTTCTACATTAAATTAACTCACTTAGCATAAAAATTAAAAAACTTATATTAAATGAGATACATAGTGCAAAATTAAACTTTAATTGAATTCCAATTTTTACACTAAATTAACTAACTTAACACAAAAATTGTAAAACTTAGATTAGATAGGATACGTGGTAAAAAATTAGACTCTAATTGAATTTCAATTTAAAATCTAATTAGATTTTCTCTTAGCTTTACTTATATATATATATAGAGAGAGAGAGATTATAGTAACCTGCCATGTTCAAATAATGATAAATAAAACTTTGCATTATTACATAAGTGAAAGTGTTGCAGTAAGAAATTCTTTAAGAGAAAGTTGCTTTGACTTTTAAATTAAATTGGCAATAAAGAAACAATACGAGCGAGTGGGGTGTCTAGCATTTGAAGAAGTATCATCATTTCATGTGCAAGTGGTTGTTTTTATTTATTTTTTGCTGAAGTGCAAGTAGTTGTTTTTAATTGGCAAGAATAATCACTAATTCATCTTATTGCCATTTGTGTAATGGTATGAATTTGAAATTTTGAACCCAATACAAAATATAAAATATGTCCAAAATTGATATTTCCGGTGTATTTTTTTTTTTTGGTACCTGCTCGGGAAATTTCAAATCCAGGTGAAACAAGTCGTTGGCTTGCTGCCATTGCATCAACGAATAATTTATGTGTTTTGATAAGTACTCGTCATTTTCTAATAGTTTAATTAATATCATAAATTTAAAGAGTAGTGTTATAGTTATAAACTATTTTACAACGTTATTACGAATTGGTAATGTAGCCTACTTCTTATTGGTTTTTATCTAGCCCCCACTATTAACATCACTTTTTTATTTACTAATAACCACTCACCATATCAGCAGTTTGTAAAATTTTTTATAAAAAAGTTTATAACCCTAACATTACTCAAATTCTACTATTAACATCACTTTTTCATTTACTAATAACCAATCACCACATCAGCAGTTTGTAAAATTTTTTATAAAAAAGTTTGTAACACTAACATTACTCAAATTTAAATTCTATCCCATCTACAATTGCCTGAAAAAATTAATAACCAAAATGAGTTAATAGCAAATCATAAATGTCACTAAAGGTTTTTGAATGCTGGTAAAGAGTTATATATATGGCGACGTTTTTAGAAACGTCACAATAGACGACGTTTTATTGCGATAGTACTACCATAGAAGAACAATTTTTGGTTTTTTGTGACGTTTTACAAACGCCGCCTAAACCCAGTTTTTTTGTAGTGAATATTCTGTTTGTTTTGATGAAAAACTTTATGTGAGGGTTTTTTTTTTCATTTTCTTGTATTTGGTAGTATAAAAACAAAATGAGTTAAAAGAAAATTATAGTCTAACCTTCCTTATTTAATTTAGCATGAGATAGAGTTGTTTTCCACTAAAATTTTTTTAAAAAATATTTTTTTCTCACGCCAAGCTACATAAAAGAGGTTTTAGAGATAATTTTCTAACTCATTTTAAAGTTGCTTTCAAATATAGGAAAATGAAAATTTTCTAGAAAATACTTTTTAGAAAATGATTTATTTTCTAGAAAATGATGTTAATGTCAGAACAAACAAAGATAAAATTGAATATATTAAACAACAACAAAATATGAAGTCTGTTTCTTCATCTTACTCTTCTTCTTCATTTTTTTTCTTATTGATAATTTGATAATTAAAATAATAGATGAAGGGGGTTTTGAACTCACTCTTACTCCCATTTTTTTCGTTCTTCTTACAACACGTTTGTTGTATGTGTATATAACCTCTCGCGTGCAAGAGAGAGAGAGAGAGATACACACGCGCGCACGCGTGCGCACACACACATGCATGCACATATATTTCACTGTATAAAAACCAATTAGAATATTGAAGCAACAAATATGTTCTTTTGTTTTTCATTATTACAAGTTTATTTTATTTGAATCTCATCTTCACTTAAGGTTGGAACAACAAAGCAAACATACAAATAAATAAAATAAAATTTTCTGCAGTACAATAAGATACCAAACATGCATAAATGACAATATAAGTATATAACTAATTTATTCTAAGGTAAAAGTTATCGAATGTTCTAAGGTGCTCTACTGGTTTAACAAATATTTTTAGAAATTTTTTTATGAAAAATGAAAGATGTAACTGGTTATTTTAACAGTTTTTTTATATTTCCCATAAAAGTGATGTAGGGACCGGGTTTGGGCACTTCCCTGCTGGGGATGAGTGGACCCAAGTCCAATTAACCCTATACAATAAATTTGTAGAAAGTGGGTAGAAGGACTAGGCATTAGCAAATGATATAACAGTTGATGTGGGTTTACAAGATCATCAAATGAGATTTAGCTAAGTTTTCTAAAGGGAAGTTCGTCCTTGGCCCTGTCCGAGGAACTCTTCCCTGATTGCTAATGAAAATAGGGGTTGTCCCCGAACCCCCTCTTCTTTGGGGGTTCATTCTATTATATAATCCTGTTCAGCTAATTTCTGCCTTCCACTTGTTGATCATTTGAGTCTGTGTCTGAGGGCTTGTCCCATCAGCCGCCTTTCCAAACCTCCTGTTAGTTGAAGTTACCAAAGTATCTCTGTTCAACAATCAATTCTTCATTAATGCGGTCAGAGTGTCAGTTGCATGCTTTTAATGTAGGGATGACAGTTTCCCTACGGATTACTCGTTTGCCATATTCCCCCGACCGACTCTAGGTACTTGTCTTTTTCTTTGGCATGCCCTGGGAGGATGTTTTTGGTGGGGCGCCGACCTTCCCTTCTTCAATATCGGCCAGTCGAGGACATGGTCGTCCTCGGCGATACTCCTTGACAATTTGGGTCTTCCCCGCTCATCCTCGGGTACTACATTGTCCTCGGCATAGGCCTTGGGCCCGATATGGAGTGGGGCCGGGGTTGCCAAATCTTCGGGCCCCATAATAGCCCCTCAAAATTCTGCTGCCCGGCTCCTCGGGCGGGGAGGAAGATTTTGATGTCCTCGGGTCCTTGTCATGGTCTGGCAAATCTTGTATTCCTGTCAGTACCAAAATCCTTCCAACTGCTCAGGGTACGCTCCTGGTGCTTCGGTACTTGGAGTGCGCCTTCATTAAATTTTGGCGGCTCTGTGTCCTCCACGTTCAATGGTGTGATGATGAATTGACGGTAGGGATACCTCTAACTTAATGGGAGGGAAAGCCCGTGCGGTTACTTTTAATTGGGGGTATAAATACCCAATCGAACCGATTTGCCCCTTCACTTTTGCATTCAAGAGCTCTTGCGCACATACGCCGAACTTGGCTATGCCTCCAACTGACCTTACGCCTCCTTTCAACATAAAAGGCCTGTCCGAGGAGCCTTTTCTCATTTCTGTAAGTTCTCTTCTCTTTCCGGTTCATACTTTTCCGCCTGAGTTCCTTGTACTCTTATTCCTCTTTCTCTCTCCTTTGTTTTTCCCTGAGCCCCTCGTTAGTTCTTTAGAATGGGTAGGTTTAAGAAGTTAGTTGAGTTTGAGGATGCGATGGAAAAATTCGTTGCCGACTATAAGATCCCCGGTACCGTAGGTTTAAGGTACTTTGGAGATGGGGAGTGGTGCATTAGGAGAAAAGAGGGTGAGGTGGCGATTCCCATAATCGCCTTTCTGGAGGGTGGTATGAGGACGAACTTCTCCTTAGAAAACTTAGCTAAACCTCATTTGATGATCTTGTAAACCCACATCAACCGTTGTATTATTCATTAATGCCTAATCCTTCTACCTACTCTCTACAAATTTTATTGTATAGGATTAACTGAGCTTGGGTCCACTCATCCCCAGCAGGGAAGTACCCGAACCCGGTTCCTACAAGTGATATTCAAACTTTTCTAAAATGTTAAGACACCCGTTAAACGGACCTTTATTGTAATTACTTAGTAATATATGCAATGCCTGAAAAGGTTTCGTAAAATAATTTTTTTTTTTCTAAATATGAAATCTGATAATTATGATAGTTATAAGTAGTCTTTTTTGTCTAAATTTAAAATTTAATGATTCTGGTATTTATTAATAGTCTTTTTTTTTTTAATTGTGGCAAAATTCAAATAGTGGGACTATTTTGATAGATTAAAAGAGTTAAAGGGTTTAAATATAATATTGAATCTAAGCTCAATTAATAAATTAGAATAATAACATGTAAAATTGTGAAGTCTAAAAAACTTACGTGGCAAAATTTTATAAGATCAAGCGAAATTTAAATGTTTTCAGTCTTATCATACTAACAGATAACTTGTGCAACACATGAGACATTTTAACAAATTACTTTCCTACCAACAAAATATATGATATTCTATCTTTTTTTTTTATTATTATTTCAAAATACACAAGTTGGTAATTATGGTTTGTTTAATTTATAATTTGTTAGTTGGGAGTTGGAATATTTAAACTCTAAATGTCTCCATTAAAAACATTAGAATGTGTCAATCAGTTGAGTTACAAGGCTACTAGTATAACTATGATAGTTATGAATAAATACTTATTATGATTGTGTATCTTTGTTTTTATATCAAACTATTTCTTCTATTATAAAAGGAAAATATGATATGTCAAGACTCAAATGGAGGATATAAATATGATATACAAGCTTATATGACAAAATTTGATGAGGTCAAGCTAAAATTTAAATATATACTTGCAATTCATATTATATAAATTCTAAATAATAATATATATTATATTAAGTATTTCTTAACATTATTAACAACGTGTCATCATATAAGTCTAAAAAAACATTCAATACATAAAATGTAAAACGAATACTAAAACTGAAGAAACAGTGTCAAAGCAACATCAAATTGTGTATATATATATATATATATATTCCTTGTAAAAGAAACATCAAAATCGCCAAGAGTCTTGTAATTTAGTGGTATTACCAGGTTTCTCTTATGAGAAGAACTAAGGTTTAAATTCCTCCTCCCTCACTGGTTATAATAGCTATATAAAGTTATAAACAAAAAAAAAAAAAAAATCAACATCATTTGCTTCGTTCTCTTGGTCAAAACTTTCTCTAACATGAAATTTTTTTTTTTTCATTATCCATAAAACAAGCACAAACTTTCTAAGTTTTACACCTTCATTAAGAGCTAATATCACAACTAGTAGTTACCTTGTCATTTATACATGTACTGCATATAGCTTTTGTGTGTTATAGTACAAATGAGTTACTCGTATGACAAAGCCATTTTAGCCACTGAATCAAGTAATTTTTTTTTTTTTTAGGAAATACACATCGGAAATATTATTAAGAAACTGATAAATCGGCTAAAACAACATAATTGACATAATTAATATCTAAAGGAACAAACTCCAAGAGTTCAACTGGATCGATCCGAATAATAGAAGTAATTGATACTTGATTTCTTTTCATCTATATATATATAACTGAAGCTGTAGAAGCTCCCACAATTTTTCACGTAATCATTATTTTTAAAACATCAATGTTATAAAACAAAAATTCTGATTTTAATAACTATTTCTCCCCGATACTCCTTCTCCTTCCTTATAAAAACCCGATCAACTCTTTCTCCTCCCATCTTCCTCTATATCACAAGCGCAGCACAATCCAAAACCAAACCAAAACATTAAACATAAGCACAAAACCAAAGCACAAACCCAATCCAAAAGTTTCTCCAAAAAAAAAAAAAAAAAACACCAAAATAATCCCATCTCCCTCTTCGTCATCTTCCTCCTTATTTCATCCACCCAAAAACTCCATTAAAATACCTCTGAAATTCCAACCACCCAGAAACACCTACTAACAGCAAAACTCACAACCCCACGGCTACCCACGCCCCCACGATCACCCATGGTACTACGTTGAGCTGAAGCCACCCACGCCGGTCTAAAGCCACTCATGTCGATCTAAAGCTACCCACTACGATCTGGAGCCACCCACGTCGATCTGAAGCCCACCCACCTAAAGCCAATCTTGAGAAGAGAAAGGCTTCACCGTGAGCCGTGAGAGGAAAAGAGTAGAGAGTGTGAGAGAAAGAGATGAGAAAAAAAAGAAAAAAAGAAGAGAGAGATCAGAGACTTAGAGGAGTCTGAAGTGAAAGGAAGAGAGAAGGTTCACAAAAGTGCCATTACATCATTTTATAAAAATATTTTTTTAAAATAAATAATCAGATAATTATTTTTAAATATTTTAGCTTAACAATAACAGTAAATAAATTTCGACATAAAAAAAGTGGTAAACAAATGACTTTATTTCAATTCAAGAAAAAAAAAACTTATTTCAGCCCAAAAATAGTAGAAATAATAACTATATTATTATTGTCTAAAGTCTAACTGAAATGCACAAAAAAAAAAATTTGCATAGGTGATAGCTTAAACTCTTCACTCATTGTTTTTTTTTTTTTTTTTTTTTTTTTTTTTTTTAAGTTGTGGGGCCTTAAATGTCAACATTCATGGCCCACTCCACAACCGGCCCAAAACCCGCGCCAAGGAGGGTACAGAGGTTGAAAAACCAAAAGGATGGGCCCAGATCCTCAAAAGGGGCCTGTCCGAAGACGCCATGTCCTCAACAAACTGACGTTGGTAAAGGGAAAATATCCCTCACCCATTAAAACGTATCCCACCAACATTCTGGTCGCTTTAAATGATGATGTGACTGGCTAACCCAGATGCTTCAGTCACTTCAACTTTTAGAGTGTGTCAAGACGTCTGGGAACTAACATAAAACCTGAAAAAGTAGATGATGGGACAGGCCCTTATGCACAGCGTTCAGATAACCAACAAATGGACGGTTAAGATCAATGAAAGCGAGGCTATATAACCAAAAGAATCCCCATTAAGGGGGGAGGAGGAACAATCTCCTCGGACTGATCCGAAGAGAGGGAAACACTCAAAAACACTTAATCGAAGACCCTAAAAAAAAAAGGCCTAGCAAAAACTCATTATTGAGACTCTCGGGAGACGATGGTCTTCGTTAACATTCCGAGGAATTTTAACACCACCGCCATTGTTTGGTTAGCGCCGAGCCTTTTTTACCCATGCTTTACAAATTCTATTGTCTAGGGTCCATTATAAAATTTGCCCTTACATAAGTAACAGCTTAAATTCTTCATTCATTATTGGATTTTTTTTTTTTTCATAATCAATAATTTTTCCGTGCATCACACGGGTTAGCGATTAGTTTGACTAAAAACTGAGTAGGTGAAAGATTATCATCAATAATAATGTTTAATTCTTCTAGACCTTGTGTTCCATTATCCAAATAAATAGTTAAATACCATTGATTTCCAGTTGTCATATCCTTACCGCACAAACCTAAACCTAATATATCATCCCAATCTACAGTTACTTTCCAATGAAAATTTCTAATATCTCTATGGCATTATCAATCATAAAAATAAAGACAACCTTACAACATATAAAAAACAAATAATAATTATGTTCATACAAATAGTAACTATTAAAAAAAATTTTGTATAATAGTCTCTATTCTTATACTTAGAATAGTTTGATGTGGTAATATTTTATTATATGGTGTAAATATGAGTGTTGCCATTGAATTCTTATAGAATGTACTCTAGCAAAATAATTTTTATTTGTTTGATTAATTAGAACTCACAAATTGTTTTTGGAAAAAAAAAATTACTAAACAAATTATGATTAAATTACGTAAGTTATTTATATATAACAGTAATATTTGACTTATTTATTTATTAATTAAATGTGTATTATATAATAATATAAATATTTTTTTTATCAAACTTTTATATATATTGCACAAATTAAAGTTCTCCAAATTAGATATTACCTAGTCTTTCACATAATAGATCTCAATTATGTAAATACCCTTTTTATTATTGATAAGGAGTCCTCTATATTATTGACATATAGATTAAGAAACCATTTCATACATTCGGTATATTATATGAAAAATTCTTAGGTACTCCCAGAGCAGGGAGAAATAGTACTCACTTCTTCTACCTTCATAGTAGACCTCACCATTAATTTAATGAGTGAACCTCACTGTTAATGTGTGTTAGGGTACTTTTTTTTTACACCTAACTTTATTCGAGTACCACCTATTTATACCACTATAAGTTATTGGGTTTTCCCAAACATTTTTTTTTTCTGGTTCTATTATTATGTTAACCACAAATATTTCATATCTCATTATCTAAATTGGATCATTATATAAACTATCACAAAAAGCCCAAAAAACTCATATTTTATCCAATTTTATTATCATTATTTAGCTAAACCCAAAACCGGCCCTATGAACCCAATACACACATCTTATTCTATTTAAAGCCCAAGAATACTTATGCTTGGCAATATTTGAAAAGCCCATGGCTCATATCCATGGCAAAACAATTTTATCAATGGAATTTAAATCCATAATCAAAGCCCATGGTTTGACACCATGACGAGTTATTTATCCAAAGCTCAATTCACATTGGTAATATCAAAACCCAATTCTCATTGGCAACATTAAAAACCCAATTCTCATTGGCAATATCAAAAGGGCAACTTACGTTGGGACTATTAAAAGCCCAAGCTAACTACTTGGCACTATTTATCGAAAGCCCAAGGTTATTAATACTTGGCAAAATACTATATCATAATCATTTCACCTAAAAGTCCAATAATGAACTATACTTTAGATTCTTAAACCTATTACTATAATATTACAAGCTCATGGAATTTATGAATTATCTACTCTTAAAACCCATGACGATCATCTTATAAAAGCCTATAGAAATATATGATTATTAGACTCATGACATTTATTTATTTCATATTATAAACTCATGTTCACTATCCATCTTACATCACAGCATTCAAAATATTTATTACCAAAACTCATGGTAATTATTCATCCTACATGTCCATTATGATTATCTATAGAGAAACTCATGAAAACATCACATTATTCCATTATAGTAATTGTTACCATATTTATTTAAAAATCATGATAAATATTATTCTCAAGATGAATATTGGAGGCCATTATTTAAAAAAATCCCCAAGAAAAATATGATTTACAAAGTAATCCGTAATAAAAATTATGAGAAGTTATTTAAAGCCCATGGGAATTAATACCCAAAATCTATCATAAATATTTATTAAAGCTCATAAATTCATTTTATTTCTACTAACAACTAAAACCCATGTGGAGTAAAAAACCCATAACAAAGCATGTTTTTAATGCCCGTTTTGTAGGCCCAAGAATCTCGTGGAGAAGGGAGCAAGCCCAAGCAAAGAAAGGGCCATGTGGCCCAACTAAAAGTGCTGAAATGAAGCAAAGTTTCAGCCCAAAAAGGTTCTAGCAAGAGGCTTGAGAGTGGGCAACCAGCCCTTGTTCATCCCTAATTAAAGAAACAACTAAAGACCCCTACAAGAGAACCAAGCTTTTGAGGATGAACTAGGGGCTATTCCATCAGTTTTCTGTCACCCTTTGCCTGATGTGAACAATGCCTAAGGGCTGTCGTATCAGCTGAAGTCAAAAGGATGATGGGATTTCATCATCTTCCTCAAGACTGCACCTCCAGCGAAAGGGGAGCTAAAACCAAGTCATCCAAACTTCAACAAATTGATGCTATAAATGTTAAAAATGTTTAAAGCGTGATTCATGTCCCAAGCCTATGACTCCTAAAGGGGAAAAATTGGGAACATGTGGTTTGGAGGGCAAAAAGGGATCTCCAGCAAAACCCCCTGAAGTGAACTTAGAGCTTGACACCTGGCTTGGGGTGTCGAATCTTACTTCTTGAGAGTCCAAATCTCAGTTACAGCATTAGGATTCACTCTTGATACACACCTCAATCACATTGATTAAGCTCAGCCCTAAAAAACATAGCATTCAATGCAAAGCACTCTAAAATCTCATCGTTATCCGAAAAAGCAAAGCAGCCCCAAAAGCAAATCTCCGATTTTTAGGCCAAATCCAAGTTATTAATGTAGCTATTTAGCTCCCCTGAATCAGGCCTACGTTTTTTTGGATTCTTGTCAATTAATGCTTCTCTAAAACTCCATTATAAAAGCAATAGCATCTCAGCCCACAAAGGGGGAGCTACTTCTTCTGAAATTCCTGATCTATTTGCCATTTTACTGGTGGTTTAGCTCTCTTTAAGCTCACTACTCATCCCCTTCAGCCCACACTCATCTAACCTCAGATATTCTTTTGTCTCCTTTACACAATCATAACTTATAAATGTCTTCCAATTAGTCACAAATAGCTACCCCCTCTGAAACTCTTGATTTATTTTCCATTTTACTTGTGGTTTAGCGCTCCTTAAGCTCACCACTCATCCCCCTTTAGCCTACTACTCACTAAAGCCTTAACCCTAGTGTTAATCCCATCCCACTCACTCAGAACAGCCCACACTATCTCATTCATGCCTTATGCACACATACTCATCAAAATCTTAGTTTAATACTTGCTGCACTAAGTTGGGATCTCTCTCCTTTCATTCCACCATATTTTTCCACTTTTATTTGTAACTATGAAGCCTTTAATCCTTATTTAGTATTATTATGATAAAGGCCATAATGTTTTGGAAACTATGGGAGTTTTCCCTTATGTGGACTTAATAATAATAATGAAAACATATGATTTTTTACCATGTAAACACACTTATTAACCTGAAATTACCCTATCGCGAGAGGACTGATTTGAACTATGACACTGTAAAAGAATTGATAATATAACAAACTAACAACAGTAATGTGTCTATTGCACTTTATTGTTGTCTTTTTGTTAGAGTGCAACCTCCATCTCTTGCTTGGGCGGGCTTACACGACACCGAAAGCCCTTGGGCTTTATTTCTAGGGCCCATCGTGGAGTTTCGGTTTGGCTACCCCATATTCTATTTGGGAACATCAAAAATTTTCCCCTCAACAATGTGAGAAGAGATAACACCATTCTTTGTTCTCTAAGAATACCTAAGAATTACTCGTAATACTCTACTACATTTCTCTTTCTCATAGATACAAGTTTCCTAATTTAGTGAGAACTAAATTTTATGCGAGATAAATATGTAATATGCCAAACACATTGGATGGATAAATATGTGATACACCGAATACATTGAATGGTCTCGGGCATATAGACTAAACAAGATCTTCTCTAAATTTTATCAAGATGATAATCCATGTTTTAATCATGCATCAAAAAACAACTTGGTCTGGCCTACAGCCACCAACCATGACCTCCCTTCCAATTCTCACTCTTTCATTTTTTTTTTTTTTTTGGGTCAACAAAAAATGGGGGGATTTATGGTTATATTACACCCTCAGGCAGGGCGCCAGGTGGAAAACCAAATTTGTGTGGGATTTTAACCCCACCAAGGATGCTCACCAACGGACTCATGCGAGCAGCGGGACTCGAACCTAGGTGTGGTGCACGAAGCGCCCGAGCCTTACCCACTTAGCCAAGCCCCTGTTAGCCACTCTTTAATTTTTTGTTTTTGTTGATAATCTCCAATTCTATTTCTTTGTGCAGCAAACTGTGTGTGTGTGTATATATATATATATTCAAATCTTATCCCTTTCATATGGAATGTGATTAAGCAGTAATCTGCTCCAATGATAATGGGTCTGTTTGAATAGCACTTATTTTGCTGAAACCTGAAAACTGAAAACATTGTAGCAAAATAATTTTTAAATGTGTGAATAGTATTGTGGAACCTATTTTTAAATGTATAAATAGTATCGTGAGGCCCATTTTTAATATTTTTAAATACGTAAACTGTGCATGAACAGTGTTTTTTTGTTCTCTGCACAGTAAATTCATGTGCCTTTATTGTTCACTCGCTGACCAAAAAAAATAAGGAGAAAATGCAGGGACAAAACGTGCTGCTGGAAAACTGACTATCTAAACGGGCAAAATATATAAAAATAGCTTCACATTGAGATGTAGAAATGAAAATTTCTTGAGATCTTTTCACAGGCAAAATTGGAAAATATGGTCTTATCAGATTAGGAGCATCTTTGGCCGGCTCAAATAATTATTTTATGGACTAGGACTAGGACTAGGACTAGACCTGCAAGTCTCAATTATTGTCTATTTTCATCACTGTTTTTTTGCAGATTTTTTGAAATCGTTTCCGATTCTCCGCTTTTCATTTTATGATTGGGAAGGTGTTTTCATAGCTTTGGTCCTTGTGTGACAGTGTGACTTGGATCTCACGCCCAACATTACATTGGGGACAAACATTAAAGATGTACTTTATTTATTAGCTCTTGTTACAATTAATATTTAATAGTAGCAGCATTTGCAATTGTGAGTTATGAACCCAACCCCCATTTGATGACAAGTTCATCCACACGAGTTGTTCCTCAAGTTTAGACAACCCAACATGATGGAGAAGATGCTGACCAACTTCGATCTGGAGAGAGTGACAACTTCGATTCTTTTTTTCTTTTTCTTTTTCTTTTTTTTTTTTCAATTTCAAAATAAATATATAATACTATACTACAATTGACTAAACAAAGCAAGATGTGATGCGTCACTTTTGATAATCAAGCAAGATGCATCACTATCCAATACTAACACTATGTAATAACAAATTATTCACCTAACATATATATATTTTTTGGGAAATCGTTTATTGAACCTTGACCAATTTCTCTATTGTTTTTTACTTCATGTTTCGCTACTTTGACATCAATAGACAATGTCACAATGATAATATCTTCTAGTACTAAGCCTACCAAGAATAAGCTCATGCAGATGCTTGTTTGTTTGGTTCAACTTTTTAATTTCATGAATATTTTTTTTTTTTTAAACTTGCTTATGTATAACATTTAAAATCTCGAAAAAAAGAAAAAGAAAAGTAATTTGCTTATGTGTAACAATTTAAAATCTCATTTTTTAGAAATATAATAGAACTTTTACTCATTGTTAATCAAAGAGTTCACTTGCGAGCGAAAATATATCAAATGTGTTTTACTTTTTTTTTTAATTTTTTTAATAAGAAACTTGAACTTCATTAAATTGAACTAAAAGAAATTACATCATTTGAGAAAGCATATTCTAAGGAATAAAGGCTCTCTTCAATCCAAGTAACATAATGCTCAATACCTTGAGCGTGTTTTAAAAATGTGTTAGATGATTTCCATTCTTATAAGTATATGATATCTCAAACTTTCAAAAACTATGTGAATGAGAGATAATACCATAATAAAATGTGATTTTCCGATTTTCCAGCAATGGCATATGTGTCTTACTCTGTTATTTAACGTTGTGTTTGGGATAAACTTCCTAGATGAAAGTTGCAATATGATAGTTAGAATATTACATACAAAACTGCTTATTCTGCATGATATATATATATAACCGTGATGACAACAACAACCATTGCTATTGATTGATTATTCTATCTTTCTTGGAATCAGATTGGCATAGTATATATCTTAAGCTGATATTTATCCTCTTATCATCATTTCCCATTTGAATACCACATGAAACATGTTGGCTGCCAAATTGCATTAATTCTTTGATGATGGGCCAGATGGCATTACATATTCAGTCAAATTCCAATTAACCAATTTGAATTATGCATATTATGTATAGTTATATAAATATTCCTCACAATTAGTTCTCATTCATTGGCATAAAAATTTGAAGAAAAAACTATTAAGATGTTGGCTTAGTGGTTTCTAAAATCTCACTATATCAATGGAATTTTAAATTCGAAATCTCTTTCCAGCATCTTAAACCATCCCATAGGATTTTTCTCTATAATAACCCGATGCGTGTGAGACGGGAAGATTGTATATACCCAAATGAATAGGTAGATATTTGAAGCAGTGATTGTCCCCCGCCCCCCCCCCCCCAAAAAAAAAAAAAAAATTCATCCATGCAATCAACAAAAAGACATGTATACCAAACGACCATGATATTTTACAAGCTGTCCAAGCTCTCTCTGTTTCTCACTCTAACAAGGCTGTCCTACCTACAAAGATGTACAATGTGTATTGGACCATTGTCAATTACTACGGGGAAAACGATCGATCATATTATAAGATAACTTGTTGTCCCACTCCCGCTATATATATCAATCATGCCAATATATAATATAATTTTAAAAGCATGTGCTTATCTCAACGTCACGAGATAACCATCTTTACCCTCCCAAAAGGAACTTCAAATCAAAGCTATATTTTTAATTTGTACTACACTACTTGTAAGTTGTTAGGAATAAACAACACCATTCTTTAGCGTCCCACATAAACATATTTTAGATTCCAGAGGGCAGAGAGAAGTGGCTATAAATAATAAGATTAATGACTAACATTTTTTTTTTTTTTTTATCGTCATTGATACATAATAAAAGTAGTGTTGATTATCAAAGATAAACTCAAATAAAAGCAATTTTTTTCTTCTAATTATAACAAATTATGTCAACAATTATAAGAAAAAGTAGTGAAATATATTGTCTCTGATGACGACGTTGTTTCTTGATCACTTCAAATATGTGAATTATGGATTTTGTGCAATACTACAATTATTTTTCACTAGCTTACCTCACTGGTTTATTGTTTTTGTTTTCTTGTAAGTCAATTTGTGGTCCCTGCTGCAACATACAATACTTTATTGAGCAGGTGTGAGCAGAAAGAACAAGGGCATATACCCTGATGAATTTTGAGTTTCCTGATCGACACTTATTTATTATGCCCACAACTTGTAATAGCATTTGAAGAATATACGTACATATATAGCAGCCAATCGTATGGTTTCACATGGCTAAGATTGTTTGATACCTATTTCACACTTGGCTCTTTTTTAAGGTAAATCAAGTTACGAATGTGCTTTAAATGTTGAACGCGGTAGCAGCCTTAATTGTTGTGCATGAATTTTAAGCGAGATTATAGAACAAATAGCTGTAAACCATGTGGCACTCTCACGGCGACAAATCTTGCCAAATTGAATATAGTATTGAGATAATGTTCTTTTTTTAGACATTTTCATGTAATCAACTTTTCAAGGTCACCCTCAAAAAAAAAAAAAAAAAAAACTTTTCAAGGTCAAATTTCTGACGCATTCTGAATTTAAGATTTGCAATATTGTATGATTTTCGATATTTAGCTTATTGGTGGAAACAGCTTACAAAACAAAGCTTTTAAAAAAATGTGAAAAGCAAAATTAGACTTGAGAATATTGAATTCGTAACCCATTTATCCGCCCAAACCTGCAAGAAAAAGAAAAAGAAAAAGAAAAAAGATTTGGGTAATAGGAAAAAATAATTGACCATCTAATCATATTGTTGAATTTATATAGTTGAATTCAATTGGGAAATTTAAGGTACAATACTTCAAGAATTGTATATAAATTTTACCATTTGACCTATATTCAATTCTATCATAACTTAACCAAACCGTAGCTAAGCCTCTATTATAAAGTAAAACTAATCTGTTTACTCATAATTTTTTTTTTTTTTTTTTTTTTGAGGAAATGCATAACTCATAAATTGATGAATAATACTAAGTAAAACTAACGTGTAAAACTCATTAAGTTGCGCATGCAATAGAGGGTGCTCTTTTGCATTATGATTTGAAAAGCCTACTTTTTAAAGCATAATTTTAAAAAATTCGATTTTTTTTTTTTTTGAGTTACAAATTACAGTTTTTCCTAACAAACTTATTTTTAAAAACCTGAAAAATAAACCTTATAAAATGAATATTTAATGTGTTTTATTTTGTTAATAACACGTTATCAAATTTGGAGAAAGCTTTTGTTAAACCGATTTTTCCAGGTTTTCAATATTATTAGGTCTAAATTTATTTGCAAACCCATCAAATTGTCGCCCAAAATTTCACTTATACCAAAAAAATAATAATAATAATATTTGATTTACAAACCCATCAAATTGTTGCCCAAAGTTCATTCAGGTTGGACAGTAGACATCGGTGGTTCTTACGGGTCCCTATTTATTTGTATTCCTTTATCCTTAAAATTTTATTAGTCACCCAAAACAATTATTCTGTTCCTTATCTTTGATAAATAAAAACAATTAATATGCTCATTTCATTCTAGTCGTTTTGTATGATGCGACAACTGCAACGTGTGATTTCCAAAAAAAAAAAAAAAAAAAGGACAACTGCAACGTGTCACATAGTGGGAGTTGAGCTGTATCGGGATCAGGTTTCCTTGCCTCGAAAGGGTGACAGGCCGAGGATAGGTTGTTTGCCCCATGCCACCTCAAATTTATGTATATGTGTTTTTAGTTAATGTATAATTTAAATATTTTTATACATATCTTACCATCTCCTAAAACACTTGTTTTATCTCTTTTTTAGCACTCTCACAATTAGCACTCTTCAACTCTCTTTTATTTTTACCTCATTTATGTTGAAACTATCTCGTTAGATGTGACCAAATATCTACAACTCATCATGTCCCATCTTGTGTAAATTTTCTCCGCCCTGAAGAGGAGATAGGACAAGCACGTGACATCTCTAAACCTCTAATCCAACCTCGTCCTACTTTGTTGCTATCCTAATTTACTGGCATAACCAAAATAGCCAAAAATAATAATAATAATAAAGAAACTAATGTAAGAAAATATTTTAATCATGATCTTGTAACTTTATGAGATTTTATAGAATCTTAATTACACCCCTTTATTTTTTATTTTTTGTGTGGAAAGATAGAAAGAGCAATATTTGGGATAGTATTATAATCTCTTTTTTTTTTTTTTTTTTTCTAATTCAATACTTAGTTACTTACAATAGAGGAGATGAGATTTGAACCTTGAATGTTTCTCCATTGAAAATAGTATGAGACATTAATTAAGCTACAAGACTCATGCTAGGATTGTATTACAAATTTTAATACAAATGAGTTACCCTATGATATGATTATTGATTCATCTATGTTGTCACACCGATGCCCCTACCATAGTTTTAGTATATAGAATGTGTAACAAGTGAATGGTGAATACCAAAACATCAAACTTGGAATCACAACGTATTGGGATGTTACAAGTCACATTTAGAATTATCACAAATAAACACATCAGTTTCTTAATGATAGTATTCTGAAATAATATGGCTCAATTGAGCAGAGAACTTTTTTGCTTAATTAGTTGGCAACTTCTAATATCTCTAACGGAGACATATAAAGTTCAAATCCCTCTCACTCTACTATCAAATTATCCCAAAATAAAAAATAAATTAATTAATTAAAAAAAAAAACTTAATTGGAAAAATTACAAAAAAAAACCCTCCTCTACTATAAGCCTCGCAATTAAGGAATGGATAATGATCAATCCATTCTTTAATATATATATATATATATATATATATAGAAAGAAAGAAGATCAATGATCAATGATGAATTCCCAAGGTAATGATTTGCTAAGGCAGATATCATGGCAAACGTCATAAGCACTACCCAAGCTTTGCGGATGGACCCTATTGCGACTTCAGTTCTTTTCAATTAAATACTTCATATAAAGCTCTTGGGGATTCCAAATAGACACCACTTTCAACAATTTTGATTTGCATAATCTAGCCTACCGCAATTTCTACAGTAGCACATCAAACTTTTGGAAGGCTAGTCACTAAACAAAATATATAATATAATCTTCGAAAAGCAACAATATATAATATGAATTACTAAAGTAATTCTAAGGTAAAGAAATAAGCAAATAGTAAAAAGCATTATCCAAATGGACGCCATGAAATTAGCTAGAAAACTAAAATATTATTATTATTCTTAGGGTAGAACCTAATCAAATTAAAAAAAAAAAAAAAAAAAATCACATGATGAATCTCATTGATTGCCCTTAAATCTAATCGGAATCCAGACTCATTTACATGTTGCACTCCACGTGTAAATCACATTCTTCAATTCTAGGAAAATTTTAATGCAAAGCCAAGTTGTGCTCTCCAAAGTTTAAATTTTTAAACACCTGGGACTTGGTTGCTCTCATATTAAAATCACAATAACTTCAACAGTCTTACTCATTAAACAGTTAAAGAGCACCAGCAATTATGCATGAGAAACCTAAGTGAAGTAGGTACACGATTTTTCAAAGCCTCATCTCCAAAATCAAATAATTGGGGTGTTTTGCATACTCAAAGGATTTCTCAAAGAAAAAAAGAAAAAGTGCAAACACAATTTTTTATACGTAAAAGATTAAATATACAATCATATAATAAAGAATATTATACAAGAGGTAAAGTCTTGCAAGTAGATACAAAAAGAATGTAAAAGTTGGTCACCCATTAATGCCAGATGATTAGCTCAACAATTGGCTTATCTGGCTTCATTATATATATGCTTAACTTCAACTTGCCAATCTCTAGAGAGTGGCATCATCATGCATTTGAAACATATAAAATTGTAGAAAATCAATTTCTAGTATAGATTAATTGGTAAAACCAATGAAACTATAGGGGTACAATTAAGATCTTTAGAAATGAAACTTTGATTAAAAATGCTTTGAACAAGATTAGCTACCTAGAATAAGGACTGGTCGATTATAATGGCAAACGCAATACATATGTGAGGTAGAATAAAGATTGATTATGATGGAATAGGATGTGGAAATGTCCAAATGCTTTACATGAATATTATACTTGTTTGTTCATGAAGAAATGTAGATATTATGATATTATCTTCATCTTCAGCTCAGTAATTCAATTTCCATCACAAAAAACCTTCACTCACGTACGTAATATCTCAATAATTCTCGTTTTATCTTCTTCATAGTAATGATTTTAATTTCTCAATATTCAATATGTGCATGCTAGGGAGGTCAGAGTTCATGGAAACAAACAAGAAATTCCAACAAGTTGGGATGAGGGGTGCTTATCTTTTTAAGACCAAGGTAGAGACTTTCACGATATGCTCATGACGTGTACACGTTCTCGTGGCATGCCTACATTGGCGGTGTATTAAAGAAGATTATTTTGTCCACAAAAGTATGCACTCATGATGTTCACCTCTTATTCATAAAAAAAAATGATGTTCACCTCTTACTACCAACCCACATAACTTTGTCTTCTTATTTCTGGATCCTGAAATGCAGTCATTACTCACAAGAATTAAGTCCTACTTAATGCTATCTGAAAGGGAGGAAAGAAATACCAAAAACAAAAACCTATAAAAAGTAAAAACAAAGAAGTTGGGTGCAACACAATTAACTGCAATGTAGAGTAACGCTGTTAGAGTTAGGGTGGGTTTGTATAGGCTGTGGGAAAAAGGGTGTTTTGATTTTAAAATGAGCATTTGTAAAAAAAACTACGAAGAATTGTTGTTGCAAAACAGAGTTTTAGATTTTAAAAATGTTTTTTTAAACTCCCAAAACGCCTAATCAAACAAACCTATTTCCAATTTATTCAGTTAATATATAACTTAAAAACGTGATTTAAAGTTACGATTTCAGTTATTTTGCGTAATGTGTGCACACATTCATTATGTGCAATAAACATGCCCTTTTTAAAACCCAATAAGCTAATAAAAATAAGCCCTCCTCCCTTAGGAGCACTCACCCCTTCATCTTTCACGCAGGGATCGGTTACCCAATATGGCCAAAACCCAAAATACTGTGTGGAAAGTGTTAGAAGTCAAGTTAAAATATAAAGAAAAACAGCAGGAAGAAGAAGAAACAAAGTTGTCGCCTTTGCTTTATCCTTCGAAAAAAGTTTCATTTTGAATACGAAAAACTTGTCCATTGACCAGGATTATCATTGCTTGTTAACAATATTCTTCTTTTTCAGGAAACTCGGGATTAATGTCCTTTGGTGGTCTTAACTTTTAGATTCTATGGACACAAAGGATCATTATTAAAAAAATATAAAGCAGTCATGTAATGTTCACCATGTTACAACCAATCTCAAGGATTCTTAATCAAACCAAAAGTTAAGTGGAGAAGCATGCAAACGAATCTAGGTGTATAAATGAATAAAAATAAAAGCATATACGCCAAAAAAAAAAAAAAATTTCTAAAACCATGTAATGATGGATTTCATCCTATTATATGAGTCAAAATAAAGACATAGTAGGAAATTAACATCTTGTGACTTGAGTTTCAAAGTGAGTATTATTACTTAAAAAGGAAACAACAAAATTAGTGGACTAAGAATAAATTGGGTAGAGAATGACTGAATTTACAAATAAAAATAGCACACATAAGAAACTTTTATCAAGACAGGGCCTTCATATCAGGATATTACAACAACTTCTTCCATGTTAACTATAAGGTATGAGCTCTAAATGTGGTTTACAATGACATCAACGTAAAATCATCTGGTATCAGTGTTACATATCAATGTTTTAATGATTATTTTTTTTAATTTTTATATATCCAATCAGATGTTGCAAGAACTTTATCATGTTTCACTTCAGCATGGTAAGAGAGCACCAGTCAACTTAGGTTTCATCAACAGACTCATCTGTGTAAGCTTTCTAGTGTACCTAATTGAACGCAAGATCTTGCTCCAATTTATCCATAATAAACTTTAGTCACTTCTGGTCGGCTTCTTGCTTCTTTCATATTGAGAAGAGAATAAAATAATAACTCTTCATTCCTTTATGTGCCGATTAACAGGAATGAGTGGAGGCAGAAAATCTTTATAAACTATCATGTGAAATAGGGAAGGCAAGACCATCTTTTAGATGACTCACTGCTGTGGGGCACAACCATTTCAGCATGTTTGGACCTAAAACCTGAACAAAAGGCATATAAGTTACCATATTGACAGATCACAAACTTAATTGAAATATCAATACACAAAAGGGGAGAGAGAGAGAGAGAGAGAGAGAGAGAGAGAGAGAGAGACCGAGGTTATGTTTTGGTAAACACTACGATTGAATGGATGTTGATAATTCTGACCAGACTTCTTAGCCAACCATGCTGCCTGTACTCCTTCGTGATACTGGTAAAGGGTTCATCATGAGATTGTCACCAGTAATTACTTGAAAAACAATGATGAAACATCCAACTCTGGAAACTCACAACCTACCTCTATGGTCGTCATATTATGAATGATAAGGTAGACATGCCAACCCAAAAGAGTTCCAAATGTAACACTCAAACCAATTATCCCTGCTCCACAAATAACCTAAAATAAACACAACTTTTAGCACCCTTGAAAATTTCATGAAGTACCGGAAAAGGCTGGTGACAAATGGATTTTAGTTCAGATAAACTTGACATGCACAGGGACTGTATTTAAAAGCTTGACAACTTAAGCAAGGTTTATCAATCACAGGTTCCCAAAACTCTTAACTCATAATAACAGCTACAAATCCAGCTGCAGGGATGACAGACATCTACTAAAAGTAATAAGCTGATAAGCAATAACCTAATTCATGTAAATAGTTTTATCTAGAACGAGATCTAAAAGAGATCCAATAGTTTGAAACTCTTCACAATACTTCATTATTGTTCAAGTTTCTGACAAAAATGTTGCTTTGAAAATGTAATGTATGCCATTGCCAAGACTCCCATTAAAAAGGATTTTAAGACTTGTACTTCAACAGCAAAACACAACAACCTAAGGAATTAAGTGGATGATATCAAATAACTTCAGTGACAAATTCATACATACAGTCATCTTTTTAACTTTCTTTCCACCAGACACTTCATTCTTTCTATTTTTTCTTTTTCTTTTTTTTTGGGGAGGGGGGGGGGGGGGGGGTGGGGAGAGAGAGAGGCTTTGCCATATCTCAAACACCAATCAACATATATGCACAATGCATGGTTAGTTTTGGATCCAGATAACCCCCTCAAATGTATTCTGAAGTGAAAGAAATTTGACCAGAATTCTGACTTGAGAATTTGACATTATGATACATTTCAAAACATAAAACTAACGTTCAACATGAGAGCTGTAGATAATTAAATACTAACTTACATAAAACACCTTGAGGGGAACCCTCCCGCTGAAATCCTTTTGAAATGAACAGCTTATTAACACAACCTAAGAATGCCAAGAGCTTTCTTATAGGGTCAACTTAACAACATTAAAACAAATGAAAGGAAAAAGCAGATAAAAAATACCGTAGAGTAGATGCTACTTATAGCTGCATATAAGACAAGTACAAAAAAGGCTTTATAGTTCCAATAGCCAACACAATTGTTTATCCACATACAGTGATGATCCTGCACAAAATTTTGGCAGGAGCATAAAGAACTTAAATCATAAATTTCATCATGTTTGAAATTATAGTCATATCAGATCTCTTTGTTAAAGTTAATGTAACCTACCTACCATCCTCAAAACACATCTTCTGCAGATCCGACAATGATGAGCTCTAGGGGGCTTGTATGTAAAACACTTGTCACAGGGCCTTGGTTGTGCACCCTATCAGAAATTAAGTATCCAGGAACAAGAAGTTACATCTAGTGTAAAGTTTTAGTATTGCAACAAATGGTGACAAAAATAGATTCTCTTATTGAAAAATATCCAGGAACAAAAAGTTACATCTAGAGTAAAGTTTTAGTAATGCGTCAAATGGTGACATAAATAGATTACAGTATTTACAATTCACAGGAAAAAAAATTGGCAAGATGTAGCAATTGGGTCTTGGCTCAAGCGGTAAAGGGATGGGCTATCAGGTAAGTTTTAGGTACAGATCTTGCTTAACAAAAAGAAAAAAGAAATGTAGCATATGTAAGAACACCGCCTTGGGGGGGGGTGGGTGGGGTTGTTGTGGGGGTGTGGGGTTGGGGTGGTTAATCAACCACAGTGTGCACATGATATGGTCCATTTATCACTGACACAGCTAAAGAAAAATCAACCTCAAATTAAACTAGACCCCTTGACCTAGTGGCAACCCCAGAGCAGCCCATGGTGGTGGCCAGGGTTCAAACCCCATGAAGAGATTGTTGTATGCATGCATGGGAGGGATTTGGGGGCATTTAGTCCATGTGCTAGGTTGGGGATCTATAATATATACATTATAACATTTTTTTTAAAGGCCACCTCCACAAGCTCAATAGCTGTGATTGACTTAGTCTTGTAATGTATTAACACTCCATTTAGAATACATAAGACTCAAAATTTCTAATTTCATCTCTTTCCCACATTCTCTTATCAACCAAATGAAGCCAAGCTAACAAAGAACATCTAACAAATTCTTGCAAAAAAACAAAGGAAAAGATTAAATAAATGATCAACTGTAGTAAAGTTTCCATTTTTCTGAACAATAAAACACAAACCATGAGATCCCAAATCCCAAAATCTTCTCTTTTCCCCATATTTTCCCAAAAAACAAGCAGGAACCAAAGAAAGCACATAAAACCCATATCAGAATTCTGATATTGAACCATTAAATAAAAAACTCACATTATTGTTGGGTTCTTGATCCGAGGCCCGGCTTTGTTCAACATCAGGGACGTAGGAAGGTGGAACGTGACCTGGGTCAATGAGAACACAGGCAGAGAAAGAGACAAGGCAGAGAAAACCAAGGAAAGTGAAAATGAGAGCGTTCAAAGACCCAGCTGAGCTCTGTAACCCAACCCAATCCTCGATGAAAACGAATACCGTGATGTAATACACAAAACCCATTAACAGTAACACGGCTGAGACTGGGATGGAGAGGAATCTTTGGCACTTCATTGGGGATTCTTTGGGGGTTTGTGAAAGACGAGCACTGGTTTGGTTTGGTTCACCGTTTCTTTCTCGTTGTGAATTGTAGAAGGAAAGTCAATCAGTGGGAAAGAGCCAGAGAGGTCCAGTCCATGGTTTCATTTAGTGAGACTAGGCTCTGTAGCGCACAAACTTGGCCTGGTTCTCAGGCCCAAACAGATATTATTATTATTAACAAGGTCGTAAAATAGCCCAGCCGAATCGTTTTTTTTTTTTTTTTTTGAGAAACTGACGAATCGAATATTAAACGTATCAAGTTGAAGAAAAATCATGTAAGCGTGTGTTTGGCATGATAAAATTTACCAACTTATTTTATTATTTAACTTATTTTTACAACTATTTATGGGTTCCACTGTATTTTTTGGTACTATTTATAGGTCCTACTTTACTATTTTAGCTAATTTTTAACTTTATTTATGGTACTTTCAGCAAAAAGTTTTCAGTTTTAGTAATAATCACTTCTAGTTAACTTTTTATGGGTCTCACTGTACTTTTTAGTACTATTCATGGGTCTCACTATACTTTTTGATACTATTTATGAGTCACACTGGACTATTTCAGTTTTCAACTAACTTTTATTTTTATCTAATTACATCTTTGTTAAATAGATTAATTATTTCTTAGGAATAATCACTTCTCTCTAAAATGGTTATAATAGATATTCTTTAGTATATGCAATAGCAACTTTCACAATTATAAAAAGTCTCATAACTACTTTTATTCTCAAAAAAGAAAAAAAAAAAGTCCCATAAAAAATAACTTTTACAATTAATATTGATAAGGGATATTTTGACCAAAGAAAATTTTTGAGTAAATAACATATTTGGTCTCTATCTTTTAAACTATTTGTCAATTTGGTTCTTAACATTTTAAATGTGTCAATTTAGTCCTTAACCTTTTGATATTGTGTCAAAATAATCCTTACCGTTAAATGTTGGATGGAAAATTCTGACGTAGTTAACGGTGGAATTAAAATATAATTTTTATGCCACTCAAGTTGTCACGTGGGCTGCCACATGGGATTATATATATATATATATATAACCATATAAGCAAAAACTTTACAAAAATTAAAATCACAAACATATTTAGGATTTAAAATTTGAACAAAAGAAAAATTCTTCAAATTTAAACTTAACATCTTTGGAGCTAATGGAACTCTTCAGCAAGGTTTTAAGAACTGGACCGAACTGGAAGGTCGAACTGTGAAAATCAAGAACCGAGATGAAAACCAGTTTTTTAAGCATAAAGAACCAAATTTTTAGTTAATTCCGTGAACCCCTAAAACTAAGGTTGGACCACACAAACCGGTGGCAAGAACCATGCGGTCCAACCCCTTGGCAATATATATATATATATATATATTTATAAAAACAACTTAATACAATTTTATTCTACTTAATTAAATTATACATCTCTTACAAGGAATAAAAAAATTATAATTAAAATCCTTCAAAGATATTCAACTTTACTTCAAAAATTAATCATAAATTTTAATGTTTTCATGGTTATTATTTTATTTTATTAACTTTCTTATTTAATTATTAAATATATACTTGAAAATCATTAAATTTTCCTCACATATATAGATATATTAGTCAATTTTGCTAGTTTTATAAATTTAATATCTATATTTAGGCTTTAATTAATTATTAAATTAATTATGACGTCATCATGATTCGACTTCGGTTCGACCTAAAAAATCTTAAACCTCTCTCTTTTACGACTTAATGAACGGTTCAGGTCTGAAAACCTTGCTCTTCGGTTGGATTGTTTTTGCAGCTTCCTTCGTAAGCTCTTTTCGTTTAATTTGCCTATCATATTTTGCAGCTAATGGAGGATCCAAAATCAACTACTAAATCCCACCTAAAGGCCTCCTGAGTTCTCAGAATAAATGAAAAATAAATTTGAATGCAGCGTCCTTTGAAACTCATCTAGCATATAACCTATCTATACTTGAACTTTGTTACTAGAGTTAAGCAACTCTATGAGCCCTGTGTTGGAACTTTCCACAAACACCTTATGTGCGACCACAAATAATCACCATTCCTTCAAGTACCGTAGCAGCAATTCACGTACCCATAAATAATCACTTCATGTACCGCAATAGCACTTCAATCACAATACCCACATTAGATATGGGCTATTATATCCACACAAGAGTTCTTCAAAGCAATAGCTTGTCCATTATTGCATCGCCACACATTTGTTTTGAAGAACTCTTGTTGCGAAGGTACACAACGAGACAGAGACGGTTTCTTGCCACATCACCCTTTGAGAAAAATCTAGAACCTCCAGATCCGAGGAACTCCGATGATCCCCATGTCCTACATAGTTTGATCTCTCTCCCTCATGTCCTTTCTCTTTCTCTTCTTCTCGTCAGTGTTCCTAGGGTAGGGACTTCGGTTAGGTTATGTTGTGTTTTGTTGTTGTTCATTTTGATTTTTCAGATCAACCAGTTTTGCTAATTAATATATTTGATTAGCTCAAACGAATTCAATTTGGTTGAATTTTTGTTTTTTTAAATTAAGGCCACGTGACATCTCATGTGGCAACTTAGATTAATGTTTTAATATCATTGTTAGCCATCTCAACATTTTCCATCCAACACTTAACAACAATAACTATTTTAACAGAATATCAAAAGGTTAAGAATCAAATTGACACATTTAAAAGGTTAGTGACCAAATTAACAAATAGCTTAAAGGACGGGGACCAAATATGTCATTTACCCAAAAAAAATTAACTCTCAGTGACGGCTCCAAAATTTTTTTCCAGAGGGGTCATTAAGAAATTTAAATTAAATAAAATTTAATAAAAAAAACTTGAATATATCGAGTCATAAAAAAAATGCAAATATATGAAATTTTACAACTTCTACGAGTTTTCATTTTTTTTTATTTTATTGATACAAGATAGAAATTCTACTATAATCTAATCTAAGTGTATATGTGTGTGAAACTCCCACCTAGAGACTTGAACCCCGGCCTTTGCCCTCCACACTCCACAAACATTTAATACTTGTGGAGTGATCATTACGCTAAAGATATGCGGTGGTGAGTTTTCATATTTTATGTCTAACCATTTTATTTTGTTAAGTTTGTATAGCATTTATTTATTTTTATGTCGTTGTCATTATTTTTATAAAAATATTTTAAATTAAAAAGACAAAATGTAACCAACTGACACTATATTATTTATTAACCCACACATCCATATTCATCCATACATAAATATTACACTAAGTGTCTACTTAACCAATCAAATATTTGAACTGTAGACATGAAGGGCCCAAATAAGGATATTGGGCTGTGGGCCGCACCCGAGGACGTCAAATAGCCTGAGGACAAATAAGTACTAGCAAAGGCAGAAAGATTATTGGGCCAAGGAAGAGGTATGGTTATGATGAGTAGGAGACGTTGTCCGAGGAGCAATCCATCCTTGGCCATCAAAGTGGAGGCCTAAAGTTTGACCACCCATCAAGTACTGGGTAATAGGCAACCGCGCTAAGGAGGATAAGCTTTAGAAAGAGATAAGTCAATAGAGAATTGAGAAATATCTAGGAAGAAAACTACTACCACCTCATTGAATGATTTGCATCTAATTCCCTGACCGCATTAATGTGAAAGTGATACTTGAACAATGACTTTTAACCTTACAGTTACCTACAAAGATTTGAAGAAGGTGCTGATAGGACAAGTATCAAAATTATCAATCTGATCTGCACATAGAGAGTTTAGATGAAAGAGGGAAAGAGAATATAAAAGGGAAGGACTCCATTACAGAAGGGGATCATCAGAAAAACCAGAAGAAAAATCACAGTGTAACCTAGAACTAGAATTTTTGTATTAGTAAGGGTCATCAAATAGCCCATGGCCCACAGCCCGACCCAAAAACCCGGCAGCCCATCTGGCTAATAGGCCACCCGGCCTGTTGTTATTGAGGCCCATGGGT
This sequence comes from Quercus gilva, assembly GCA_023621385.1. Classification (NCBI taxonomy): domain Eukaryota; kingdom Viridiplantae; phylum Streptophyta; class Magnoliopsida; order Fagales; family Fagaceae; genus Quercus; species Quercus gilva. The sequence goes on along the minus strand of CM042480.1, from coordinate 57,888,909 downwards.
AGCCCACTAGCCCAGTGGGTTAGGCCGTGGACTAGTTTTTATGCCCATGGGCACTCGATGGGCTAGCCCAGTAGCCCAGCTTGTTGGCCCAACCCGTTGCCCAGTTCAATAACTTAGAATTTTTAACAAAAATATATAGGAAGTGTATGAAGGATTGATCTTAAGATATTGTAATAGAATTTCTTGAAAGAACTCTTGCAACCACTAAGATACTTAGTGTAATTGTCTAAACTTAGTTTACTAAATATATATTTTTCTAGTAGTTTAGCAAATTTGAATTAACCATTTGATTTTTTTTTTTATTGAAGATAAAAATAAAAAAACTATTTGAAGCCTTAATTAAAAAAAATTAAATAAGTTTCCATCAACAAAACAAAAAATTAAATAGATTTGACTAAAAAAAAAAATTGTAATTAAGTATTAAATTCTTTGATTCTTTCATTTAAAAAAACTAGATTGATTATTCCCTTATTAAAAATTGATTCTTTATTTCTAAAAATAATAAAATAATATGCTAACACAATCTCATGGGTGGCCCATTAGGCCCAACCTAGTAGCCTAGCCCGTTAAAGACAAAATGGGCATTGCCCATGGGCAGGGTCGTAGGCTAGGGTTTTCTCTTTTGGCCTAGCCCGACCTGGCCTGTTAACTAGTTAATAGCCCATTATGCTCAGCCCATTGTGCCCTTGGGCCAAGTAAAAATGGGCCAGGCCAGCCCGACTCGGCCCATTGACGACCCTTATGTATAAGTCTAAAAGAAATATATAAGAATAGACCTTCCTCAGACTTGACCAATGAGCACTTTTCTTTTTTCAAACTATTTGTTTTGTTCATTCTAATATTAACTGGCCTATTGTGATCAACATCCTAACTCATTGAACGTTCAGTAACAGACCCACTCTTTAACAAATTCATTGTTTTAGGCTCATTTTGGGCCATTGTCTAAACCATTTGGGCTTTAGATCAAATCGTGTTCTTACATGAACAATTGCTAACTTTACTATTTTTTTTCCCTTCAATTATGTACTAACATATAAAACTCTAAATGTCTAGTTGTTGTTTAGTTTTAGGTTGTACTGATCTATGATCAGGGTGTGCAAGATTTCAGCCAATGTATGCAAAAATATTTTTAAGCATAAAATAAACTAATAAAAAAATATTTATATATATATATATATATTTTTTTTTTTTGAAGTCAGGGGGTTCATTTGAACCCCTTTAACAAGAAGTGCTGCTGCCCCTGCTAACTCTTTTGACCGCCGGGCCTCTTGAGATCCTTTGAGAAGAAAGTATCCTTCAGGCCTCTTAAGATCCTTTGAGACAAACGTATCCATCAAGTTGGATGGCCATGTGACATCATCCACGTCTGTCGTCAAACCTAAAAGCACCCGTCGGATTAATGAGCATACCGATGGGTAGATACGCTTGGCCCCCATGCTATTTGCGTGTTCCCTACTCAAGCATCCCTATATGGAAAGAACTTGCATATCACTTCCAAAGACCTTACTATATGTTTGTATCTTCTCAGTATAGAAAATAAAACCCTAAGATCTTGGGGCCTTAACTCCATATCTTCTCTACAAGGAAAAATATTGCATTCAATGGATCTTGGTTAGCTCTACACCACTATATAAGCTCCAAGTCTTCACTTTTCCAAGGTACGTGAAATTTCCTATCTCTCGCACTTTTATTATTGACTTAACCTTCAGAGGGTATTTGGCCGGCACCCCACTGGTGCTCTCTGTAGGTTCTTTATTCTCTTATTTTTCAGGCACCCTAATTGGCGTGCGTACGAACAATTAATTCACTGATGATTTTGTGCATCATCAAATATATTTCCACAAAAAAAGTTTTTTTTTTTTTTAAATTTTTTACACAATTTCTATATGTAAAAATCAAATTTATGAATAAGAATAGTTAATCCATTATAATGTCTTTTATTCTCAGTAATAAAGATTACTATTCTTAACATAATCTTCATTCAATGGATATGATTATAAATGCATTTTTTTGAAAAAAACTTTAACACCCCTGAAACTTGAACGTGCAACATATGCCGCAACAAATTTATCAAACCTATTATTTTCTATTTTGCTTATGGTATATTAAAGTCTGACCAAAAGAGTTCATGTATTGCTAGGACATGTGAGCTTTGATATGGGCGGGCCGATGGTTTTCCACAGAGGATTGAGCTTTGTGTTGACCTCGACCTGGGCCAATTCATAGGCCCACTAGCCAATATTGAACCACCAATTGGACATGAAGGCCTTTGGTCCACTTTGGTCCCCTCAGAAAAATCCTGGGTCTTTCGGCCTCCGTCTCCATCTGAAACCAAAGACACCAAACTTCCTAGGTGACAACTCAATATGTTTGCACTTTGCACATACCCAAAACAAAGAGACCAAAAAAAAAAAAAAAAAGTTGGGGGTTGGGGAAGGAATTTAGAATCTTAGATCATGTATTTTGGGCCCTTTTGTGTTTCATGGATCCACGAGTGCTTTTAGTCTTGAAAAAACCCAGAATACAATTTCAGCGGTTGGGCCTCTATCTTGTCCTTGCTCTGCTGAAATATGATAGATACCCTTAGGACCTTAACCCATTCCCTGAAAATGGGCTATCCCTAAGAGAGAGAGAGAGAGAGAGAGAGAGAGAGAGAATACACTGAGGCTGAGTACATGATCGGGATTGAACAATGGAGTTACAGGTCCACGTTGAAATTGAAGAGATTCCCATAATGTTGAGCCTTGAAAAATAGTACTCCCATAAGTGGTCAAGCTTCAACTTCGTGGGCAGACCTTATCCCTTAACTCCTTCGGCTCAAAATACCAAAAAAGAAAAGAAAAAAAAGAAGGTAGCCTTTGCTTGGTCACAACCTCAACCTTTTGAAATAGAAGAAAATCGCACTCAACTCCCCAAAAAAAAAAAAAAAAATGTCTTCCACCAGCCAAACAAAATCTGATGGAACCTTTATACAAAGTGTACCATGCATAGTTGAAAGCATCAAGTTTGGACTCAAATGCCATAAATGTACTAAAAGTTACAACCTCACGTCCTAAGCAATTCATATTGAAACCAACCACTAATCAAAACATTTAAACCTTTCTATTTTCTACCACCTGCATGTCTATCATCTACCATTACACTTGTGGTCTCAATTAATATAGTACATTGTTTGTTACTATCATTTATGTTCAATCACTATGTGGACCTTTTATCGTACATTTTACCATCATGGTCTAGCTTTGGGGACCATAGATATTTTCGTGTGCACTACCACAACAAAGGGCCACACAGACACTACCACCTTATAATTTGATGGTAATGGTGACAATTGAGGTGGCATATTGAATATATATTGGAAAAAATGAGCCAAAAGTGGCTTTTCTTGCAGAGCCTTGAACATGGACTTATGATGAAGTTGGCACAAATATATTTTTTCTGCATTGGCTATAAGTGAAAAATTAATCGAGGGGACCATGATGATGAGCATGAAATTATTTAGTTTCCCCTTAATTTTGTTATATATAAAAGGTCTATGAAAATGAGATGACAAAGGCAAAGCTTGAAAGAAAACCGAGATAGATACATCACGATCACATTTTTTGGGACACAGCACAATCACTCAAATACGACATATGTGCCAAACAAAAATGTGTCTATGTGTTCAGCCTTGCCTGGGTTGCTTGCAGCCCTGGAAGGAGGAGGGGCCACTGTGGTGTTGCTATCATTACTCTTTTTACATTTTTCAACCATTTTTGAAAGGTGACAATGAAAGAGATTGAAGTTGATATATATATATATATATATTACTCTTAATTTGCTTACCTAGCTCACTTGGACCATGCTAGGAATAACGCAGTACTAATTGATCTTTACTAATTCTAGTAGAAAACCTTGTCACATCTTGCTTGGATATATATATATATAACTTGTGATTGGATTAAGGGTATGGTCCTAGAATCATTGTTAATCTTATATATATATATATAATTGATACAATTAGATAAGAAAAAAGATAATTGGGAAACAAGCATTGATAATTTTTTATTAAGGAGAAAAAGAAAATTGAGTAAATAAATTTCGAAAGATTTCAATTTATCTAATATGAGATTAGAATATTGTCCATTCAAAAAAAAAAGAAAAAAGAAAAAAAAGAAAAAAGAAAAAGAGAGTCTGAGCCCTTAAGATCGAGACATTCTACTTTGATGTGGTAGCTAGGCTGCTGCATTATCATTATCATTATCATATTGGCTGCCAAAAATTTTCCAGAGATGTAGAACAGTGGTGGTTCCCTACAACAGTCGTCGGTTATGTAGCTTTTCTTACGCAACTAGTATGAGTACGACAGTTTCCCTAAAAAACATAAAAAGAAAGAAACTTTATCAGGCATATGGCAGTGTCACGAGTCAATTGTGTCATGTTGTAGCTTGAAAATGAAACACATGCATTTTTGTTTTTGTTTTTTTTTTTTTTTTTGGGAAAAGTAAGGAGATAGGATATATAGTATGATGATGTGAATCCATCTTCAATATCAAAATTTATTTTTGAAATTTTTACATCTTTTAGGATTCAAGCCAAGTGTATCCAAGCATGCACTTGCAGTATAAGTAATTTAATCCTATTATGATTAGCATAGAGTTGGTTTAGGTTTTTCTAAATAACTCGCCATTGGGTTTAATTTAGCAATTCTTAAGTTTCATGAGATCCGTGAGGTCTTGTGCTTAAAACTTTTAACCAATATCTTGAGGTCACCCTTAAATTTCTCTATAATCACTTAGTGTGTATGGGATGAAAATTACACTCTGCCTGAAGAATAATTAGTTGTTCCAAGAGTTCTAAACACTAACATAGGCGTTAACCAAAATTTTTTTTCTACACATATCTTGTGATGTACAGTTTTTTGTGAGAATATCTATTTAGTTTGTACTCTTATAGTTTTAACTCAGCATTGCATGTCAACTTTAGTATCTCCAAATGATATGCAGAAACCTACTGGCATAGTTAACCTGCAGAATCAAATCTATATGGAAGAAATGGCTGGTGTTAATGTTACATTATTCATGTAAAGCATATAACTAAATATAGAAAATTTTAGACAATTGAAAAAAGCTGTAAAAAAATAAAGTGAGAAAAATTTCATACCGGAATCTTTTTCTTTTTTGTTTTTAACTTCTTTTTGTGCTTTGGGTGCCCAATGCAATCATGAACAAACTAGATTCTGAATCTAGCTATCCACTACTTTATGACTAAAACGCAAAGGCTCAAGCTCCTCCGGCGGGAAGCTCAGTTTTGTCTCTGTAACAACTCTTGTATGCTGTAAAAGAAACCTAGATTTGCCTTAAACTCGTCATCAACATTATCAAACCTGTCTTTTTTCCATTCTGAAAATGAATTATGATTTATGAATGAACTACAAAAAATTAAGTTCGACCAATAATCCTAAAATGCATTCTTAATTTCTAGGATTTTTTGTATTATTAAAGAATGAAATATATATATATATATATATATGACAATATTCATGCTTGACCAGCTTTAAGAAAAATAATGAAAAAAAAAAATTCAGAAGGAAAGTTGAATGTTTTTCAAAACATTATACCACAACCGTGATTACCCCATATTGTTATCATTGTCAATACAATAACCGGTCCGTACCATCACCACCATTATCATTATAATGTTGTTATCATAATCGCATGTCATTACATATACCACTGCCATCATCTCTATCACCTTCAGCACTATATCTTCCACCAAAATCAATGTATCGTCATCATGGTATTAATCTCCATGCGTATTAGGAAAATTCACATCATTTTTCACATACTTATTTCTACCATTTGCTCTCATTGTAGAGGTAGAGTTAAGATTTTAGTTTAGGGAGCAAGAAAATTTTTTTTAAAAAAATTTCAAAAAATTACTTAATAAAAGTAACAAAATAAATAAACAATTAAAAAAAGGCTTTAATTTTCATATAAATATAATGTAAATGTAAATTGAAATGGGACGGGAATTGGAAAGTTTTCTTATTAAGCAATGATCCATAGGAAATATGAAAATCCACGTAGATTGATACAAATTTATATTAGGATTCTATGGAGACTTATTATAATCATATTATGTTTAAGTTTATTCATAATCTCAACTTTGTAATTATAATAAATGAATATAAATATACCTATATTTTATACAATTAAAAGACAAACAAAAAATAACCAATTGAATTTCATTATTTAGAAGTATACTTGGAAAAAAAAATTAATATTAAAGTATTAAAAGCATATACAAATAAATTTGAAAATTTTCAAAAGATCCTCGGTTTCTTTTAAGAAATTTTGCAATACCAAATACTTTTGTTCCTATTGCAGTGAATTTTGATTCTAATTGGTCATAATCTAGAAAAAACAATTAAATTTAGTAATTCATCCCATATTACTTTTTGAAAAAAATATAGGACCTAAACTATTTAAGAGAAAATTTTCATCTTCATTTTCATTCATTCTCTTTTTAATTAAAAAAAAGAAAAAAAAATTGTGAGTTTGAATTATGATCAGAGACAAAAAGGCGAAATATTTGCATTAGAGTGCAAGGAGGGCAATTCTTGTGTAACGACTCAAGGTTTAATTTGTACTCGCATAAGGGTTAAACATTTCTTCCGACTCTCAAAGCCAAATTATTTAGTACACTATTGCATACAATGATGGCCTCACAATAAATGAGATCCACACATTCAAGAACTTTTTTATCGTGAGGTACTCATAGTATATAATGAGCACATAAGATACCGTCTCCTCTTTCTCCTACTTTATCTTTGTCCTTATAATGAGCACATAAGATACCGTGTCCTCTCTCCTTCTTTAGCTTTGCCCTCGTAATGAGTGCAAAAGATACCGTGTCCTCTCTTCCACTTTAGCTTTGCCCTCTCATCAATTATTCTAGGACCAAAACCTTAACAACATCATTTCTCACAACAATCTTATGTGATAGACTATGATTAACTGTTTGTCACCTTCACATATATCTAATACTTTTTTTCTATCACTCACAATAAACCACATAAGACAATATGAAAAATGGTGTGGTTGTACATCTCTTTTTTTTTTTTTTTGCATCTTCACATTGTCAACATCAAACTTATTTCTATGGCCAACTTTACCTCATGACACAATCTTATTGTCACCAATATCAGTATTTGCACATTTATCATTGCTACCAACACCATCGTTATCAAGGAAATTTAACTGATTGAATTATTATGACATTTAATAGACACTTGATTAAACCCTAACAATACTATAGCTTAACCCAGCTTGGAGGAGAAAGAACCAAGAAGGAGAGAAATGACTTCATTCAATTCAGTAAGGAGGTTTCGTCTTTTACCTCAAGGAGCTGTAAATTGTATGGTTTTAACTCATATGTACTAGATTTGGGGGGTAAAAGAGAACTGAGGTTCTAAATGGAGATATTTTGTCACTTCCACGCATTTTAACAAACAAAAAAGAGGGGTCGAAATCTCTTTTTCCAAGATTTTTGCCAAATGACATTTCCAGTCTTCCAAATCCCAGTGACAATTCATTTTTTGGTGTGTGTGCATATTTTCCACTAGGGGGGCAGTATCATTGATACTAGATTAAAGGCCATTTTACATGCGGTAAATTTCTCACTTACAAACAAAAGGGAGAGATTATGAGAGACAGAGAAACCCCAACACCCCCCCCCCCCCCTCTCTCTCTCTCTCTCAAAAAAAAAAAAAAAAAAAAGAAGAGAGAGAAAACTAACAGCTCATTTCAAATACAATTTTTTCCATAATTGTTGATATGTTCTAACTCTTATTGATGCATAACAAAAGTGGTGTCCATTAATAGATCTATGTGAAGATAATATTATTTTTATCACAAGTTAGGTTGCCAATTATATAAAATATTGTATTTGTAGCATTACTAAAATTATAAATTCCAGCCAAAAATAAATAAAAGATAATCACAATTAGTGATGCACAAGATCTACCTTTAACATTGCCAAGAGTCTTGAAACTCATGGCGTACTTCTTAATATTTTCAATGGGGACATCTAAAGTTAAAATCCCCCAATCCAATTATCAAATTTTCACTCACAGGTATTTAATATCAAAAGATTCCTTAAGCAGTACATATTCTCACTCAAAGGTGGCTTTTAGTGATTGCTCTTCTTAAATTTTTACTAAGAGGGTACCAAGTAAATATGTCATTGTTAAAAGTAAACCAAAAAAAAAAGAAAAAAAATCTTTATCTTTCTTTTTGGAATGTTACCATTTTTCTTCTTCTTTTTTTAAGGGCAGAAAAAATATCAAAGCCTAGGCTTCATTTTGCAATTTGAAATTTAAGTACTTAAATTTGTCTATACAAATTAATGTGTGAATTTTACACTCAAAAAGAAAACTTTGAGAGAGAGAATGGTATCGTTTACGGAATGATAAAACTATTACCAGTTTTACTAAAATAATTCTTATAAAAAAAAAAAAAAAAAAACAAATGTGATTGGTGTCACATCAATAGCATTATAAATAAATAATTTTTTAAAAGTTTAAAATTGACAAATCAATTTATAAGGCTTATATAGCAAAACATTGTAATAACCCTAGCATCATTCATGGCATAAAATAACCCATATAAATCTAGAGAGTCTTGACTATCTAGGTGAGCAAGGAGAAGATCAATCACCACATATGATAATGAACACATTTTTTCTGATACAATTACCTTAAAGCCTTTGTTTTCCTGAAGACAGCAAATCAAAATTGAAAAGTTGAAAAAGAAAAATCTATTCATTAGTAGTTTCTCTACTCAGACAATCTTATCTCATTGGACTCTTCATTTTTGGTTTTCAAAAGATCTAGTCAGAATTAAATCAGGAAAAAATTTGTGACATTCAACACAATATGTGGCACTCTCTTTAATTGACTATTACTTGTGATGTGTCCGATCAATTCCAGGAACAGACTATAAGTGGACACTTTATAAACAGAGAAAACTCTACAAAAAGTTTTGTTCAACAATATGTGCATATCCCGTACTAGTGACCTATGGCTAATCACAAAATCATCACAGATAAGATTTCAAGTATTTGAACTTTGATGTACAGTGCTTTGATGCTGTCTAATCACAAAGCTTCAATCTGAATTGCTTACACATTGGCCATGCTATAAAATCTAGATTCTCAATTCCACTCATTCATCATCAATGTGTGAAATTTAAAAAATTTCATTCATATTTAGTACACAAAACCCATGCTTTTAAGGCATGAACTGGTTAATCGGCAGACCTACCCTACTTTTGAGAAGCTGATTTTCCAACTCCAACTTATGGAGAAGGGCACTTATCATCATACCAAGGTCCAACCTCAATTTTTCATACCCGAAAATCTTAAACTTAAGTTTATTGCAGCAATGTGAAAAAAGCTGTAGAAGTGATGCAACTGTGTCAAGATGTTGATTAATAACTCAGATATTAGGTAAAAATGCACAATAGACTAATAAGAGAACACTATACAAGATTCTGACCACATGTTTTTGTGAATATAAGTAAAACATTATCCAATAGACTAAAGAGGAACATACATAGTTACAAGCATTATTTCATGTGCATACAAATTTGTTCGTAGTAAAAAGGATTTGCTATGATCTCTTTGTACTCGCTAACATTGGTTTTTTCTCACTCAAATGTACTTGTGGACCTCCGTTAGAAGGAATGATATTCGTCTCCCTCCTTTTCAATTGTCAAAATGATATAACAGCTTTTGTCACTAACTGCCCCCACATGACATGGCTTAAGATTCTTCTTCAGTTCCATGGCTAATAAATAGAAAAAGTCGGTTCGAAATTCACTCATTTCTACAGCACATTTAACCTGGTTAGGTTGAAAAACAACTACGTTCCCTGCAGCAACTAAATGCAACTCCAAGGTAAAACAAAAATTTCATGGTTATAACTAGAAGCATTGTTATAGAATAATTTCAAATATCATTCTACTGTGAAGTGGCTCTCTTAATTCTATAAGACACCCATCTTCCAAAAAACTAGATGATATATATAACAATAGAGCACTGTTTATTACACACAAGGTGTGTTTTTATAAAAGATTAAGAATGTTTTTAAATGTCGTTTTGTCACTGAAAGTTTATTCGTTTATTTGTTGAAAGTTTGTCAAAATAGAGTTGTATTGAGAAAAATAAAGTTTTGAAAATTGTAAATATTTAAACAAATGAACTAAAAAGTTCAAAAGAAAAGGTCTAAAACCAAACAGATACAAACAACATCAAATATTTCACCTTAAGACTAGAGTTTGTTTAAAATTTATGCTAGGTTAAATGCATTTATAACAATAATAACAGCAATCAAGACTTAGTTTTCAATTTATGTTTAGTTAAAAACATTTACAACAACAACAATAAAATCTTAGTTTCAAAATTTCAAATCTTACAACAACAACAACAACAATCAAATCTTAATCTCAAAAATTCAGGGTTAGTTTAAAACATTTACAACTAAAGATCAAAATAATATTAAAATTCATTCTTCACTGAAGTTGCTTCCCAACCGACAATATCAAACAATCAACCTTGAACCTATACATAATCATTGCTAGGTAAACTAAATACCAGTCAGCTATAATCATTATGATCCTTTATATTTCTGAGTTACAGCTAAGGCTTTATGTTGTTTTATGGCATCTTTTGTTTTACATGTGGTACAACCTGACGTGCATAGACTCCTTGAAACTAGTCAGTCATATCTATGCAATATTGCTTCATTATAACCTTCATGCATATTGAAACAAAACCCAAGATCTCATAGATTACTCTAGAACTCAAAAGGTTGAAATTCCTATCTCTGTTTAAAGCCACTGCAATAAACCTTATTAATGATCGATGAATCTAAAGATAATCAAAGTGCAAGCTCAGAAAAACAGCTATATCAGAATATTCTATAACTAAAAGGTTTATTTCAATTGTGAAAAACCTTGTAACTCTCTTATTCCTATGAACATAAACTAAGTTACAAAATGCATTTCATAATTTATAACATTGTTCTTTAAATAATTATATTTTACAAAAGTTGTATTTTACCTCAAGATAAAGAAAAATTTAGAGATATTACCTCGTTGGTATTTCAGATGTCTTATTAACATGAAATATAAACCATTATTGTCAATTCCATGAGATTGAGTAACATTACTTGGTTCTTCTTATAAAGAAAACCTAGATTCAAATATCCCATTCTTTCACTTGTTGTGAGGGAAAAAAAGAAGGCCGGGGTTATTCCATCCAGCTAGGTCTATCCTGAAGTTCAGTCATGTAATTTGTTTTCCATTTGATTGATTCACAAGTGCAGCATTACAGCTGGGTGATTCTGATTGTTGGTAAAACAAAAAGAAAGAGTACTTAAAGGACAACAAGATAACAGGCCAAGGAGTAGCTCTCAAGGATTCACTAAAACAAAAGAAAGAGTACTTAAAAGGACAACAAGATAACAGGCCAAGGAATAGGTCTCAAGGATTCACTAAAAATGTCAAGAGTCAAATATATCTAACGAGTGAAAAGAGGATGAATTTAAGGACAACAAAATCTAACTATTTAGGACTCAAGTGAAATTTCTGTCATTTTTGGAGGTTGAGGAGTGAGGAGGGGACGTTGGGGATTCAATTTGAGTTAGCAAAATTACAGAAACAACTAATTTTTCTACTATAATTGCTTGCCTTGAAATACAGGATTCTTCCTAAAACCTACATGTTTCTATAAGAGAGACACAAAGAGGAAATATAATTAAAGAAGAAATGGGTAGGAGATAACTCCATGGATGCTCCTTCAATTGGAAATGATTACAAATAACATTTCTCAATATTGTGGTAGTGAACACAACCATTCAATGTGACATCATGTAGCCAAGATTCTAGCTCGATCGTTCTAGTTCCTAGGGAAGCTCCAAGCTTCAAAACTGTTTATCCAACACAGAGAAGAATTCCCTAAAAAATAACTACTGTATTTTAATGACAAACACTATTTTTGTCAGGGATAATAAAACCCTACACTTAAATTGATATTAATTAGATTTATAGCCCTAAAAAGAAAAAGAAAAAAATACATAGAAGCAAGACAAATGCGCATATATTGCTCCAAAAAGTCTAGTGAGATAAGAGCAAAGTTTACCTCACTCACCTTTCTTCTTTGCATTATCATAATAACTTACTTGATTCCAGTAAATGAACAGTAATAAAGTAGAAAAAAATAAAATAATTTACGAGGCAAAGGAATCAAATAAGTGCTACAATAGCATAGCCATCAATAATCACATATTAGATAAAAACAAAATAGTACATATGGGAAAGCGGATTGAAATTAATTAGTTTACCTTTAACAAACAAAGCTGCAAAATCAAGATCCTGCTTTGAGGTTTGTAGTCATTTATTGGCTGATGCAGCATCATCAAGATTCTCAATTCCAAAGCATATGCGGAGAGAGATTAATCAGATTGTTGCTTCTGTGCTTTGGCACTGTGAATCTCAATGATGCTGCATCCGCAAATATCGACTGTGGATTAATCTGTGAATAATAGAGAGGAATATAATAACAATAATCAAATCTAAAATCCTAGTCTTAAAATTTTGGGGTCGAATGACTATGAATGATAACAGAAAGTAATCAAAGATGAAAAAAATGGAAGAAAGAGGATAGGCAAAAGAGAGAAAAAAAAGAAGAAGAAGAAGGGAATATTGAAGTCATTTTTGGATTCCAAGGTTATATGAGTAGGTTTTCCACAAAATTTGGGCTCACGTGGTATATAACAATTGGTTGGAAAAGACAGTCTAATGACCAAAGGAACCCTAGTGCAAAACATGAAGTGGAAGGGAATTTTTCTTTTAGTTTTATGGAGATCAAATAATCTGAGCCGCACGGCCAAAACAGTGGGATCAAAGAGAGATATATATATATATATATATAATCACACAAAACCAACAACTCCAACTACTTTTCCTATGTGTAATTCAGGGTGTTTGAGCTTGTGGGTCGGATTTTCCGGTGGCATCTAAACCAAAACAACCCTCAAAATGACCTTAGGCCATGAAAATAGAACATGGGTTATGAATGACACAATGAATAACACTAGCAAATCGAGAAAAAGAAAAAAAGAAAAAAAGAAGAGGATCTAGAAATTCGAAAGTATAAAACAAAAGAAAACTCTATAGTTGTGAAATAAAAAGAAGAGGGACAAGTCAAGATCTAGTCGTGTTTGAGACTCAAAAAACTCTCACAGAGAGAGAGAGAGAAAGAGGTATGAAACTGAGAAGAGTAGGTGAGGAAGGGTTTAGTCGAGGTGCTGTATATATATAGGACACACACGCACAAGCGTCAAATTGTGGGAGCTCTAAGAAATACTAAAAACGACGTCATTTTTGTGGGAATCTTATGTGTGCATGGAACAGAACTTATGTGCATTGTGCAGCCTAGCTAAGGCTCAGGTTACTTATAGTGGAGGGCGTACTATTGATCTGCATGTGGAGGAGTTTCAAATATTAAAAATTTTAGTTCTTGTTTTTGGGGAAAAGTAAATTTGGGATCTTATCCTAGATTCACATGGCTTAAGGGGCCTGAGATCTAAAAGTATTTAAGGATTTTTCTATCATTGGTCATACAATTATTATAATATAGTAATAACAACAATATACTATTATTAAGTATTAACAACATCAAATGTGTGGGGGGGGGGGGTGTTTAAGGAATGTTTTCTTTTATATATAGCCCATGAGGTGAGTTTTCTGTATAAAAATTCTTCAATCGTGGGGGCATGCTTGTTACCTTGTAATTGGAACCATGTTTGAAGAAAAATGAGATTGAATATGGTTACTCTTTTTTTCACTTACAGTAAGTGAGGGGAAGGAATTCAAACCTCGAAAGGTAAGAAAATTGTTAGAGTGAAAATAATTATGATAACAATACAATAAATATAGTGTCAATAGTCTTACAATTTGGTTGCAGAAAAGTCTTGTAATTCAATAGCGCTACCTAGGTCTCTCTCAATAGAAAACTTGTGTTTTAATCCATTTCCTTCAATGGTAGAAAGAGGGGGGCCAAGGAGGCCTTGCCCCCTAGCTTTTGACCCCTCCCCTTCCCTCCTCTATATATATATTTTTCATAGAAAATAAAAAATTATATATACAATTTAATTAATGGCTCCTCTTAAATTATCTTTTGAAAAAAAATGTATTACATTTATATATGTAAATGATTGAATTTCAAAATTTTTACCAAACCATCAATGAGGGGTTGGAAAATTTTCAAACCATCACTAACCTACCAACCTCTAGCTACAATCCTAGGTTGTTGGAAAATATAGGTGATTTCGAGTCGGTAGGTTGTGTAGGATGAAGATATATTTGCTTAGATTGGACATCCTTTAATTGGGCCATAAAATATAACCTTTTAGTGGAGTTTAATGGCATTTATTCAATAGTTCTTTGTTTTCTCTCTTATAAAAAATAAAAATAAAAATAAAGAAAAAATATTTAAAAAAATGACAACTAAGATTTCAAAATACTAGTACTACTTTATTTTTTTATTTTTTTATTTTTTATCTTTATATGTATATATATAGGTCGGGTTGGTTCTTGATAGATTCAAAAAGCTAACTGCCATATTAATGGGTAAAATTGCTTGATTCATGCCACCTTCCACACTAAATCTGAGTGGGTCGAAGTTTGGGCGAGTTTGCAAGTCAAGTTGGTTTTTGGCATAGTCCGAAATTTGATTAATATCAGATAAATGATAGTTCATATAACTTACAAATTGACTAGATGAAAAATAAAAAAGTTTTAATTATGTAAAACCTAACTCAATGTAAGAAAATAACATATGTAATACAATGTTACAAACATACTTTGTGTGTGTACACGGGTCACGTTAGGCAAGTTGAGAGTTTAAATTCGTAACCTAAATGCCCTTGATGGGTTGAGAGAATTCTAAACAGTCAACCTCTACAACTAGTGGGTCGATTAAAAATATAGTTAGTTTCAACTTGACTGTTTGCGCAGGTTGGGCAGGCAAGTTACTGGGTATTTTCACAACCTTTATATATATACAAAAGCTTATTATTTGGATTAAAAATTTCTTGATATAATTAACTTCTTCTTGAAAAATTTCTAGCTCTACAACTCTACAATACATCTTACCTCACTTGGTTAAAATAAATATATAAATAAAAACAGCAAACCCTTTATTTTTTGCCTGGTACATATGTTGACCATTCATGATTGCTCCTTCTCCTTATAGTTTTTTTCCCCCCCCAAAAGTTAAACCTAAAACTTACCAATTCTACAGAAACCTTGCTTGTTTAAAATAAGCCTATTAATCCTAGCTTACCTGCGCGGTCAGTGTTTTACTGCTTCGGCCAACCTTTGAACAATGATGTTACAGTTCGGAACAGTTCTTAAGTGGACAAAGTGGGTTACAGAATGACATGGAAACCTTACACTTTGCTGTAGTTTATAATTTGCGTTGACGAAGAAACAAGTAGTTGAATATATACGAAATGAAAATTATATCCCCTTTTCCACTAAGCAATTGTACAAGCTTTGGCAATTTGATACTTTGTACCTGTAACTTATTTTCAAAGAAAAAAGAAAAAAAAAAAGTACGCTACTACTCTATGATGGGATTGTCCAACTTATTTTCCTTTTTGTCCATAGTTTGAATTAGGGCTGTTGTGTTGTTTTCAAAGAATACTATTTTTCATTTGAGTTAAGACCTCAAACATCACGAAGATATTAAGCTCTACTAGTTAGGTTCAACTAGAAAATGAAAAGAGTAATTTATTCTAGTAAACAACATAATTTGGTCATTCAAACAAACTATTTACGTTGGCAAACTGCAAGGTTTAACAATTAGTATACACAAAGTCAGGCTTATGTAATTATGAATTCCGTACATTTTATCCACTAAACCTGGCTTAGTTTACACCCTAAATATGATTACTAAAATCCCCACTGTCCTTCACTTTCACATTAAGGTTAAAGTGGATTCTAATTAATGTCATATCTGTCCCATAATTAATCTCCTGAAATGATGCAATAACTATTGTTTACAATATGATCCTATAGGAGAATCTCTTCCATTAGAAGATTGTGGATTGTGGTTATATTTTTCACCTGATTGACCTGCACTCAAGGTCTAAACTGAAGATAAATTAAAAAGTTCCATCACATAATTAGGCTGATGCAACATTTTCTTGTCGCTTCTCTAGCAGAAGCTGCAACATACTTATATTCAACCCTGTTTAACTTTGTCACTTGTCTCTAGCATACCTGTCAGATGAAGTTTTCATTAGCATTAGTAATTGATGAGATTATGAACCTAACGCAATGATAATGATTAGAGTGCAATATTTGAGAGAGAGAGATGAACCACCCATCATCATAATTTTCATTATCCCTGCCGCCATAACCACTAATGTTTGTCACGGTCAATGTCATCAAAAATTTTTCTATTTTCATTATCATCCAAATCATGAATTTGTAATCAACTAATCGAAACTTTTTTTCATAATTAACATCAACTTGTCACAGAAACCATCATTTACCTAAAATAATATATTATTGTTAGGATTTTTACTACTCTTGCAGATCATCAAAAATGGAATTGGTGTGCCAAGAGAATTAAGGGACTAAAAGTTATTAATTAAGCAGCCTATGCTAATTTAAAACAATTACCTTTTTAGATTGTAAATAAAAGCAAGATTTTATTCTATGCTGAACCCAACAACCATTTGATCCATACAACAAGACAAAAAGTAAAAGGGTAACTTTATTTGACCTCCAAATTTGTCAACACCCATTTCACCCTTTGTGTTTATGCAAGTCCTATTGTCTGGTAGTATGGAGTTGATGCAACATTGTTTGAATGAAAATCAATCTAAATCAATTTCTTGAAATCTTCAAAGTTTATTTAAGGTAGGGTCTAATCATCTCTATCTCCACCAATGTCTGTCGTGTACTAGTTATATTGCCCTTACTTAACCTGTAATTAAGCTAAGTCCGAAACCACTTAAACCCATATTTTAATTCAACAAACATCTGGGAGTTCTAGCCAGATGAAATTGGGATCTATATATATGAGCTAATGATCACTTAGTTAACCTATGGAGATTGGAGAATCCTAGTCCTATTCTTCACAACTGCATTACTGGCATGACACATAGCTTGGCAAAATTTCAGTCGCAAATATAATTTAGGGTCCGTTTGTTTTGGTGGTAAATGATTTTCGGAAATCATTTACCACCAGACCCCAGTGTTTGGAAGGCAAGGGAAAAAACCATTTCCGGAAAATATGCTTCAACTTTGACCGAATTTACTCCTTTGACCCGGAAATGGTTTTACACTCTTATTTTACCTTCAAACCATTTCCAAGTCTCGCACAAAACAGAGAAAACGCACAAAAGAGAGCCAGAGAAACTGATTGAGAACGCAGAAAAGAGAGAAAACCCAGAGAAGAGAGAGCCAAGAAACTCGAAGACTCCGGAGATTGAAAATGCAGAAAAGAGAGAAAACCCAGAGAAGAGAGAGCCAAGAAACTCGAAGACACCGGAGCTCCACGCCGAGAGAAGAGACCACACCCTGTTCCACATCCCGATCCACGCTGTTCCACGAACCCAGAGCCAGAGCCAGCGACCCACCACCACGACCCATCGCTTGACCCAGACGACCCATCGCTCAACCCATCGCCAAACCTAGACGACCCATTGCTCGACCCAAACCCATCGCTCGACCTAAACCCAGAACCAGAGCCGGCAACCCATTGCTCGACCCAAACCCAGAACCAGAGCCGGCGACCCATCGCTCTCTCTTCCTTGATCTCATCGACGACTTGGTTTGCGTTGTTGCCGGAATTTGCGTTGTTGTTGCCGGAATCTGCGATGTGTTGTTGTGTTGTTGTTGCCGGATGATGTTGTTGTTGTTGTTGCCTGTTGTTGTGTTGTTGTTGTTGCCGGAATCAATTTTTTTTTGTTGTTGTTGTTGTCACCGAAATCAATTTTTTGTTGTTGTTGTTGTGTGGTTGTTGCCGGAAAATAGAATTTTCCTAATAGAACCAAACACATGAAAATATTTTCCACAACAATTTTCATAATACAACCAAACACTTGAAAATATTTTCCTTTTCCGGAAAATAGCATTTTCGGAAAATAGGTATTTTTCGGAAAATATTTTACGGGAACCAAACGGACCCTTAATTTCACATTTTTGTGCAGCATTATTTACAAGGAAGGTGACAAGTCCTTCCACACACACACACACACACACAAAAAGGGTGGGGGTGGGGGGGTGAAGGTGACAAGTCATGGGTTTGACAAATGGATCGCCTTCTAAATAGAAAAGAATGACCACCACACATTCTTGGTACAATAGTTACTTCATAAGTATAAGTACTTGTGGGTATATAGGGGGTAATGACTGTCATTCAAATCTCCAGAAATGAGCTTCATACACATATACATTTAGATTAAATTAAAGTAGAATTTCTATCTTATATAAATAAAAAATAAAAAATAAAAAAGAATGAGACGATTTATCCCCATAATTAAGGTTTATGTTTGTATTTCTAAATCTAATTTAACACAAAATATATTACGAAAAGTACATTGAACCTCCCGAGCTTTTGCAAAATTATACTACAATATCTCTGTTATATTGAATTAGTATGGTAACCTCTCTTGAATTGGAAAATACTATACAAATTAGCCACTTTCAAGGTACTAAAAAGTAAAAGTCAAATTAATTATTAGAGGAGATTTGGGTCCAGTGTCTAGTAGTAACACGTGTTCATTTTCAGACACGTGTCACCATCCAACCGGGTCCAGTGCACTGAAAGCACTGAATCTAATCCAGACTCTTAATTATTTAAGTGATTTATATAAATAAATAAAAACAAACACTTTTCCGTAACAAAAAAAAGAGGTTACAAGACCTTTGGTTTCTATTTTTCTATTCTAATTTATTGAAACGTCATACTCTCCCTCTCAAGAAAAAAAAAACTAGGAAAAATTGCATCTTCGCTGACTTGACTTTTTAAATTTAATATTACTAAAAAGATTGCGTCTTTTTTTTTTTTTTTTTTTTTTTTTGTCTTTTGTTAGTATACTAAATATATGCTAGACATTTTTTTTTTTTTTTTTACTGAAAATGCTAGACATTTTCAATAGATGATTGCATTGGAATATATTAAGAAACACTTATTTTGTATCATTTCTTTTGTTAGTACTAAATATATGCTAATTTGGATTTTTATATTAATTTATTTTTTAATCTTAATATATATTTTTTTTATTCTTGAGTAGTGATTTTATTTTATTTTTTCATACTTTAGCCTTACCGAAGAAAAAATATTGATTCCATCCTTGAGAGCAATGTAAGACCATCTTCAGCATGAGAAAATAATTTAAGCCCCCCGAAACTGTTGATACAAAATTTATTTGAATTCAATTTAGTAGTTGTTGCACTCTCCAAGGAAAAAAACAAGTCTCAAATATTTTATGAATTTTTAATTTTGTATTTTAGCATGATATTTTGCTAGTTCATTTTTTTTGGATAATACTCTCTCAAAAGTGGTTGATGAATAACACTCCCTATAACTCAAAATATATGTCAACTGTCACTTTTGAGTTGTCACAAAATATATAACTTTTTTTTAAAAAAAATTGAAAGTTAATATGTTTTCAATTTCATGTTTTTTTATTAAAAATTTTGCTCAAATAAAGTAAAGACAATTGAATTTAATCCACATGCTAGAGAGTCATTGACAGGTTTATTTTTTCTTTTGAATAACATACATTACAACTGCTAATTGAATATTTAATATTTTTAATAAACATTCTTACGGACTTCTTAACAGGAATCAATAATATTTTAAGGACATTATTGATTCTTGATTTCATCATTGAGAGACATGGAAAACCATCTTTAGCATTAGAAAATAATTTAAGCTCCCCAACAGTTGATGTAACAGTTATTAGAATCTAATTTAGTAGTTGTTGCAATTTCCATTGCGCGCCACATATTTCAATTAATTTATAATTTTTGTATTAAGGTTAACAAGATATTTTGCTAGTTCATTTCTTGGATAATACTCTCTCAAGGGCGGTTGATGTACAACACTCCCTATATCTTAAAATATATGGTAACTTTCACTTTTAGGTTGTTGCAAAATATATAATATTTTTTAAAATTGAAAGTTAATGTGTTTTCAATTTCCTTTTTTTTTTTTTTTTTTTTAAATTGTGCTCAAAGGTAAAGACAATTGAATCCAATCCACATGCCAGAGAATCATTGATATGTTTTTTTTTTTTTTTTTTATTAATATACATTACAACTCATAATTGAATATTTAATACTTCTAATAGACGTTCTTATGGAACTTCTTAATAGGAATCAATAATATTTTAAGAATATTATTGATTCTTGGTTTCATCCTTCAGAGACGTGTAAAACCATCTTTAGCAATATTATAAAATAATTTAAGCCCCCCCAACAGTTGATATAATAGTTAGTAGAATCTAATTTAGTAGTTGTTGCACTTTCCAATGCCAAAAAAAAAGTATCTCATATTTTAATTAATTTATAATTTTTGTATTAAGGTTAACAAGATATTTTGCCAGTTCATTTCTTGGATAATGCTCTCTCAAGGGCAGTTGATGTATAACAGTCCCTATATCTCAAAATATATGGTAACTTTCATTTTTGGGTTGTCACAAAATATATAATATTTTTTAAAATTGAAAGTTAATATGTTTTCAATTTCATTTTTTTTTTTAAATTGTACGTGCTCAAATATCAAGAAAAGTAAAGACAACTGAATTCAATCCGCTGGGGAATTATTGACATGTTTATTTTTTCTTTTGAATAACGTGCATGACAACTTATAATTGAGTATTTAATATTTTTAATAGACGTTTTTACAGGACTTCTTAACAGGAATCAATAAAATATTAAGAACATTATTGATTATTGATTTCATCCTTGAGAGATGTGTAAAACCATCTTTAGCATTAGAAAATAATTTAAGCCCCCAGTTGATACAACGGTTATTAGAATTTAATTTAGGCTATATTTGGTAACATGTAAAATATTTTTTGAGTGTAAAATATTTTCAATTAAAAATATTTTATGAAAAGGAAAATATTTATATATGTTTGTTTGGGTTCTAGAAAATACACCAAAAGAGTATCTTCAGTGTTTGGTCGTGCATGTAAAAGCGTTTTTCTAGAAAATATTTTCCTGCGTTTGGCCCCCTAATGTAAAACATTTTACAGGAAAAATATCAAAAAAATATACCTATAATACAATTGAGCAACTCAAAATACCTATGCATATCATATATGCACATCCATTAATTCCAATCACAAAAAATATGAACATATACACATCCAAGTTTTACATAACAATTTATAGAGGTACCCACATACAAAAATTAGAGATCAACACAACTTTCATGGTCATTCACCCAAGTTTAGATGTGCCATTTTATTGAGCTCATCATCGAGCAGGACTTGAGATGCCACTGCGTTTAGCATTCTTGCATTCAACTTTGCAATCTTCATTGCATGGTTCTGCTACTCAATTGCAATATCTAATTGATATTTCAGTAAATTGTATTTAACATCTCCTGTGCGCAATAGGAGCTCTCTTCAGTTGAAGGAGTACTGGAACTTGAGCTGGAATGAGTAGTGATGATGCGTAAGATCGTCAGTCACGTTCGTCAGACAGAGAAGAATCTTCAGCCTTCAAAGATGATCACCGGCGTGGTGCCTGCCACAACACCTCTGATGCCAAAGTCAGTGGATAAATCTTTCTTCAAAGTAGAGAAATGTAGAGTAAATAGAATGAAAAGAAATCTCTTACTATGCGTCTCTGTATGCGTACCTTCTTCTAGGCAATGTGTGGGGCTTATATATGGTCTTATGATCTCTAGTCGTTGGAGTGGTTATGGAGGTCTTTAATGCTCCTTTTGGTAACGTCTGGGGCTGAATAATGTATCATCAATGTCACTCAACGGCTGGTACAGTTGTCCTTGTAACCGTTTTGGGTTTAATTGCTTGCTTTGAATGGTCCGGATTTATTCGTCAGTAAGGCATGTAATTGGCTTACCTGTGCTGAGGTTGGATTCGTCTGTCTCGATGGGATCGTCCGTGAGGGATGGTTTCGTCGCAAGTTTGTAGTTCCGTCAGTTGCCCCCCGAGTCTGTGTTCGTCGTTTAAGTGACGATCATAGAATGTGATAAGTTTACAATTTTTCGAGTGTCGTTTGGGATTTCGCTCCGCATTAAATGCGAAGTGGCGGCGTTTCGCAAATCGTGGTACACGTGGCACGTGCCAGTGGGTGGGTGAAATTAATGCTCCGTTTGGTGGGACTATTGGGCTTCCCGCTGGATTTTCAGTTTCCCAAAACCTTAGTTTAAACCCGCTCATTTTTCTCATTTTCAAAAATACTTCAATCATTGCTCTGGTCATTTTCTCCGGCGAACCTTCTCTGCAACTTCTCTCTGCAATTTTTCGATTGTACGCC
Source organism: Quercus gilva (assembly GCA_023621385.1). NCBI lineage: Eukaryota > Viridiplantae > Streptophyta > Magnoliopsida > Fagales > Fagaceae > Quercus > Quercus gilva. The sequence continues at coordinate 57,866,329 of CM042480.1, read as the reverse complement.
GTGGTGGTGTCCTCCCTGTCTATCGCCTTTAGCGGTACGCCCTCCTTCTCTTTTCTCTCTTCTTTATGTCGTTGTTCTTGCTCTGCTTGCGATTTTGCCTCTGATTTCTTTTCTTCTTTTCCACTTTTTGCTTGTTTCTAATTTCCTGGGGGTTTAGTTTAGTTTGCCATTGCGTTTTCTTCTTGTTTCTCATGGTACATAGTTCTGAGGTTAGGATAGCCTGTCCATCAATTTCATTTCTTTTTGCTCGTTTGGGAGGTTTTTTGGGTGTTCCCTCCAATATTGGGGATTTTGTTTTTTAGGGTAACTGTTTAAGTGTCGCATTGGCAGATTTATTGCCTTTGCTTCGTCAATCCTTAGATTGGTTTGAGAACGAAGTTGGAAAGCGAGTAGGTATGTCCGAGGTTAGATCGAGTGAGTTGGAAACTGGGCTGTCGTCCAATGACGGCGGCCCTGCTGGGGAGGATACAGCCGTCTCTAGCCCTCGGGAGGTTAGGGCTTTTTATGCTCAGGAAGAGGAGTGCGGCCTGGATGCTGACACACTGGGGAGATTTAGAGATAGGTTTCAGTTTCCGGATAGGGTTAGGGTTCGTCTACCCAATGCGGAGGATCGGGCATGTCACTTCTTCCCAGGTGAAGTATGCTTTTACGAGGCTGCTTTCACTTGTGGTTTGAGGTTTCCCGTCCATCCCTTCTTGATGGAGTTGTTGGAATATTTTGGTATTGCTCCTGGGCAACTCATGCCCAATTCGTGGAGGATTTTAATTAGCTGTATGGGGATTTGGCTGGCTGCCACTGACGAGGATATGCTCAGAATTGACGAGCTTGTCTATTTATACCGTTTAAAAGCGTCCAAAGAGCATGGGTACTATGAACTGGTCCCATGGGAAAGGAGAACTAGGATCGTCAAGATAGTTACCCTCGTCGTTCAGGTACTGGAAGTCCAGATTCTTTTTTGTGTCTGGGGACGACTTTGAGACTTCCTCGGGCGAGGTTTGGGGTAATGTCCCGAGGTTGCGTCGTCGGTGGGGGACCCCAACTTTAGGTGCGTCAGTAACCTTCTTGATATATATATATATATATATATTTTTTTTTTTTTACGTTCGTCTCTGTCGGTGGATCTCCTCATTTCTTCTCTTTCTGCAGCTAAGAGACGACCGAAGCTAAAGAGCAGGTATAAGAAACGAGTGGAGAAGGCGATTGAATACGCGTAAACGATCGAGAGCTGGGACGATCTGGTTGACCCTCGGACCCTTGCCTTCTATTGTCTCGGCCCAGAACCTTCTAGTTTCGTTCTGCGCACTCTTGAGATCGAGGGAAAGAAAAGTAAGTGATGGGTTCGTCATTGCACATTCTCACCTCTTTTCTCTCTTTCTTTTTTCTAAGTGTTTTCTTCTTGCAGAGATGACGACTAAATTCAACAAGGGTATGTACGCAAAGAAGAGGTCCAAAAAGGACGAGCCCCTATCGAACTTGGGGAAAAAGAATGTTCGCGTCACTGAGAAGGGTGGCCCCGTACCTGTGGTTTCCTCCGTCAGCCCAATTACGTCTGGGGCTTTGGTTACCAGGGTTGCTTCCCCCACAACTTCGGTGGAGGAAATCGAGGGCACTCCGGTTTCCAAAAGACCAAGGCTGACGGAGAAAGAAAAAGAAAAAGGGGATCCTCGTCCATCCACGATCTGGAGCGACGAAAGACTGGCAGTGGACCGGGCACATGAGGCTGTGAGTGCCGCGGATTTAAAGGTTCTTTCAGGGGTCCCGTTCAATGACGTAGCTGCTAGGCACGTCCACAAGCTGGTGTAGGTATGTTCGTCTGCGCTACAGATTTTTTTTTTTTTTTTTTTTTTAACTCAAGGTCTTCTTCCTTCTTCTCTCCTCCCCTTTTTTTTTTTTTTTAGGTGCTGGGAGAGAGTATGCACATTGCTTCTGAATATCTCACGCAGGAGGCCAAGGTCGCGTCTATTACCTCAAGGATGGAAGCCTTGGAAGCAGAGAATTCAGCTCTGAAGAAAAACTTGATAGAATCCATGGGAGTGGCGACGTCACTGAAAGAAAAGGTAAAGACGCTGACGGACGATCTCAGGGTAGAGCGTCAGCTTACGCTTAAGAAGGATGAGCAGATCGTTTCAGCCAAGGAAAGCCTCAAGACCATCGCTGCTAGATCTGTGGAGGCCTTCCAAACCACTGAAGAGTATAACACTGTGCTCTTCAGCTGGTACTTCAAGGGTTTCGAGCTCTTAAGGAGATATCTCATAAAGCACCCCTCTGGAGTAAACATGGAAGAGCTAGATCTGGAAGAAGTAGATCAAGAGATGGCTGCGGACGAGGCTGCCCAACCATCTGCTGCTGAGCCTGGCGCCCCTAATGACGCTTCTGCTAGTGTTGCCCCTCCTGATGACGCTTCAAGTGAAAGTACCGCTTGACGATCCTGTTACTTAGAAAATTTTTCTTTTTTTTTTAGAAGCCCTTTATGTTTTGGGCTTGGTTATATAAATCTTTTATATTCTATCTATTTTGGGAACAATGCTTTTCAGCCCAAAGTTTATGGGTTTTTATTTAGAAACAATGTTTTTGGCCCAGTGTTTATGGGCTTTTATTTGGAAATTTTATTTTATATTCTATCTGATTTAACTTACTTCTTCTATACTTACTTGTATTCAAAATTTGTACACGCTTTGGTTTGATGCAAGCTTGTCGTGCGTTCCATGATTGGCACCCTTACAGCATCTTGCTTCGTCGCTAACTTGCATTCGTCTCAATGCATGGTTTTAGCGTCTTTTGACTTTTTAGTCTTTTTAGGGGTATTGTCCTTGTTGGTAACGTACATCCGTCATGGCGGAATCTTGTTACCTAGCCGTTTAATCACTCTTAGTGATTTTCTCTTCGTCAGTAACGTACATCCGTCTAGGCGGAATCTTGTTACTTAGCCCTTTTTCTGGCTTTTTTAATCACTCTTAGGGATTTTATCTTCGTCGGTAACATACATCCGTCGAGGCGGAATCTTGTTACTTAGCCATTTTTCTGGCTTTTTTAATCACTCTTTGTGACTTTATCTTTGTCAGTAACTTACATCCGTCAGAGCGGAATCTTGTTACTTAGCCAATTTTGGCTTTACTTAAATTTCTTCGTCAGTAACTTACATCCGTCTGAGCGGAATCTTGTTACTTAAGCCAATTTATGGCTTTACTTAAGTTTATTCGTCAGTAACTTACATCCGTCTGAGCGGAATCTTGTTACTTAGCCAATTTATGGCTTTTTGTGGGTTTGTTCTGGATCAGGCCTGTTTGCACAAAAAGATTAGCTGAATAATTCATTTATTGATTGATAATGACGCACATATCTTTCTATTACAATTACTGATGGTATTTCTTCAAATGTTCAATGTTCCATGGTCTTGGGAGTTTTTCTCCGTCTAGGGTCTCCAGGTGATAGCTTCCTTGTCTGGAGTAGTGAATGACTTTGTACGGCCCTTCCCACGTGGGGCCGAGCTTTCCTTGAGCTGGGTCCTTGGTTGCCTGGGTCACTTTACGCAGGACGAGATCTCCTATATTGAGTCGCCTGAGTCTCACCCTTCTGTTGTAGTAGTCTGTCATTTTCTTTTGGTATTTAGACATCTTGTTGAAGGCTTTGTCTCGAATTTCGTCAAGGCAATCCAGATCTACTCGTAGAAGGTCGTCATTGTCTTCTTGATTAAAAGCTTCCCGCCTGGTGCTGGTTATTCCCACCTCGACTGGGATAACTGCTTCTGTGCCGTAGGTAAGTTTGAAGGGGGTCTCTCCTGTCGGGGTTCTAGCCGTGGTCCTGTAAGCCCACAAGACGTTGGGCAGTTCATCCGGCCATGCACCCTTCGCGTCACTCAGTCTGGTTTTTATGATCTTGAGTAATGTTCGGTTTGTCACTTCTGTCTGTCCGTTCGCCTGTGGATGGCCCGGTGATGAGAACTGGTTCTTGATGCCCAAGCCCGAACAGAAGTCCTTGAAAGCCTGGCTATCGAACTGTCGTCCGTTATCTGATATGATTGTTCGCGGGATCCCAAATCTGCAGACTATATTCTTCCATACGAACCCCTGGATTCTGGCTTCGATGATGGTCGCCAATGCCTCTGCTTCGACCCATTTAGTAAAATAATCAATAACAACGAGTAAGAATTTTACCTGACCTTTGCCCTGAGGCAGTGGGCCGACGATGTCGATTCCCCATTGTGCAAACGGCCATGGAGAAGTTATCGTCGTCAGCTTTTCTGATGGGAGTCGTTGGATGTTCCCGAACCTCTGACATTTATCACATTTCTTGACGAACCTTGCTGCGTCATCCTGCATTGTTGGCCAGAAGTAGCCTGCTCACATAATCTTTCTAACCAAGGATCTTGGGCCTGCATGATCTCCGCAAATCCCTTCATGGACTTCTCTAAGGATGTATCCAGCTTCTTCTTCGTCGACGCACCTCAGGTAGGGCATGGAAAAACCTCTTTTGTACAAAGCATCATTGAGAATTGTGAACCTGGTGGATCTCTTTTTGATCTTCCTAGTTTCATCTGCGTCCCGAGGTAAGTGCCCATCCTGGAGGTAGGACATGATGGGCGTCATCCAGCTACTTGTGTCCTGGATTGCAAATGTCGAAGCTTCTTCTATGCTGGGACTTCTCTGTATCTCCATCATCAGGTCTGTCACTGGTTCTTCTTCTTCCGACGAGGCTATCTTTGAGACTTCGTCGGCGGCCACATTCTGGCTCCTTGGAATTTGGATGAACTCTACTTTTTCAAACTCTTGAGTCAGGTGTTTCGTCAGCCTGAGGTATTTCTGCATTCTTTCTTCTTTTGCTTCGTATTCTCCTTTGATTTGCCCAATTACTAACTTTGAGTCGTTCTGGACTAGCAGGTTCCTGGCCCCCAGTTCTTTTCCGAGCCTTAAGCCTGTCAGGATTCCTTCGTACTCGGCCTCGTTGTTGGTGGCTGGAAATTTTAGCTGAACTCCATATCTTAATACTTCTCTGTCAGGAGTGGTTATGATGACCCCTACTCCCCCTCTTTTCTTTGTTGACGAGCCGTCAGTCTTTATTACCCATGTCTCGTTCCTGCCGGCCAGGCTCGGCTCGTCTAGATAGGTAAACTCAGCGATGAAGTCTGCCAGGGCTTGTGCTTTGATGGCCGTCCTTGGATGGTAATCCACGTCAAACTGGCTGAGTTCAATAGCCCACTAGACCATCCTGCCTGCTGCTTCGGGTTTGCTCATAGACTTCTTGATGGGTTGATCCGTCATCACTAAGATTGGGTGTGCCTGGAAGTATTGCTTGAGCTTGCGCGAGGCTACTATTAATGCAAACGTGATCTTCTCGATCTTTGGGTATCTGGATTTAGCTCCTTGGAAGGCTTGGCTGACATAGTAAACCGGAAGCTGCTTCCCATCTTCTTCTCGGATCAAGGCAGCACTGACGGCTGTAGATGAGACTGCTAAATATAAGTACAAGTTTTCACCTTCTTTGGACGGGCTCAGGAGGGGTGGATTGCTAAGGTAACACTTGAGCTCCTGGAATGCCGCTTCACACTCGTCGGTCCATTCAAAAGCTTGTTTCAGGGTCTTGAAGAAAGGTAAGCACTTGTCAGTTGCTCTAGACACGAACCTGTTAAGGGCTGCGATCCGGCCTGTGAGCTTCTGAACCTCCTTGACGGTCTTAGGTGATGTCATGTTGATTATGGCTTGCACTTTCTCAGGATTTGCTTCTATTCCCCTTTGGGATACCATGAATCCTAGGAATTTTCCTGAGACAACACCAAAGACACACTTACTAGGATTCAACTTCATTTGGTATTGCTTGAGGGTATCGAATGTCTCTTTAAGGTCATCCAGGTGTGCCAGCTCTTCCCTGCTCTTGACGAGCATATTGTTGACGTATACTTCCATATTCCTTCCTATCTGCTTGACGAACATTCTATGCACTAACCTCTAATAGGTTGCTCCTGCGTTCTTCAGCCCAAAGGGCATCACCTTATAACAGTAGAGCCCCTGACTGGTAATGAAGGCAGTTTTCTCCTGATCCTCGTCAGCCATCTTTATCTGGTTGTATCCTAAGAATGCATCCATGAATGTTAACAGCTTATGCCCGGTAGTAGAATCCACGAGCTGGTCTATCCTTGGAAGGGGAAAGCTATCCTTTGGGCAGGCCTTGTTCAAGTCCGTGAAATCCACGCACATTCTCCATTTCCCGTTTGCTTTCTTTACTAAGACGACGTTGGCGAGCCATTCTGGGTAGTACACCTCCCTGATGAAGCCCGCAGTCAAGAGTTTACTCACTTCGTCAGCGATTGCTTGGTCTCTCTCGGGTGCAAAGGTTCTTCGTCTCTGCTTAACGGGCTTCCTTTCTGGGTCTACATTTAGCCTGTGTTGGATGACTCCTGGGGATATGCCTGGCATGTCGTCATGACTCCAAGCAAAGACGTCTAAGTTGTCCCTAAGAAACTGAATGAGTTTCGTTCTCATTTCAGGACTCAAGGTCGTCCCTATTCTGGTCGTCTTCGCTGCTTCCCCTTCGATCAGCTTTACCGCTTCCAGAGCTTCCACATTTTCTCCTTCTTTTTCTTCTATTGTCCATGTATGGTTCTCTTTAGCTGCTAAAACAGCTTGGTAACATTCTCGCGCTAAAACTTGATCTCCTTTGACTTCACCAACTCCATTTTCTGTTGGAAATTTTACCTTGAGGCAATAAGTGGATGTGGACGCCTTCCACTTGTTGAGTGCTGGCCTTCCGATGATGACATTATAGGACGAGGGGCAGTCTACTACCAAGAAGTCTATCTGACGAGTCAGTTGCTTTGGGTATGTCCCCACTGTTACTGTCAACGTCACTATGCCTCTGGGATATACCCTATCGCCGCTGAAACTGACGAGGGGGGAATCGAATGGACGAAGTCTCTCAGGATCTAGTTTCAATTGCTGGAATGCGGGAAAGTAGATGATATCGGCAGAGCTACCGTTGTCCACGAGAATCCTTTTGGTGTTAAATCCTTCTATGGTGAGCATTACGACCAAAGGGTCATTATGTGGTTGCTTTACTCCTCTAGCGTCATTCTCGTTGAAGGTCATGTCCTGGTCAGTCCGTCTGTATTTTGACGGGGGTGTCATATGGACGCTGTTTATTTGCCGTTGGTGTGTTTTCTTGAGTGACTTGAATGAGCCCCCTGTAGTGGGCCCCCCTGAAATCGTCTGTATCTCCCTGATCACATTTTGAGGAGGCTGGGATTGACAACCGTTGCTCCTAGACGAGGACTCATGTTGGCCTTTTTTTCATCCCGGAACTTATTGTGATCCCCCTTCTTCACGAATTTCTGCAGCTTTCCCCTTCATATCAACTCTTCTATTTGTTCTTTGAGATCCCTACAATCTTCTGTGTAGTGGCCATGATCTTTATGGAATCGGCAATACTTACTCTTGTCACGGACGTTTGGAGACGAATGCAACGGTCGCGGCCACTTGAGGTAGTGCTCGTCTTTGATCTGCGTTAAAATTTTGTCAACAGGCATAATGAGAGGAGTGAATTTTACCGTTCGTGGATTCTTATCGTCTTTCCTTCTGACTCCGTCATTGGTTCGACGATCCTGTCTCTCTCTCTTTTGTCCTCTACGGTCGTCCTCTCTTCTTCCTCTGTCCCCGGGTTTGTCTCCATCCCTGATGGCAGCTAGCGCGTCTTCAACATTCATATATTTCTGCGCCTTAAGGAGCATTTCAGCCATCGTCTTTGGGGGATTCTTCGCGAGTGAAGTAACGAGTTCCCTAGTTCTCAGCCCTGCTTTGAAGGTCGTCAGCTGTACCTTATCATCAGCTTCGTCTACCTCTAATGTTTCTCTTGTGAATCGTTTTACATACGACCTCAAAGTTTCCTTTTCTCCTTGTCTGATGGTGAGCAAGTGGTCTGCGGTCCTCTTTGGTCGTTGTCCCCCAATAAAGTGACGCAGGAAGGCGCTGCTCAACTGCTCGAATGTATCGATGGACGATGTTGGCAACTTTATGAACCATTCTCGGGCAGCTCCCCTGAGTGTGGTTGGGAAGGAACGACATAATATTTCATCTGGGGGCTGCTGAAGTCCCAGGGTTGTTTTGAAGGTATTTAGATGATCTTGAGGATCCTTCAGCCCATCGAAAGGTTCGAGTTGAGGTAACCGAAATTTGGACGGTACTGGACAATCGAGGACTGTTGTTGTGAACGGTGAATCCGTCGCTCGGACCATTCGATCCACACTTCGTTCCGTCTTCTCCTTGATGGCATTCCTAAGCTCGTCCATTTCCCTCCTCATCTCTCGCAACATATCTGAGTTTTGCTCGGTCGGAGTGGGAGGTCTTCGAGGATCACTTCTTCTATGACTGTCTCCTTCGTCTTCCTGATTTCCCTTAGACCTGTTCTCCTCTTGTTGAAGTCGTAACTTCATCTCTTGGTTTTGTCTGGTCAATTCTTCCACTGTGGCTGTAAGAGCTTGGATTTGCTGAGCTAAGGCTGCAGAATCTTGGTTAGACTCCATCTGAGAAAAATAATTGATCAGAAACTACAATCTCGAATGTGAATACGAAAATGTCGTTTCCCACAGACGGCGCCAAACTGATGATGCGTAAGATCGTCAGTCACGTTCGTCAGACAGAGAAGAATCTTCAGCCTTCAAAGATGATCACCGGCGTGGTGCCTGCCACAACACCTCCGATGCCAAAGTCAGTGGATAAATCTTTCTTCAAAGTAGAGAAATGTAGAGTAAATAGAATGAAAAGAAATCTCTTACTATGCGTCTCTGTATGCGTACCTTCTTCTTGGCAATGTGTGGGGCTTATATATGGTCTTATGATCTCTAACCGTTGGAGTGGTTATGGAGGTCTTTAATGCTCCTTTTGGTAACGTCTGGGGCTGAATAATGTATCATCAATGTCACTCAACGGCTGGTACAGTTGTCCTTGTAACCGTTTTGGGTTTAATTGCTTGCTTTGAATGGTCCGGATTTATTCGTCAGTAAGGCATGTAATTGGCTTACCTGTGCTGAGGTTGGATTCGTCTGTCTCGATGGGATCGTCCGTGAGGGATGGTCTCGTCGCAAGTTTGTAGTTTCGTCAAGTAGAATATGTATTGGATGAAGAACCTTGTTGCACATTCCCACCATCAATCTACCAAAACTTTATAAAAGACCCTTTAGGTGGTCAATAGGATAAACAGTTTAAAAACCAAAATTGGCCTTATGACATACATATTTAGCAAAGGAAATTATTTGACATAACATTCAATCAAATGTGTAAGCGAGAAGGTGATATTTTCCAAAAAACATCTTGAAATACAAGACAGTGTAGACCCATTCAACATCATCTCAGCAAAGTCTCCACAATAATTGTTGTTAAACCATCCAAATTCACATAAATATTGTAACAATCCCAATTCAAGAACAATGCTAAATTCAGTTTACCAAAATATTCACAAGCTGCTATATACTTTCACAAACACTAATTGCAGATAACATTATGCACATATATTTTATATACAAATAAATATATTGAAAACTTGGATTTCTGTAAAAACACAAGAGCTTGTTCAGACCTCCAAATAAAATTATGGCTAGATAGCTTTTACTTTAACTTATACTAAGTGCAGAACAAAAGTAAATGAGCGTAAATAACTAATATCACTACCCTAAGCCATATTAATCTATTATCAACAATAAAAGGAAAGCTTAAGAGTAGGGAAGAGAGATGCAAACAAAAGATAACACAGAGATGCAAACACAAGATCACACTGAAACGTGTTATCGAAGAGGAAACCGAAGAATTCGGAGAAAAACCTCTCTGTGAACCTCTAAGTCGAAATCGATCCACTAGAGAATAAAGTTGAAGTACACGAATAACAAAAGACCCTCCAAGCTTAGTCTACTCCATGTACTTGAGCCTTCCAAGCTTTTGCTACCAACTGACTTCTCGAAGCCTTGTCTTCTCTAGCTTTCCAGATCCCGTAATTCAGCCCGATTGCATCCACCAATAAATGGCTCCTTCCAATGCTTTCTTGCAGCACCAAAATCTCACTTTACATTCAGTATGGGTCTGGTAAGTGTTTGGGCTAGCAACCTCCCAAGAATGTAGAGATAGAAAGGTAGGAGTTGAGGAAAATCACAAGGAAATGTGTAGATGATTGTGGGTATAACAATTTAACTCTCAAGTGTATTTTCTAGGGTTTTCTCTCTAAAAAACACTTCTTCCAATTGTGGGTAATGAGGGTATATATAGTGTGGGTAAAGACTTGGTAAAACAAAACTTCACTTTTTGCCAAACAAAGAGTTTCGTGAGTCCTTCGTGTGTTGGCCTTACTCGTGAGACACTCGCAAAAACCCCCAACCTGGCATGACTCTTCATCTTCCAATCATATGCTCAACACGTGGCTCTTTCGCGAGTCAGCTTCTCGCGAGATACTCGCGAAAACCACTTGTTCATTCTTTGAAGTTTGAGTCTTCACACTCTCTCACACTCATCCTTTACAATTAGAAACCCACATACATACATGGAAAAATGATAGAATAAATTACAATCAAATTTGGCATGAAATTAAAGCGAACACAAAATATTTGTAAATCACAACTTTACAATCTCCCATTTTGACTATTTCATGACAAAACCCTTAAACAGACTCTAGACTTAAACGTGAGTTTGGAAACATAGGCAAAACTCACTTACACCTAATTCTAGAACTGTGAAGCACTTGCACTGTATACGCCTGTATCCTGAAACACTTGCACATACAACAAACTTTTATTAAGCTCACAACAAATAGAACACAAGGTACATATAGGAACAAGTAAAATGCAATCAAGATACCAATAGAATTGTAAGCTATAAAGCATAACTTGATCAAACATGAACAATAATTAAGAAATGACCACAATGATCATTTTTCCAGTAAATGATCATCTGGACACGCAATGCAATTAAGAGTAATACTAAAATCAATTGCATGTCCAACAAGCATGATGCATTAAAGAAACTAAAGCTAAAAGCATTAAAAAGCAATAAGCATCAAAATGGCTATAAAAACCAAGATACAAAATAGTACTAAAGAAAAATAAGTTTTAAACTAAAGCACTTAAGAGCTTTGAACGAAAGCATTGTAAATATCCAAAAGCTATAAAAAGTGTACTAAAAAGTGTTCTCTTTGCATCACTTGAAGTCCACTAGGAATCTTCACTCTTGCTCTTGTGATAAGAGACATGACAAAGCTTGGAAATGGTAGAGTTAGCCTTGAATTCTTTTTTGTGATGCATTTGATGAAAATGTGGTAGATGTGACTACAGATATCGATCTCCATATGAGTGAAAAGATCATATAGGAAAATGGCCCTCGATGCTGACAAGTTCGTCAGGTTCCTAACCGGGTAGAGGTTAAAGATCATGATGTATAGCCAAAGTCTGCACCTCCGAGGTGAATGGAATGGTGTGCAAGGCCTTCTTGTTGAGTTGTCCACCAAGGATTTCCACAAGGGGTTCTAGTTTCTCCCTTCTCTCATCATATTGTAGAGATATGTGAGGAGTCGTTGGATGAATCTCCAAAACATCTTAAATTGAATCCCTAGTTATTGAGAACTCTTTCCTCCTTAGTCAGTAGTTGATGTGATCCCCTTCCACAAAGGCATTGACATAAAATTCCCAAATGACATCTTCATACACATTGCTCGTCTGCATTAATAACTTCCTCCACGTCCTTTCTTTAAAGACATCTGGAACTCTAAGGACTTTAAGTCTACAATCCTCTCTAAGATGATTAGGGCCCTTTTGTAATGATCATTAAAGGCCATTTCAGCATCATCGTTTCAGAACGAATACGAGGAGGTGCAAGGACGCTTTGAGGACTTCTTTGCAGCCGATTTCTTGATAGGAGACATTTGCAAAACAAACACAAACACAAAGAAACAAAGACAAACACAAACAAGGAAACAAACTTGATTAGAGACAAGTTAGTCAAAAAAAAAAAAAAAAAACGAACAAAAGTTCTAAAAAGAACATAAAAACAAGTAAATAAAGTCACAAGATCATATTTTAGATGCTAAACATGTAACAAGACTCTTCTAGCATAAATGAAATGCAAAACATGTCAAGTGATCAAGTGTGTGCGTCAAGTGTGCATATGGTGTGCTTGTGGTGTGCATGAGAGATGAATAAACAAGGCATGACAAGGCACTCATGGGGCAAAGTGTGTAAAACACACAACCAATGTTTAAAACATGTTAAGAATGTAAAAATATAGTAATCCCCCAAATTTGGTACTCATTGGAGTCCAAAACAACAAGAAAATACCGTTAGGGCATTTCATCAAACACTTAGAGTGCATACAAACCACTAACATGTAAAACAATGCATGAACATGTTGAAATCTTGCTTAGATACATCTTAAAATGCCATTTAGGGCCAACACAAACACAAAAAACACAACAGGACACAGCCCAATCAAGAAACTAAAAAGATTTTGTAGAAAAATAAGTTTTTCCTAACCCTTTGAAAAAATAACCTAACCCTAGAAATCCTAGAATCTAAGACTTAATCTAAGGAAACAATAGTGAAAAAGTGTTGAAACATACCTTAGATAAGTCTTAAAAGGGATTGATCTTGAGTTTTGGGTGAGATTTAAGTGAAAGTGTGTTTTGGGTTAAGAAAGGCACAGAGGAGGCAAAATGAGAATATTTGAAAAACTGTCACTATTTAGCTTTAAAAACTGCAAAATCACTCATTTTGCGGGTAAGCTTCTTGCGAAGTTACTCGCAAAATGGCCACTAAAGCACATTGATAGATTTCACGAGTAACCCTTACTCACGAGCTAGTCACGAAAATCTCTGTCTAAATTTCAGAATTTTCTGAAATTGCCTTCCTCATTTTCGCAGGTAGGATTCTTACTCACGACTTACTTGCGAAAAAGCCTTTGAAAGAGATTTTCAACCAAAATGAAATGGACTAAAAGGAAAACAAAACTCTAAACACACAAAATGCATAAAGACACTTTCAAAAACATATAAAACACTCAAAAATATTTTTGGGTTTGATCATCAAGCAATTGAGTATACACATCACATTTGAACATGTATAATCACACAAATGGAATAAGCATTCGTTGAACATTAGACTTGTGTGTTGTGTGTGTGGATCAAGAATTAACTAGTCTATAGTCTAGTATGAAACTTCAATGATCAATTTAATCAATTCATACACAACTATTACAAAGTCAAGTGACCTATCTCACTTGTAGAAATGAACATATATGACCCCTCACCAATGTGATTACAATTGATTGAAAGCTTTTCATTTTGCTTCCATTTTTCATACTTTTGATCAAATACAACTCAAATTCTTGAGAAACAATGCCATGAACTTTTTGATGAATTTTTTGACAAATAAGCTTTTGGCTTTCGCACTATACATTTTAATACAAATTTGCTCCACCTTTTCCTAGTCAAACTAGTTTTCAAAATAAGACTTTTTCAACTCTTTTCTCTTTTTAGAAATAGACAATTGTAGAGCTCTTTGAAAAAGAAAAAAAATGTGAGGAGATATATAGGCACAAGTCTACTCATGTATCAAGATCAAGCAAGACTATTGATCAATCATTCATGACAAGTTTGAAGATTTATTTACAACAATTAAACATAGATTTCTAGATGATGCTCACACTTAGAAAATGTGCATACATAACAAGCTAAGCTCGTAAATATACTACGCCATTAGTACAGAGGTACTGGGCCAAACTCACATATGATATACACAATACAAGCGATCAAATTTTTTGAGATTTTTCACTTTTTATGGGTTTTTGAATTTTTCAACACACTCAAAAACAAAACAAACAAAGTAAGATCAATAAAAACAAGGTAAACAACAAAACTTTTTAAAAGAAACGTGCTTAAAACGGAAGCGATGACACAAGAAGATTACACATGCCATGATACATGAAACTATAACCCTAATACGTTGGAAGTATTAATGCATGAGTATAGTGAGTGATCATGCATGAGTATCCTTCTTTACCCACATTGTACGAGTATTTTGGGTGAGATCCCTAGATGGAGGAGTACGACAGACATAACTCTCAAACCTTGGGGTGAAGCTAGCAAGGCATGATGAAATGTTCTTCAACATTTCCATAACATCTCCAATGAGTTATCCCTCATTTTCTCCTTTAGCTTGAATTTCCTTTGGCATTCTTCTTGAGTTTTCTTGGCCACGCAAAGAATCAGCCCTCTTGAACGCCTGAAACTTGAAGCAATTTGGTCTTGTGTGCCCTCGCACGCCACAATGATGACAAAAATGCTTCACTTAAGGTCCCCTTTGACTTTTGGGTAATGACTTCCCTTTTTCCTTTGATTTTGTACCAACGGTTCTCTTTGCAACAACAGGGGTCTTAATCTTGGGTTTCTCCACTTTAGATTTCTCTACATTTTTGGTCGATACGAACCTCACTTCCTTCTTGGGTTTTCTACTTGAGCTTCCTTCATTGATATAGCCTAAACCGGTCTTGTCATTTGAAGATTTTTTAGAAGAAAGCACACTATCAAGCTTCTTAGTGGAAATGTGCTCTACTTTGACATTTCCTTAGATTATTTCAAGTTCAAGGAACTTGATTTTAGAATACACATTCAGCAACTCTTCCTTTAGCTCTTCAACTTCACATTTAGCTTCCTTAAGTTGCACAAGTGTGGATTTATTCTCTTCTTCAATTTTCTTCATCTTTCTAACCACATTCTTTGCAACTTTGGCATATTTGCCACAATCTTCAAGCAACACATCATACACTTCTTGAAGGTTCTTCTCGCCTTTATTGAGACACACATCCTCATCTTCCGACTCTTTAACTTCTTCACCTTTGGAATGTACACCAAGCTCATCAACTAAGTCGCTCAAATCATCCTAAGAGTTAACTGCGATGATTGCCATGAAGGCTGAATAGTTTCCCTTACTATCACACTCTCCTTCTGCATCGGAATTTGAGCTTTCTGAATCACTAAGGGTAGTGGCAAACACTTTACCCTTTCCTCTCAAATAGTTTGGACATTCTTTCTTAAGATGTCCATGGCCGTTGCATTCATAGCACACAATTCCTTGAGTGGATGGAGAATCTTTCCCATTCTTCTTTTTGAACTCCCTCTTGTCATTCTTTGCGGATGAGAACTTTCCTTTGCCAAATGACTTCCCATTGTTCTTCATTTTGAGAAATTTCCAGAAGTTCTTTACAAGAAATGCCACATCTTTCTCTACATCGTCTTCATCGGAGGAATCACCCAATCGCTCATTTATAGTTTTAAGAGCAAGAGATTTGTTAGATTTGCGAGAAGGCAGTTCGAGCTCATTTGTTTGGAGAAATCCAATGAGTTCTTGAATTTTTATCTTATCCAAATCTTTACTTTCCTCTATGACTGTGACCTTAGCCCTGAAGCTTTCGGGTAAGGACCACAAAATCTTCCTCACCACCTTAGCATCTTCAATTTTCTCCCCAAGATTGAGCTTGGCAATCACTATCTCGTTGAGTCTCCCATAAAAGGAATCAAACGACTCATCGTCACTCATCTTAACTTCTTCAAACCGAGTTGTGAACATTTGAAGCTCAGTGTCCTTAACCTTCTTGGTACCTTCATAGGTTGTCTTAAGAATAGTCCACGCCTCATTGGCGGTCTTCGCATGCGAAATCCTGTGAAACTCATCAATAGAAACACCACAGAAAATAACATTAATTGCTTTGCTATTGGCGTTTTCCAAAGCAAGAGCAGCCTTATCTCATTCGGATTTGGCAGTAGTGGGTCTTACATACCCATTCTCAACAGAATCTCACACCATCTCATCAATGGCACAAAGAAAAGCATGCATACATACTTTCCAAAAAATATAGTTACTCCCATTAAAGTATGGAGGAGCATTGAGAGATTGAGATCTATCCATCTCACTTGGGGTCTAGGATCACACTAAGATGATGAAATCCGATAAGTGTACCCGCTCTGATACCAATTGAAAGTTCAGATTTATGTAAAAATACAAGAGCTTGTTCAGACCCCTAAATAAAATTACGGCTAAATAGCTTTTACTCTAACTTATACTAAGTGCGGAATAAGAGTAAATGAGTACAAATAACTGATATCACTACCCTAAGCCATATTTATCTATTATCAACAATAAAGGAAAGCTTAAGAGTAGGGAAGAAAGATGCAAACACAAGATAACACCGAGACGTATTATCGAAGAGGAAACCGAAGAACTCGGAGAAAAACCGCTCCGCGACCCTCCAAGTCGAAATTAACCCACTAGAGAATAAAGTTGGAGTACACGAATAACAAAAGACCATTCAAGCCTACCCCATGTACTTAAGCCCTCCAAGCTCTTGCTACCAACTGACTTCTTGGAGCCTTATCTTCTCTAGCTTTCCGAATCCCACAATTCAGCCCGATGGCATCCTCTAATGAATGGCCCCATCCAATGCTTCCCAACAGCACCAAAATCTCACTTTACACTCAGTATAGGTGTGGTAAGTGTTTGAATTAGCAACCTCTCAAAGATGTAAAGATGGAGAGGTAAGAGTTGAGGAAACCACAAGGAAATGTGTAGATGATTGTGGGTATAATAATCTCTAACTCTTAAGTGTATTTTCTAGGGTTTCCTCTCTAAAAAGTACCCATTCCAATTTGTGGGTAATGGGGATATATATAGTGTGGGTAAAGACTTGGTAAAGCAAAACTTCACTTTTTGCCTAACAGAGAGTTTCGCAAGTCCTTCACGGGTTGGCCTTACCCTCGAGACACTCACGAAAAGCTCCAGCCTTGCATGACTCTTCATTTTCTAGTCATGTGCTTTTTATGTGGCTCTTTCGTGGGTCAACTTCTCGCGAGACATTCGCGAAAATCACTTTTTCATTTTTTGAAGCTTAAGTCTTCACACTCTCTCACACTCATCCCTTACAATTAGAAACCCACATACATACATGGAAAAATGATTGAAGAAATTACAATCAAATTTGGCACGGAATTAAAGCCAACATAAAATAGTTGTATATCACAACTTTACATAAATAAGTAAGGATAAATATATTTATATATCAATATATATATATATATATTTATATTTATAGCAGATAGGGTATACCTTCGAGTTTTAGTAGTGGGTTTGAGGGATGGGTTTGAGGTCACGGTGTCGATAGAGGGACAAATCGTGGGCTGGGATGCTGAAATCGGAATGGGTTTAGCTAGGTGCATCGGGTACATGCAATGCTCGATCTGGGCATGCGAATTGGAGATGGGTTTGAGCAAGACAAAGGAGTTAAGGTTGGTCAGGGAGAGAAGAAAAGCCAAGGAAGAAAAAAGAAAAGAAAGAAAAAAAAAAGGAAATAGAGTACTTACCGGCACGTGGAGGGAAATGAGGCGGTGCGATCTGACCGGATTCGGGTTTGGGTGGATCTCTGAGTGACTTTCCCAAGCTGCTCTCTCTCTCTTTTCTATTTTTCAGTTTGTAAAACTTGGCTTGAAGGTAAATGGAATGTGTAAATGATTTTACAGTTGAAGGGCTTGAATTTTACAGTCAAAGGAAATGATTTTCAGTTTGACCGAGTTTCACATGTGCTCCCAAACACACATCAAGGTGTAAAATATTTTCCAATTTTCATTCTCACTCGAAACAAACACAGCCTTAGTAGTCGTACTTTCCAATGCCAGAAAAAAATTATCTCATATTTTGATTAATTTATAATTTTTGTATTAAGTTTAACAAAATATTTTTCCAGTTCATTTCTTGGATAATACTCTCTCAAGGGAAGTTGATGTATAACACCCTATATCTCAAAATATATGGTAACTTTTACTTTTTAGTTGTCACAAAATATATAATATTTTTTTAAAAAAATTGAAAGTTAATATGTTTTCAATTTCATGTTTTAAAAAAATAAATTGTGCACAAATATCAAGAAAAATTAAGACAACTGAATTCATTTTCACATGGCAAGAAATAACTGACAATTTTTTTTTTTTTGAATAATGTACATTAGTTCATAAATAAATTTTTTTTTTTTTAATGTTTTTTAATAGACATCTTGGGGGGACTTCTTAAAAGAATCATTAATATTTTAAGAACATTATTATGATTTTACCTTTTCATTGCTAGTAAATATGTCATTCAAAAGGTTTTATCTATTCATCAATAAAGAAATAGTAGTATATTGTGTAGTAAATATATACAACACTCTTGTGAGTATATGTTATTTTATAGTATTCACTTCATGATGATTGTTCTTTATCATTAACCCAAAACACAAATTGTTTTTTGGTGAATCTCAAATCTCTTATTTGATAACAAAAGATTTTATCAATTGAATTAATTGGAACTTAGTTGAAAATATCATTTAATTTCACAAAATCACGAAAAAATTAGTATTAATAAAACTCAGTCATTTTTCAATTTCAAGAAAATCACTCGTTAATAAGACTCATTGACATTATAAGAAGAATACTATATTTCTATCTTTTCATTAAAAATGTATCATACATTTTATCTTTTTCATTAATAATATATCATACTAAAGGATTTATCTATTAGACTATTACACAAAGAAAACAAGGTAGTATCTTATGCAGTACATATATACAACTACGTCATTTTCACGTGCAGTGCAATAAGATCCATAAAAAATACTGTTTAGTTCCACAGAATCTTTGAGGAAACCACCCAAAATTTTTCAATATATCATACAAAATGCAAGTGAGGCTACGATAATCATGCGAAAATAAGACAAAAAACATAAATCAAGGGAACTGTTCGTCCACCTAATCTTTTGGAGTGACATTTTCCATGATCATTGCTAATACATGTCCATCATTTTAAAATTTACTCATCGATTACCACCAAATCCACTTGTTGTCATTGTCAGAACCAAGTGATACTTTGTCTCATAAGTTGTTCGATCTCTTTATTCTTCCTCATTTGGAACTGAATCTCTTAGGCTTGGCTCATCTTTAGGATTAATCGAACACTTGTTAAGTGTTTTTTTGTCCTATATTTATGTTTGTTAGTATATGTTAAGATATTATATATCTTGATATTACTCTAAAATTCCGGTAGTTTATGATATTTCAAAACTATGATAGTCATAGTCCATATTATTTAAATAAAAAAAAAATTCATGATTTACATTATTTACGGTAATATCATAAGAGTGATAGATTCTTTTAATCTAGCAAACTCATTATAAAAAGAGAAATTCTATGTCCATAGTATTTTTATAATACTTCATAACAAATTTTAAGTGGCAGGTTATTATTAGTTGTGAATTCCAATAGCGAGTTCGAATTAGAAATTGTAACAATTTAACACTTAATATTTTGTTGGAAAAATGTTATAGACATCACACTTCTTTAAAAGAAAATTGCAAATGTACACTATAATATGATGTCATTATGCCCTTAGTGGAATGGAATATATAAGTTGGAAGTAACATAAGAATAATATTTTAAGAAAGACCTAAAGATATGAAGAAGAAAAAAAAAAAAAAAAAAAACTCCGATTGTTATGCAAAAGATTGTTGCTATTATAAAACTTCTTATATATACATGGACTGTGAAAGCCTCTTGCATTTGTATTAAGTCTTCATCTAGGGCAGGTTACTATAATGGAATATGGATTTTTAAATTAGTAAATCAAAGTAGCTGTCATTAGGTCCAACTCACCAACAGTTAGCCCTTGTACCCAATCACTATCCTTTTTTTTTTTTTTTGATCAGACCCAATCACTATCTTACTCTTCTTGATTAATGGAAGGTATTGGATTCAACCTATGGGAGAGAAGGACAACCCATTATATAGTGTCGAAATTTTTAAAGAAAAAAAGAAGTTCAAAATCTCTCTCTTTCTCTCTCTCACACATGCAAGCACACACAGTCATTTTTAATAATTTTTTTCCCATTGATATATTTTCTTTAATTCACTGTGTGTGGGACGCGGGCGCTGCACATGCATGCACACAATCATTTTTATTAATTTATTTCTCATTGACATATTTTCTTTAATTCACTGTGTGTGGGACGGAGGCTGCACATGCATGCACACACATAGTCATTTTTATTAATTTATTTTTCATTGATATATTTTCTTTAATTCATTGTGTGTGGGAAGGGGAGACTGCACATACCTAAAAAAATAATCAAAAATTCAAAGAAATCTGGATATCCTTATTTATCAAAATAATAATAATAATAATAATAATAACCCAAAAATTTTATTGAGAGATAATATCCCGAAAATTAATGGAATATAAAAGCTACTATCTTTGATAATGTGTAAACAATAAAAGCAAGAATAGCAGAGGTCAATGATTAAAACAAATGTGGTACAGTAGATAAGCAGATGCATATAAAGACATACATAACTGGTGAAGAGCGGCCACCTATAAGACCCATGCTCTATTCTTGCACCAGAATTTAAATTAACAGACCATGTTTCATATAAGGAAGCAAGCTGAACTGTGTAAACAAGTTAAAGCATCATTATAAATTAAATTAAAAATATGAAACTATTAAAAATTAGTACTAAGAGAATCTTGCTGTTCTTTCAATTCCTTTTAAAATATCTTTAATAGAACAATGTTTAGCATTTTAATTTTTTTTTTGAAAGGTTTTGTCGAGAAGAAAATGGGGGAATATTCGAAAGAGAAAGATAGCAAATATGAATATGGTAACATCTAACATCAGTTTGATGCAAAGATGACCATTTTAAAAACATCTATCCTA
This sequence comes from Quercus gilva, assembly GCA_023621385.1. Taxonomy (NCBI): domain Eukaryota; kingdom Viridiplantae; phylum Streptophyta; class Magnoliopsida; order Fagales; family Fagaceae; genus Quercus; species Quercus gilva. The sequence continues at coordinate 57,845,585 of CM042480.1, read as the reverse complement.
GGTTCATTGGGCCAACAATTACGTAATGGGTGAATGCAGACTTTTTGTTTTTTTCGATGGAAACTATATTATTAAGAGTGACTTGTTTTATGAAAAAATATTTGTCAAAAAAACTGATCCATTGTTTAGTAAATATATCAATGGAAAATATACTATTAAAATTGATCTTTTTTTTTTATGAAAACTATTATTCAAAAAACTGATCCGCTGTCCTATAATTGGTTGTGATTTTGAGAATAAATTAGAGAAATTTTTCGATGGAAAATAAATGATTAAAGATGACTCGTTTTATGAAAAATATTATTCAAAAAACTGATTCATTGTTCTATAATTGGTTGTAATTTCGAGAATAAATTAGAAAATGTTTTGATGGATAAAATATTAAAAATGAGTCGTTTTATGAATTTTTTTTTTCAAAAAACTGATTCATTGTACTATATATATTTGGTTGTAATTTTGAGAATAAATTAGAAAATATATCGATGGGAAATAAATTATTAAAAATGACTTGTTTTTATGAAAAATGGTTTTAAAAAAACTTATTATTTTGTCTTATATTTGGCTGTAATTTTTGAAAATATATTGATGGGAAATATATTATTAAAAATGAATCTTTTTATGAGAAATATTTTCAAAAAACTGATTCATTGTCCTATATTTGGTTGTAATTTTGAAAATAAGTTAGAAAATATATCGATGGAAAATATATTGTTAAAAATGACTCATTTTATGAAAAATATTTTTCAAAAAACTGATTCATTGTCCTATATTTGGTTGATGTAATTTTTAAAATAAATTATAAAATATATCGATGGGAAATATATTGTTAAAAATAACTCATTTTATAAAAAATATTTTCAAACACCTGATTCATTGTCCTATATTTGCTTGTAATTTTGAAAATAAATTAGAAAATAAATTATTAAAACTGACTTTTTTATGAAAAATGTTTTTCAAAAAAACCGATTCATTGTCCTATATTTGGTTGTTGTGGTGATTTGTTGAATCTGTAAAATTCCTATAAAAAAAAAAAAACATTTTCTATTCTTTAAAAGTGGAAACCATTTTATGTTCTATTAGGCTTGTTTGATATCAACCACAAAAAAAAAGGTTTTTTTAATTACTTGCATTTTCCGTCAAACCAAATGCAGGAAATGGAGAAATGTTGTACGAAAAATGCTCTCTGCTGAAACAAATGGAGCAATAATATCTCTCTCAAATATTATTAAATTCATATATGTGGATCATCATATATAAAAGATGATTTTATGAATTATATTGATTAGTAATTAAATAACATATGATTGATATAAAATTTGCAAACATATTAAGAATATAGAAAACATGTAATCTAGGCCTAATGGATTTCAAAATCTAACATTAGTTCACAGAAAGATGATGCATTTTAAAAACATCCTAGGTTCATTGGCCCAACAATTAAGTAATGGGTGAATGCAGACTTTTTGTTTCTTTCAATGGAAACTATATTATTAAAAATGACTTGTTTTAAAAAAATATTTTTCAAAAAATTTATTCATTGTTCTATATTTGGTTTTAATTTTGAAAATAAATTAGTAAATATATCGATGGAAAATACATTATTAAAAATGACTTGTTTTAATATGAAATATTATTCAAAAAACTGATTCATTGCCCTATAATTGATTGTAATTTTGAGAATAAATTAGAAAATGTATCGATGGAAAATAATTATTAAAAATGACTTGTTTTATGAAAAATATATTTTTTTTAATTGATTCATTGTCCTGGTTATAATTTTGAGAATAAATTATAAAATATATCAATGGGAAATAAATTATTAAAAATGACTCTTCTTATGAAAAATGTTTTTTAAAAAAACTGATTCTTTTGTCCTATATTGGTTGTAATTTTGAAAATAAATTAGAAAATATATCGATGGGAAACATATTATTAAAAATAACTCATTTTATGAGAAATATTTTCAAAAAAACTTATTCAATGTCCAATATTTGGTTTTAATTGTGAAAATATATCGATGGAAAATATATTGTTGAAAATGACTCGTTTTATGAAAAATATTTTTCAAAAAACTGATTCATTGTACTATAATTTGTTGTAATTTTGAAAATAAGTTAGAAAATATATTGATGGAAAATATATTGTTGAAAATGAGTCATTTTATTAAAAATATTTTTCAAAAACCTAATTCACTGTCCTATATTTTCTTATAATATTAAAAATAAATTAGATATTATATTGTTAAAAATGACTCATTTTATGAAAAATATTCCTAAAAAAACTGATTCATTGTCATATATTTGGTTGTAATTTTGAAAATAAATTAGAAAATATATTATTAAAAATTAATCTTTTTATGAAAAATGTTTTTCATGTCCTATATTTAGTTTGTTGAATCTGTAAAGTTCCTAAAAAAAAAAAAAAAAAAAAAAACCCATTTTCTACTCTTAAAAAGTGGAAACCATTTTCTGCTCTAATAGGCTTGTTTGATATTAACTAAAAAAAAGGTTTCTTTAATTACTTACATTTTCTACCATACCAAATGCAGGAAATAGAGAATTTTTTTTGTGAAAAATGATATCCAGCGAAACTAACGGAGCAATAAATCTCTCAAATATTATTAAATTCATATATGTGGATCATCATATATAAAAAAAATTATTTTATTAACTGATTAGTAAATAATATATGTGTGATACAAAATTTGGCATATTCGTTAAAAATATGGAGAACATATAATCTAATAATTATATTTCAAATTTTAAATCAAATAAAAATTGGACAAAGTTTGGCTACAAACTTGGTTGTAGCCTAATGCTACAACTTCACTCAATATCGTTTTTATTGAATGTAAATTTTAACAAATCCACTATTAGATTACATTTTCTTCTTATATTCTCCATGTTTGCAAAAATTTTAGAATGTCAAAAATTAATAGTTATGTCATCAATCAATTGTTTAAATTGCAAGTTTTTATAGTCTAAAATTATATATATATATATATATATATATATATATATATATATAAGTTTATAGATCATATTATAAATAATATGCGATTGACACAAAATTTGATATATGTGTTAAAAATATAGAAAACATGTTATCCAATGGTTAAATTTTCAAAATATGTAACCATATTAATTTTTTTAAAAGAAGTTGTAGACTAAGGTTGCAATCAAGTTTGTAGTCAAACTTTGTTCATAAAAATTTAATAAGAGATATAATATTGATAATGAGTTAGACTTGGTATAACTTGAGCTACCACCTCTACTAAGTCATAAAACCAAACCTTTACTCAAAGACCTAATATCCATTTTTCCCCTGAATTATCTACTATCCTTTTGTAAGATGCATCATTAATTCCACAGTTTCATGTCTATATATATGATTTTCCAATCCTTGCAATTTTGATCTACATATTTATTGTTAAAAAAGTTTTTTTTTTTTTTAAATGTAGGACAGTAGAAGAGTAAAAAGTGTAGCTAAACAAAGAAAATTCAAGAATAATTTCAATTACACAAATCCAATATATATATATTATTTTTTTTTATACAAGATAAAATTTCTACTATAGCCTAATCTAAGCGTAAATATGTGTGAAACTCCTTCTTGGAGACTTGAATTGCAGCCTTTGCCCCCAACACCTCACAAACATTTCTACTTGTGGAGTGACCACTGCACCTGCGCAGTAGTCACAAATCCAAGATTAAATGAAAAGGAATCCTGCTCTACAATTAATGTAAGTTACGACAACCAATCAAGTGGAAATATTGCTTTCGAATGAAATTTCCATAAATTAAGATTACGTTACTCATCACCAACTGAAATATATTGACGTTTGACTTAATTTATAGTGCAAGAAAAATTGTGAGTTACTCCAATAGGGTGATTAATTAAATTGGCTCTCCATTCTTAGCAAACAATTTGGTAATTTCTTAATGTAAGATTTCTTATTTTTCTTTCAACCTTCTTTTCGTCAACACACTAGATATAGTAAAAGCAATAACAAACAATTTTGGATGTTACTACTCATTGACTTGTGGGGGCTCCTCCAAACTTTTCAATTATTAAAAAATTACTCTTAAATTTAGTTAAAACTTTCAAAAATACATGAATGGGGAATGGCCTTCCAAAATTTTCACATACTTCTTATAGAACACTCTTAAATTAGATAAATTTATATTTGCTATTACTTAAGTTGCTTTTCTCATTTTCTTAAACTTTTAGTTTTGTCCTGACTCGAAAGATCAAAAAATTTATAAAAAAAAAAAAAAAAAAAAAAGAAAAGAAAAGGAAAAGTTTACTACAATAGTAGTACTAGATTTGATCGATCACCATTCACAATCATTGTACTAATATTTGGCAAAGCCGCAGCCCTCTATTATTAACAAATACCTATCAAAGTGCCCCAGTCCTACGCGAGAATGCATATAAGTTTTTGGTGAGGGACCCAACCTTTGAGGTTTAAATGGCTATAATTAACCTCGATCTCGTGGCCAACTAACATTGACATATCTTTTGGTTTTTGTTGGTCCTTGATTTTTAAACAATTGCTTGGGTTCACTATACGTGTCCCAGTCATGGCCAACAACCTAGTACCACTTTGGATTTCTCACCACTCGTGAGCCTCCCATAATTTTAAACCCTTTTTTATTTCTTTCTTCTTATCTTTCTCTTTTTCCCAAAATATCGATTTTTTTTTTTTTATGCTTTTCTCTCTTTTCATTAATGAATTGTTGCTGTCGCATCTCATGTAGTGTCTAGTTCAAAAGGACAATAGGCTTGGCTCTATGAACGATAACACTTTACTACAATAGTACCTCTCCTATATTCTTTAACAAAGCTACAACATGCAAGCCATTTTAACCACCCTATAAACCTAATCCTATATTGCTTCATTGATTCTAGTTTTGAAATGGAATTTTTTCAAAAATATTTGTACCCACATAATTTCTTTCTTCTCTAATTAATCCAACCGTTAAACCTTATTAATTTCTACTACATGCAAAACATTTTCGATGGGTTAATTATTGTGGTTTTATTATTGATCAAACAGTAAATATTTTTTGTTGCATGGACATGCAGGATACATGCTTAATTCTAGTCGAGTTCCTTTTACAAGCAATAACCCCAAAACCCAAAATCAACATCCAAAAGCAAGAATTATGGTTACACATAGAAATGAGTACAAAAGTTCTAGTAGTACAAAGAATAATGTAAGAGTACTCTTATAAATTATGGAGAAGATGATAATAATATATAGTAAGAAGTATGTAGGAAATTTACAACGGAAATTTTGAGGCAGTGACTAATTAAATCTTCCATTTGAGTGCATGCATATGCCATGTCTTTCTTTGAATCTATGTGTCAAAAATAGTTTCGAACTATTGAATGTCACATAATTATCAAAGTGATATATACCGTGAGTAATTACAAATATGCAATTAAACTAAATTGTGTATGAATGCAATTAGATTAATGAATGATGAGTGATTGAAATAATTTGTTCACTCACTTTTTTCCCCCTCTTTAATTTTTACCATGATCTAGTGTTAGAACAAAATCTCATGGTAATCAAGTTCAATCAACAATGAAATTGCAGATGGATATGATTAGTTCACGTGATCCTCGACTCTTTGTCGGTAATGATCTGACCCATCGCCGCTGATTTTGTCGGCCTTGATTGATTAAAGGGGTTCGATTAATTTGTCATCAACGATATGTTTATGTGATCATACTAGGTATCCACGAACTTAACTTTGGGATAATCTATTAATACGACTTAATTTCAAAGCAATCACCATAGCAAATTAAGTACTCTTTCTTGTTTAATTAATCTTAATCTTTTTGAAATAAAGAATTTGATATCCTAATCTTAATCCTTTCAAAGGTGGTATGTTTCTAGAACTGTGGTTTTGCCCTAAAACGGTGGGTAAACACTTTATAATTGCTCTTAATTAGTGCTTGAAAATCTATTTCATTCTCACGTGTATTGTACAATTGCCACCCTGGCACCTCAGACAGAGAGTCTTGCTTTTGTCGAAGCTCGAAACCTTGGACCTCCCTAAGACAAAAGTGACATTATTTGGTAGGTTTCATGTGTTGCCTTCACTTAAAAAATGTGCGAAATGCTTTAAGCCTTGCTTTGTTGCAATTAAAAATATTGATTGGGAATATGGATATTCCTAGAAGAGAGGAAGAGAGAAGTTAAGCTGCTGGATTAATTCAGTTTTAATAATTGAGATCCAATGTGAGCGCAATCTTTCTTGCAGAATAAAAGGGTTAAATAATCAGCATAATTAAGAAATGTTCCATTTGACCCATCCTCTTAACATTTTAGGGAAGAGTGAATGCTCTTTTCTTTTCTTGGTTTTTCGCATATACGTATATATACACTCATACTAAGTTTTCACACATATGGGACAAAGGTACGTATGTGTATAAAATTATGGGCTTCCCATTTTGCTATGTCGTGGTAACTTTAACATATCTAAAAATGTATATGCAGTTCTATATCATTGATTCGGATTAAGTTCAAGTTATGATAGATGTAACGTTTGAAGTGTTACAAAGCTCACTATATTTTATTAGGAGTAAGACTTAGGTATAATACTTTGGTGTTGTTCTTTAAGTTCTCCTTTTAAGATTTTGTCGTGTGAATTTTTTCTCATAGGATGAAGTGTATTTTTTAATTAAGTAGCCACATGGCTGTATCTTAAAATGAGAATTTAAGAAACAGCACCTAAGGTACTGTACCTAAGTTTTGTTCTTTTATTAGATACGAATTTTGAAATATTTATTATTAAATTTTATTTTCGTCGTATGCTTCAATGTTGACAAAATTTCAAGATGATCAAAGATTAGTAACTATCTCTTCTAACGTTCAAATGAAGTAGGAAAGCATACACTTTTCTTTGTTGTTGCTTAATTATAAATTTTTAGATGTACAAAACTTATATCTTTATTATGAAATGGTTTCCATCAATTCCCAAACAAATAGAAGTATTTTATTGGATAGAAAATGTATGGTATAGATAATACTATGGGTTTCATTTGATTCAAGGTTTTAAAAGTTGTTTCTAAATTTTGAGAGAGAGAGAGAGAGAGAGAGAGAGTCATGAGATCTCTCTCATGATATGCGTGGGTCCCATGAATTACAAGAGACCGACCTCATTGAGATCTCTCGAATGATAAGTATGGGTCCCATGTGTTACAAGAGAGTGTCTCATAAGATATCATCTAATAAGGTAAGAGAGAGTGAGAGTATAGAAGTGATCACTTACTATCGATCAATAATAGTTAAATCCAATGATGGTTACCACATTGTCAATTGTCAATTACAACCTGAATCTTCTACAGTAATGCTTCGACACCCATCAACTTTATGTGGAATAACTTGGCCAAGTAAAACAAGTCTCTTCTTAAAGCGAAACAAAATCTAAAACAAACAAAAAAGAGAGAGAGAGAGAGAAGTAACATATTAGTCTTTGCATTAAGATAGAGGAGAGAATTTAAACAAATGAAGGCTAAAAAACTTAATTGTTATTGAAAAAAGTTTAACTTCAAACTGATTTAGAGTTATCTTCTTCCAATCAACTATGTAACGATTAAAGACATCATTCATTTATAATTTTAAGCATATGACTTTTTTGTTTCAAAAAAAAAAAAAGCATGACTTTTTTAAATGACTCATATGATTTATTTAAATAATACACACAAATAATCTTATAAATCGCTATGTAATGGATTGGACAAGATAGCTTCAAACTAGTTTGAAATTAAATTTTGTCCATAGTTGCAACAGTCCTTATTTACCCTTTGAAACCAATTAACTGGGATTGACCTCTTTTGACATCAGAAACCAACTCCATTCTCCTTGTTTCCACAAAAGTCGTTTGCTTTAGCACTATGAGCTTTTTAAAAACTTAGTGATTGTACTTGCTAGCTTGTAATTGATTGTCTGATTGATTCTTACGTATGCTATGGGGCATAATGATGAAAAAGTAAACGTTCAATTGTGGATTTGTGACACACATTAGGGGTTGCTAATTGGTGTGTGTGGCATAAGCTTCCAATTTCCACTATAAAGATAATGGATCATTTTCGACTTTAAATCCTTTTGGATGCTGAGATATAATAACATTTTAGCGGATTCCAAACGGAGCACAGTGAAATAATATTTATTTTGTTGTCATTAGAGTAGTCACATTCGACTAGGAATATATCTTTTAACTAAATTATCTAGAAATTAACCAAAACAAAACCTCACATCTGGCTTTGTATCACTGTTCAAAATTTTATAAAAAGCTACAGCACTCGGTAACAAACAAAACAATACAAATGACTGTAGCTTTTTATATATCATTTTTTCTTCTTTGTTTTTTCACCTAACTCGCATTAATACTCTCTCTCTCTCTCTCTCTCTAGACTTAAGTCTCCGCTCCCCAATGATGACACCCGAGAGATCTGTTACAAAGAGATCTAGTCAAGCAAGACTCAAAAGAATCCATTATCTTGCAAAACTCATTGATAAATTGACTTGATGGTAAAAACTAAAGAGTAATCATCAAGAAACATAACCCATTGGTAAATAGAATTGATGGTAAATACTAAAGAGTAATCATCACAAAATAAACACCATTAATTTCAAATCCTATCGTATCAATTGTAAAAAAGATGTTTATGATCAGTATTTGGTTACGTTGAGATATCACCATATCTGGTGATGTATCAAAATAAATAGTTAAGAAAAGATGATTGTATTTTGGTTATTGTTGAGGTATAAACAATATCTTGTGATGTATCAAGATAAATAGTTAAAAATTATTATTGGTATTTGGTTATTGTTTAAGGTATAAATAATATCTCATGATGTATTAAGATAAATAGTTAAAAATTTTGAGGTATAAAAATATCTTGTCATGTATCAAAATAAATAGTAAAAATTATGATGGGTATTTAGTTCTTGTTGAGGTATCACAATATCTGGTGATGTATCAAAATAAATAGTTAAAAATTATGATTGGTATTTGATTATTGTTGAGGTACAAAAAATATCTCTTGATATATCAAAATAAACAGTTAAAAATTATGATTGGTATTTGATTATTGTTGAGGTACAAAAAATATCTCACAATGTATCAAAATAAACAGTTAAAAAATATGATTGTACTTGATTATTGTTGAGCTATAAAAAATATCTCATGATGTATCAAAGTATACAGTTAAAAATTATGATTGGTATTTTATTATTGTTTTTTTTTTTATGAGAATTATTATTGTTGAGGTATAAACAATTTCTCGTGATGTATCAAAATAAATAGTAAATATTATGATTGGTATTTGGCTATTGTTGAGCTATCACAACATTCCAGGATGTATCAAAATAAATAATTAAAAATGAAAATGATACAGAAAATGTCATTTAGAAAAATATCAACCGAAGAAGACAATATATTGCGAGATATGACCAAAACAGAAAAAAGCAATTTCAGAATGATTGTTTTAAATCGGACCAGTTGAACTTGTTCAAAGAGACAATTTTAGTTCAAGGCAATAATTGCCATTTTTTTGTTCCACTTTTTGCTCCTTCTTTATCAAATAATGTTTAATTTTGTTCACTCATAGCCATTTTAGTTTAATTTTGTTCCACTCGAAAAGTTAATTAAGTTTCTTAGTTAAAGAAGGAAAAATTAATTTGAGTTTCCTTTATGTGATAAGAATGACTATTGCTTGGTGTAGAAGGAAAGTCTATTCTCTTGTGTGAAAAGAAAAACTATTCCTTGATGTGGAAGGGAAGTCTATTCCTTGTTAAAAAAGTAATGTATTCCTAATTCAAGAGGGAATATAAAAAGAGCATTATAAATAGACAATGCTACAAAAAATTTGTTGGCTTTGGCTTTGGCTTTGACTTTGGCCCAAGGGTCCTCCCTTTGGGGAGAGGAAAAATAGAGCGTGAAACTAAGAGAGAATAAAAGAGATTTTCGTTTGGGAAGAACACAAGAGGAAGGAGAGAGCAAAGAGCTGCCGCCTTCGAGTAGACACAAAGAGAGTATGTGCAAGAGTAAAGAAAGACAAAGCCGCACAAGAAAAAAGAGAGAAAGTTGTGCATGGAGAAGAAAATAAAAAGGAGACAGCAAAGTGTTGCCGCCTTTGAGAGAAATAATTAGTGTGTGTGAGAGCAAAGAAAAATAAGAGAGATTTTTATTTAACTGTGAGACATACGCAAGAATTATTATAATTGATTTGATAAATAGTGAATTGATTCGGAGTTTGTCCCTTGATTTTTCCCTTCAAAGAGAAAAGTTTTTCCCTATAAATATTTGTATTTTTGTGTGAGATTACTATTTTGAATTGATAATTTTTGTGATAATATTATTCGGGACCCAACAAGTGATATCAGAGCTAAGGTTAGAGTAGAAACGATGGGCGGAGAAGAAGGTAAGGCTTCAAGAATTGAAAAGTTTGATAGATCAGACTTTGGATATTGGAGGATGCAGATTGAAGATTATCTCTATGGGAAGAAGTTGCATCTGCCTCTTTTGGGGAAGAAACTTAATACTGTGAAGGATGAAGAATGGAACCTTCTCGATAGACAGGTATTGGGAGTTATTCGATTAACTCTATCTAGATCAGTTACGTACAATGTTGTGAAAGAAAAGACCAACAGTAGTATTAGAGCTTGGTTGATTTAGTGGATGACTCTTTGTGTGAATTAAGATGGACGAGAATGGATTGCTTTAATTAAGGTGGAGCTATTCCAAGAGGAAAAGAATACTATTTGATTAAGGTAGAGCTATCCCAAGAGGAAAGAAGACAATTGATGGAATTTGAGTCAAGGTGGAGATTGTTGGGAAATTGCCTCAAATTCCAATTGTGACTTAGAAAGTTAATTAGATTTCCTAGTTGAAGAAGGAAAAATTATTTTGGGTTTCCTTTGTGTGGAAGGAATGACTATTCCTTGGTGTAGAAGGAAAGTCTATTCCATTGTGTGAAAGGAAAGACTATTCCCTGGTGTAGAAGGGAAGTTTATTCCTTATTAAAGAAGTAATGTATTCCTAGTTCAAGAGAGAACAAAAAAAGAGTTTTATAAATAAACAATTCTACAAAGAATTTGTTGGTTTTGACCCAAGGATTCTCCATATGGGGAGAGGAAAAACAAAGCGTGAAACTAAGAGAGAATAAAAGTGATTTTTGTTTGGGAAGAACGCAAGAGGAAGGAGAGAGCAAAGGGCTGCTGCATTTGAGAAGACACAAAGAGAATATGTGCAAGTGCAAAGAAAGAGGAAGCCGCAAAAAAAAAAAAAAAAGGAGAGAGAGCAGCCAAGAGTGAGCCGCTTAGAGAAAAGAAGATAGTCAAGAGAGAGCTATGCATGGAGAAGAAAATAGTAAGGAGAGAGCAAAGTGTTGCCGCCTTTGAGAGAAATAATTAGTGTGTGTGAGAGTAAAGAAAAACAAGAGAGATTTTTCTTTAGCCGTGAGACATACACAAGAATTATTTTAATTGATTTGATAAATAGTGAATTGATTCAGAGTTTGTCCCGTGATTTTTTCCTTCAAAGAGAAAGGTTTTGTCACATAAATATTTGTATTCTTGTGTGTGATTGTTATTTTGAATTAATAGTTTTTGTGATAATATTATTTGGGACCAAACACTTTTCTCATACTCATAGATTAGGCAATTCTGTAACTCACAACCTAACTAAACATACTAAACATGTTAAAAGTTTAGAAATGTGGATGGAAGAAGTTCCTTCACATCTACTTTATGTTCTTTCAGTTGATTACAACTAATTTTTTGTTTAAATAAAGTTAAGAGGTTTTCTTCTTAAAAAAAATTACGTAGTTTATCCTTTTTTTTTTTATATAGACAAATCCATATTAAGAACTTGATCTTGCTGGTCTATTGAGGTAAAAAGAGAGAAAGTTTCAAAAAAAAAAAAGAGAGAAAAATCTTTTTTAAAACTAGAAAGTGAATTTCGGGCATTTGAAAATTCAAGGTCAATATATATTACATACTACATATTGCAGCATTAATGATTAAAGTAAAAAATGTAATTCAAATCTTTACTCAGGCTTTTGGCAGATTTTTTTTCCCCTTATAGATAGGTTCCTTTTAAGCCATAAATGGGTTAGCAGGCCCAATATTGGGGCAGGCTTTTGTTCTTGAAGCTTCATTCCTACTTGCTGGAGGGGCTTGTGCCATGGAGTATAGAATTCAGGTTCAGCATTGCTCCATAAACCTTGATAAGCCCAGCCCAGCTAAAAAATAATACGTATCCCCATTTCCCTTCTTCCAATCAAGAAAACTTAGGTATCATTCCTCTTGGTAAATTACCGAGTCCCAAAAAAGTAAGAGCACTACTATTGGAGGTGTAAAATCTCCTCAATTGATATTTTAACAACTAACAAGAAAAAAAAAATCACATCCGGGGGTGGGAATGTATATTTTTTTTTTTACATTCTGTGACCAATTAGTTCTAATAAATGAGGACCTAGGTCTGGCCCTAGGCCTAGGCCATTTAAGCCATTGCCGAGAGCCCTCTTACTAGAGGAAGGCCCCAAATTTGGGAGGCAATTTTTTTTTTTTTTTTTTAATTTTTGTGGAAGATATTAAAAAAAATTTAGTTTACTTTTTTTTTTTCACTATTAAGAATGCCTAAAAAATTAAGTAATGCTAGAAATAAAAATAAGACAAATTTAAATAAATAGGTCTTACAAATAGACGTGTTACTAATCACAACTAATTCAAATAGAAAAATGTTAAAAATACTATAAATTTTACTACATAAATTTTTTAATTTGATGTAACAATAAATATGATAGGTGGGCTTTAACAAACTATTAAATGCATTTTTGAATGAATTTTTGTAATTGGTGATATATCTTTGTAATTCTCATATTGTAAATTTTATAATATCTCTAGCATTTTTGTAAGCCTCATGTCACTTATCACATCTGTTACAACATCAGTTTGTAGTAAAATTTGTTATAACTTTAGCATTTTCTAAAAAAAAAAATCATATCAAATAGTAAAAAGAATGGATTTTTTAAAAAAGAATTATTATATAAAATGCTAGTTAAATATTGTTTAAAGGCGTAAATACATTTTTGGTCCCTAAATCTTGGGCTATTTCTCGATTTGGTCCCAAAACTGATTTTGCTTCTAGGTCAGTCCCTGACTTTTTAAAATGGTCCTTACCGTCATTCCAGTTACAGAAAAAGCTGAGGTGACAAACGGCATGTCCTACATGCTGACATGGCGCTGACGTGGATATTAAAATATTATTAAAAAAAACTTATTTAGCATTTTTGAAATGCCACGTCAGATTTAAATTAATGAAAAATTAAAACAAAAATCTAGGTTAGAAATTTTAAAATAAATAAATAAACATTAATTAAATTAAATTAAGAAAAAAAAAGCTTTTTCAATTTAAAAAATTGAGTTCCTATCCCAAAAAATCCCACGAACCCCAACCCAGATAAAAAACTCTTCGAATCAATCTCTTCCAGCCATTTACACGTTCAAATCAATCAATCAATGCCTTTCTCACCAACCCGCTTGACTCATTCATTTGATCCCTCACAAAGATCAAGAGAAAAAATCCCAGAAACCTCATATTCTGACACAATCATCCTTGATTCCTTAATAGCTACTAATGTCGTGTACACTATCATCCTTGAGTTCTCCCTCTCTCTCAGATCGGCAGTGTTGTGGATTCGGTGGTTTGCTCTCTTTCTCCCTCTCTATCAGATCGATGGCTTGGCTTTGTTCCGTGGAGATCGGCGGTGCTATGGTGGTGGGTTTGGTATGGGTTTTTTGTATGGTGGGTTTATGGTGGTCTGTGGTGGTGCTATTTTACTAGGTCTATGGTTTTTTTTTTTTTTTAGTGGTGGGTTTTCTAGTGGTGGTGGTGTGTAGTGCAGCGGTGGTGGAATGGGGTTGCTGGGGTTTTCTTTTTTTGTTGGTGGTTGTTGGGGTTTCCTTTTTTGCTTTGATTTTTTGTTGTGGGTATTGTGGCTGATTTGTGGGTTGCCAGTGGTGGTTGCTTTTGATTTGTGGCTGATTTTTTGATGTGGGATGTGTGGGTTTAATGGTGGTGGTGGTGGGGATGGGTTCGTCCAGCATCTACTTGTTGGGTTCTGGGTTTGATTGTGAGAAGGTGAAGTTTGATTCTGGGTTTGCTCTTGTTCTCTTCGAAATGCACTGTTGGTTTCTTTGATTTAATTCTTGTTTTTCTGGATTTGATAGAGATTAGATTTGGTTCTTGGATTTTTTTTTTTTAAGACGATTTGGTTGCTGGATTTAGATTCGGGATTTGTTATATATTGGTTTGGGTGCTGGGTTTATTTATTGGATTTAGGAAGAACATGAAGAACATGTTCTTATTTTCTTATTAAAGAAAATAATGAAATTAGATTTAAGGTCTATTTTTTAAAATTTAATTTACTTTTCATTAATTTTCTGAATTGGCTTTTTTTATTAATTTAAATGCTGACGTGTCATTTAAAAAATACTAAATATATTTTTTTTAAAAATTTTATTAGCCACATCAGCAAACAGTGAATTCCGTCTGCCACGTATGTATTTTTTGTTAGTGGGGTGACGGTAGGGACCAAAATAGAATCAATTTTCTGATTTCGAGAATTGACCTAGGAGCAAAATCAGTTTAGGGACCAAATCGAAAAATGACCCAAAATGTAGGGACCAAAAGTGTATTTACGCCTTGTTTAAATGATAATATAAAGACCCCATTTGAAGATTCTGCCTTAGGCCTCCAAAACATTTGGTCTGGCCCTGTGAGAACCAATTGTTCATAGGATGTAAAAAAAAAAAAATATATATATATATATATATATTATTTTATCTCATCTTTCTCTCTTTTCAAGCACAACTCTCATTGTTTACATTATTTAATGTTGTAGTTTATATTATTTTAATAAGTTCTATGGAAAAATAGAAACTAAGATATTGGTTGAGTTATAAAATAGAATGATAAAATAGATAAAGTATGTTTTTAGGGTGCAAAATAAAGACTCTTTTGCATCCTCGGATGCTAGTGCTCTAAGTAGAGAAGTGATCCAACAGTATATATCACACGTGTTTTATCTTATACCACACCAGGAACAAACCTTAGAAGTTAGAACTATATGCTCTGTTATGGATCTTGAAATACTGATTGAGAACATTTACATGTATTTTCTTCGTCTTATATTTTATCCTATTTAATATCATATTTTTTTGTCACTTCTTTAATTAACATGTTCTTTTTTCCTATATCTATTAGGCTGTGTTTGTTTGGAAGTGAAATAGGGTAGATAGAAAACTTTGGAGAGAAAATGAAAAGAAAAACTTTTTTGAATGTATTTGTTTGGGTGTCCTATTTAATATCATATTTTTTTGTCACTTCTTTAATTAACATGTTCTTTCTTCCTATATCTATTAAGCTGTGTTTGTTTGGAAGTGAAATAGGGTAGATAGAAAACTTTGGAGAGAAAATGAAAAGAAAAACTTTTTTTGAATGTATTTGTTTGGGTGTCCTATTTAATATCATATTTTTTTGTCACTTCTTTAATTAACATGTTCTTTTTTCCTATATCTATTAGGCTGTGTTTGTTTGGAAGTGAAATAGGGTAAATAGAAAACTTTGGAGAGAAAATGAAAAGAAAAACTTTTTTGAATGTATTTGTTTGGGTGGGGAAGAAGGAAAATAAATGGTGGGGCATTTTCTCCTCGTGCCCACCAAAAAGTTTTTTCTCCAAAATAGAGAAAAAACTAAAAAGAGAAAATAGGACTGCTTAATGGACAAAAATGTCCATGTCCAGTTCTTTTCTTCTTCTTTTTTCCTTGTTTTTTTTTGTACTGGGCACGTTGCATTTTTTTTTTTTTTTTTTTTTTTATTTCGATTTCCAGGGCTGTGGGTGGGCACGTTGTCTCTTTTCTTTTTCTTTTTTTCCTTCCTTTTTTTTTTTTTTTTTTTTTTTTTTTTCTTTCCTAGACGTTGCCTTTTTTCTTTCTGGGCTTTGGGTGTGATAGTTGTTTTGTTTTTCTTTTTTTCTTTTTTCTTTTTTTGGTTTAACTAGACATGATTTTTATTTTTAATAAATTGGGTGATTTTTTTCTTTTTTTTGGTTGTTTGTCACTTTTTTGTTTTAATTGGTTATCATTTTTTAACAAGGGTGTATGAGTAAATTTATAAAAACTCACTTTTTCCATCCTTCCACTTTTCCACTCTCAACCAAATAAAAAGAAGAGAAATTAAAATCTTTTATATCTTCATTCTTTTCCATTTTCCCACCATTTTCTATCCTCCCACTTTTCTTTTCTATTTTCCTACCATTTTTTATTCTCTCACTTTTCTACCCCTCCAACCAAACGGACTCTTAGTGTTATTCCCTTTCATTTGCATGCATATGACTGAATCATTTCAAGCTACTTTCCCTCACATTTTTCATCAATGGCAACCATCCTTATCCTTAATGGTCTGTTTGGATTGAGAGAGGAGGGAGAGGGAGCAAGGGGGAGTTAGAGTAGAGTTGTTAGATATTAGGCTAATTTCCGGTTAACTTTACTCTACTCCCCTTTACTCTCCCTCCCTTCCCCTCAATCCAAATATAGTGTAATTGAATTAAAATTTTCATTTTCTATTCTATATTATTTTCTTGTATGTCCACTTATCCATCCTCACTTTCTTATTTTAGCTACACTTGTTTTATGAATATGTTATTTCTTAATAGCCTAACTTTTAGTACTATGTAGCATGGCTAGCTTATAGCACTTTTGTATAATTTTCTCTTTGACTTAGTACGTTTTATATGATTACACAATACTACTTATGCGATTCTACTCATCATCCACCAAGTATGTTGTTTACTATTTATCGCCTTATTTACATACTTGATACTTGCATTTGGCTGTGATGTAAATTGATATAATTGTGATCACGTAACAGGCTTAATTGATAATTTATCGTTTAATTCACTACCTAATCAATTTGGGGTCTAAACCCACCATATATCCCTAGGTACTCTATTTATATGCTCTCTCTTCACACTAGCAAATTTTATAAATTACTCAATATATTTAATTTAAAATATTATTTCGATGAAAACACTATATTACTTAAAATTTCAATTAATCAAAAAAAATCTTATTTTGAAATTATTTTAATCATCTATTGTTATATCATACTTTTTGGAATGATATGTGAGGTATAACAAGTTTTGTATAAAGTTATAAACTAATATATCAACTTTTAAACATAAAATTTAAAAATAAAAAAAAATTGAAACGATTATTTATTGTATTATTAATATGGTTTCATCAAATTTCCAATCCCATTCGCTAATATTTCGGTTTGCAAATCTTTAAGTAAAAAAATAGTAATATATTTAGAAATTTTCTTTATTTTAGAGGCGATAAAAAAAATTTAAAAAAAAAAAATCCCCTCAAACAAAGAAATCTTTCACCAGATTAAGCTTGTTGACTATAAAAAAGAAGGACACGTGTTGCTGAATCAAGCTTTTTTATCACAGATTTACTGAGGTTGCTGAGATACTCTTTGGAAAGTTTGTTTAGATTTCCTTGTTCAAAAGTAACACGTGGCATTATGTTAAATTGACTGGTGGAAACGATGATGTGTAAAGAGTCGCAGCTGACAATAAGTTGGACAAACAGGTAAGCTACTACTTCCACGTGGCCAAATGATCTGCTTCCAGCTGTAATAGTGAGAGTGATAGGATTTGACTCTGCGGAATTGACTATTGACTACAATGCCAAAATTTTCTCATAAAGAGTCATCCCCATTACCTAGAATTAGATAATGTTTCGATGGTAACACATATCCATATTCCATTCATTTGAATTAGAGTTTGAGATCACAACTTCAATCACTATTTTAGGGTAGTAGAGTAATTCAATTTTCATTGCATATAAGCTAGTTATCAACAAATAAATTAATCCTGTAATTGGACACCATTCATAGGTGTCTCTTAGAAAAATAAGATGTATTAACTATTTTATATAAATAAACCCCCCTTCTTATCCCAAAAAAAAAAAAATTTATTTGAAAAAAATTAAGTTAATTAAAACTAAAATTTCTATATGTCTCTTACCAAAACTTTATTAGTTTGGGGTTTTTTATTTGAGACTCGCAAGTTAGATTAATTAGAATTCATAAAATTAATCAATGAATTAGTATGATATATATAATATAATTAAGCACAAATTCATAGACTTAAAATTTTGAATCAAGTGGTGTTATTATATGTCGTTGAAATTTTCTATCTCCCCAAGCATCAATATCCATAATTCCATATAATAATAAAAATGATGTTGTTGTGAAGAAAATGTAAAAATACTAGTTTGACTGTTTGACATAAGAAACTTGGGGTGATTGTAATGAAATGCACGAGTATCCTCACTTGCATTGTCAAAAAGTGAACCCAACACTCTGCACTAGTACTAGAACCAGCATGCATGCTTTGCTAGCTAGCTATGAGTTGGTCATATCTACTATACATCTTCTATTTCTCATGAGCCTATTTAAAGCTTCCCTTCCTCTTCATCAATCCTTATAAACCTAAGCAAATTTCTTCTGCATAACAGCCTATAATATATACAAAATGTCTACTACTTTCCTCATGGCTCTTCTCCTTCTTGTCCTTCTGAATCCTCCTCTACTCATGGCTAGAATGAATTCTATGTCGAGGTTCGCAGTTGCTATGAAGCCATTGGAATCAAATCCTCCAAGTCATGTGACATTTAATCACAAGACAAGTCATGGTGGATTTCGAAAACG
This sequence comes from Quercus gilva, assembly GCA_023621385.1. Lineage (NCBI taxonomy): Eukaryota > Viridiplantae > Streptophyta > Magnoliopsida > Fagales > Fagaceae > Quercus > Quercus gilva. Next base: position 57,826,782 of record CM042480.1, on the reverse strand, counting down.
GGCTGTTAATAGTTGCTTGCCAAAAGGGTTTCGACACTCATCTGCTCCTAGTCGATATGTGAATTATCACACTCTTGGCTCGACAATGTGTTCTCCGGGCAAACGCATGGCGCCTAGACCATGAAAGAAAAAAATGAATATTGATTAGTCACTATTTTGTTATTATATGTCATTATAAGTTTACTATGAATTTTATTTTACAGTTATTTTTATGGAAGCAATAGAATATTGGAGAATGGAGATGTAAGTTTCTGTTTTTCATAATCTATATGCAGTTAATGTTCAGTTATAATTGGGACTTAAAACAAAATCTCTCCTTAGTTACAATCAATTGTCAACGGTGTGTTTTACAAATACAGTATTTGTGTTGCTTGCTTGCTTTGATTTTCATTTGACACAAAAAAGGAATAGAGGTTATAGTTTCTTCAAATGTATAACAGGAAGACAGGTTTCAACAATGAAGATGTTTATGTAATATCTTATCATGAGTTTTAGGATCCTCTCCATTCATAACACATTATTTGGGCTGCTTGCTTTGATTTTCAGTTGACAACAAAAAGGCTTAAAACTGGAGGTTCTCTAAATGTAGTTGTAGAGGTGACACGAAGACTTTATCTATTTTGATGATGTTTTATGTAATATTTTATCATGCTTTTTAGGGTCCTCTCCATGGTTTCAAAAACTAGTACCTTCAAAGAATTGGTTTGTGTTTCAGTTCTCGGTTCAACCCGATTTTTTACCGATTTTGAGAGATTTTATTGGATCGGACTAGTGCCTAGTTCTTAGTTGAACTAGCCAGTTCGGTCCGGTTTTTAAAAAGTGCTCTCTATTTGAAATGTATTTATTTAATTTTTAAGATAAAATTTTATAAATTTAAAGGTGTATCTTAGAAATAAGTCTTAACCATTTGGGGAAAAAAAATCTTAACCTTGAACTGGACTCTAGATGTAATCAAAAGCATACTGTTGATTGAGATTATACAATTTTTTAGGCAATTCTTGTCGCGTTTTCAATTTTAAAATAGTTTTGTGGACAATAATTTTGAAATACCGTAACTTTTACGATGATTTCTGGTTGCAAGTACTTTCTAAAGTCGCATACAATTGTCCATGCTAAAAGTTCTAGTGTCTATAAACATTCCAAAGTGCTGTTAAATCATAAATGTTCAATCTCATTATCAAAAAATTTAAAAAAAAAAAAAGTAAAGAAAAATGTTTTGGACTGTCAAGTCTTAGGTCATTTTGTTTTGTTTTTCTTGCTATTATGTACTCAATCCTTCTCCACCCGTTACTCAAACCATATACCAAAAATTAGTCCATTTGTACGGAATGAATTGTAGACAGAGTCCAATATTAAGAATGCACAGCTAACCATCAACCCCATTTTAGACACCAATGAATATTAATTGATCATTCAATTTTAATCTACTTTCCTCAACAACAACAAAAAAAATTAATCTACTTCCTCCCCCTTTAGGTTAAGTCCACGGGACCAACTCTGTAAGTTGTAGATTGTAGTATAGTAGCTGAGAGCCTGAGAGTTTGTAAGTTTTTTTAGGGTAGGATTGGGCCAGGAGTTAACAACTAAATGGGATACACTAGTTGTTTAGAGTTTAGAGTTTAGAGTTTAGATGGCAGGTTAGATTAATTGCCTAAAAATAAGAAGATATAGCAGTTGGTTTTAGATGATATAAAAACTCCTTGATTAGCTAACTTTATAATCTTACTTTGTCATTCACAAAATTAGGTTAATTTTACATCAATTAAAAAAAAAAAGGCATGTTTAGCAAATTTCTATTTGGTTGTAAATATTGTACCCAAAGAAAGCACTAGAGAATATTAATTTTGGCATGGCTTTGAGTTTATAATTATTAATTAAATTTGTGGTCTGGGACTTGCTGATCCAGAAACAAAGAAACTAGGTTCATAGGATATTGATGCAGCAGGTAAATGAACATGATATAAAATGAAAAAGACCTTACCAGCACTGAACGTTGGTTAACCAACCTGTGGAGTGTGGACCCAAGCCTTACTAACCCCAATCTATATTACCTAGAAACAAAATTAAATCTGTAAAATTGAAAATTTGAAAAAGAGAAAGAGAAACTTGCTCTCTCACTCAAATCTAGTAGGGACAAGAAGCTATTGTAGAAAAACCAGCTCAAATTATCAATTTTCACAGGCTGCAAGTACTTAAAATGTGAATTTTTTTTTTTCTAGAATCTGTGTATGGGACCTATAGTTTTCATGGTACTGAAAGAATGTGCTCTATCTAGTTGCAATCTTTGCCGAGAATAGAATTGCAATTGTCCAAGAAACATCTTCATAGAATTGCAATTGTCCAACAAACAATGCGAATAATATGAGGAACTCTGTTAGCAATTCGAAGAATATGCTTGTTTCTGAATAGAACTATTATTCATTTGGCATTAATTCAAACATTTTTCTAATCTGAAAACGATAATGAAGAAAAAGAAATCTATATTCTATCTATAAAGATTCTCTTGGTTGAGCTTAAAATGCTTCATGAATTATATCTAAAAGAATTGAGAAAAAAAAAATTGGGTTAGAGATCCACCAAAGTGGAAAGCCTTAACCGGGTGTGTGGTAACAGGTAAGTCCGAAGACCGTTCCCGTCCCTGTCAGGGGAGATGCCAACCATCTCTCCTTTTTACGAACACATCCTATCGCGCTGAGAATTGTTCTTATAAACAGAATGTTCTCTATGTATTTTGGCGATGTGGGATACTTCTGTGAATAACAATCCTGGAGAGGCCTTAGTAGTCAGTACGAAGGTTGGACCCATTGGATATTGAGTGGGCTTGACTTGGAATGGCTATTAGACCCTAACAGAGACAAGACCCACCCACCACGTTCCTTAACTTATTCCTCGAAGAAAAACGAAAAGATTTTAGCATAAAATATACCACAGAAAGATCATCCTGATTTACTTGGAATTTTTGTAACCACAAGAATGGAGCTGCTTTATGATTGCATTGGGCTTCAACTTAATCTGCCTAGTAATTGATGATTTTGAATCATATTTTTCGGAGATCAGGTTATATGTCCGATGAAAATTGACTGGTTTTGTTTTGTTTACCACGGGGTTTTACCGATCTAGTGTTGGCGGGAGATAAAAATGGAAAAGACTCTATAGGTACCTCATATTTGAAAAAGAGTCCAAAATTGGTAAAGACGGGTTATAAAACCTATGTTTTATATTATTGAATAAGAAATTGTCATATCATTATTTTATTTAAAATTCAATATATCCTACCACATCTAATAAAATCTCAATAGACTCAATTTGGTTGGATTTATATATGGGTATTAGAATTGATTGAGTGTGGTTATACTTATTCTTATATATGTGATAAGATGATGTTGGAATTAGAAGAATAAAACATGAATTTTACACTACATCCTTACCGAATTTAATCTCTTAAAAAAAAAAGCAAATAAATAAATAAAACTAAGTATTACAAAAAAGAACATATAGAAAAACTAAAAGTGGAAAAAAAAGGGGCATATCATATAAACAAAGTATATATTATAGTTTATTTTATTTTAGAGTTTTAATCTCTCTTTAGAAATCAAATCACAATGGAATTATGTTTTCAAAAACCAAATCAATATGGAGCAATAAATAAAATATTTAGAATAAAAAACATTCAAGAAACCGAACCTCACTTACAAACCTAATATCAATTTAATTAGAAATTATATCAATATCAAATTTTTTCTAATTAATTATACAAAATTATTTTGAACTAATTAACTAACTAATTAAAAGTTCAAAACTGTACAACGCACTGGTTCATAATTAGTGCATTGTAATATTCAATTTTATATAAGAGCATTCTCATCAGCTCTCTCAAATGTGCCAAATGCCAAATATTTGACACATTTAGCACATCAAACACAAAAACGGATGCTCATTAAGTATGCTAAATGTTCCAAAATTTTGGAACATGGTATAGTACGCTCTCATATTTGAGAGCGTACGGACAGAAATGCCATTTTTTTAATATTTTTTTATTTTCTTTTCTCTCTCCTCTCTCCTCTCTCATCACTTTATTCTTTCCTCTGCTCTCTCTGTCACTCTCTATCTCTTCCCTTTCAGTCCTCCCTGCTCAAGATCTCTCTCATCTTTCCTCAAGATCTCTCGCCACCTCACCTCGCCGTCAACCTCCACATCCCTCGCCGCCAACCTCCAGAGCCCTTGCCGCCGACCTTTAGATCTCTTAATCAGGTCATGGGTGTAATATTTGGGATGGGTTTCGATGTGTGGGTTTTGGGTCATTGATTGATCGGTTGGGTTGGGATTTTAGGCCGGTGGTGGTGTCGTTGTTGTGGCGGTGGTTGGTTGAGTTTTGGGCCGGCGATGTTTGTGGCTGTAGTGGACGGCGATGTTTGTGGCTATAGTGGGCCGGCAAGGTTTGTTGAAGATTTTGAGTTTCTTTTTCTTTTTCTTTTCTTTTTTGTTGAGGTTTTTGGATTTGGAATTTGTTGGAGATCCAGTGATTGTGATTGTAGTTTGTGGAGGTTGATTTGCCATTGGTGGTGATTTGCCATTGCCGTTGCTGTTGGTGGTTTGTGGAGGCTGGTTGTGATTGTAGTTTAATATGTTGGAATTTGTTTAATATTATTTAATGTGTTGGATATATTATTTTAATGTATAGAATTGAAAAATAGAAGATGTGATAAATGGTGAGTTGTAAAATGGTGTGCTAAAATAATAAAGTAGGTTTTTGGTGTATTAAAATAGCATTTTTTATAAGAGAGCTGATGAGAATACTCTAATAAAAGTTAGATCTTACGTACACATTATAAGTTCTGTCCCAAAAGTATACATTTTCTTTGAGTCAAGTAGATACATTCTCTATCTCAAAAAAAAAAAAGTAGATACATTCTCATATTTTTTTAAAATATAAAAAAAAAAAAAAAAAAAAAAAAAATCCCTTTGCACCAAATACATGTCTTTCCTTTTAATTTTATTACAGTTTTTTTTTTAGCACCATCTCTCCTTAGAAATCAAATAATAACAAAACTATATTTTTAAAAAATAAAGTTAAAAAGCATTAAGAGATCAAAACTTTAAAATAAAATAAAAAGTAAACTAACTATCTATAACTAATCTAAATTTTTAAGTCCATGATCTTCAACTAATGCTAGGTGATACTTACACTGTTACACAGCTTGTTCATTTTGTTTTACCTTAGATATATGATATAAAAAAAAGTTTTACATTTTTTTTTATAAAATATTGTGATAATTAATTTACTATCAAATTATGCATATCTCATAAAAAGAAGAAAATAATAGTAATGTAGGGGCATTGGGCCCCAGAGCCCATTATTTATATATATATACTAGACCTGAGGTCCAAGCTGAGGACTAAAGGCGTCCGAGGGTGGTAAACACTGTCAAAAGGGCCCATATTAGAAAACGGAGAAGTTAGTTTTGATCACAATGGCTCAAGGAGTTGTGCCGAGGATAAGATCCTCCTCTGCTAGTCGAAGCCGAAGTCCGTAGAGGTGGTATGCCGTCCGGGGGAACGTCACAAAAACACCTAGTTGATACGGATAAGCGCTATGAAAGCTCAGGACAGGGAAATGTCCTAAAATATCTAAGGAGAAAGCTGCTACCTCCACATTAAATGCATTGCAGCTAACTTTCTGGCCGCATTAATGTGGAAGTGATACATGAACAGTGTATTTTAGCCTTACAGCTACTACATGAAGACTTATAGGAGGTGTTAATGAGACAAGTATCAACACCAATCATCTGGCATGCACGTGAAAGGTAGGAATGAAAATGAAAGACAGTATAAAAGAAGGAGGGGGCAACAAGACTACGTGATGGGAAAATCAAGAAAGAAACACTGTAGTAATTTAGAACCAGACTTGTAATCCTACTCAAGAACATTATATAAGAAACAGTCTCCTCAGACTTTGCCGATGACATTTTTCTTTAGTTCAAACTTATTTATTTTTACTCTTCTGTCATCAAGACCTATTTAATTTGTTATTTGATTAACTAGAGCCCAGTTTTTCAACTCAGTCTCTATAAATTTATTGTTGTGGGCCTTTTAGACCTAAGTCTATTCACGTGTTGGATTAGGAACTCAAATCTGAGCCTTACAAGTAATAATGCTAATATTGATCAGAACCACCCAGATGTTCCTCGATAACCTACCAATAATTGTCAAAGTTTATGTCTTTGTGTTTGTGAATCAGGTTCCGAGTTCCAACTTCGACATCTGAATTTCTCGACATGTTTTTTCTGCATGCATTGGAAAGCATTCCGACATGCAAATTCAAATAATTTAATTATTCTTCAAGCAAGAGGAGCTAAGCTTTTTTTCCATTCTTTTCAGAAGATGATGTAAAAGGAATATTCGGGCTATGAGGTTCAAACTTTGGACAGACCAGACAATTCGATCTCCAAGGTCAGAATTCAAACTGGCATTTAACACAGCATTCAAGAGATTCATCTTACATAAAATCTCCCACTTATATTCATAATGTCCCATTGACTAGCCCTAAAGTCGGTAGTATCTTGTAAAGCTGATGAAGTATATATTTAAGATAATTGTGCCAAAAAAAAAAAAAAAGACCATTGGCTTATACTTTTTTTCCCCTGAAAATTTAATAGCTTAAACTTACATAATAAAAATAATTTTCTAAATTTATAATTTTTTTTCTTAAGTAAAATGAGGTTGAGTCTATCCAAGGTGGGATATCAATCTACCTCGGGAACTTTTGGATTCATCGTAAAGCTCATCTTCTCGAGTCTACTAAGACCTGATCAATGGGATCCCTTCTCAACCCCAAAGTAAGTGTCAGTTTAACCTCAGGGAAGGCTATCGGTCCTCACAACGAACACTTGGTAACTAACCCTTTCTCGAACAAACAGTCAATCCATCTCAAAATGACTTGCCTTCACTTGCATGAGTATGTATGTCCTCCTTGGCTAATCAGTTGGTATGGTTCTCTCAGAAAGAGCAACCGCTAAATGTTATTATCTCTCACTTAAATCAACATCAACATTTATAGCACCTCCACCAACTAGTAATTGCATTTGACGTATTCCATGTGCTTACAATTTTGGGAGCGCTACCCTAATACCCGTCCCCTCTATCAACCAAAGAGAACAACCAGATTACAAGCCAAAAGGCTTGATTTTGGCTTATAATTCCTTCCAAGTCCAAGTCCCTATGCTATTAATACTCCATCACTCCACTAATTAAAAATGGGTCATGCTAACGAGTGCCCTTAGAGCATTAGTTAACAATCTAGTTAAAGAAAGTTTTTATAAAAATATATATATATATATTTTGACAGTTTTTTTTTTTTTTTTTTCCATAAAAGTGATGTCAAAACTTTCATAAAATTGATTGTTAGACAATGCCCTAAAGGCACTCGTTAGCATTTCTTATTAAAAATATGCAATTTCTAGTTACTTGTACTTTGTCATTATCCATTCTCTAACCTATTTTACTAACTTAATCATTAGAGTCTCCTTGGCCAACCTCCACCAATTAGCCTTGGTTTACTAAGATCCTCTTTCTTAGTAGGGCATTGATATACCAAGAAAAATTCACATTGGTTTGTTCTTATTGCAATTCCATTTTTCTTAATCCCTTAACTTATAGGAACATTCATAAACAAATATTAATAAAAAATCATAAGGAGAACATCCTCCAACTTCTCTCAGAGAGAGAGAGAGAGAGAGAGAGAGAGAGAGATCCCTTTATATTACAACTAGCAAATATTCCCTCTAGGTATATAATTTGCTTGCCAAAAAGAAGAAGAATTAAACATATCCTTTCATTTCTCGTGCAATTCCACTCAGATACTCTTCCTTAATCTATCTTTCTATCTATCAACTATTTTGATACCTCACTATGGTCTTTTCCTAACTAATGGAGGAAATACCGGACAACACAAGCATGGAGAGTATTATCTCCAAAATAGAGAAATTAGGGTGGAAAAAAGGCAAAATCAGTTTGGAAGTCAACCGAGAGTCCTCAGTTCAGTCAAAGCTCCTTTTGGTAGGTAAGATACTATCCAAAAAATCCTTTTCTTGAGTTGTTGTTGGAATTTAATTACAGAGGTTGAAGTATCAGTTCTTGATAGGAATGTTTTCCTTTTTTCTTTTAATCACGAAGCTAATGTTGGAAGAGTATGGGATCGTAGACCTTGGTCCATTAAAGGTGAACATTTAATCCTGAAGAAGTTTAGAGCAAAGCTCAGTCTTAATGAAGTGGATTTTTCCACCACTGTTTTCTGGGTTCAAGTCCATGGCTTACCTCTTAATAGATAGTCTAAACAAAATCTGTTCAAAATTGGTGGTTTTTTAGGGAGGGCCTTGGAGGTTGATCTTGTGGGAAATAGTGGTGGAGTGTGGAAAAATTTTGTTAGAGTCAGAGTAGAAGTGGATGTCTCATGTCCTTTATGTGTTGGCTTTCCCCTTGATCGAGATGATCAGGGTCTTCCTGGGCTTTGGATCCCCTTCAAGTTTGAGAAACTAGGCAATTTTTGCTATGGCTGTTGTAGATTAGGGCATGATTTGAGATCTTGTCTAGAGGAAGAGTCTTCAAGGATAGTCAAGGAGAATGTTTCACATGGAAATTATGGAAATTGGCTTCCTGCTGAGAATAATGAGTTCCAACCTGGCTTGAATCTAAAGGTCCTTGGCAATCTTGTTCCAATAGGAGGTGACAGAAAAGTGGGAACTTTAGTGATGAAATCAAATATTGTGGAAGCTTCTTTGAGGAACCAGAGAGTTCCATCAACTATTGTTAACCGGAATGAAGCAGAGGAGAGAGTAGGAACTATGTTGGCTGATGTCAGAGGAGAGAGTGTCCCAACTAGAAATAGTGCCAGGTGGTGTTGTCCAAGCCAAGGTATGCTAAAGTTGAATTGTGATGCAGCAGTGGGTGATCTTTCTGCATGTATAGCTGTTGTTGCCGGAGATTGGAAAGGGAAGTTGGTGTTTGCGATTTCAAAGAAAGTTAACACCAACATCCCTGTTCAAGCAGATGCTAATGTCATTCTATTGGCTGTCCACTTTGCTGTGAATTCCTCTTTTTGTAATTGCACCATAGAGAGTGATTGTAAAGTCTGTATAGATGCCAATAAAACTGGTGGGAAGTTAATTCCTTGGAGAATATTGAATTTTGTGAACTCAGTTAAAAATGTAATTACAGACTATGGTAATGTATCTTTTAACTGGGTCAATAAGGAGGCTAACCAGGCTGCGCATGTGCTGGCCAAGTGGTCCCTTAGCTAGTCTTTTTTTGGTTATTTTGATATGGGATTTGGCTCTCCAAGTTTTGTGAATGTTATCTTGGCTGAGGCATCCCAGGCTATTTGTATCTGATGTGGTTCAATAAAATGATTATTCAGCAAAAAAAATAATCACATACAAAAATGAGATTGAAAAAAAAAATATTACTATATATTTTACTTCCTTCTAGTATAAATGCTTAATATTATTGTTTATTAAACATGTAGTAATATGATTGGTTGAAGTTCATGCAACATATTACAAAGATTGCTAATTCGAGTCACCCATTTCTCCAAGAAATTCCCCCACTTCTTGGATTGAATTGCACTAATCAAAAAGATTGATTATTACCCTAGTTGTGATGGACTTGAGTGTAATTTTTTTTTTATTGTATTTAAAAAAATGAAGTTGTGGTGAGGCGACCCTCTAACTTGATTTGAAAATGTAATGAAATTTATTGTGCTAGTAAAATATCTTCATTAGTTATAAAGAATCCAAAATTTGGTAGAAGGAGAGACAGCCAGTTTGCATTAAAATAAGTGACCTTTTTTATATACACTAGAAATTTGATCAAATTTTGTTTCCATGTTTGTATTCTATTCTTTACAAATCTATTTTACCATAAAAAAAAAATAAAAAATAAAACACCATGGATCACTATTCCATTAAACTTTCTTATAAACAAAGTAATTATTAATAACAGAGAAATATTTATTTTATTTTATTTATATATGATTATAGCTAGGTGCTAAAGCAATAAGAACATGTGAGCAAGATATATGTCAATATCAAATTAATCCAGCATCAGAATGCTGAAGTCTTCCTACTCAATGATAATGGGGTCATCAGTCAACACCGTGCACCTCTCCCTTCACAAAAAACAATAAGGAAAAAGAAAGAAAATCTTAATGATACCTATAATACAGATTTGTTCTTTGAAGAAAACAAGAAAAATAATAGTAATAAATTTCAGTTAGTGATAACCTCGTTATTCTCTAACTGCCATCTCAATTACTTAAAAAAGACATCAATAAAAAGTAATATAGAAAAAAACACACACACACACACACACAATTGGAGCTACCATGTTTATAGTGGAGGCCAGGGCAGCATATTTGTACACTTTAATTACCTTATTATCCTTACCTTAAAAATACCGATAGGGACAAAATGGTATTTATGAGATACAATCGCCATCGTTTTATCTTATATCCATGACCATTAATCCAACTTATATAAAGCCATAAACCCCCTCACTCCTCTACCAAACTATCATAAATTTTCTCACACTCTCTCATCTCTATGTTTTTCATTTTTTCAATTTGAAGCAAGGCAATAATTCTAGCAATATCATTGCTACAAGAAGAAGAAGAAGAAGAAGAAGAAGAAGAATGAAGCAAGAAAACAGAAGCTTCTGTGGCAAGCATGTGAGAGACCCATGTAAATCTTTTGGCCGTAGATGCAGTATGTTGGTGAAAGAGCAAAGAGCAAGGTTCTATATCCTCAGGAGATGCATCACCATGCTTGTGTGTTGGCATGAGCGTGGTGATTCTTAATACATGACAAATAATTTTTTAGCCATCTATTATTTGAGTGTATATATATGATAGTATATACATTAAGGAGGATTAATCTGAGGATTTTTACTTAGAAGAAAGAAAGAATTGTAGCTCATATTGAAATGTTCTATCTGTTATAATTAAATCACGAATTTTGGTTCTTATGAGAGAGTTTTGTTAAGAATATCTAAGTTTCTTGTTCTTTAGAGAAATTATTCCTAAAATTTTGAAGTTGTTGTAATTTCTGTTTTTCTTTTGGTATATATGCTGGTTGTTTGATGATTATTGAAAGGTCAGAATGATGCAAGTATAGGTTGATTTTGGTTAATATTCCACCTTGTCCAGAAAGCCTGCTTAATTAGAAAATTATTTATATTCTTACCTAGTTTTGCAATTGAAAACTAAACGCTTTGATACATGGGTTTTACCTGATTTCTCTAAATTTTATTTTGCAAATGGTGGTTTAAAAAAAAATCAGATATTCCACCAAACAGTGAGTCTTTCTTTTTTTGGCCAAGTGTAATGGATTTCTTACTCATCACATGGTTGAACGGTTCTTTTTGTGACTCTTATCACATGATCAATATGCTAGAATTTTGAAATATTCTATTCTAGCTCCATTATATTCTCACTCCCCTGCCTTATCTGGTGATGGTGTATTGATTAGTAACAACTTGGTGCTCATTGTGAAAATCTTATAAATTAAGATGTAAATAAAATGCAAATACATTTTCATTTTCACTCTCCGTGGAATCTGATAGTGTTTATATGACTCAAATCGAATCCTATATTATTCACACCCATTGATCAGTAACTATCTATACTCGTAAAAGTAAGTCGTAAACGGTATTGATTCTTATGCTACCAAAAAAAAAAAAGTGAAATCTACTTTTAAAGATACTAGTAACCTGTTTGGTACATGTATTTAAATATATGTTTTTAATTTTTAAATAACATTATATATATTTTTATACATATTTTTATTTATATGTATTTTTAAAAAATACAAATAACTAGAACAACGTTACCAAATTGGAAGGGCCGACACGTTAAAAAAAAATTAAAAACCTACGATGACAATGATGATGATCTGACATTATCGGAAACAGAGAGAAAATTGAAGGAAGCGAAGGCCGACAACGAGAATCCCTTGAAACAGTGTGACACGTACACTCACTTTCACTCCCATGCGCGGTTCCACACCTTTGATTAGATTGCCCCCTCGTGCGTTTCGTTCTTTCTCACTTTTCCCTATCCTTCCTATGCCCCAACCCAACCCACACGTATACTGTTAGACTATTCTAGAATCATATCTTCGCAAGTATTCGATCAACTCGTGCAATTTTTTTTTTTTTTTTTTTTGTCTATTTTAGTATAAGGATTTATTTTTTAATTGTTTGTACTCGTTTTTTAAAACACCTTATATCATATTATATTTTTTATTAATTTTTTTTTTCACACACTAACAATTATTTATTTTCTTCCTTCATCCTCGAGATACATAAAGAAATATTAATAAAAAATGAAGTGCAAAATAAATAGTGTCTCTATAAATTTACACAACTATTATAGCAAATTTGTAAATTTACATAATTATACATTTACTAATGTCAATCATTTTAAGTAAAAAAATGTGTTAATTTTAAAAAATTTTGTATTATGCACTCATTGATGTGAGTGCTCTAATTCTCGAACCATAAATTAGCCACTTTTTTTTTTTGTACAAGCAACTATTATATTTAGTAGACTGTGACTAAACTGTCTGTCACTTTCAAATAAAATTATTACTTTTTTTTTATTATTGACAATTAACCACATAAGATAATTGTGATAAAAATTGCGGAAAAATTTGTAGTGCTAGAATTTGTGTAACCTCGATCACAAGCTCCTCCAATATTTCTATATGCCAAAAGTTTGTAGTGCATTGAATGAAAGTTTGGTCTGCTTTTTTATTTTTTTATTTTTTTGCGAAACATAGAGTGGCTTTAACAAGTAAATTGAGTCCTTTTAAATTAGTTGGACAACCACAATTGTACTATTGATCATAGTCGTTTGGAGGGAGTTGGACTAACAATAGTGGATAATTACTTTTACGTAGGCTAATCACTTTTTTTTTTCCAATAATCACAATTGATTACTTCAATAAGTTAAAAAATTGAGTGTGTCTACACAAAATTATTATTAGACTAATTTTCTATTTTTTATTCTTTTTTGATAATCATTTTCTGTTTTTATTCTACTAATTCGTGTTAGCGCCTCATAAATTCATCATTATCTAAACTTCATGTCTTCATTGACCATCAATACAAGTCATGGGCAACTCCCTAGACGTGGGACCAGTTTCCATCATTATCCAAACTTCACCAAACCCATATTTTTTTTCCTTGAGAAAGACATATCTTCAAGCTTTGTTGCCCTACAAGAGGAAGATAATACATGACCCTAGAAACATTTTCACCTCATGGAGTGATTCCCTCCATTTCTGCGAGTGGGAAGGTATTATGTGACGCCCTAAGCATAAAAGAGTCACCATATTAGATCTGCGATTTAGAGGTTTGGTGGGTTCCTTGTCTCCATAGACAGGCAACCTCAGCTTTATTAGGGAAATTGTAACAATCTTGGGCAGATGCTAGATTTCTTGATCTTGTAACAATCTCTTGATTGTTGTAAATGGAAGGTGGTCTGTGTAAAATTTATATTGTATGTTAGTCCATGGTATAAGATCATTACTTATGCCAACACTCTTAAGCAAGTTATAATAGTTCATTACATGAATTCATTGTTTATACCAACAGGTAATTTAGAGAACAAAAATTTTTCCTGCTTAGACTCCTAATTAATTAGGAGGATACATGCATCAGATACATGGTAAATGTATCTCCTAATCAGTCTCTATCGGTTTTTTCGTACCCTGTTAACATTGAAATGCAAACAGGCATTGTTATATTTTGATTTCCACCTTGGAGATCAAGAAAAAGCAAATCTTAGTGTGCTTATAGAACCCTAAAAAGTGAATTGCATTTGCATTCTTCCTAATTTGGTTGTCACTTGTATGAAAAGGAACCTCTTTGACACATTTGTAAGTGAAAGCTTGATTAGTGTGAAAACACTAGTGTTTGTTTAGACCTCCAATTTTACATTATGGCTTAATTGCTTTTACTCTAACTTATCTAAGTGTGGAACAAGAGTAAATGAAGCACAATAAACCGAAACACTACTCTAAGCCATAAGTAAGTACAATAAGCGATAAATGTAAAGCTTAAAGAGTAGGGAAGAGAGATACAAATAGAAGATAACACCAAGACGTATTATCAAAGAAGAAACCGAAGTACTCAATAAAAAATCTCTCCACAGCCCTCCAAGCCGAAATCGATTAACCAATGAATAAGTTAGAGTACACGAATATTAAAAAGACCCTCCAATCCTAATCTATCCAATGTACTTAAGCCCTTCAAACTCCTACTACTAATGGACTTTTCAAAATCTTGTCTCCACTAATTATTCAAACCCCACAATTCTACCTAATTGCATTCGCGGCTCAATAACTTCTTCTAATACTTCTTACAGGCATCAAAACTTTTCTGTTTTTATTCTACTAATTCGTGTTAGCGCCTCATAAATTCATCATTATCTAAACTTCATGTCTTCATTGACCATCAATACAAGTCATGGGCAACTCCCTAGACGTGGGACCAGTTTCCATGCTTGACACGTGCGATGTGAGAGGGCTGAATGACATGGTGTCAAATCAGTTGAATTTTTACGCAAACTTTGATTGAAATTGGAAAGAAGGAATCCCAAGCGGTCTAATGGTAAAAGGTTCTTACGATCAATCACATTTATGAGTTTAAAAATTGAAAAGTTGAAAGGTTGTTAGCCCCATTTTACTCAAACTATGACAGTATTTAAGTGGACGGTAGCAATGACCACATTGGTGAACACTCCTTTTTATTGTCACTTTCTTCAAACGGTACTGTAAAATGAGTTGGGCTCAGTCATCTTTTGCACTTGCAACCGTAGTGATTCCAAAGTTTGTGTCGCCGGATATGACAAGCGGGTGAGTTCTCAAATCTCAATTGCTCCGAAGTCCAAAACATGTGTAATTTGTAATTTGATCAAATCTATCCTTAAGCCTTATTTTCTCAAACATTATTAAACGCTCCCTAAACACCTCATAGTAAAAATTGAGATTAGGCACCGAGAATATACAAATACCAAAAGTAATAAGAAGCCTAAATTGTGCACGAAAAAATAATATTGGAATCCAAGGACCCATTTGCTTCCAAACTTCACATAGGATTGTCGTTGTCCCCTGGAAAGTGGCTTGGTTTAGTCTATTCAACAATTCCAATGACCCCCCCACATGCTGACCTCTTGCTTGAGTTTCAAAATTCAAATTTTCTTCTGGCCTATAGCCATTTTCTTTGCTTGCCTTTAAAAGCATGAATGAAAATTTTAAAATTTTAGGCCTACCTTGCAATATACTGCGACTACAGCTCTTAGGGTCTGTTTGGTTGGAAGTGAAAAAATAGAAAATAGAGAAGATATGAAAAAGTGGGGCGGCCTATTAAAGTTTCTCTTTTGGCCTAGGCCATCTTTCTTATTTGCATTTAAAAGCATGAGTGAAAAATTAAAAATTTTGGGCCTACCTTGCAATATGCAGCGACTACCGCTCTTGGCGTCCATTTTGTTGGAAGTGAAAAAATAGGGAGATAGAAAATGGAGAAGAGATAAAAAAAAATTAAAAATTAAAAAGAAAAAGTAAGAGAATAGAAGAAATTTTAGTTTTCTCTTATGGTGTTTGGTTGAAGTAATGGAAAAATTGAGAGATAGAAAACATTATTGTTTCGTTAAGTAAAAAAATAAAAGGATAGAAAATGTAGATTGTATAAATTTACTCATGTGTCCTTAATACTAAGAAAAAAAAATACTAGGATATAAGCAAAAATAAATAAATAAAAGTTTGGAGGGGGGAGGAACCTAAATGTAATAGATCGTGAAAAAAAAAAAAAAAAAAAAAAAGACAACATTTAGCTACAAAATTGGTTGTAGCCTTAAACTATAACCTTACATCATAAAATAAACATTATTATATATTTTAAAAATCTAACCGTTGAATTATATGTTCTTTATTTTTTTAATACACATGTCAAATTTTGTGTCAATCGGATATTATGTACTATATAATCTATAAACTTATATTTTATGCATAATTTTAAATTACAAAAACTTTCAATTTAAAGAATTTATTGATGACATATCTATTGATATTTAAATTTCTAGAAATTTTGCAAGCTTGAAGGATATAAAAAGAATATGTAATCTAATGGTGAATTTGTCAAAATTCGCCTCCAATAAAAAGATATTAAATAGGTTGTAGCCTTATGCTACAACTAATTTTGTAGCTAAACTTTATCCCCAAAAAAAAGGCAAACAATGTGGAATAGAAGGGAAAGGGTAGATGGGTAATTCTCATCAAATTAGGGGTGGAGCTAGAAATTTTGGTTTGAGGGGCCAAGTTGTGATGTTAATATATTAGTTAAAATAAACCTCTACACACACACACACACACACACAAATTAATTTACTAAGAGAATTTATCATCTTCTAAATTTTAATGAGTATACAAAAGTCATGTATTTCTTCTATTAGACATATACACAAATTTATCATTTTTTATATAATTTAATTTGTTAAACCTCTTAAATTATATGATTTTAATATAAATTCTCTTTCTTTTAAGAGCACCATTGAAATGACTCAAAATTTGAGGAGGCCAATTTCAATTTTTACATGCTACATTTTTTAAAATGTAAATAATATAAATACTATAAAATAATTTTTTAAAATTTTTGGGGACCTTGGCCCCCCACCCTTGTGTGTGGCTCCGCCACTGCATCAAACCCACTCTTTCCCTCCCATTTTCTCCCCAATTTGGGCAGAAAACCGTTTCACCCCAAATGTAGACTCAATGAGAAAACTTCTAAACCCTACCAATTTCACTCTCCCCCTTCTCCCCTTCCCAACCAAACACACTTTTCTCCTCCTTTCTTCTCCCCCCACTTTTCACCCCAACTAAATGAACCTTATGTTCAACTCAAAATCAATGTAATCTTATTTTTGTGGCCTTAGTGTTTTTCATAAGATAGTTGGTTTGTATATGTGTGTACATTTTTTTTTGGGTAAAATGCAATTAGACCACTTGAACTTTTAGAAAAATTCTAGAATCACAACCAAATCCACACATATTTTTTTACATTTATCCGATTTGATTGATTGTGAGTGACAAAAAAAAAATAGTGAGCCTATGTGAAACTAACTAACAACCAATCACCATCTAGCACATAAAATAGTTGTGAAATTGGTTGTAATTCTAAAGCAACTCAAACTTTTATAAGCTTACATTTTGATCCATTTATCTTTTTCTTTTTTCTTTTTTTTCCTTTCAATTTGGTACACAAACTTTGATGTTGTACCAAATAGGGGTGGATTTAAAGAGGGCCTTATTTGGAACATGTCTAAGTGCAGCAATTTTATCACATAATATACCAAAATTAGAATAATGGGGAAGAAAAGGACGCAAAGGAGAATAGAAGTGATATCCCATCTTTTAATTAAAACTTTTTTATTTTGTTAATAACAAGTAAGAGATGGGACATTTGAAATCAAATTCTCCTTCATGAAAAATAAAAACACGGGAATATCGTTTAGCAATAAGACTTTTGGCTAAATAAAAGCCTTTCAAAGATAGGTTAAACAATTTCCATTGACACTAGTTGGAAATTTATTTTTTTGTTAGAAGGTACTAATTGGAGAATATTCATTTGAACATAAACCCCCCTCCCCCCAGAACTATAAAAATAAAAATAAAATTTTTTAATTTTGGCTAGAAATGAAAGATACCCAGACATTTCTCTCTCTCTCTCTCTCTCTCTCTCTCTCAAACAATATCTCTTGCAATCAGTCACTATAAAACTACTCAGACATACACTACAAATCCATCCCTACAAGCATTTCTTGCCAACAAGTAATCATCAAGCCACTCTTTTTCTTCCTTATCCTTACATTTACTCACACGTCACTTCAGATAAGTAAGTTTATTTTATTTTTATTATGCCCTTTGATACACAATTGAGTTAAAACAAAATTCTGTTGTTAATTTTATTTTAATCACATCTGCCTTTACTTTTTTTTTTTTTTTTTTTTTTTTTTTTTATAAGTAAGAAATTATTATTAAGACAAAACGGGAGGCCAGGTCCAAAAAAGGGCAAAGACAAAATAGGAGGAACTGACCTATCAACTTCTTTACAAAAGACCCATTAAATAATGGAAGAGATAAATTGAAATTTCCAAATTGAAAAAAAAAAAAGAAACTGAACGAGCTAATATATGAGTGAGTTCATTACAAGTACGATAACAAAAAAAAAATTTGCAACAGAGAAGGATCCTTTACTTGTGAAGGAGGCTATTGGGTGATTGTATCACTCAAGCTTTGACTGACAATAAACAAAATAATCAAAAAAAAAAAAATGAAAATTTCACAAAAGGAAAAACAATCGAATTGGTACTTGCACAAAAAGACAATGCTAGCTTAAAGCAATCGCCTTGTGCCTAAAAATCACATCATTTGGTACAAAAATTTACAAAATCATAAATGGAAAGATAAGGAAAAAAAAGAAAAAGATTCACTCAAACTTGCACACACACTCAACTAATCAAGTGATTCCATGACCTTTATTAGACTTTGACGTGAGTGACACCAGTTTGAAGATAGATTTTTTTTTTTTTTTTGAAAAGATTGGGGTGTTATCAAGAATTACAAGGACCGAAGGAAAGAAATGTCTAACAAATTGCTTAGAAATTAGTGAAATAGCCCAAAACGATGGACCCCAATTATCTCCAAACTTCAGGTGGGTGTGTCCCCTGGCAGGTTTAATAGTCCAATCAACAGCTTCAGATACCACCTAAACATGTCTACATTTGATTACCTTAATATTTTTGGGCTCCTCTGCTTAATGCGACGTGAGTCACCATCTCCCTTGCATATAATGCACACCTTTCTTCAGCTTCGGCAAAATTTATACTCCTTAAAAAGTTATTTGGTATGACTCGCCTATGTTTTTTCAATCAAAATTATTAAACAAAAAAACCAAATTGAAGTTGATAGGGTTATAGAAAATACCACCTAATCTTAATTTGGAATAACATATTATATCAAATAATAAGTTAATGATATTTAGAGCAAGGAAGTCAATATCGTACCAGAGGTTATATCGATTTGGCTAGCAGTACAATATATTTTGGATACCAGTCAATACTGATGTACCGTTTTAGGTTTACCGCTATTTTTTATATTTATAAATATATATATATATATATATATATATATGTGTGTGTGTATGTGTGTGTGTGTGTGTGTATTATAATAAATATAAAAGTTTACCATAAAACATTTTCTCAATTCAGAACTAATTATTCATGGTTTTAGACTTTAGTATCAATTAAAAGAAAAAAAAGAAAAAAAAACACAATATAAAAAATAGAAAGCTTAAAAGTTATCATTGCATACTAAGAAAACAAATAATAATAATAATAAGTTAATACAAATAAGTTACCATTCTGCCCTAACAAAAATTCAAAAATTACAAAACTTAAAAAAAAAAAAAAAAAAAATTTATGTACTAGTCAGTATGCCCGGTACAGGTAGGTATTGCCCGAAATTGACCAGTATGGCTGGTATTTTTTTCAGTACAAAACAGGGGGGTTATATGTATCGAATTGCTTGCCGGTACAGTACGAAATCAACTCCCTTGATTTAGAACCTCAAATTCTCTTACTAGGTGGGCTTCTAATTATGATATTACGAGAAATATCCCAATTTCCTTTGTTCTTTTAGTTATGTTCTAAGAGCTCCCCTAGACGAAGGTGGGGTGTTAATTTTCTCATTTGTTAATTAATGTTAATAAAAGCCAATATATATATATATATATATATAAAAGTATAGAAAATGTTTATTTATTTATTTATACAAGGTTTTATATAACTTTTATTTTTCCTAGACACAATTGTATACATGTTTAGTAAATAATAAACATGTATCTAGAGATGCTAATAAGATTTATCTCTATACCCTCAAAAGTCAAAAATTCAAAAAGGCTGTATTTTCATTTAGCTCAATTTACAATAAATTGTCTCTTAAAAAAAGTTTACAATAAATTATAAAAGAATTTAATTAACTATAAATTAGCTACCCATTTTGCATTTAAATCACAAATCAATATTGTTGATTAATTCAAATCCAATAATTGTCTCATATCCTTTCATTTATGACTTAGTCTTGTTAATATGAAAATAAATACTCCTACTTTCCAACACCCCTCTAAAGTTGGGTAGGAAGCTTTGATGAAGTGTACAACTTGCGTACACTAAATTCAAATCGTGAAAACTTTTTTCTTCCAAAACGATTTGCATTACCTTTTTCGGTGTGATAGATTATGAAATTATGTGGTTATAAAACTCAATTGGGTGCTTTCATAATCACGTTATTATACATTGCCTTTAAAGTTTAAATGGCAACTCCTCTTCAACTAGAAATCCACTAGTGATACTTCCCTTAAAATGTCACTATAACAAATGTGTATATATATATATATATATAAAAGAATTTCCATCACGTATAGTTTTTGCATAATGATTCATTGAGGGGATGAATTAAAACACTTAAAATAATTTCGGATTTTATTTGAAAACCTTTAAAATTTAATATTTAAGTTGACAAAAAAAAAAATCAATAAGGTGAATTATGTAATTTAACATATATGCAAATTGTGAAGCACATAAAATATGCTGCATCGTGCACTCATGCTTGCCATAATTTTGTATGTATGAAATTGCAGAGCGAAATTATTAGTTATGATGGTATGTTTGACTTGACCAATAGCTACTTTCTTAATTATATCAAGGTCTCTTTTAGATCTCCACTGCTATGGGCTATGGTCACCACCAATTTCTCTATCGACATATCCTATCAAGAGATAGGGAAGACCGCAAATCTCGCCCCCACACTTCTTCTTGTTCTTTTTTTTTTTTTTTTTTAATAAATCAAAATCCAATGTTGATTGATTGTGCTTTTCGTGCTTCATGTGATCTCGAGGTCCTAGATTCGAGTCTCTTAACTAGTACATTGGGAGATTTTTCTCTCTAAAGAATTTATCAATTACTTTATAAGCATTAGCATTCAGTTTCTAAAATGATCTCATTTTATTATCTCAAAATCTCCTTTATTTATTATATCATACCACTTTACAACATACCCAACATCTCAAACTTTTTTTTTTTGTCACTTTATTTAAATATTCTTTTTTACTCTCTCTCTCTCTCTCTCTCTCTCTCTCTCTCTCTCTCTCTCTCTCTCTCCTTAAAGCAACCAACAACCACAACCAACATGTTAACCCTCCACCACCACCATCAATCATTCATTCCCACCACCATGGCAACCCTCCACCACCACCACCATGAATCTGACCCACAACACAGCAACAAACATAGTGATAAATTGCTTTGAAATTATTATACTCAATTAGTAATCAATATGATAAACAACATTTTTTTTAGAAGGGATAAATAGCATTTAAATGTGAGAAACGACTTACAAGTATATAATAGTATTTTTCCTATTTGAATCAAATTAATGATCAGTGTTTATTTTATTGTTATTGTTATTATTAGTCATCATCTCCCTTTCTTTCTTAAAATGGGTGGGTACTGAATATTATATTAAAAAATAGGGTAAATACTATTTTAATCCTTAAATTTTACCAAATTTTTTTTTTTTTATCCCTGAACTTTAAAAAGTTCATTTTTCTTTCCTTAAACTATTGAAAAGTTTCTCTTTTATCATTAAACTATTAAAAATATTTTACTTAATTTATGTCCTTAAAATATTTTTTTTAAAAAAATTAAAATTTCAACTATAAACTATTGAAGAGAGTTCTTTTCTTATCCATATTTTTATCTCTAAACTATTATAAAAAAAAAAAAACTCTTTACAATATTTAAAAAATAAGAAAAAAAAAAAAGCTTTTTAAAGTTAAGGGCTGAAAAATAATTTTTTAATTAAGTTTAAAAATCAAAATAGTATTTTATCATAAAAAAAAATATTTATAGAATTTGCAGTTTTAGCTTAAAGTTGTTTTTTTACCTGACGGAGCCATAGTCAAGTGGAAAACTCTTTTTTCTCATGAGTCATGATAAGTAAATTGGTTATTTTTTATGGTGTGAGATTGTACACGAGGATGAGGCCAATAAGTTACAAAAATCACACGCTTTCTAACATAAAGCGACAAAACTCAGGCTATAAGATGAGCTGGATTTAATGAAGTTGCATTTGGTGAGTCTAACTTTTTTCTTTTTTAAGATAGTATCAACCTTTGACGTCTGTTTTTTATAATAACTCTTTAATATCAGATTAAGACATTAATCAATTTTTTGTGTCCTCGAATTTCTTATTCAATCATTAGAAATTTTACCAATTAAATTAACTGGAACCCGCAGTAATTATAGCTTTTAAATTTTGATTTGTCGCAAAAAGGAATTATGAAATAATGAAATTTGGTAGAATATATATCTTCTAAGAAATAGTGCTTTTGGTATCATTCCTCAAATTCTTACTTAAAAATATTTACGCAAAATGAAATTGTAATTGACTTGTAAAATGCATTTTTTCCCTTTTAAAAAGTAATTTATTGCTACTAAAATATTATGCATTAATAATTTTCAAAAATAAAAACCCTAGCACAAAAAATTCAAATAGATATGAGATTATTATATCTATGCACCAATTTTTTTTTTAATAAAATAATGTTGTATAGGGGAAAAAAGATTATTTTTTTTTTTAATATAATAGTTACAAGTTACAACAGGGGTGAAAATTTTGAATTTTGAATATTTTCGTTAAAAATACCAAAAAATGTCAACTAATTGAACAATTAGCCTTTTGGCAAAATAATAATAATAATAAAGGAATAATATGTCTACAATATTTCTACAATATTTTTACAACAAATTCTAAGTGACAGGTTGTTACTGGTTATTATTGTTGGGGCAAAAAAGTAATCTTAGTGTTAGTTTCAAATTTAAACCAATAACAACTAACCACCTGTAATTTGTTGTAAAAATATTATAAAATTGTTATAAACGTAACATCTCTCATAATAATAATAATAATAATAATAAAACTAATAATATTATGCATTAGAGATTTTTTCCTTTGTAGGCTAGCTTAAAAAAAAAAAAAATCTCGTTGACAGTCCTAAAGTAATCATTGACAATCCATAATCATTAATTCCTCAAATATAGTTGTCGGTCATAATTTGGAAAAAAAATAATAATAATAATTAGCAAAAGCCGAACAAGGGGCTGCAATGATTGGGTGTGGTTGGTCATCACCAGATTGGTGGATCTTTGGTGTGGACTCGTGAACAACTGGGTTTTGGGCTATATGGGCTTTGGTGATGTTAGGGGTGGAGTGGGCTTTGGTGATGTATATGGGCTTCTCGGATAGAATGAGGGGGGGGGGGGGGGTGGGGAATAAAATATGGATAGGAAAAATGGAAAGAGTGGAGAAAAAAAATGGTGAACATCTAAATCACATGGGGAAAGACAAAATAAAAAAGTGGGTATGGATGTTCAACTTTTGGATTTACTTTGGATCAAAAAAAAGTTGGAGCTGCATTTGTACCAACAAAAAAAAAAACAAAGGAATTTTTTTTTGGAGAACAAAAGGGTTTCAGATCTTCATATCAATATTTTGTTCCATTTAAATCCCAAAAATTTAAATAATTTTTCCTTTAACAATAATCTGCCAATTGTCCTTAAAAATGTGTAAATAAACATTAAAACTAGAGTTTTCAAATGTCCCATTAATAGTTTTGATTTAGGCCTTATCCAGGTTTAGCAATTGTTTGGGCTTTTGACAAGTTGGGCCAATCTAGTTAAGGGCTTATCATGAGTCATGACCATTTCTCTTAACAACTTGCAATTTAAGCAATGCTTCAATAAAATCTTGTCTTTCATTTTCACCATCTTCTCTTTTTTTAGTTTCTCCAAAAAAAAAAAAAAAAATTCTCTTTTTTAGTTTTTTCAGTTATTTTGGTTTTTAATTTGGTGGTGGGTACGTACTTTCGTGGCACGATACGTATAAAATGGGTTAATGGGGTCTCTAAAAATTTATAGTGCATCAGCCATTAACGACCTTAAAATTCCACACAAACCCATATAGCCATTCTCTCTCTCTCTCTCTCTCTCTCTCTGCACATTCACTCTCTCACAATTGACAATACCCTTTTCACCATAAACCCTAATCATATACTATAGAAATACAACTATACGTACAAGCCTACAGTCTCTGGTAGCCATGGGTTGCTCCTCTTCTCTTCCAGGTAATACTTAATTTTGTCCTCCTGTTGAAATTTCTAGGGTTTCTTATTCTGGTTCAGATTTGGTCAAAACCGAAATTTCTCTTCGAAATTTGGGGATTTGAACCCAAATACGTGGATTTCTATATGGGTTTTTAGCATTTGGTTGATTTGTTGAATTTCTGAGCTGAAAAAGGACTTATTTGATGAAGAGCTAGGAGTCATGTGTTTCTAGGGGTTTTCTCGGATCAGATTGGTTGAATTGAATATTCTCTTTGTAAATTGGAATCTTTGTGCCCAAATTTGTAGATTATCATCTGGGTTTTGAGAATTTGGTTGATTTATTGAATTTCTGAGCTGAACGAGATTGATTTAGTGAAAAGCTGGGGAAATGGGTTTTTCAATAGGGTGGTTGTCATTCTGTGGATTTGGTTGCTACTGACTCTTAATGGCGATTTTGGTGAGTCTGATTGTTTGGGGGTTTAATGTTTGCAGACAGGTCTTCCGGGCAGTTGGCCGGGCTGAATTCAGAGAATGGCGGAGTGTCTGACGCCAAAAATCTCCGTGTGAAGGTACTTTTTTAGTGGCAAAGTGTTTTCAAGGCTACTGTTTAGGTTCAGTTGATATCGACTTGTGGCTTTTATATGCTTTTTTATATTTTCAAGAAACTTTGCAATTGGTTGAGTAAATGAAATGAGACGGACATCGTGGGACAATTTATTCATTTTTGTTTTTTTTTTTTTTGTATTGATAAAGTCCAATTGTAATTAATTGATGTGTGATTTGTGGAAGTAAGTTGACTAGCTACTTAAGTGATAATGGCTAGTTTTAAATTTCCCTAGAAGATGGTTATTGTCAATGCCCCTTGGGATCCATGGTCAAATATCTAATTACATGGAAAAAGATATATGTTGCTGGACACAATATTGTTGGAAAAGGATATATGCTAGTTGAATTAGTTAGTTGGTTGAAAGCTTAGTTTAGTTGAATTGAGAACAAAATTGATCTTTAAAAGTACTTGTGCAAAAAATGTGTAAAGATTGGACTATTTGCATTTATAAAAATAAAATAAAAAAAGTGTAAATATTGGGCTATTTGCAATTGGTACCATATTTCAGCTTTATTGTTTCCAGTTGATTCACAATGTAGTATAGTGGTAGACAAAATTAATTTGCCAACTGAAAAGCGTTTTTATTTTAATTTTTTCCATGCTGGGGCTTAGGAGAAAGAGGTTGAGATAAAACCTACAGGTCTTTGTGAAATTGATAATGATTTTATTGTTTTAATCCTGTTCTGAGTAAATGCAACTCACCTTTGCATCTGTCGCTGTGTGCAGCTGGTCTTGTTAGGTGATTCTGGTGTTGGTAAAAGCTGTATTGTTCTTCGCTTTGTTCGTGGTCAGTTTGACCCAACTTCCAAGGTAAGCAATTTTTTTTTTGATAAGTAAAATATGTTAAAGTAAATTTGTATTGTAGTAAACTACATAAAAAAATGGTTAGCTTTATTTATTTATAATGATCTATGTGAATGGATATGGGTGTCTATCCTTCCTCCTAGCCCTAGAGGTTAATTTATGATAAACTTACAATTGGTGGTTTAAATAATTTCAGGTTACTGTTGGAGCTTCATTCTTATCACAGACAATAGCTTTACAAGACTCTACAACAGTTAAGTTTGAAATATGGGACACTGCTGGCCAAGAGAGGTATGGTGGTCAAATCATGCTTCAATATATAAAAAGTTTAAGATATATATATCATAGCACAAGCTCATCTTATAAGGTCCTTGTTTCTATTGGACGTCTACCCCATCTCCCTTGCCCATGCATGCCACTTTTTGCACGAGAAAATTAATTGTTGATTTTGTCTTATTCAGGTATGCTGCATTGGCGCCACTTTACTACCGAGGTGCTGCAGTAGCAGTTGTTGTATACGATATAACAAGCCCAGAATCATTTGCCAAAGCACAATACTGGGTTAAGGTAGATTTTTCAGGGATTGCTTAGTGTTAGTTATTTTATTGTTTGTTTGTTTTCTTTTTCCCTGCAACATTTAATTATGGAAAGGATAAAGCCATATGATAACCTTTTTATGACGGTACAAAACTACTATGATCATGGGGTTGTACATCGATGATTGAGCACCTAATATAGAATTGAAGTTTGAGCCATAATTTATTTGTATCGATGGTCAAATCTTTTTAAAACTTCTAATTATCAATAATTTTCTTAATGGCTTGACATGAGAAAGAAATTCCAAGTTTATTCCTAATATTCTTCTTGCCCCCACCCCCCTTTGTCCCCTTGAAACTAAAAACATTGGAAGGTGCTCAGCTTTGAGTCAGACCAGTATAAAGAAAATGTGTTGGTGCAACACAGCTTCTAATCTAATATTCTTTATTGCATAAAGTGTTAACCAAAAGAATCTGGTTGAGGTATTCTTATCTGGTAAAGTTTGTTTACAGATATGTTTTAAGTGGCTGCTTGGGCTGGTAACAAAGATTTAATGCAGGGGGTGAATGCCCCTGAATTTCGTGACAATTGGTTTTGGTGGGAGGGGTTAGTTGCCCATAAGTTTTATTGGTTAAAGGCAAGTCCAAAGGGCTTTTCTTTAGAAAGGTACCCTATGTCATCAAAAAAAAAAAAAAAAAAAAAGATCAAA
The DNA here is from genome assembly GCA_023621385.1 of Quercus gilva. Classification (NCBI taxonomy): domain Eukaryota; kingdom Viridiplantae; phylum Streptophyta; class Magnoliopsida; order Fagales; family Fagaceae; genus Quercus; species Quercus gilva. The sequence continues at coordinate 57,799,855 of CM042480.1, read as the reverse complement.
TGCAGTGTATGCACTAATGTTATGCGAATGGAATAAGTCTAATTTTACTGGAACATAGCAGTGCATAAACTTTTGATAATAGGAGTTTCTTTGAGGGAAAAACCCATCGATGCTTCTTGTACTGCCTGAATAAGATCTTGACATCTTAGTTCTCACTGTGTATTACTTAAATTTGCTAATTTAATCATGATATGGTTGCATGGTCTTGGTTGGCAATAGTTTAAGTTGGGAAATCAGACTGATGGCCCATTAGGTTTGTTCATCAGTTGGTTGGATGAATATCTGTGTTCACCTATGTGCCATAATATTTTATTCTTGCAGGTTATGACTTTTCATTTTGGAATATATACTTTAGTAATTTTCTTTTAGAACCTCTCATTACTCTGAAACAATGCTCTAAGTAAAATTCATCTAATGGGCTACATACCTAAGATCAAATTTGTACAGAATTGTTCTTAGTACAATTATGACAGTGGGAGGAATTCTGTTGTGATATTTTGTATTAAAAAAGTAATCCATTTCAAAGATGACACCAAACCTAGCTTGTAATGCATCATCAACATGCTTTCCAATAACCTAGGTTGCATGTCTGTCTCATGCTGACAGTGTCATTAATAGAGAATATGAGCTGCTTAAAGCGTGTATCATTTATCCTGCAGTTTGCAATTACATCCTATCAGGAAGTTGATAGAGTAATAGTTGGTCAGTAGTCATTACTGAATTAACTTATATTATCTATTTCTTTTCTTCTCAACAATTTCATGTTCTCCCTTTTCCAATTAAAACAGATTGCAGGTTTTTCAAGTTCAATAATATTACTAATTGTGTTTACAAGGACTCAAGTGAGCTTACCTACCACAAAGTTCATTAAAAGGAAGTGAGCTTACCTTTATGTGTGTACTAATGTACTCACGTGCATGTGCCCTTTAATTAATTCTTGGCTAATCTCTACACTGTAGAGAATCTAGAGATTGACTTGCTGGCAACAAATATCTAGATTTGGTTGAATTTAAATCGTTCTTATAAATTTTTAATCAATTGAAATTTTTTGACTTTCAGATTCTTTTTGAGTTCCAAGAGCTGTGGTGAAAAAGGAAAAACTTTAACTTACTTTGAGATAGTTGTATTGTTATATAGTTGTGTGGTTCAAGTGCTCATTGCTTATAGATGGGATCTTTTTACTCAGAAAGACGTGTGGATATATAAACTGCATTTCTCATTAAGTTTGGTAATTTAGTTCCTATGGTTGCAGTTTAATATGCTTTTCCAACCAATTGATGGATTTGGCATTTTACAGGAGCTACAAAAACATGGTAGTCCTGATATAGTCATGGCCTTAGTCGGTAACAAAGCTGATCTTAATGAGAAGCGTGAAGTACCGGTTCAGGTGAGTGAAATTATCCTCAGTTTGATGCATTCTGTATACCACAAATTTATATCCATTTTCTAGATATAACGCATGCATTATTTGGCTTGCAGGATGGCATTGACTATGCGGAGAAGAATGGAATGTTTTTTATTGAGACATCTGCAAAGACAGCAGATAATATAAATCAGCTGTTTGAGGTACTTTTGACATTGAAATTTTAGAATCTATGTTTCTGTCAGCAGCTGTTATTGCTAGTGCTAACAATATACACCATCTACAACTCTAAATGATTGAGACTGACAGTAGTTTTTAGAAGCGCTCTCTCATTATTGGTGGTATGAACAGGGTACACTAAATACAAGTCAATTGTAATTTGGTACTCTGAGACTATATGCACCATTTCATCGTGGAGCACTTGCTTTAAATGAAACATTTTGTTGACAGACTATGTTGCTATTGTCAAGGCTATTAGTTGGGCCTGCAAATAGGCTTGTCTGTAGAATCTATAGTTGTGCAATTCCTATGTATTGGGACTCAAGTGATAGCCCAATGATAATCACATCTTCTGTGGTGCTTTATGTTTGTGGTTTGAACCCCACCTCCCGCTCCCCCACCATCTCTAGCCGTCACATAAAAAGAAATTCCTATGTACTTGGAATACTGACTGCTTGTTCCTTCTTTTGGCAGGAAATTGCCAAGCGACTACCCCGCCCGGCCTCTTCATGATGCAGAACCTTTGAAACTGAATTAACTTATAGCTGCTCAAGTTGTGGGAACCATTTATCTGCCTGTAATATTCCGCTTGTGTATATTGTGTTATAGATACATAATACTCTTTCTTTCTGTTCGCAAGATATGTAATACCTTCTTATTAATTGTTTATGGTTCTCAATCAATCCTTTTAGTTGGACACAATGACTGAAACTTGAAGTTAAAACTTACAACAATAGAGTTGAAACTTGAAGTAACACATTAATTGTTTGCTTTCAGTGGTAGAGAGAGAATTCAGCAATTCATACCTTTCCTAAGAAGATATCGTATTTATTTCCAATGGCCTTTTGGTCGACTGGCACATCCAGCAAATAAGTTCGGGGGAGCTCAGTTTTGAAGCCCACCTGAGGCAAAATCCCTCTTAATGTAGCAAAGAATTTATACTTGCTAACAGGGACAATGTACCAGTCTGGTAGACATGAGAAGTTGCCACTACATTTAGATGATACCCCTCCAAAATTTACGTTTACAATTGAAACCTCTAGTCTAGCCCAAGCTTAAACGTCATACTTGTACCCCCTAAATTGGTTATGGGCCTCATGGCCAAGAATAAGCGTGTATTGGATTGGGGAAATTGCACTCACCTCTGAAAATATTACAATATTGATGTCTTCTCTAGTTTGGAATAAGACACCAATTTTCTCTAAAATGTAAACTATTGATAAGAATAGTCTTCACTCCTTAAACGAACTACCTGCCACTCTACAATAGACTCATCTAACATGTCCACTAGGTCGGCCTTCCATCATCACCACCAAAAGTGATTTTTCCAACCCTACGGACAACCATGATACCTTCCATCTGAAAAGGGAAAGCCTCCCAAATGACCTTGTCTCTTCTAAACTAGGCTCTTCCAAAGGAGACTAAAAGTGATGACCTCTCTACTTAACAACTAACTCTTCCAGCGAGCAACCTCCTCATCCAATAAAAATAAGAATAGTCCAACAAGTGCCTTAAACCGCCCAACATAGGCAATCCGCCACACAGGTCATCCAACCCTCCAAATGATGAAAACTCTGATGAAAGCATACTCATGAGAACCCTTTCAACACACTAGCTATAAATTTACACTCATCCAACATACAATATTAATCATCTGACACTTATCACACTTTGTATCTGATTCAAAATAAAATGAAAATCTCGTCCAACTTGTCGTGTAGCATGTGTTTGTTTTTCTATACGGAGAACATCACCTACTCATATACAAGGTTTTCAAACTTGAACCGTTCATTGAACCATAAAATGAAGAGATTCAATGTTTTTGAGGTCGAACCAAAGTCAAACCGTGATGACGTCATAATTAATTTAATAATTAATTAAAGCCTAAATATAGATATTAAATTTATAAAACTAGCAAAATTGACTAATATATCTATATATGTGAGGGAAATTTAATGATTTTCAAGCATATATTTAATTATTAAATAATAAAGTTAATAAAATAAAATAATAACTATGAAAATATTAAAATTTATTATTAATTTTTGAAGTAAAGTTGAATATCTTTGAAGGATTTTAATTATAATTTTTTTTTTATTCCTTATAAGAGATGGATAATTTAATTAAGTAGAATAAAATTGTGTTAAGTTGTTTTTATACAATAAAAATAAAAAATAAAAAAAAATTGCTAAGGGGTTGGACAGCAAGGTTCTTGCTACCAGTTTGTGCGATCCAACCCTGGTTTTAGGGGTTCACGGAATTAACTAAAAATCCGGTTCTTTAGGCTTAAAAAACTGGTTTTCACAGTCCAACTTTCCGGTCCGATTCTGAAAACCTTGCTCACATAGACAACCATAAACAAACGTCCATGTCATAAGGCTTGTCCACAGCATAGTTGTCCACAATGATGATCATTCTACACTTAGACAAATTTAATCATACTTAGGTACGACAAACGGAATTTACTTTACAAGTTCACTACTTCAAAACATAGGAGCAATCTTCTTGTAATTCGCTCCCGCCAACTCCACTTAACCAACCTGTCTCCTATGAGGAGAGTGACACAAAACAAGGAGACCCACTTAGGATCCCCTATATAAAGGCTAGACCTCATTCAATTCGAGGTACATGTGACAAAATCCATACACTACTACCATTTGAGTTTTATTGGGTTCATATGAGTCTTTAACTTCAATATCGAAGAAGTTTAGGCTGGCATCCTATCAGTGCCCTTTGGTAGCGTTCTTTCTTCTTGTAGGTCTTCCAGCACCTCCAAAGGAACAAGTGACTTGTTGATTTTTCATGCATCATCAACTATAATTCCTATGGTTTTGTTTTCCTTTATGTTCCTTTCAATTCTTTTTTCTTTCTTCTTTCATTACAAATACATTTGTACGGTTAAAACAATAATACGGTCAATGTTTAATTTTCAAAGACTATCAAACTATTCGAGATTTTTAATTCACTTTAGATTCTTTTGCTTAGCTAGGCATAATCAACTGATTCACTAGATCACCTTGGAGATTAATTCAGGCTCAATTTAAACTATTCTGTTTAGTGAAATTTTTACTTTTAGATAGTTTTGGTTAGGCATCCATAACTAATTAACTAAATTACACTGGTGACCAATTCAAAATCATTTTCCACCATCTTTGTTTTACCATTATCTTTCTCCGGATGACCTTTATTTAGAAAATCTAGCTTAACCTCCAAGCGAGGAGGAACGTATATATGATCTTTCCTTTACTGGTGCAACCGTATGCCCTTTATATATTATCCACAGTCACCATAACTTTTCTTCACCCTTTCCAATAATATTTTCTTAAACATCAAGGATAACTAAGACATGGGCACCAAGAAAACCATTTCCATGCTCCTTATTGTCTCCCTGCTGGTTGTGATGGTGTGTGCCCAGACAGAGGAAGAATTAGTACAAGAATGTACCAATCAATGTAAGCCACAGTGCTTGAAAGATAATCCCAATGTAGATCCTGCTGCATGTGGAAATGCCTGCAAAGATGCTTGTGTTATATTTGTTAGAAACAACCAAGATCCTGGTTTGCCATTTCCCACCAAAAAATTAAAAAACTAATTCAATATTCATCATCGATTTCAGCCTGTTTGCTTTGCTTTAATAAATATGAACTACGCCAACTCCAATTCATTCTGAGGTTTATACTCTATCAGTGTATGTAAGTTCCTACGATTCTATGTTTACTGGAGCAGTGTGCTTGCAAAATTTATAGGGGTAGCCAATTTCCATGGTATTTCTAACTTGTACTACATGAACTCATGAAGACTTTGGACGAATTCTTCCAAGGATATACTTTAATGAGTAAGATTTGATATCATATAAGAATATGCTTCTTTCTTTCTTTCTTTCTTTCTTTTTTTATTGAATCAGAAAGAATATTATTAACACAAACCAGATTGCAAAGCAAGGCCCTTCTATACTAGGACCACATTGAACACCTCGCCACCTTGTAACTATTTGGAGAGTCTCAATTTGAGTAGTTAATATAACGTACAGAGACACTTCTTAACCCAAAGCTTAAACTTATTGGTTTAGGCCAACTATATGTTATATTAATGACTCACTCTTCACCTATCAAAAAAAAAAAATTACCCACTCTTCTCATTAGTATTTAGTGCTTGTTTGAGAACATTTTATTTAGCTGAAAACATTTTACTGAAAGCATTGTAAATAAAATTAAAAGTTAGCTAAATAGTGTAGTGAAACATTTGAATAGTACCAAAAAGTATAGTGAGATCCATGAATAGTAACAAAAATAAACTGAAAGTGGAGATAAACTGAAAAATTTAGCTCATCCCAAACGCACACTTAGGTTGCGTTTGGCATTGGCTTAAAAATATAGTTTTTTTTACTATTTAGTTTATTTTTGCTACTATTTATGAGTCATTTTAGCTACTTTTTAGTTTTATTTACAGTACTTTCAGTAAAAAATTTTCAATTTCAACTAAATAAGTTGTTCCCAAACAGATTCTTAGTGAAGTTATATAACAACCAATCTTACTTACTTCTTTCTCCGACAAAAAAAAAAAAAAATATATATATATATATATATAACAACCAATCATTTAATCATTTTTACCAAAATATTCTTAATTGAATTTCAAACTATATAAGTTCTTATCCAAATTATATCATATGTTATATAATTAAATTTTGTTTTATATATTGTGATTGTACCAAGTGGACACCATTTTCTTCTCCCAAAAAAAGAAAACAAAAAAAAGGTGGACCCCGTTTCTTTTTAAATTAATATCTTTCAAATTTTTTTCCCCTTTATGTCATGTAACATACTTTAAGAACATCAAAATAACTAGCACAATTGATTTAAGCAAAAGTTTATTACAAAAGTTTCAAAAAGGATTTAAGAGTTTCTATAATTTGTCAAAAAATTTTATTATTTATTTTCTTATTTTAATACTCTACACAATTTTTGGTTTAATCTAAGATTAGATAATGAAAAACATTGGATGATAGCATTGTCGTTAAAAAAGAGGCATGAATATTGTTATAGTGCTGGTGTGGTTCAACTTCATATTTGTAACCTTAATCCTAGATAATGCTCTAATTGAAAGGGAAAAAAATAAAATAAAATAAATAATTGCAAAAATTGTTGGATGATGTTAAGTTCAGTCTCATGAAAAACAACTGTTCGTTTGGTGTTAAATTATGTCTTTTTTTCTTTTTTCTTTTTTTATCACTGAATAGCAACTCTCTCTAAAGAAGTTTATTGGACATACAACAAAGGCTTATGCCAATATCAACATGAATGCAGTGGAGGGAGTGATCCCAAAAACAAGATCATTTACTATTCAGCCAGAGCTTTGTGTTCTAACAATGTTCATTCATCAAGTAATTTATTCATCCTTTTACTTGAAGATTCTATAATTTGACAATCTTTTATGCTTTGTGGAATTGAATGTTGGGTGGCATGTTATATGTTCTTCATGTCCAAAAGAATAGATTGTTGAGATCCTGAATGGCAAGATGAGAAAGGTTAAGAAAATAGAATTTGAAATTTGTGAGAAAGTCATCTGGAATTTCTGGTCATGTGCAAAAAAGACCCTTGATTTCACCTGTAAGGAGTATGACAAGGAAAGGAGAAGACACAGAGACACAGAGACACAAAGTAGTGTGTCTTTAGGTGGTGAGAAAACCTCGTGAATGTTAACATTAATATTCTAGACAATTTTATCAATTCAAATTAATATATTAGATAGCTTTATCTTCCATTCAAGGGTAGTTATTTTCGCTGTGTAAAGTGTACTTACTAAAAACTATCCTTCCTCTATTGTCGTTACCATAAATTGGTCACTTTGTAGCAAATTTCATAGATTAATATCATAGTAGAATGTGCTACCTAATGAAATTTGGTTCGGGTCGATGTGATATAGATTCCACCTTTTCTTTATCCCAAATCCAGTATTTTGGAACAAGATGGTTAATTTTACCATTTCTAGTACTGCCACATACAGTTTCTGTAATTCCTACATCATTTATTTAAAGTTCCAGTAATATATTTTTCCTTTTCTTATGTTTTATTGGCAAATAAATAAAGATTAACCATATCTTTTCAAGTAATTGCCTAAAAAATTGCTTAACTCATCTTTAGGCCAATGCGAGAAAAGCAATTGTGTAGAAAAGTGCGGTGTTCAAGTAGCAGTGATGTGTTGATCCAGTGTCTTGTGCAGCACAGTACCTCCCAAGGCATGCTCTCCAAAATTAGAGCAAAGACAACAACACTTTCATAGTGGTAACTCTAGAAAGGCAATAAGAAGAACTTGCAATATTCAGACATCACTATGATAGTGGTAACGCATAAAATACAGTTTCTAGAACATGAAGAAATTGCAATATTCCAACACAAAGTAAGATGCATTTGCAACTCTGGAATGGCAACTAACAAATCATGACAGATTCCTCTGATAATTTCGTACAATTGTTATTTTATACCTTTAACAATAAATCCTATTCTGGAATATCCTAGGCCACAAGGATGTAAACAAAGGATATTTGATGCCTTTTGTCAATTTGTGAGACATTTAACAATATTGGACAGATTGAATTTTGATGAACAAAAATATTTCATTAATCAAGACAAAGTTTAATGATTACATCAGCAGCAAATATAGAATCAAGCCTTGCATTCAAACTGAACCCAGCAGAAAATGACAATGCAGCCCATCCAAAAAATAAGTTTAAAAAATAGAAAGCACAAGATCAGATCCGAGGAAATTTTTGGAACTGTTCAAGTGCGATGCACAAAATGAATAGTTACTGACAGATTGATGCCTTTTGTGAGGTATTTTCCTGTTTTTCAATGGTTAGCATTACTTCTCTTCACAAGTTGCTCAAGTCAGTTCCAAAGGATAGTCTATTTCGATCAGAAATAAAGCATTCAATACAATTGTTGTGTGCTAGATAGCAACGCAAAATGAAGGTATACATTTCTTTTTATTATAGAAAGTCATAGTATTCCTGATATTCAAAAATGAGAAAACAAATCACAATATGACAGTAATAGTAGTAAGAAAGCAATGAAATATGGGTGACATTACTTGCTAAAAAGAAGAATATTGAAAGTATGAATTTCTGGTGCTATGGTTTTTTTTTTTTTTTATGCAATGCCAAAGAACCAAAAGAGAGTAAATAGGCCATAGCTACTTTGTGGTGAACGATGGAGTCCAATTCCTATATTATCAATGTCATGTGCTGGATCATTAAATTGTTATTGCAGTAATACAACCCAAAGCTTAAATTCACTTTTGCGCATTAAATTGAATATGCAGTAGCAATTCTTGTACAAGTATTAATTGAATAAGCTCCCTTACAATTTGTCATTGCCAATAACAGTTACTTCCTCGTATTTAGAACTGTCTCTAAACCTCTTGGGAAGAATGCAGCGGCCTTTAAATAGCACACCAAATAGCAGACCACCACAACAAATCACAACCATGGTAATCCCCAAATTCATTTTCCAAATGGATTTTTTAGCTTGGGTAGTGGTCATCGAATTTGAAGACAGTTGAAGAGGTTGAAAGTAAAGAGGATCTGACTTTGATCGCTTGCTTTCAATAGTTCCCTTAGCAATTTCAGCCTGCTCTGCATGCAGTGGAGGGAATTGAACAGTAATCCTTGTTTCACAGTCCACTGAACCATTTTTTATATTTCAATCATGTGATTCAAAATCAAGATGCCAACATCCTATCATGCACAGGAGATCAATATCCCTATCATATATTCCTTCAGCAGAAATAATGACTAATTTAGATAAACCATCAGCCTCAAACAAGAAGGTTATCTTGTAACTCATATTCAGCATTCTGCTATGGTTACTTTTCAGCTCATCCTGATGTACATAAATCACATCTCCCACAAATTGTGGCCTTAAGAAACCCGATGCTACCTTTCCTTCAGTGTTCCTCACCAACAAACCAAATCCCATGTCCAGGGAAAACCCATCAGGATAAGACTTTCCCGTGCCCCTAACAATTTCCTTCCCTTGTGCACAAGAATTTCCTACAGCCTCAATCTTAGTATACTCATATCTAAGACCTTGGGGTTCAATCACTCCTACCCAATTCTGAAACCCAAATCTTCCAAAGTAACCTGAATCCTTCACATCTTTCTTGCTCCAAATTTCCCCCACCATACTACCCCAATTCCTTAATGACATTACTGCCGGAAATCTTAAACTAAACCCAATTGAGCAATCTCCAACAGAAGCATTAGCCAAAATTCTGCATGCAACACCACAAAACTTATTCTCATTCTCATCCCAAGCACCCTCAGCAATTAATGTTGCATTAGGACCGGGAAAATCAGATTCCATATCATTAGGATTGGGAAAACCCAACAACAACTGTACCTTTCTGCTGCGCTGGTCACACCTAACCCCACGATAAGCAATATAATAAGGCAAATAATCAATACTCCCATGTAAAGGATTGCAATTCACACTACCACAATCACTCCAATATTCCAATTCATGAGGACTAGTCCGGTCACCAAAAAAGAAACAAACACCAGTCCAATTTGCTTGGAGACAAATTAATATCTCCACCACCTTTCTGCCCACTCAAACAATCACTCTTATCCACCTTTGACATGCTTCTTCAAATCAAAGTAAACAGCTGCCAAGCTGATCCAGATAGAGAACTAGCTGCTTATCAACCATTTAAGATGCTATTCAATATAATCCTTAAGCCATAATCCAACAAAAGTGAATTTGTTATTGCCAATTACACAAGCATCCCATTGGTTGACCTCACCCTCCACCTTTACTTGCATGGGAAGGGGGTGCCATTTGACTTAGAGCTCATTGGCAATCATCCAACTCAATTAATTCAACATCAGAATATAGAAGAATTTCAATACAAATGGCATATACAACTGAGGATGGGGCAGCATCATTTGAATTTGATTCAACTACATGAAACACTCAGAAAAACAGAAGTCAAACAATGTGAAAAGAGGTCAAAACTGGAACCAGCTATTTAATTGTACAATTCATAGAGAGAAATCCTTTCTACAAAAATATAAATAGAAGTAAATATGGCACTTACCCATAAAAGAAAGAAATTAATAATTGCAAGAGGCAAATAAAAGTCAAATGCTCACCAGGGTCACAAAGCTCACCAGGATCAGCCAATGAGTGTCCTCTAAACCTATGTCTCAAATTCTGCCAATGTCCGTTGTTCTCTCCTATCCCTTCCAATTGCCTCTGCCACCTCCCTACCCTTCAAAATATTTCATACCATCAACAGGAACTCTTGACATCCTAAATGCAGGCCTGTAGCCACCTGAACCTTTCACCAATGAACTCTTACCCACCAAGCAAAATGTGCTCTTCTGACATCAAACAACCATGGTCTCAGCAACACCCAGTGCCCAAAGTGCGAGCTCACATATCACAGCAGAGGCAAGAACCCATTGCTCATGTATGTCATGTTATGTACTGATCACACAATCTTCCATCTTCCAAAACTAGATATACCAGTTTAACACAGCCTCTTCGCCTCTTCATCATTGTAGAGGAGAAGGAAACCAAAGATATTTCCCGTGACACATCTGGCTGCACACATCATAAACAGCCCTGCCAAGTACCATGTCTACATAGAGCTCCAAGCCTTCCTCTTTTGTGAACATTTGAACACGCAATTAGCAAAAGCAAAAAACTGGAACTTTGTTTGTCTCACCAGAAAATATTTAAAAGGTAATTTCCCAATAATCCTCCAATAAAAGAGAATGACTAATATGTTATGTCTATTTACTTATTAAAGCTAATATGTATAAATCAGGATCATAGAAAACAAAAACAAAAAAGAAACTTCAATGTCATGACCTATGTCCTTTTGGATCCAATGTATGAAACAGTCTCCACCTAATTAAACAAGTTGTTCCAAATAGGAAACTGAGCAAATCTGTTTGCTTTCTCAGATACCCAATACTAATTAAATTCTGCAGAAACCTACAATAGTACTCCTACTTAAATTGCTTTCCTTCAGTAAGATCTCTAGTTAAAGAGAATTTTGCCAGACATTCTAGGAAAAAGAGAGACTGATAGGAAACTTCCTCTGAAATGCTAACCAAAAAAAAAATCATTCCAATAAGTTACAAACCAAAGAGCACAACAAACAACCGAGCGACTATTATTTACCCTCTGCGGCAATCCTTTTGCGTATCTCATGAGCTGTATTGAAAATGCCAAGAGTAGGTTTGTTGCAAACAAAGCATTTCTTGTTCTTTGTGTGATGCTGAAAAAGAGAAGAGCCTCCAGTTAGAATACACTTTCAAATAAAGGAGAGATGGGCAACAATGAAATCAGACTGACATGTTTTGTAGGAAACCTTTGGCCATGCTTAAGCACAGAACAAAAGCAAATAAAAATGACCACATGATATATATATTTTTAACAGAGTTGTTTTGACAATGCAATTTGCTAAAAGCTCGTGTCATCAGCTGCATAATCAATCTTGCCAGAAACTTCATAAGAAGAGATTTTATGGCAACAATCAAAAGGAAATCCTAGATCTGCTGACCACATTGATTTGTTGGACCCAACATACACCTTGACTGAATGCCTAAAATTGCAGACTCAACAGTTGGCTTAAATTTAACATGCAATTGGCTCAAAATTGAAACCACAAAGAAAAAAAAAAGCATAACTCAGTTCTCTAACAAATAGGACTTCAAACTACTTATACAGAAAACACATGTTTTGAAAGACTTCACTAAGAAATAAGTTTATAAACGCTAATCATCAAGTCATTTACACCCATTTAACAACCTTATGAGTTTGATCCATGCACAAACCCTAAGCCCATTATAAGAACCCACTACCATACCTAGGCAAAATATGTCTTGACAGAAATACAACCATCAAAACTCTGAGAATAATTATGACACCTGAATTTTATCTCAAACTTAAACCAGCTCTAAGTTTTCTATGTTAGTGCATTAGAAACCCATCCATCAGCATCTTGCTGAAAAATTCACTCATAGCATTTGATTGTATCATTAATTTGCATGGCAGAGCTCCTTATCTAAAAATTTAACTAGTTTACATATGTACATAAGTGTGTAAGTATGTGCTACTAGTATTGGGGAGGGGACAGCACTGGTAATAAATCTTTCTAACAAGCCTACACTTTGTCATGTTTCATAAACTACAAGTCTACAATTTAATCCATTGCCAGGTTCACTCTTAAAATTTAAACAGGCATCATAAATTCACAAACAGTAGACTGATTATGCTCCATAATTTAAGTTGGTATAGAAGGGATACCTTTAATGCGCAATGCTCACAAAAATAGTGCTTGCACTTGGTTACAACAGCATCAACAAAAGGCTGCCTGCAAATGAAACATGCAAAGGGCAACGAATCATCATCATCATCTTCCTCACCAGGGTCTACACCACCATCATCCTCATCATCTAATCCCAAAGCTAGATTTCTCTTCCTTACTTTCTCTGCTTCATCCCACTCCTTCTCCATTTGCCATCCAGACTTGTAATCCCCTCGATCATGCATAAACTTACAAGAATCTCCATACCCACAGTAACCAGTCTCTTTGTAATCCTTACATATGTCCGGTTGATAATCAAATCTCGCTGAAACTCTTATGTGAGCAGAAGCCCTCAAAGGCCCATGTGCTCCGCCAGCTTTCTCACTAGCAACCGTTTGCTCTCTTCGGAAACCAGCCTTGTAATCGGTATATCCATTAATTCCTCTATACAACTTTTCATCCCCAGAGCTTTTTCTTTTCCCCTTCAAAGCCTCCTCTGCTTGCTTAAGAGATCTCTCACGCAATGCACGAGCATCTCTTGAGAAATCGGTCTCAGTTTCTAGAGTTGCTGTCGCTCTGCTATCATGTTCAACTTGAATTTCCCTTAAAGACTCAAACTGAAAAATTGGCTTCTCAGATTCTTCCTTTGCTTCAGTAGACGTTTTGTTCTTAGAGGACCCAGTCGAAAAATACAGCTTATTGTCAGGCTTTATGGTTTTCTTTTGACTGTGTAAGAATGAGCCTTCTGTTTTTGAATCATCCTCATCTTCTACATCAACTGTTCTTTTTCTGATGTTTTTATTCCTTGAAGGCTTTCTGAAAAAGTTGCAGACTGAAAAGACAAAGATTATAAATATTTTGGGATGAAAATAGCAAATAACCACAAAAACAAAAGATAAGAATGGTATCCAAATGGTGAATATACAAAGAAAGAGAAGGGAATACAGCTGAAGAATTATACCTTGTTCAGGCTGTTGATTTTCACCCGAATCTGCCATTAAGGACTCCTGAAAATCATTAACATGTAGTGTCAGTCCCATACTAATGCTTCAGAAAATATAACAGAATATTAAGCCAAATTAATAGAAACTACAGCAAATTTGGAATCTACACAAAAGACCATAATCAACCAGACAAAAATATACAATGATACATATAGATACTACAATGATACATACACACACACACACACACACACACAGATACTTCAGCGACACTAAAGAGTGTACTAACAAACAATTCAACTATATTTGGTGGGATTGTAACTCTGTTTCGTAGAGACAAGTTCGTCTTAGTATCGGCGAGGCATGAGACCCTAAACAGACAAAAGTAAAGTAGTTTCGACCTCTTTGAAGAATTTCATCAAACAGAAAAGGCATTGCGTACTTCTAACCACCAGGGCCGGCCCTTCCCTTAGGCGAGTTAGGCAATTGCCTAAGGCCCCCAAAGTGGAAGGGGTCCCAAAATTTTAGAAAAGAAGCGGGTAGTAGAGTAAAAAAAAAAATTTAGTTTCAAATAAATTACAAAAATAATCTGGCACATCCTTTTAAGCAAAAAAACAAAAATTTTGGTAAATCCTATTAAACATTGGTTCTAAACAAAATATAACACAAAATTTATGGCTGTGCTTAAATTTTTGTTATGCTTGTGCTTAAATTTTTTTTTAATTTATGCAGGTTGAGATTGCTAAAAACTTATTATTGTTTAGTGGAACTATAACAATACTTTTTATATAAATCAGGTTCTATTTCTCATTTGCTTTACACTTAAAAGTTATTTTTTAAGTTATTTTTTCCTATCAAAAAAAAAAAAAAGTTATTTTTTATTTTAGTCTTTATAAATATATTGTTTGATTAGAAATGTTTACTAGAAAATATGCATTTAGATATGAAAAACTTTAAAAAAAAAAATTTAATTGAGTCTCAAAAAGGATCAATGGATAAATTTGTTATTAATAATAAACAAAATATAACATAAAATTTAGATGAAAATATCACAAATGAGCAATAAATTCACCAAAATAATTTAGAAGAAAATGATGTTCAATTTTGCCATATAACAAATCTTGATAATGAACTTCAAAATAATTTAGAAGAAAATGAAAATAATGATGAAAAATATAATATAAAAATATTAAATAAACATTAATTTAATTAATATATAAGTATAAAAAATGCCCCATTTTTAGTTCTCACCTTAGGCCCCAAAATGTCTAGGGCTGTTCCTGTTTCCCTCTCATCCTCACTCTGCCTTAACCCACGTCACACCGTGCTCCATGGTTGACCACCAAGCTCTCCTTCTAAACCTCCATGGCCGAAACTTTTCAAGCTCATCACCTGCAACCACGCACCACTACCGAAATCCATCCAAAATCAAATCATGACCACCACCACGGCCAAAACCCAGCCAAAATCAAATTGCAACAAAAATCCAGAAGCCCACCAAATCACAAATCAAATCATACCCACCGAAATCAAAGCACAAAACCCACAAAACAACCAAAATCACAAAATGAAAACACTGAAAGTGAACCGACTGTTAAAAAAACATATATTGGTTATGTTATTATATTTTAGAAGAAGAATCATCTTGTTGAACTAATTTTAGATCCAAATTAATCAAACACATACCACAAGCAAGAATGATAGACTGAAAGCAAAGCAAAAAAAATGGTATTTCCCAGAAAAGTGTTTTCAGAAAAGAGAAAGGGTAAGCAAAATATAAAAACTATTTGCTTCATAATCTCAAATAAATAAATAAATAACCAAAAATCACACACCATAATCCGGTGAAACCTTATGAGCCACAATTTCACCTAAGAGGATCGTCTGAGTTAAGAGGAATAGATTTTCATAGTTTTTGGCTCGGCAACACAATCTTTGATTTTCTTTCTTGACGTGGCTTTCGCTCGCTTATCTCCTGTCAGCCTAGGCGACGTATAAAAAGAAATAAAAGGAGGAAGAACAAAGCACTGTGTAAAAAAGAAGAAAAGAAAAATGGTAAAAGAAGAAAGACAGACTGAGATCAGGTGCACTGTCGTAGGTATTTTTTTTACATTTTTTACTCTTTTTTTTTTTTTTACTTTTTAACTCTCCTTTAATATATTTTATTTAATGGTTGAGATTGAAAGTTTTTTTTTCAACTTTTAATCTCAGCCATTAATTACAATTGCATCAGGGTATTGCACCTGAATCTGAAAAAGACAAAGAGACCTACAAATACACATACACATAACATACACATACACATGCATAAGCACACATAAACACATACACATACACATACACATAAACATACATAAATATAAGCACGCATAAACACATACACATACACATACATAAGTACACATAAACATATACATACATATACACATACATAAGCACACATACACACACATACACATACACATACATAAGCACACATACACACACATACACATACACATACACATACAAATACACATAAATATACATATACATAAACATAAACATAAACACACATACACATAAATACGTATAAACTCACATAAACGTAAACATACACACATATAAACTTAAATATAAACATAAACACACATAAAGGCTTGATTTAGCACTCCAAAGTAATTAACAAAATTGTTTAAGGATTGGTGTTTTCAATTTTTTCCAGTCTATATGAGAGTTTAATTTTTCTCAGTCTGTATGTGTGTTTATTTCTATGTATGTTTATGTTTATGTGTGTGTGTTTATGTGTATGTGTGTTTATGTTTGTTTGTTGTTGTTTATATTTGTTTATGCGTGTTTATATGTATGTCTGTTTATGTTCATGTTTGTTTATGTATATGCGTGTTTATGTGTGTATTTATGTGTATGTGTGTTTATGTTTATGTCTATGTTTGTTTGTTTTTGTATATGTTTGTTTGTTTGTTGTGTGTAAAGAAAGAAAATCTATTTAAAAAATTAAGAAAAATTAATATTTTATTGAAATGCAGTGTAAGATAGATAATCTGATGTAAAGTTTTTTGAAAAATGAGTATGTAAAATAGAAAAAATTAAGTTTTTATGTTAAAATTGACAAAAATAATTTGCACAAGCTGATATGAATACTCTACTACTATGCTCTTACAATGCTAAAGCAAGTATTCTACATACGTACTGTCTCCTTATCATTACAAATGGTACATCGTACACAGGTCTTCAAAGTGAATCTTGCTATGAACCAACATAGGCCTCACCAGTAATGCGTTACTGCAAATTCTCCAGATAAACACGACTAGTTTGAAATGCATTTTAATTTCCACAGGTCCTCCCTTTCCTTTTTAGATGGTGCACCGCTAGGTTTTATTCCTTCAAAGGGCTATAGATATAAACCCCATTATTTAATTAATGAAGATTTGCAAATCCAGAAATTCTTTCAATCCTTTGAAACTAGCGTTCTTTTGACTTTATGGGAATGTATGACACTCTCTTAGCGTGGCAACAAGATGAGATGATGGGTTCTTTTATGCTCTTTCTTGTACCCTACTAAAAGGACCATTAGATGTTAACTTGATGTAATGGTGATTAATTAATTCTTTTATGATTGTAATATGGTCCTACTAAAAGACCGGTAACTTTGTTTGTTTTTGTTTCATGTACATGAATCAAGAAGAGATCCTAGTTTCACATGGCAACCACTATGGATTATTTTATGCTTGTCTACTTTCTTTCTTTGGCTAATCCAATGCTTTGTGCATAAAAAATAGAATTATGTGCATGTGAAAAGCAAGAAATTAGCCAGTGCTTAATTATTTGCTTAAGAACACAATTAAATTAGATTACAGGCTAAAATCAATCTGCAATGAGAAATTTGAACCAAAAGGCCAAAGACTATTTCCCCCTTGTAAAAGTATGTAAAAAAGCTTTATTCATATCCTCTTTTTTTGTTACAACTCTTACTCTATTTATCTCTCTTTTTCTTTTGTCCCCCTTTCTCTTTCTTACCTTTATATGAGTCATCTTCTTTTTTTCCACATTTTTTCCTTGTACACCTGGATAACTTCTAATCTTATCGGGCTCTTCTTTCTTGGTTTTTTATCATCAACGAAGCTTTCTAGGGCTTCTTCTTATTGTTTAAGTGTTCACCTGGATAACTTCTAATCTTATCGAGCTCTCCTTTTCTGGTTATTCATCATGAATGAAGACTTCTAGGGCCTTTCTTACTATTCAGGCCTGTCCTTCTACATTAAATGCAGTGATGCCAGGCAAGTGATCTTTATTAATGCAGAAGTTGTTGTGAAATTATTTGGAAATCTCAAACAACTACCTTGGTTAGACATGGCAAAACGGGTTAGAATTTTCTAACCTGACCCGACCCGAACTTGATTTTTTTTACCCGAAGCAAAAATGGGTTGACCCATGACCCGACCCGATTTGTTGCGGGTCAACCCGACCCAACTCAATAACCCGTGACCCGACCCGTCAAAAAAAATTCGCTAAAAAAAAAAAAAAAAATTTAAACTACGTCCTGATACTAAGTGCATAAAGCACAAAGCACCAGAACGGCAGAACCAAACCAATAGGCAATAGTCAATAGTCAATAAATTAGTAAATTACAAGACAAGACAATAGCTTTTCACATGCAATTTGACAATTTGAGGGTTTCACGAATCATAACCAATAAAGCTTCAGCTTTGCCTCCACAGACATGACATGAGAATGAGACAAGACTTAGACAATAAAACCATTAAAAAAAAAGAAAAAAAAAATCTAATTCAATTGACTAGCTTAGCTATAGTCCAAAGCAAAAATTGTGATTCACAAACATGAAAGAGTGAAACAAAATGTGACAGCCACATCCACAAGGGCCAAAGCGGTAAAGCTTCCTCTGCCCTTCTTTTCTCTTCACACTTCCACACTTTTTCAATTTCAAGATGATGTAAGTGAATTGCATTTTGTTTGGTATATGTTGTGCTATGTTTTTTTAATAATAAAAATTGTAATGTTGTGTGGTATTATTTTTCATTGAATTTT
This sequence comes from Quercus gilva, assembly GCA_023621385.1. Lineage (NCBI taxonomy): Eukaryota > Viridiplantae > Streptophyta > Magnoliopsida > Fagales > Fagaceae > Quercus > Quercus gilva. The sequence goes on along the minus strand of CM042480.1, from coordinate 57,780,964 downwards.
TTTTTTTAATGATTAGAAATTTGATCATTATGAAAGTGGTCGTGGTGCCAAAACAAAAAAATCTCAGTTGGACTTGTATTTAGAAGAGCCTAGACTTAACAAAAAGAAAATTTCAAAGTTGGAAGTTCTCTCATGGTGGAAAGAGTATTACAATCGGTTTCCAAAGTTCTCTTTAATGGCACAGGATCTCATGAGCATTTCGATAACCACTGTTGCTTTTGAATCAAGTTTCAGCACTGGGAAAAAAATCCTTACTCCGTATCGATCACGTCTTTTATCTGAGAATGTGGAAGCTATGTTGTGTACTAAAAGTTGGCTATATGGATTTGAAGGTAATTTTTTTTTTTTTTTATAGTCATAATAATACAATTTTAATTCTTTATTGATTTGCTTTCATGGCATATTAAGTTATATTAAAATATTGTATTGTAGATGAAGATGCTGACAAAATTGACCAACTTGAACTACAATTTGCAAGGTTTTGTACCTATTATTAGAATGGGCTAGTTTATGTTGGAGTTGTTTCCTGTGTTTAAGCCAATGCTTGATATGAGCCCAACTTTTATCCTGTTATAATAAGGCCCGATGTTTACCCTACTACAGTGTATATTTAAATATTTCCATAAACGAATCTATCATCATTTGTTTTAAATTTTGTCAAAGAAAAAGACACATCTCAAAATTCCAATGTGAAAAAATAATAATAATAAAACCTTTCTTTTTTAATAGAAAGGGTCACAGTTTCCAGTTAATACCCATTATTCAACACCAATAGGCCTGACAAATAGGTTGGGTCAAGCAAGTTCGGTTTCAACTCAATCGGTTTGAGATTGTTTGGGTTTTTCTGTTTTGTTTTATTTATTTATTTGTTTGTTTTAATTGATCGTACAGGGTTGTTCGAGAACAGATGACAAGCGTCAACAAAGCTGTAGATGCACCAAGCTTAGATGGCAAATGATTGTTCATCGTGTTGTGAGAGGAAAAAAAACAGATGTAAAAAATTTACTGGGTTTGTTTTTGTTGCCTGCACATTCATCGTGTTCATGTGCTTATTTGAAATTATTTTTTTTGGCTTGTTTATCCATATGTATAGACTTTTCTTGATTATATGGGTTTTAGATTTTTCAGGTTTGAATTTGCTAGAGAAAATCAATTTGAATTTTCTGGGTTTGTTCATCTTGTTCATCTGTACAGTTGTTGGATTTGAAATACATGGGTTTTGATTTTTTGGAAAATTTTTCAATGCCCAAAAATTCAACAAAATTTTCTGAATTATGCATGGTCAGATTGAATGATTTTGTGGCTTTTCTGGGTTTTTGGGCCTGATGGTGTATGCTGGGTTCGAATTTTTCTAGGTTTGATTATTTTGTTGGAAATCAATTTGTTGATCGTGTTAGAATTTTTGAGTTTGATCATGAGTGGTTGGGTATGTCTTGATTTATTTTTTAATCATGGTTTTGCATGTGCTTTTGCATGTTTTATTGCTAAAAATATGCAAGCAAAAAAAAAAAAAAAAAAAAACCAAATATGTTCTTTGGGAAGAACACGAATGTTCTTTTGCAAAAATAATGAAAAGAAAATATATATATATATATATATTATTTAATTATATTGTAGATTTTTAAAATTTTATTTTGTTTTTTTGTTTAAATTTTCTACTGTGACTTTTTTTATTTATTAAAATGCTAATGTGGAAATTTTTAAATGTCAAATAAAATTTTTCTTATTATTTAACTAGTCACTGTAGACTCAAATTTCATAAGAGATAAATCACACGGTCACAAATGAGTATAACAAATTATCAATTTATATTGATTTATACTAATGTAATTACAGTTTTTTGTATGACTCTTTATAATTAAATAATATAATAAACTCTTTTGATTCGATCTCCATGGTGTTTTACGATCCAAATGGCTATGAAGCTTGATCTTGAACCGTGCTTCGATGTCTCCAAGTTGGATGAGTGATTAGATGTATTAGATTTAATGTTGAGGGCCGTTGGCTTAATTTCAATCTAATCAAAAGGAACTTGAAGGAAAATTCCTATTTTGAATTGAAGAAGTAGGAATGAGCCTTGGTTTTGAGGGAGCAAGCGTGTTCTTTTGGACTGGAGATGAATCTCTATTTTGGTAGCGTCAGTAGAGTTTTTTTTTTTTTCCTAAATATTTGTCCATTTTCTCATTTGAGAAGCCTCTATTTATAAGTAACTCATGGTCTTTAATTTGGAATTTTATCTCATCATTTATTGAGAGTTAATTACAAATTTTGAATTTAAATTTAAATTTGAATTTAATTTTGGTCTTGCATTTAATAAAAACTTTTCATATGAGTCTTTTCTTCTGATGTTGCCACATGGCTTGGACACATATCATTTCTATGTGAGTCATAGTAACTCATATACTTGACATGTGGCTTAATTTTATTTGTTGATTGTCCACTGTTGACAGATCATCAATTGGAAATTAATTTGATCAAAAATATTTGATAATGATCAATCGAACAGTTGTGAATACATCATGAAATTTTGATATCTATAATCACGTAAGCGTATAATGTGTCAACAGTGTACTCTGTGTTCCACATAAACTATTTTCATAAGTAAGATGACTGTAGGAATGAAATTGAAAACAATTTTAAAAATTTATGGACCAAAATAGGAGTTCAAAAAAAGTGAAGACCAAACTTAAAACTAGCTCAAAATGTACAAATCAATAAGTTACTTTTGCAAACTTAAATGAGTTTCAATATATAAGGAGAAAAGGAATAAGGAAGTAAAAAATGTGGAGTAATTAATGACAGTAAAATTACATAGAAATATATCTATAAAAACACCAAGTAATTTCCATGCAATGAAATATAGAGATATATACAAGAATTGACCTAGTTCACTAACATAACTTTCACAGCAATAGATAACAGTGCTTTAGTTAAACATACAACAAAACATAGTGGGTTTTTTTTTTTTTTTTTTTTTCATTATTTTTTCTTTGTCCTTGAATTTTACCTAGGTCACCTCTTTTAAAGTTTTCAACCTAGCGGGATTTTTTTTTCTTTTTCTTTTTATCCCTAACTTTTTCTTAGGTCGCTTCTAGGTTTTCAACCTAGTGGGATCTTTTTTTTTTCTTTTTTTTTTAAATTTGGAGGGCAGTTAAGCTTTTACCAATGAGCACATCATATTTTCAAACTTAGTGACGTTTTGCCATTATGGGACTAACCTTTTACCCATCTTTGTCAACTTCTTGGATGATTTATGGACCATCCCATTTTGATGTAGACTTCTTGGACAACATATTAAATGGTCGTCGCATTGCGAGTGCCAAATATCCTACTTGGGATGTATATGGACGAGCTCTTTTGCTGAATGCCTTGAAAGTTTGATCTTGAGGCTTTTCATCACATGCTTTCAACTCTTCAACTCTCAAGCCATCATTTCTCGCCTTGAAATAACTTTTGTGGAAAAAATCATGAAGGGTGATGTTGCTTCTTTGTTGCAACAATTTGTCGTCATGAACTTCTTCATTTTGGATACTTGGATTCCTTTTCACCTTCTCGCGAGATTGTCTTGGATTGTTCTTTCGATATTGCTTTTTTGCGTGGATCACTTATGATTTGGGGTTGCATTGCTTCCAAGATTTCTTTTGAGTTACGAGACCCCAACTCCCATCTTCATTTATTGGCTTGCCTTTTATTTTAGCTTCATTTAGTGGACCTAAGCATGGCATGTGAAAATTTCTAATTGTTCCAAATTGAATATGTTTGCTAGATGTCCCCAGTGTTGAAGCTAAAGGTGACTATGTATTTGTTGGAGTTTGTTACTTTATTAAAGCTAAGGATGTAGTGATGAACATGGTATAGTTTAACTTAACCGTTTCATCTAGGTCCAAGAGGATTTTACCCTCCTTTGCAAGCCTTATGATGATATCTTTCAGAACAAAGCATTTCTCCACCAAGTGACTTATAACTCGATGGTATTTATAGTATTTTGGATCGTTGGTGTGACCCATTTCTTCCGGTCTTTTGCATTCCGGTGTTGACGACAGGCTCATCCTTCCATTGCCTCATATTTGTTAGTTCCATCAGGCTCACTGTGCGATGGGTACTGTGATAGCGATTCAAAAACTCGCTTTCCATTTGCTCCCAACTATCAATGGATTCAGGTTCAAGATCGGTGTACCAATCGAAGGCATTTCCTTGAAAGGAGCAAACAAAATGTTTCACAAAGAGATCTCCTTCTGTGCCAGTATTTTTACAAGTTTCGACAAAGTGGACAACGTGTTGTTTGGAATTTCCCTTTCCGTCAAACTGTTGAAACTTGGGAGGTTGATAACCTAAAGGCATTCATAAGTTGTCAACCCTATTTATATATGACTTTGAGTACATAAGAGAACTTTGAGGTGCACCACCATATTGAGCTCGAATAGTAATTGCTCTCATGTCTTGCAATTGCTGGATTGATATAGATTCGATGAAGACAGAGCTTCCTTGTTAGTTGTCAACCTTCTTTGGAGAAGATGTATGAGCCCCTTGCAACATATGCTGATGACTTTGAGATTGGCCATTGCTAGACTCCGCTCAATTTTGAACCTCAAGCTTGTTCATAAGGGTGGCAATTTGAAGGTCTTTCTCCTCCACGGTCTTGGTAAGTTTAGCAATGGTACGCCCCATTTCATCAATCTTTTCATCAACAGTAGTAGTCTCCGTCATCATGGCTGACATGAATATCGTATGAAATGAGCTTCCCAAAAAGATTGAAGAGGTAACCTCTTGAAAGGATCCTAGGGAAGAACCCAACCATGAAGTAGTGCTTGACTCAGCATTTGGTGTACATGTAGAGTAGGGAGACTTGCCCCCAACATTGAGTTCTCTAAAATGAATGTTGAATCTCTTGCCTTTGTGAAGGTGTGCTTTCTTGCCCCCAGAGTGCTTAAGGAGATAATCGTCTTTGGTTAAGGTGGATCGTTGGTGAGCTTGGTCATAAGAGCTTTCCCACCGACTTCTTTTGCTGTGAAAAATCTTGCCTTGGCTTTGTTTCAAGTTTTGGGACTCGTGGAAGTACTACTGCTTGTTGACCCTCCAACGCTTTTGGTAGCATTCTTGGACATCTGAGACTTCTTTGAGGCCATTGATCTTGGTAGATTGGAGACTTTAAGATTTCTAGGATGGAGAAAGAGATGAAAGGCAGAGAGGTCCCACCAGGCGTGCCAAAAATTTGTACACACAATTTTCGTAAAAGATAAATCACACGGTCAGGAAATAGTGTAACAAATAATCAATTTGTATTGATTTGTATATATGTGAGTACAATCCTCTATATGAATCTTTACAATGAAAAGTACAATAAACTCTTCTAATTCGATCTCCAAGAAACTTTACGACCCAAATGGGGGCTATGAAGCTTGATCTTGAATCGTGCTTTAATGTCTCCAAGTTGAATGAATGGTTGAATGTACTTGATTTGATGTGAGGGCCATTGGCTTAATCTCGAACTGGATTAAAGGAGAAGCCCTACTTTGATTTGAAGAAGTAGGAATAAGCCTTGATGAACAATAGAATACTTGTGGACTTAGAGATGACTCTCTATCTTGGTAGAGTGTCGTAGGGTTTTCTCTCTAAGTCTCTATCCTTTTCTCATATGATAAGCCTCTATTTATAGGCAACTTAATAGTATTTGATTTGAAATTTTCTCTCAACAATTATTGAGAGTTAATTATGAATTATGAATTAATTTTGGTTTTCCATTTAATAAGAACCTTCAATATAAGTCTTTTCTTCTGACGCTGCCACATGGCTTTCTTCATTTGATGTTGCCACATGGCTTGATTTCATTTGCTGATTGTCCACATCATCAATTGAAAGTTAACTTGATCAAAGATACTCGATCATGATCAATTGGACAGTTGTGGGTACATCATAAAATTTTTGATGTCTACAGCATGTACTAGATTATTTTGGAGTGTTAGGAAAGAAGTAAGTACATACTCATTGTCAGATAGATAACCACACACTTTGGAGGTTAGATACTATATCATTGCATTTTCTTTTATATAATCCATAATTTCACTCTTTATTATTTATCTATCTCTACATTTTCTTATTATAAAGCATAAAAACAAAAGCCTTTAATGGAGCTTTATAATGTTGAAATATTTGTTCTTCTTGTCGACTCATTGATGCAAAACTAAAGGTATTACTTTATCTTCATAAGTAATATGACGTTGTTGAAAAATATAGCTATGAAAAACAAGTTTTGGTTCAATAATATAAATCCTAAAAATTAGCAATGATAAAAAATAAATAAATAGAGTTAGAAAGATCTCACAAACTATAGAATCACGCAAATTGCGTTGTCCTTAAAAGTTGATTTGTGCTGCCCGGAGTAGAATTTGGTATGAATGGCTCTCTTCAAAGACGAACCCAGGTGGGGGCCCAGGCCCCTGGTCCAACATAAATATATATATATATATATATATATAATTTTGTAGTTGGCCCCTTCCAAAACCTTAGGCTGCCTTCCGACTGGCAATTGTCCAACCCAGCAAAAAATTTAACAAAAATAATAAAAACATTCACAATAGTAATTGTATTTTAGCAAAAAAAAAAAAAACAATTTTACCACCAAAAAACCATGTGTTATTGGAAAAGCCAAAACTAATTTTTTTGCAACTACAGTAAATTGGTATTTAGCAAGTTGTTAAAATAAAATACAATATTTTATTAAGATTATCTCTTTACCTTCAATTAAAAAACTCAAATTCTCTCTCTTCCTTTATTATTTTAATAAGTTGTTTATATTATTTTAAATAAATTGGTAAAAAAAATTAGAACATTTGATGTTGAGTGTATAGTAAAGTGGGCTGGTAAAATAGATAAATTAGTTTTTTCAAGTGCTAAAAGCTAACTTTTTTAACACCACTACTGTGAATGCTCTAGCTTCAAAAAAAAAAAAAAAATCCTAGCCAGCCTAGTATTAAAAAAAAAAAAAAAATTTCTTCTTTGTTGATAGATGGTTGCATCTTAATGTATTAAGAAACAACGATTTTGTGTATTTATAATTTATTAATACTATGTGGATGCCTATTTGTTTTTTTTTTTTTTCCTTATACTCTGGCCCCCTCTAGCTTAAAATCTTCGGTCCATCCCTGGCTCCCTTGGCTAAACAACCTCCCAAGATTAAATTATAATAATTTCTTCAAGTTGGACGCACACCCAAACAAGAAGAACTAAGAACAACCTTATTTGTCTTTCCTTAAAACCAAAAAATTAAGCTGAAATTTCTATGGAGATAAGGAAAAAAAAAAAATAGAGTAGAATAGAGGGAGAGAGGCGACTATGTGGAGCTGAAAAAACTGAAGAGAAAAGAGTAAAAATAATGGTTTTATAGCATAGAAGCAGAGAGCTTATGGGCTACTCCAACGTTCACTATGCATGCCCAATGGGCAACACATCAAATGCCCCTAACGAGCTGCTTGGTTAATGCCCAACGGGTGTTGGGCTAGTTAGAATTGGGCTAGAAGGAAAGAAAGGGAAAAAAGATAAAGCCCAAACCAAAAAATTAAGTTGAAGTTTCTGTGGAGATAAGCAAAAAAAATAAAGTAGAACAGAGGGAAAGAGGCGACTATGTGGAGTTGAAAAAATTGAAGAGAAAAGAGTAAAAACAAGGGTTTTATAGCAAATAAGTAAAGGGCTTATAGGCTACTCCAACAATCACTATGCATGCCCAACGGGCAGCACATTAAGTTCTTCTAACAGGTTGCTTTATAATGCCTAACAGGTGTTGGGCCGACCAGAATTGGGCTAGAAGGAAAGAAAGGGAAAAAAGATAAAGCCCAATAAAGATATGAACAAAACCAAGCCCAAGCCCAAGCCCAAGACCAAGACCAATACCTAACTCATTATTTTCAAGTTATCATGTAAAATGTGCAAAGGCTTATAAACACATAAGAAGGTTCACTCCTAACCAATGTGGGACACAAAGTAAAGGCTTATTATGTGTTTGTTTGGAGGTAAAATAAGGTGGATGGAAAACTTTAGAAAGAAAATGAGAATGAAAACTTTTTTGAAATGTGTTTAGTTGGGTGGAGAAAAAAGAAAATAAATGGTGGGGCCCAGGTGCTTTCTCCCCGAGCCCACCAAAAAGTTTCTCCTCAAAATAGAAAGAAAACTTGGGAGGAGAAATATGATGGCTAAATGACGAAAATGTCCATATACAACTTGCACATGGGCTTAACGTTACTGCTGTTACTTTTTTTTTCTTTTTTCTTTTTTCTTTTGTTAGCCTTTGGCTTCACATTGCTGCTTCTTTAATAGCATTTTGCTTCATTGGGTGTATGCCTTTCTTTTATTTTGGTGTGTGATTTCCTGGAGCTATGGAGTGGTGCTTTGGTTTTTTTTTTTTTTTTTTTTTTTTTTTTTTTTTTTTTTTTTTAACTAGACATAATTTTTTTTCCTGGACATGATTTTTATTTTTTAATATAATTTGGGTCTTTTCTTTTTTCTTTTCTTTTTTTGGTTGCTTGTTACTTTTTTTGTTTTAATTGTGCATCATTTTTTAACAATGGTATATGAGTATATTTATGCAAACTCACTTTTTCCATCTCTCCACTTTTTCACTCTCATCCAAACAAAAAAGAGGGAAATTAAAATCTTTTCTATCCTCCCACTTTTCTATTCTCCCACCATTTTCTATCATCCTACTTTTTCACCCCTCCAACCAAATGGACCCTTAGTGTTTAAAACACACCCACTCCAACAAATGTTTCTCTCGTTAAATTTATAACATCAACCTATTCTTTTTTTCCAATATTATTTTGACTTCAATATGAAATAGAAGATCTTAATTACATGTACATAATATTTTATATTTGATAACATATTTGAGTAATCTTTTTTTATTCTTCTAGAATTCTTAATACCTTCAAAGTGGTCAAGAGGAAGATAAATAAAGAGGGTGGCGCAGATGGTGGTAAGAATCATGATCCCTGATCTTATGCTAATGGAGGTTGAGATTGTTCTTCAAACTTTGGTATTGCCATTTATTTATTTATTTGGAATTATGGAGAGTTGATCAGTTGCTTTTAGTTAATAGTTGAAGTTAGTAAAGTGAGAGAAATGACTATTGAAATTTTAGAATTAAGTGATTGATGAAGCTTGCATGCATTCTTTTTCAACATAGTTTATTAAGGACCACACCATTTGTCATCATTTTTGTAACAACTTGGTTGATTGTGAGTGGTAAAAGAGCATTTTTACATGAATCTATCACTTTTTTTTCATCACTAACTCACAATTGATTACATCAATTTTGTGTCACAAAAAAATGTTAGTAGACTTCTCTTTTGAAATGAATGTTGTCAATTTTTTGTTTTGAACAATTTGTAGTATTTGTTGAATGGTTTTCTTTAAGGTTTGATTATGTACTAGATCTATAAATTTTTTTTCTTATTGTGGATTTCCTTCATTGGGGTAGGTTACTCTTATAGTAGTTTTTTCTTTGAAGACTCCATTAGTTTTCCACTTCTCTGCCATATCACTGTGTCATTTGTTTATTTCTTTCTTTGCATGCTAGTTTCATTAAATAATTAACTTGTTACAATTGTGACCACATATCTTAATTAATTTGTTAATTCGCTGCATATTGATTTTGTGGTCAAAACCGATCGATCCTTTCATACTCACAAAGAATTTTATTTTGAAGTGTAAACTCTAGAACTCAAAAGTTTTCTCCCCACGAATCACATTTTACAAACCAACACTCCCATTTTGTTGGCCCCCAAGACTCAAATGAAGATGGCTTCTTGTTTGTGAAGCGTGTCGAGACTTCAAAAAATCTCAACTACAAATAGGTAAATAAACAAATATAATCAAGAACTTTGTCGTATCTTTTATATATTTTGTCAGAAGACATTTACTTATGGAGGCTCGTACTTGTGAATAAAAATTGAGTACATTGCTCACTAGAGGTGTGTATACTGTATAGATCAAATTGGGTCGAGTTTGAGGTGTTTTTCAACTCAATCTGATACATGGGACGTGAGGGCTACAAGGAAGTGTCCAAGTATTTTAGAGAGAAACTAACGCACATTTAGCATGTGCAGAGAATTACATGGTAGCTATATATCAGCACACCAAGCAATTACAAAGAAGCCAAGATTTTGAATAAATTGGAAGTTGGATCCTATAATTGAATAAGTATCCCGAAAATCAAAGAATGAGTGACAACATATCGGGACGAGTATCCCAAAGAATCAAGACAAACGTGACATGTGGTCTACAACAATTGCTCATAACTGTCAGCCTTAATTACTAGGGTCAATTTGGATTGAGGGGGTAGAGTTAAGTTGGCCGAAAATTAGACTAATTTCTAGCCAATTCTATTTTATACAATATACCTCTCCCTTTCCCTAAATCCAAACTGCCCACTAATAAGGCTTGCATGTCAAAAAATGACACATCAAACACCTATATTCTCTACTTGTTTATCTTTGTATTTTCCTTTCTAAATTAAAATTAGCACTAATTATGTTATCTAGTTATGTTAATGCAAGTAAGTTTCTTTCCAATGTATGTTTTATCTTTTCCTTATAATTAAGGGTTTATCTTAGGGTCGAACTTATTTCCTTTGCAATTATGTATTACTTCAAAGTAGTGTGGATTTTATTTATTCATCCTCTAATATCTTTAATCAAAATTTTGCATTTGGCCAAGATTATCGTAGTTATAGTAAACTTAGTTTCAAAAAATTTAGTTCCACATGCCACCTCTCACAACATTGAATTTATGTTATATGCAATTACGCCTCGATAAAGTCATCTTCAAGATAATGTCCATGAGATCATTTCAAGCCTAGAGCAAGACATAGTGTGTGTTTAGCAACCAATTAAAAACTAGTTTTTTATTTAAATTATTCACTGTTTGCTAGTCTCACACTATTTTTTGTCTCAATTTTATTTTAAATAATTTAACTTTCAACTTGTTAAAAATAAGCTAGTTTTTAGCTTTTTGTCTCACATTATCAAATGAGTTATAGAAAATAAGAAATTCTCAAACAGACACAACCTCAAAGCACATTTGTCCATCAAACAAACATCATGACCTACTCAAATTACCAACCTATTGTAGCTTAAAAAACCTACATAAGCTAACATGTCTAAATCTGAGTTATTGGGACCACTCAATTAGGTCTAATAAAACGGTTAGGCTTTAATTCAATTATTCACTATTCAACAAATGATTGAAATTTATACGTACGGTTAGACCTAATTTTTTATATTCATCAAAACAAAGTCTCAATATACCAAATTAAATCTAACTAACAAATTTAGACTAAGACTCAAACTAAAATAATCAAACTAAAAAAATTTAAGATACATGTAATGATTAACTATTTATTGCTATCTTACCAACCCAATACTTCTTGCAGTGCACATGGACCAAAAACGACCACCAAATTATCTTAAATAAAGGCATAAGAGGTTTCTTTTTTTTTTTTTTTTTTTTTTTTTAAGAAATAGCTTCATCTTCATCTTTTTAGGCTCAAAAGAAAAGACTGAACTAAAATTGTATATTAGCGATTGATTGAGATCAGGTCCAATACCCTATGAATGGTTAAGATATATTGATAATTGCAAAGGGCAACTTTCAATCTCAACCATTAATTCAAAAAAGTTAAAAGAAGTAAAAAATGAAAGTTCAAAATATGAAAAGTGAAAAAAAAAAATTGTAAGAGGAGATGGGTGAATTGCATCCAGTGCACTGAATTCTAATCAATTGCCAACCACCATTGTTGCACGAACATTGTCCTATGCCTCCCAAGTCCAATCATTCATACCATCACGTGGAAAGTCTGCAAATACAATGATTGTGGTTGAGATAAGGGACGGAGCCAGGACTTGGAGTTAGGGGGGCAACTCTTCTGCTATCTGTGTGCGGCGGCTCTAGCCTTTGAGTCTACGGCTTTATTACTAAGGATTTTTGTTTAAAATTTTTTAAATAGACAAGTTGTTTGTTCCAGGTAAAATAGATTGATTGGGCTTAATTTTTTTTAGTTTTATTATTGGTAATTTTTGTTGTTGGGCTAATTTTTTTGGGTTTGTATATTTTGTTTTAGATAATTTTTTATGTCCTTTAAAAGGTGAAAAATGCTAAAACTACAAAAATTTTACAAATTGCTAATGTAATGAGTGGTTATTGATAAGTAAAAAGTTATGTAAGTGTACAAACTAATAAGAATTTGCTACCCCAATAGTTTGTAAAAATGTTTGTGGTTATAATATTACTCTCAAAAGAATTGACGGCATTATTAAAGAGGACAAAGTGTAATTTTATTGAACAAAATTGCTAAAATTAGTACCTATTAATATAGTAATATTTAAAAATTGCCATTTCCCCCCTAGTCCAATAACAGCTTCGTCCATGGTTGAGACTTTGATATTGTTTTTCGACCAAAACAAATAAAAAATTGCAAATTGATGTTTGGACGGTGCATATGAGCAATGCCAACACTTCAAAAACATAATAATTTTCATAAATTTTTTTATATATATGTTATACTAAATATGTTAAAATAAATGCCAAAGCAAAATCATAATGTAGAGTAACACAAGAATACAAGGGTTACGTAATTCAATCTAACGAGCTATGTTCAATAAATAAACCCTTAAGAGCTAAATCTGAAGTACAAATCTATAAAAGCCTAAACTTTAAACTAACTATGGTTAATAGATTTGTAACACAAATAAAAAATTTGACTTGTGCACAAAGTAAAATTGGGTTTGAGCATATATTATTGAATAATTAATATATCTCTAACAATATAACACTTAAATCTAACAGATTTTTACTAGATCTCATCTTGGTCCATTTGGTGCCCGACATGAAACTTGGCTTGGTCCTATCCTATCTATCATCTATTATTAAAAGGACTTATCATTAAATATATTGTGAAAATTTTATATAACTTTTTTTTCCTGAGAAATTTATTTAACTTATAACTTTACTGTCCATATCAAACCATTAACAAGACCCCACAGATATTCAGCATTTTTTTTACCCCCATATTTTCTCAAAAATATATATACGTGGTTAGATTCAAGTTAAACCTAGTATAATTCTAAGTTGTGTTATATCACTCCATATTTATTTATTGGATGCAAATTTTAACAAATTCATCGTTGAATTATATTCTCTTTTTATAGTCTACATGCTTGCAAAATTTTAAGATGGTTTAAGATCAATAACTATGTCATCAGGCATGTGTTTAAATCTTAAGATTTTGCATTTAAAATTCTGCATAAAATATGGACTTCTAGATCAAAGAGTAAGTGGCATTTAATTGAAACAAAACTTGATAAAAAGTTATTAGATAATATAACATTACTTATGTGGCGTTTGGTACTGGGTAATGTTTTAGGATTATCAGGAATGTTTAAAGATTCCTATGTTTGATTGCAAATCACGCCAGAGAATCAGATACCAGGAAAATTTGGATTCCCCCTTTAAACTCCTCTCAATAGAAATGTAGATTTCCTTTAAAATAAGTGGGTATCCAGATTCCCAAGTTTAAAGGAAATTGTATTTTTTATAAATTGACAATTTTAACCATTTTTCCTTACTATTTAAGCAATTAAGATAAAATATAAAACAAATTAGGGTAAATTACATATTTGGTCCCTATCCTTTACACTATATGTCAATTTGGTCTCTAACGTTTTAAATGTGTTAGTTTAGTCCCTAAGCTTTTGCTATTGTGTCAAAATAGTCTCTATTGTTAGATAATGGATGGAAAATTGATGTGTCTAATAGTGATATTAAAATATTATTATTTTTGCCAATTGAACAGCCACATCAACAACCACACATCCTTAATTTAAATAAATAAATAAATAAAAAGAAATCAGAGGTTTGAATAATAGCATTTGTCTAATTTAGGGGTGGCAAAATAAGCTCAAACTCATTTGTCCGCCCAAACCTACCCACTCTAATTGAACTCAAACCCACCCAATTATTAATTGGGTTAAATGGGCATCAACCCAATTAGACCCAGTGATTATTGGATTTTAACTAAAAACCCATTCAACCCCATTTAACCCAAAAAAAATATACGAAGCCCTTTCCATAATTTATAAAATAAAAAAAAAAAAAAAAAAAAAAAAAAACCAACCCGTTTCAGTGTTTCTTTTCAAACCTAGCCATCATCTTCTTCTCTCTACTCAAACCCTAGCCTCTCTCTTTCCCTCACTCTCTGTGCTTCTCTTTAAGCACGAAGCTTTTCAATGGAGGCGAAGGCTCCGCGTCAGCGCAGTCGCAGTCGCAGTCGAAGGAGAAGGAGAAAGCAAGAGTGAGCAGGACCTCTTCGATTCTCTGGCATGCGCACCAAAACGACGTCGGAGCTGTCCGGAAGCTTCTAGAGGAAGATCCAACACTGGTGCATGCTAGGGACTACAACAACCGCACGCCGCTCCACATGGCGTCGCTCCACGGCTGGATCAAAGTCGCGAAGTGCTTGATTGACTATGGTGCCGATGTCGACACTCAGGATCGATAGAAGAACATCCTAAAAAAAAAAAAAAAAAAAAAATTTCTTACTGTTTCTTCGTCAATTTTTGTATTGTTTTTTTTTTTTTTTTTTTTTTTTACAGTGTTAATTTCTGATTTTTCCACTTTATTTGTTTAATTTGAAAATATAATTATGAAATTCAACAGTAATAATAATAATAAAAAATTTGGTGCAAATTGTTTTGTTTTTTGTGAAATTTAGTATGGCTTCTGTTAGCGTTAGATTTGTTAGGCTTCTTTGTATATCTTTGATTTGGGGTATGATTTTTTAGGGCTTTTCTATATTTTACTTATTTTTGGTAGATTTCAACTGTTTGGTAGGTGAGAAAGTGTGAGAAAGTACAAGAAATTTGTTTAATATTTTTAGAGTACTTTGGTCATTTTCACTTAGTGGCATTTTGGTAATTTTGGTAATTGGGTGGGTTGGGATTTACCCATAATAATTGGGTTGGGTTGAATTTAGGTTAGAAGTATTTAGTTGTTTTAATGGGTAAATAGATTTTATATACCCAACCCAATTATGCACATCCCAAACCCACCCATTTGACACCTCTAGTCTAATTGGTATCACTTGTGAATCTTGTGCCATGAATGTCAATGGCTATAAGTTGTAACAACCTTGCTTGTTTGACGAAGATTGGGGTCTTGCTCCACGAATCTGGACAATCGGCTTAGACAATCAAGTAGTTGCTGCATATGTTTGTGATAAAGGATTTGGAGGTGGATATGAAAAATTTTTACGAATTACAATCAGGGTAACTATTTAGAGCTGCTGTTGAAGAGGAAAAACTAGCTAGAAGATCACACAATGGGTGTGTTGGCAAACTATTCTCTCCCAACGCCAACTAAAGATTGGATCTTTTCTTTTCTATCCTTTTTTTTTTTTTAGAAAAATGTTGTATCTTTTTATTTCCATTGCAGATTTGGGTTAGAACCTTCATATGACGTAGATCCATATTCTATTTTTGTGATTTTAGTTAGTTAGTTTTTTTTTTTTTTCCCATTACCATGAGTGCTTTCACTATGGTTTTATTATTAAGTATAGGACATTGTTTTATTAAGAATAGGGAGCAGAGGAAGGCAAGGGCTGGGAGAGGATGAAGGTGCATCTACCAAAGAGATTGGGAGGGAGTGGTTTCAGATTTGGAGGAGACAAGCTAGTCTTTTGTTTTTGTTTTTAAATAAATAAATAATGACACGTGGCTGTTAATGTGGTTGTTTTTTAATATAATGTGGCATGAAAAATAATTTTTTATTATTCCGTTCAACATATCAGATTTTTCCATCCAAAAGATAGTGGTAGGGACTAAATTAACACGGCACTAAAATGGTTAGAGACTAAATTTACCAAATTAAAAGGTTAGAGACCAAATTGAAATATGATGTAAAGGATAAGGACCAACTTTGTAATTTACCCAACAAATTATTAATATATTTTCCTTTGTTTTTATCTTTTCCCTCCAAAATAATATAAACAGGATAAACAACTTTGTTAATATATTCTTTAACAAAATTCTATTTAGGTTTCACATGTGGACAAAAAAAAAAAGTTTGAAAGAGACCCTCCAGTATTACCAGGTATTCACTTTTGCTGTTGTGTGTATGTTGCTCAACAAATTATTAATAGTTTATATTTTGTTTTTATTATTTATTTAGAGAAATATTTTTTTTTTTAAAGGACTTGATAGTTCACATTCAAAGCTAAGGATAGAATGGGAAAAAAAATAACTCATTTAATATTTTTAAGAATAAACCAAATATTATCATCTCACATTCCTAGAAATAAGATTTTTCAATAAAACCAAATATAAGAATAACTATATTCCAAAACATCCAAATTATAAAGAATCACATTTTTAAAAATCTAGATATAAAAAGTAATGTAAATTCTTTTTTACCAAAGTTAAAACAAAAGCCAAAACGCCAAGTTGGATGATATACATGGGCCCATATGCCCGATATGCCGTCCACGTCACAGCTAGTTTTTGGGCAAGGTGCGTGGCTCCTTCCAAATGAATCAAGAGTGAGATATGTGCTGAAATGACATGTTGTTGTTTGTCTGTGTGGCATGTTATGTTTTGCCGGCGCACCGACCCCATTGCCAGCAAGGCTAGTTTTTACCGCGTTGTTGACCAAACCCATCTTCACACGTTTGCACTTCGTGGCTTTTATAGTCGGTCGTTGATTACAAAGATCAATATCTCACCTAACTTATCTCCACTTTTTTATTTTTTTTATTTAATCATTTGGTTTTTTTTTTTTTTTTTCTTTGATGAACCTAATCATTTGGTGTTATTGTTTTCATCTTACACGCATCAAATATGTTATCTTAGGTTATAATACTGTTTTCACCTAAATCTTTGGCTTGTTTTCATTTTGATTTTTTACTTTAAAGATTCAAGTTCAATTCCACATTTATAATGTGACAAGATAAATGTAAAAAAATATAAAGAAATATTACTTACTCATAGCAGTCTTGTAGCTTAATTGACATATTTCTATGTACAAAATTATTGAGGATTTAAAAGAAAAATAGTTTAAATTGTGGGGTTAGTATAAAAAAAATTATAAGCAATGAGTAATTAGATCATATTTCCTTAGATTTTCATGTTACGTTAACATAACATAAAAAGATTATACCAATTACCTCTCCACAAGTTCAGGACATTACTACGTTTTCAATATCACAAGTATTTAAATTCTCATTGTATATATCTTATATTTTGTGGAAAAACAAAAAACAAAAAAGACATCTAAAATGTTTTGTATGGTTGGAACAATTCAGAAATGTTTAATTAAATAGTTTTTAAATTATCTGATGGTTGCTTTGCAGCATTGATATATATTATATACATTTGATCAAGTCAATAATTGAACCAATATTAATTAATTTAATAAATACCCCTCATTTTTTACGTTTTAGTTTTTAATCAATGCATAATATTTCCTTAAAAAAAAGCATAATATTTCCACCACAGTTATTTTTGTGATGAATTAAATTTAAACAATAATGAGTCATAGGTCATGAACATTAAGGGGGTGTTTGGTTTGTATTTTCAAACAACTATTTTAAGTTTTTAAACAACATTACACGTATTTTCACATATTTTTTTCACCCACACGTATTTTTATAAATATTTTCAAATAACAATTTCAGTTTTTAAATATATGTACCAAACAAATTCTAAATTCTCATTATTTTCTATGGACCCAACTAAATATTGCATGAAACATGACCGTTAACTTTTTTTTTTTTTTTTTTTGAGGGTGATGACCGTTAACTTTTTAAATGTAAATTTCACCATCATTATATTATATTATAGACCATACAATAATAATATGGTCCAGTTGGCAATTAGCTATTGGTTAGTATGGTCTGGCTTAAATTCAAGTCGAGTGTAGCCAAGTCTTTCGAGGTTGGTACCTGGAAAGATCCTGGCCGTCCAATTGACAATTCTGCGCGGGAAGAAAAGGCAACTACTCTGATGATAACACGCAAAAGCTGCCTGGTCCACAACACTGGCTTTCCTCATAAGGTTCAATATACCCTTCTTTTTTCTTTTTCTCTTTCCTTTTGTTTTGCTTAAATCCTTAAACCTTTATTTATTTATTTATTTATTTTGGAGAAACTTTACATTTTTTTTTGGTTGGTCAAGGGAAATAAGATAGACACAACTTTTATCACAACTTTATACGTGTGATTGTAAATAGTGAAAAAAAATAGTAAGTTTATGTGTAAAAATAATAGTTCATTAATCATAGTTATACATGTCATTAAGTTATGACAAAATGTATGATGATAGAAAAACTATTTTATTTTTTTTTTTTTTTGACTTACCTCCACTTTTTTAACTGTAATAAAATGTGGAGATTAAAACCTACTACCACTTACTATTGTATATTTAAAACAAAAAAACGTCTCTAGTTAAAAAAGTATTGGAGATAAACCAAACCCTTTTTTTTTAGAGGTTTTCAACCCATGATGTTTACTCCTAATAATAGTTATTTATCATCAGGTCAAGATACCAATCAGTTTTTGGTGTAGGCGGGGATTGAGCCCCAAATCTCTTATTTAACTATCAGAAATTTTACTAGTTGAGCTAACTAGAACTCACATTTTATTATATTATTGGTAAAGCTATAATTGTAAAATCTCCCAAAAATATCATTGAAAATTATTTTGAACATGGTACAAAAGAGTTACAAACCTAGATTAAGAAGCTAAGTGCACGTGTGTCCGTGTGTGTGTATATAAAAGGAAGTCGGTCTCATTTTTTTACCAAATTAATCTACTCCCTACTCATGAAACATCACAAAAATTCTGTAGACCAATAATGTAATGAATTAAACTTTAGAGCCTTCAAATTTACGTCGCACTTCAAACCAAAAAACCAACTACTCGAATCCCCTCTGAGATATATACAAATTAATACTCCTATTGGCTTCACACGGTAGGGAGCTTCAAAAATTGTTTTTACATCTTGGGAAACTTTAGAATTATTATTATTATATCCTTTTTTATAAAAATTCAAATAACTACTTTCCATTGAAATAACGTAAAGAAAAATCAATTCTAGAAGGTTCTGGTTCTGACTTATGAGTTATGACCTTGAAGAAAAGAAACACTTGTATACTTTAGGAAATTTTAATACATCTCAAAGATAGTAAAAATCAATTGGATTCTCCAAGATGACTTTGTTTTGTTTTTATTGTTTTTAATGGAGATCTCGTACGTTTAATATCAAAAGGTAAAAATAGAAAGAAATTTTTTTTTTAAAGGTTCTAAACATGGTGTCCACATAATTGTTTCCAAAACTATTTTTTTTCCCAAAATAAAAGACAAACAAACCAACAAAAACATCCACATGTGAAAAATGAAATTTAAAAAAAAAAATATATATATATATATATATATGCAGAGGACAATATTGTCAAAAAACATAATAAATAATAATAAAAAATATTGGTACCATCTCACTCCATACCAACTTCCTCACCAAACAGGTCAATAGTAAATCAAAAAGACTTACCAATTTCCCAACTTGTGTTTCTAAAAATTTCTAATAATCCCATAATTAATTATAAAACTTTCCTAAGGCTATGATTACATGTTAAAAATACTTCCATTTATTTATATATTACTATTAAAAAGAATTAATAAATCATTGTTCCATTCTTTCTTAAACCTCAAGTCTCTATGCCCCTTAAGACCTATCTCTCTTTCAGTTTCAGAATTCTCAGACAACCTCTGCAAAAATTCACGTGTTTTTTTCTCTTTCCAATTTTGCCTTTCAAATCCTTAACATATTCCCAAACCAATCCAATTCTCAAGCTCTAAACTTTTTATTTTTTAAAATTTTTTTGGTATTCTTCTTATTGAATCGGGGCGACCTAGATGGGTCCGATGGAGGATTCTCAGGAGGGCGAGTTGTTGCTGAGTCGGCTCAGTGAGTCGACGAAGGCGATCTCTGAGTTATCGGATTGCCGAAACGTGTGCAAGAAGATGTATGGGAACTTGGTTCGGAGAGCGAAGCTGCTGAGTCCTTTGTTTGAGGAATTGAGGGACAGCGAGGAAGGGCTTGACGATGACGTGGTTAAGGCTTTTGAATCGCTCAGACTCGGTTTGGATTCCGCTACCCAACTTCTCAACTCGGTCAACGGTGGCAGCAAGCTCTATCTGGTAATTTTTCTTTGCCTTTTCTCATTTTTTTTTAAAAATGAATTGATTTCTGTTTGATTGCTGAGAAAAAGAGGAGGGAAAGTGAGATTTCTTTGTTTGGGCTAAAATGGTGAAGAATTTGACTTTTTTTAAAAGCAACCTCAAAGAAATCATCATTCTATTTTATATTTGGTTTTTAACTCAAAAGTCAAAACACACACACACACACACACACACAAGGAATTGTTGAACAGAAATAAAAGTTGGGTATATGTTATAGTTTGTGGTTTATGAGGAATTGAATCGCATAAATAAAAGTTGGATATTTATGTCTATATTCTTGTTCAAAGTGTGATTTTGGTATATGGGAGATCAGAGAGTTAAAAATAAGAATTCAAGTGTGCCCATTGAATTTAGGAAGAGATTAAAAATAGGACCTCAGTTTCTTATGAACCAGTTTAGAATAAACTCCTCCCAGCCACTAGGTGATAGCATCCGCGTATACTTTTAGTCACGTGACCCATTTAATAGTTATGTGACTTGTGTAAATGATTTAATGAGTTTAATACACATGGATGGTCTTATGAACCACCATGTAATTGGTTGGAGGATGAACTTGTTTTAATAAAAACTGATATGGTTATAGATTTTGGAGTTCCTTTTCTGTTTAATGTACAAGAATGTTGTCTTATCAAGTTGGATTTGCATATGCATGTTAAGAAATGAATTCCACAAAGCTTGGTTTTTTTTTTTTTTGGTGGGGGGGGAGGGGGCGGGGTGCTTTGAGAAATGAGAAATGAGAAATGAATTCTTCTTTTCTTAGATGAATGAGTTCTGCATTTCAGTGAAAAAGGTATGAGATGGTGATTACAGTTGCTTCTGTACTTGAACTGTGATTTGCTTAGCTAGAACTAGATATGGGCATTTTTGTTTTTTTTTTTTCAGGTCGTCTAGTACAAACTAATATAACCATCAATACTACAAACTGTTAAATACATTTTCCACCTAGGCATATGATACTTACTTTTACTGTGTGTAATTTGGCTTAAACTCTATTCTTGTTTCTTGACAAGTTGATTTTAAATCATTAGTTTTGAGGTATGAAATGTCTTACTTGTCACAGGCTCTTCAAAGGGAAAAGATTGCTCAAAAGTTCCACCTGGTGACAGAACAAATAGAAGCAGCATTGAGTGAGATTCACTATGATAAACTTAATTTATCTGAGGAGGTTCGCGAACAGGTACTTTTACAACCCAACTTATTTTGAAGAGAATTTACAGCATATAATTTTTACAAGCAACAGAATATAATTCAGCAGTAGTCATTACCCTGTTAATTTCAATTTTAAGGAGTAAATAGTCAAAATGTTGTCTAAAATACTGTTCATAAATGAATTTTAACAAAAAGTAAAATTTAGTTGATTTGAAAGTTTTAACAACTGGTGGGACATTTTTCTATTTCTTTTAGATTGAACTAGTACATGCTCAATTCCAAAGAGCCAAGGGAAGAATTGACACACTTGATTTACAACTGGACATTGATTTAGCCACAGCACAGAAAGAAAAAGAACCTGACCCAGCAGTACTTAAAAGACTTTCTGAAAAGCTGCATCTCAAGACTATCAATGATATAAAGAAAGAGTCACTTGCGTTCCATGAAATGGTTATCTCAAGCAATGGAGATCCGGGGGACTGCTTTGAAAGAATGTCATCCCTCTTTAAGAAGATTAAAGACTGGGTTCTGACTCAAAATCCTCAAGTGGAGACCTCTGAGGGTGAAAAGGGCTTGATTAAGCACAGATCTCCTGTTATCCCAGATGATTTCAGATGTCCAATATCTCTTGAATTGATGAAAGATCCTGTGATTGTCTCTACCGGACGGGTATAAACTGGCAGCTGCCTTCACAGTTTTAAGTTTACAACAGTTTATTTGTATCAGACTATCAGTAGTCATTACTAAAGAAATATTTACCTTTTTTTTGGCAGACTTATGAAAGGTCTTGCATTCAAAAATGGCTTGATGCAGGACATAAAACCTGTCCTAAGACACAGCAGACACTGTTGCACACAGCCCTAACTCCTAACTATGTTTTGAAGAGCCTGATTGCTTTATGGTGTGAAAGCAATGGTGTTGAGCTTCCAAAAAAGCAAGCGAATTGTAGAAGCAAGAAATCAGGAGGAGGCAGTGTTTCAGACTGTGATCGTGCTGCTATTGATGCCTTATTTGAAAAACTAGCAAATGGGAATACAGAACAGCAAAGAGCAGCTGCTGGTGAGCTCAGGTTGCTTGCTAAGAGGAATGCAGATAATAGAGTATGCATTGCTGGGGCAGGAGCCATACCACTACTTGTAGAACTATTGTCTTCTCCAGATCCCCGGACACAGGAACATGCTGTTACAGCACTCCTCAACCTTTCCATCAATGAGAGTAACAAGGGAACTATTGTGAATGCAGGAGCAATACCTGATATAGTAGATGTATTGAAAAATGGCAGCATGGAAGCTAGAGAAAATGCTGCTGCCACTCTTTTCAGCTTATCTGTAATAGATGAGAACAAGGTGGCAATAGGAGCAGCCGGGGCTATCCCAGCTCTTATAACATTGCTTTGTGAGGGGACTCCAAGAGGGAAAAAGGATGCTGCCACCGCTATTTTCAATCTTTCGATCTATCAGGGAAACAAGGCAAGGGCTGTAAAGGCTGGTATCGTGACCCCATTGATGAGATTGTTGAAGGATGCTGGAGGTGGGATGGTGGATGAAGCACTTGCAATTCTGGCCATTCTTGCCAGCCATCTGGAAGGGAAGACTGCAATTGGTCAAGCGGAGCCAATTCCAGTCTTAGTGGAGGTTATAAGAACTGGTTCTCCACGCAACCGGGAGAATTCTGCAGCAGTATTGTGGTCATTATGCACAGGTGATTTTAAGCAGTTGAAACTATCAAAGGAGCTTGGTGCAGAGGAGGCATTGAAGGAGCTGTCAGAGAATGGCACTGACAGAGCAAAGAGAAAAGCTGGAAATATTTTAGAGCTCCTCAACCAAATTGAAGTGGGTGCTACTGTTAATACATAAAATTCTAGCTGTATTTTAGGAGTTTGTTGGAGTCTTTTGCATGAAGAAAGTTAATTCCTAGATATGTTTCAGAAAGCTGTGCAGGAAATCTAGTTATATAAGACTTTATACGTGAAGAAAGCTCAATTTAGCGTTTCAGTTGGTGTTTATCTACAAAGAAATATGCTTAAGGATGGCCTGTATCGGTTATATGGGAATGAAAAGCAGGAAAGATTGTCGACTGGAACACTTATAAATCTGATCAGCATGTTGAAGAGCCAGCCTTTTGCAACAAAGGGCAGCATGGCATGAACGTTTTCACAGAACTTTCATAGCACGGGTGGTCAAGTGTACCTCTGTAACTCTACCTATATGCTTCATCAATTTTCTGTTGTTGTATATGGTGTTGTAGAAAGAGTTAAGTCTCATATTCGTTTATTCATAATGACCAAATAAAATGTTACTTTATGGTAGCAGTGTCTGTGTTTATTATGGTGAGAAAATATTAGAAAAGCTAAATTTTCTGTTGTAACTTGCAAGTTTTACTTTGTTGTGTGTTATGGTGACGCCAGAACACTCAATTCTTTTTTCCATCTCTTTTTTTGGGGGATACATCATTAGTACTGCTATAATATCTCTAAAATTTCAATACTCAAAAATCCAAGAAAATTATTTTGAACATGTTACAAACCTAGACCAATAAGCTGACTACAAATACCAAATAATTTTTCCATTGCCTTCACACTAGAGTGAGTTTCAAATTTGGTTTTTATTTTCAAGAATTTTTTTTTTTTTTTTATAATTTCTCAGACTCCATCTAGTATTGATGTTATTGTTTATTTATTTAAAATGAATTTCAATCAAATTTGTAAACTGGATACATCAAGAGAAATTGCACTAGAAATGGAACTAGGACAATCTTCAATCCAAGCTACATAATTTGAAACATTCTTAGAGTGTTTTGCAAGTGACAGGTATGTTATCATTCCTTTTGAGACCCGTTTTACAAACCTCCTATACCATCCTCCCTTTGTTGCTTGAAAATAACTTCGTCCACTTCCACCTTATATAACTTCCATCAGGTGGTTTGCATTTTGTATCCTCCCTAGTGCAGGTTGGTTGCGTTATGGCCTGGTCATAGTGAAACCCTGCAAGGATGTTCGAAGTTCTCTTCACCACTTCTAATTTTGACAGCTTCTTGAGCCCATGTCTAACTTCATTCCATCTAGTGTTGTTGTTAGCTAGTTTAATGGAATTCATTTTCACTGGATTTAACTCCACAGGTAAAAGTCTTTCACCTATGCCAAATATATATATATATATATATATATATAGCATCCTCTGAAGCCTCTGTTGCAAAAGATGATAATTCCTGTTACCCCTATGATCAGACTTTGGTTGAGCATGACTCAATTGCTATTCTAGACTTAGCTGAAGACTAATTTCTTGCTTCAGCTCTATAATTGCAAAATATGATACTATAAGTACATACTAACAAAATTGCTGAAGACACTACTTACATTACTATTGTCTGCATATACCGGCAAAATTGCTGAAACTACTGCTTACATTACTATTGTCAGCACATACTAACAAAGCTGTTGAAAACCTGCTGAATAGTAAAAAAATCAAATTTATTGTTCACTATACACCATTCAAATAACCAGTGGCGACGCCACTCAGAGTCCAGGGTGTTCCTAGGAACACCCTGACTTGAAAAAAAAAAATTATATATAATAATTCAAATTTTTTTACTTTATTTTCCCTTAAAAAAAATTAGGAACACCCTCAAGCAATATCAGGAACACCCTCAAAATTTTTATGCCAAACAAATTTTGAACTAAAAAAAAAAAAAATTGTAACAGAGAGTTTGAAAAGAAAAAAAAAAAAAAAAAAAGCCAAAAATCATTAGTTTTTGTCGTCACAGTCACTCACCACCACATCGCCAGTCACTTCTATGTCTCCGGCCACTTCCATTTTGTCAATCGCAGTCTCCCCACCTGCTTCAGCTTCTTCTTCCTCGCCTTTTCTTCTATGTTCTCTGTTTTTCTTCGTCTTTTCTGCTTCTTTGTTCTTTGGTGTTTCTAGTTTTGAACGCCTATATCTTGTTTTGTACACTAAGGATCCGTTTGGTTGGAGGAGTGGAAAAGTGGGAGGATGAAAAAGTGAGAAGATGGAAAATATTTAATTTTCCCTCGTGTGTGTTTGGTTGGAGAGATGGAAAAGTGAGAGGATGGAAAACTCTTTTGTTTGGTTGAAAAGAAAAGTGAGAGTATAGAAAAAATAGTTTATATAAATTGACTATTATACCCTTGTTACATAATAGGTAAAAAATAGATTTATTTGTACTCATTAAATAATATAAAATTTACCAACAATTATATTTTTCAATAAGAAGTGTTACGTCTACAACAGTTTTCGCAATACTTTCACAACAAAATTTATGTGAAAAGTCGTTACTAGTTATAATTTGAACTCACCACTGAAATTATTTTTTTACTCACCAATATTAACTAATAACAATCTGTTACTTAAAATTTATTGTAAAAATATTGTAGTAATAATTATCATTTAGGATTTTTTATACTTTATATTATTTCTCTTTTCTCCCTTTTCATTTCATCCATACGGTTTTGTTTTTGTTTTTGTTTTTGCTTTTGTTTTTTTTTTTTTTTCTATGCTATCTCCTCCACGCGTTGTTATCTCTATCCCCACCCCTTCTTTTTCTTTTTCTTTTTCTTTTTCTCCACACACGTTCCAGGCTTCCAGCAAATCATCTATCACTCTCATTCTCTCTTTCTTTTCTCCAGCTTGCTCTCTCTATGTTTTTTTTTTTTTTTTCCTCCATACCCGTTGGCAAAGGAGGACTTGGGTGCTTGGCTCATAGTCATGTAGGCTTTGTAATTGGATTCTTGATGGCTCCTTTTTCTCCCTCATTCAAGAAGTTCTTTCTCTCTTTTTTTACTACAGCTCTCGGTCTCTTTTTTTTTTTTTTTTTACTTGATTCAAGAACAGCCTTTGTGGTTGTGAGAAGGGTAAGTGGAGAGGGCATTTGTGTAATTCCAAGTAAGGGCAATTTTCTCTCCATAGTTTTCCTCCCGATTTGGGAGGAAAAAAATTGGTGGGCTCGGGAGGAAAATTTTCTCTCAGTTTTCCATCCTCTTTGATTTTCTTTGCTTTCCAAACAGTAGAAAATACTGTTTTCCACACCATTTTCCACCCATTGTTTTCCATCCTTCCTATAATCCCTCCAACCAAACATAGTGTAAAGTCCCATTCCCACGTGAATACTGAAGTCATTAAATGAGTTAAAAGTTTTCAAAATTTTCAAACTTATCTCAAATCACCCACGTGTCCTAGCTTTAACTTTGCACATTGATTTTTTTTTTTTTGGTCTGCACATTGATTTTTATTTCTTTTGTTTTTTCATTACTGCATTTATTAGTAAGCACATGTACTTAGTACTATTATTAATTTAAACTACAACTCTTCTAAAAAAAAAAAATTTATACTTCAACCATAATTATTAATATTTAAAGAAATTATTATGTCAGACTTTAAAATTATTTTATATTTTTAAGAGTATATATATATATATATATATATATATTTAGCGGTAATTTCGAAACGGTACACCGGTATTAACTGGTACCGAAATATTTCGTTTATCTAGCTAAACCAAAACAGCCTCGAGTACGGTATTGGAAAGGCAAGGGTGTGTGCACACATAAAGTGTGTGCTAACGCACAGTGGGGTAGGGTGTGTGTTAGACTGCTAGTAGTTAGTTAAAAAAATTAATGAAGCAACTAAACATTAATAATTAATAATTTAATTAACTAATACATTATAAAAGACAAACAAATTAAATTACGTTAGGCTAAACAACAATTAATAATTTAATAATTAATGAAACAACAATACAACAAATTATAGTTTATAAAAGACAAACAAATTTATGAAACAACTAAACAACAATAAGTTATAATTTTATTAATATTTCAAATGAACTTATAGTTTATTATACAGATACTTTTGTTCATTTCATTTCTTTTCATTTTTTTTTTTCCTTTTGAGATTTTTTGGTGTACAAAATGCAAATTTGTTTTGGTTTTAAGAACATTTTTTTTTTTAAAGCACAAACTTCATGTTGGCTAAATTTTGAATTTCGGCCGGTATTTACTGAAATGTCCCGAAACAAACTGAAATGACCCGAAATTTTTTCAAAATGAAATAGGAACACCCTGGACAAAATTCCTAAAGTCGCCACTGCAAATAACACTTAATTTTGCCTATAAAAAGGCTGTTTCTCTTCCATTGTAACCAGAACTTAATTTTTAGCTTTCATACAAATATCTAATCTCGTAAGCTTTCTTTCCTACTTTGAAAAACCTGTTTCTACCTCTATTTCCTGTAGGCCTGTAGGCTGTAAGTATTTGTTTTGACAATATTTTTTTTTATGGAGAAATTTTTTGACAATATTGTAATTTATTTTGTTTATGTTTAAGTATTGACTTATTTACTTTATTTTTTATAATACTTTATTATTTACTTGACTTGACTTTATTATTTACTTTACTTATATATAATATATTTACTTTAGTTTTCTTCATTAATATATATACACACATTAATTTCTTGCCTTGATCATAATCATAAAAAACAATTATAACGAAAATGGGACATCATAGATTCAAAATGAGTAATTCTTGGACCACAACTTTTCTCACAATTTTTGTCACAACTTGCTCACATGGCAAGTTATAAGTGGTAAAGTAAAAGTGTTTGATCCACAACTCCAAACTTATCAAATGAGTAAGTTGTGGTCCTAACTTTTTTTTTACTCAAATTTTATTATATGTATATAAAAAAAGAAGAAGAATTCCTCTATTAAAAAAAAAAAAAAACACACACACACAAATAATAAGAATCTATCTCATAGAAAGCTCATCATATTTGTTTTAGCAAGACATCTTCAAGCCGAACACCTTTATGTTAAAATAATGCTTTATGTAATTTTGATATGCTGACTGGGGCAATCTCTTTGATTAGCCTTAATTGAATATATATATATATATATATTGACAATAAATAGTTTTGGTAAGTTTGTAAAATGGTAACAAAAATTAATTTTAGCACTCTACACAAATTGCACGTTTAGGGATGTAAACATTCCGGTCCAGTCAGTCTTTTGCAATTTTTAGGACCGGACTGGTATATTAGAACCCTTGACCAAACCTAACCTATAGGCCACTGGTCCCAACCGGTTCGGGTCCAATAGGTCCTAGTCAGTTTGGTCCAAATTTGGGTCTCGGGCTTGCACTGATGATGGGCTATTGGCAAATAAATTTTTTTTTTTTTTTTCCCTTCTAATTGATTCAAAAATGCCACGTTCAACCTTTAGGCTGTTCTACCATTGCATTCTCTAATTTCCCTTTACTTTACTTCCCCTTAATCCAAACTAGCCATTATGGACAACATTATTACATTAATTAGACCATTCATAGCAAAAAAATAAAGTCCAATAAACAGCCCAAGCTATATATGCAATTGCCTTGATGAGCCAGCACACAAACGCATTCTCTCTCTATCGGATTTGTGTGTGAGTAAGGGTTTATCTTCTAATGGGTTTGAACTGGGGAAAGACCCAAATTAAACAGATTTCTCCGTTAGATCCAAGTATGTGTGTGATTTTTTTTATAATAAAAAATTGTCATGTCATGTCATGTCATCACTCTATTAAACACAGACAAGAAAACTAACATAAGTAGTAAGAGGGACTATTATTGCTTATTTGTTAAAATTTAGGAACTAATAGCATGCATTTGAAACTTCAAAAATTAACAATGTATTTCACCCAAATTTAAACATTGTCTTTTGGACTTCTTGTGTGCGAAGAAATATGTTTTAAGGATGGCGTATATCAGGTGTTATATAGGTTGTAGATGAAAAGCAAGAAAGATTGCTTCTAAATCTGATCATCGTGATTAGGATTATGGACTCCATTTCAATTTTTCTGGTAACATCACCTAAGGCATACCCTGCTTAACACTTTCTTCACAATTTCATGTATGCAATGCTGAAAGTCATTAGCCATAGAAAAATAATCACAACAATGTGGAATACTCTCTTTCAATTCAAAGCAAATAATTCCTTCAAAGGGTTGCTGGGATTTGACCTTGCAAAATCAATACAGAAAAGGTGAAGCCAGAAAACCGTACACGCTACTCTCAACAAGCTAACAGATATATAATCAGTTCAACATGCCTTACATGGGCTTCAAGTCAGGCCAACCCTAAGTTTCTACTCTCATAGCCAGTAAAACTTTACAAAAAGAAAAAGAAAAAACAAACAAAAATTTCACCTTAGCCCAACCTCTCTACAAATGTTTCAGCTAAGCTATGCCCACTGACAATTTTGGTTGTCCCAACAATCAAATCATATGCCATCCCTTCCTGCAAGAACAAGTTACTGAAACATTATAGAAACCTAAAAATGAGGATGAAAATAGACATCATTGTAACTGGTTAATCAGTCTGGAACACTAAAGCAAGATGCACAATTCCATGAAACTAGTCATATCTGTAACAAAATTAATCTTTGATTGGCTATTTACAGTATAGCTTCAAGAACAAAAAGACCATTATCACCGGTTAGTCAAATCAGGGCTGGTAATGATCTTCAGAAATTTCAAAACTTTGAAGTTTGGAAGAAAAATGGTCAGGTTTTACAGTATGTTACAATTCAAAAAATTGTTAAAACAGATGAGTAGATTCCATATATGCAACAAATTTGACACACCTGAGCACTGAGAAATCGAAGAGCAGAAATCTCTGCAAATGTTATGCCTCCAATGAAGACAACGAGAACTAGAGACCGCCTTCCATCAGCAACTCTGAATTATGTCAAGAAGTGTCAGAATAAAGGAGAGTATAGCACTTCTTTTTTCTTTTTTATTGGTAAGTTAAACACGCACCAATGGATTTTGAAATCATGACCTCATCCTCAATCCCATACTTATATTGAGTGACATTATTGTATTTGAAAATAAAACTACAGTAAAAATTAGGGGGCAACTGCTTCAGTTATGGAAATGGAATGTGATACTGCTCCTTATATTATCAGCAAAGTCTAATGTTCATCTGTACAGGCTTATCATCATTAAAAGATTTGTTGTCACTAAAGACAAAATGACCCAACATAAGAAAGTCAATAAAGAAGAATCCTAGATACTAGGACGAGCTGAACATACTTGTCTATATTAGCTGAAGCCTGCAAGGTCTCATATGATGGACTGCTTGAGAATCTGCCCTGTAAAATAGTACAGCATACAAGAGTCACCTAAATTGCGAGGATAGAAAAGTGATCCAAAGAGTGCATAATCATGAGAAGTTTACCCTTTTTGTTTCCGAATGTGGTCCTGGTAGCAGCTTCAGGATTTCTTCTATAGGACGCCTGAAGGGTCAAATTGTTACTTTCAAGAGAAAATAAAATTTTCCTAAAAAGTTCAAATTCATAACCCAAAAGCAGCGAGAATCAATTGTGGTAATTGTTGTAAAAGACCAGTTAGAACAATTGTAGATATTGTCACAATGGTGTCTTGACTTCTATCCCATGAATGGAACCAAGACATTTCTATGGGCCACAAAATAAGTGGGGTATTCAGGGGGTTCAACAAAGGCCATGTTATGGCCATGTTCCAATGCCATAGGATCAAGAGATCAACATATTAGGCACCTGTCGGGTAATGAAACTTGTCTCAAACACCTAAGACCAAAAGACTTTAGCTACTACACCACATACAAAGATAACATAGCCTTAACCCTCGTACACCACATACAAAGATAACATAGCCTTAACCCTCGTTTGGGAGGAGGGAAAGAAAGGAATGGAATTGAATGAAAAGAATAATTTTAGAATATTCATTTCTTTCCCTTGTTTGGGAGTTTTAATGAAGTCCATTCCCTTGTTCAGAAGTTTAAGTGAAAGAGAATGGAATGAGTAAAGATGGAATACTCATTCCTCTTTATTCCCTCAAAACTTCAAATTTTCATTCCCTCCAAAATTGGGAGGAATAAAAGGGAATGGAATGAAGTTTAATGAAATTTTTCACTAAAACTCCCAAAATACCCTTATATATTCGGCCATTTATTTTAAAACAAGGGTCTAATAGTAATATTTTGATGAAATGATTTCATTCATTTTCCTCTATGTTACTCTCAAACAAGATTACTTACCTTTCATTGCTTTATTTTAAAACTTCCTAACAACTTTACTTAATTTCATTTCATTCATTTCCATTACTTAAATTCATCATATTCCATCTATTCCATTTCATTCCATGATTTATTCAATGAACTCCCAAACGAGTGTTAGAGAACTTTTAGCCAAAAAAAGCATAAAAACATAAAATTATAAAATTATAAAATTATTTTTGAAAAAAAAATAAAAAAAAAAGGCAGCCTTAGATCTCATCACAACCATCACTCTTTGCAGAACCAAACATGTGTAAACATTATATAAATACAAATGAGCCATCCTTGCTCGGTTACTCTACACATGATAGCATAATAAGCTTGTCTGTTACAGGTCTTCAAGGAAGAGGTTGTGTCCATCATGTTTCAAATGTCAACAAAATAATAGCAATGCTCTCAATATAAAAAAAATGGCAGAGTTTAAATGTGTGTGAAAATTTGGGGAAAAAAAACCTTCATATGGTATTTATGAAGACAATCAAGACACCCCAAAAATTGAGGTATCACATGATGCGTGAGCTTTGATACCAAGACCCTTATTGGAGTCTTATCACTTAATGTGGCAATTTTAGAACTGTAAGGTTCTAAGGAACCTAGAACTAACTATGATGCTTTGGTTTGAACATTATAAGGTTTCCTCTTTTTTCTTTTTCTTTTTTCTTTTTTTCAATTTAGTAATATTAACAACAATACTAAAATAAGACCAGGATATATATATATATATATTTATATTTTAATTATTTTTTCCATTATTCGCCCCAAAAGTCAATTTGTAACAAGAATTAGGCTAAAGAGAATTGATGAATTAAGGCAATAATCTATCTTTTTTTCCTAGGTTAAAGGCAATAATATGTATTGCTGACAACAAGAACTTGTAAGAAACTTAGAAAATGACCTATCCCAAAAAAAAAATAATAATAATAGCAAATAAAGAATCAATCTGACCATCCAGACCGCACAGCATGCTGAACAAGACGAATACTAAGAGGTGCATATCCAGAAAATACGTAGGCAATATCATTTGGGCTGTTACATAAGAAAGCACATAAAAAGTTAGTAAGAAACACAATAGTGCTATGGGGAAATACACGCACCCATACAAATAAAATAAAATAAAATAACCTAAAAACATTTTAAATGGCTAGATTCAGAATCAAGTGTATTATATTTTCCTAAGTAATAAGGAACAGCTTGGAATGCATAAATATGGTGCAAGTAGTTCCAGAAACTGCAGAATTTGTTTCAGTGACACCAAGAGATGAGAATCAAAAGAGATAAAGGGAGAGAGGGAAGGAGAGCCTTAATAGATATGAATTGTAAAACTGGCTACAGAAAGAACAATCATATCCATAATTCATCATCATGCAGCTTTCTGAGAAAAACGTCTAAATATATAAGCACTGGAATATGAAATCCACCATGAAAAGACCTA
The DNA here is from genome assembly GCA_023621385.1 of Quercus gilva. Taxonomy (NCBI): domain Eukaryota; kingdom Viridiplantae; phylum Streptophyta; class Magnoliopsida; order Fagales; family Fagaceae; genus Quercus; species Quercus gilva. The sequence goes on along the minus strand of CM042480.1, from coordinate 57,748,018 downwards.
TATAGAATTTAAAAGCGAATATCAAGCTTATAATCAAGTCCATCTTGCTATTATAGTTTGCTTCTGCCCACCTAATAAGTGTTTCAGCATCTACCGAAGTAGCTTATTCTTATAAAAATTCTATGATCCCCCCATAGTGTTTGGTTTTGCACATCATGAACAATAAGGTCATATAATTCTATCAAATGAGCCACCCCAGTGATGAGTAAATAATGTAGGTGCTCACTTGTGCCATATTGCGAAATCTGGGTACACTAAAAGGGCACAAATCAGTGTGAGGAATGTAAGACATGCAAGCTATGAGCCCACCACCCTAGATGTAAATGTGGACCAAACTCTTAATATTTTCAATTATGAAGAAGAACCGAATCACAAGGTCAAATAGAATAATACTTGGCTGTATCAGTGTCCTCAACAACAAGTTGTAGAGCACGTTTAATTGTCAGCCAGTTGCTTTTTGACTCCTGCAAGGTTCAGATGATGTTACCATGAATCCAATAATTTGATAAAATCCAGTTAACATAGCCAGTTGACTATAAAAATCAAATGTAGGAAATGCTAGATTATAAAGGCAAAATGACACCAAACCTGCTTTCTGAGCAACCCAGCTTTTTCTAAATTATTCAGTGTCGCCATGTGCTCAAATCCATAGCTGTGGAGTAGTTCTCTCCTAGACCAAGAGTTCAAACTAATAAATAAATAAAGATACACATCCACAAAAGTACATAGGTAAAAATTGCTACAAAATTCAATTGCCAACAAAATCAAAATATGGAAGACCCCAAGGAATTAACAGTAATGATAATATGCATGAAGTCTTGCCTCAAATAGTCAAACTGCTTTTTGGGCAACCCAGAACTTGTAATGGAAAATAAGATGAGAAGGCGTAGGACTTTGACAAGAGGCTCCTGCTTATGGATCAATTCTTCAATGTACTCAAAGCATCTGCATTAGTTTCATGCTTTTGGAAATTAGGATAGGGGACTGAGAATCCATAATTCGTATTTATGACAAATTGAAAGGAGTTGATATTGAGAAATGACTTGAAGATACCAAGAATGCATAGATTTTAGTAACCAAAGAAAGATTATAAATACAATTGCTAAAAAAGAAAAAAAAAATGCCATTTCAGTTATTCCATATGATACAAGCAGGTCAGAAGACTCAGGACAGGTACTATCACCAATCAAAAAGGGGGGGCATTTATTATTTATACTTGATTGAATTTTGAAGTGCACTGCACCTAAAAGAGATACCAGCACAGTTGGTCAATCTAACAAAAAAAAAAAAAAATCTTTGAGTAGAGTGGTTGGATAGCTTTGATGCATTCCAAAGATGACAAACAATAATCTGGTTTTAGGTTAAGAACAATTGGCGCTTCTGGAAAGTCAAACATGTGTCAGGAACAGAAAGACCATAAGCTGATTGTTAAACAAACAAACATGATAATAACATCATAACTACATGGCCATAGGCAGCACATCAACCCTTAGTCCTGAAATTCAGTAAACATGATAATAACATCATAACTACACGGCCATAAGCAGTGCATCAACCCTTAGTCCTGAAATTCAGTAAACCATTTACTACCCAATCAGCATGCTTTTGCATTGAGTATATTCACATTTATTATAAAGCGAAAAGCATATAATCAACACATTAGGTCTTCAAAAGTTGGAGATAACAGTAGAAATTGTGCTCACATGTCATAACTCTGTGCCTCAACAATTGTGTGTTCCATGTCAAGTTGCCCAAGAAAGGCTGGCTTTGATGTGAATGTCGACAGATGCTGAGCAAGATTTATGTGCCTCTGAAGCAACGAATTCCAGAAAATTAAAATCAATTGGAAACACACATATAGATCTCAAAAATGAAAAATTAAAAGTAGGAAAATACTTACAGTCATTTCTGGCAACGAGTTCAGCTTTTTGACAAAGTCCTTTAATTCAGAAACTGACTGTGTCTGTGCACAACATAGCAGTCCATTAGAAAACATTTACAAAATCATTTAACAGTCTAGAAAGGAAGGTATTGAGATACTGATTGTGTTTTGTGGAGAGAACTGTATGTGTGGTATAATATAAGAAGTTGAAAGTGCGCATCATCTGACACATAAATAATCTTCTTCTCTTTGTTCATAAGTAAATGATCACATAACAATCAAATTATGGGTTGAACTATTCAACCATGCATGCAATTACATCCAAACAAGTAACAACTATAGCTAATACATATTTTACTAAGGTACTTGAATTTTATAGCAGCGAAGTTGGACAAATGTATTTTAGCACTAACATTAGTTTCAAGGAAATATTCAAGTTTGCATCAATCATAAACACAAAAGAGACAGCAATGTTCAGATGTTAGACCATTCACTTACAGTTGTTGTCACTTCTGTGTAGTCCTGCTTCATGGATGTTGCTTTCTGACGTAGAATCTGCAATCATACTGCAGATGGCAATTAAGAAAATAGAACTCCAAGAAGAATAATGGGATTTTTTATTATAACAACTGACAAGAGACAGATTTGGAAATTGAAATATAAGCTATGATTGCAAGTAATATAAACTGGTTTAAATAGATCAACCTGGACAACAACTTCGAAGTTGAGATCCCGTATCTCCTTAAACAGCTTGTCACTAACAAATTTAGACAATCAGCAGTAAGTAAATGTGACAAGAAGGAAGAAGAGAAATAAGGTGGAAATAAAGAAGTGAAAAGGAACTAAAAAACCAAGAAGGAAAAGATATATTTAGTGAAAGCATTTGGGACAACTGGCAATTCTTGCATCAACATATAATCCAAGAAAAATAGAATAAGTAAATAAATAATAGTTTGGCAGCAAATTGATGTTTTCCCTTGTGTACCTACAACTAACAGATGGTATGCAAGATATCAACAACATTAAACAGTTGAAGCATCAAACATTCTAAGATGCATCCGTAAAAACTAGGGAAGTAATATAATAACTATCTTAGGACTAAAGGGCTTTGTGGAACTGTGGAAGTGAATCTACAAAAAAGGACACTCCACACGACATTAGAACATCCAAGGCTTAGCCGCCATTAAATATTAGTCATATGATAGGGAAAATATTATTTAATATTTAACTACCCCCCCCCCCCCCCCCCAAAAAAAAACGGGGGGTAAAATTTCATGAATATTAGTGATTAGATATAGTACAGAGATATTAGCTTTTTCATCCTTTAGGTTATTCTGGAAAATAAGCATTTCATAAAAAAATAAAAGAGAGAGAGAGAGACAACAGAAAGAGCATAAACATTTTGAAACTCAATTTTTGGAATTCTTAAGATGCTTTGTGATATGCTCATGTGAAACCAAAGGTTTCTTTATTGCTATCCTCATAGGATCTGCAGAATTTTGTACTCTTTGTTCCCTCATTTGTTTGCCTTTCTAGTAAATTCTGCATATCATATTCTAATACAATTATTTGATCCATAAGTACGATAAGTTTTGAAACAATTTCCGAACAGTTTACATAACTAAATACACACACATACATAGCTTCATGGAGAATTTGAGGCTTAGCCACCAAATTGAACGTAATATTTAGCCACATCTTAGAAAAAAAATCAGTATAACTAGAAACAAAAATTAAAAAGAATAAAGAACATGACATTGGATTGAATAGATGGAGGAAAAGAATCATGTCACTGACCCTAATTAGTTTATTGAGGATCTGTGGCAGACCCCAAAAATTTGGAACTAAGGCTTGGTCGTTGTTGTCAAGAGCAGCAAGATATATCAAGCAGAGACAATAATTTACCTTGAATTAAGTGGAACTTTTATCTTTTTTCCCTCTTGTTGGAGACCCATGATAGATGCATCCAGCTCCACAGAACCATTATTGACATGCAGACACTGCAGTAAACGTATTAGGGAGGTTATAACAAAATTGATATAACCAGAACCAATAGGTATCCCATTTCAGTCCCATGCAAGAAAGTAACAAAAATAATTTCTCTTAAAAGATTGAGCTTTAACGATATAGCTTGAGCATAAATAAAACTAAAACAATCTGATGGTCATGCAATTAGAGGTTCAGTAGTCTCACAAGTCCAGGTAATGTAATTTTGACCAGAATGTATATAACATAAAGGAAAAACACAACATTAAAAACAAAGTCAATATCTTAATGGAGGAGGAGTTTTCACCAAGCTAATTGAATTTGTATAAGGACAATATGAGGACTATAAATCATTAAACTTGTCAATCGCATCATTCCAGGGTCATAACTATCATGCCAGGTAACAATTATGCGTTGCATAAGTATGGGCCAACTTCCTCTGCTTACCTCATCAAGTAGCCCCTCATATGTTAATTGAGACAACATAGGAGTAACCATGTCCACCTGCAGCCGAGGAATAGTCAACTTTAAGCAACAGCAAGGATCTATAATATCATAGACATTATAAATCTACAACTAAGCATTGCAAAAGTAGCTCAAAAATGAGAACTAGTTTAAAACCTTCTCTTTCTTTTAATATGTGAATCAGATTTTGAAGTGTGCCAAACTGCCAGCTCTTAATAAGAACTTATAATTCCTTTCTTTATTATCAACTTCTCTATATTTCTCTACATTCTTCTTCCGATAAGAAACTGGATTTGTGGAATTACAGAACAGAGTAAGCATTTAAATCTGAAATTCTTGACAAGAGCCTACGGAAATAAATTATTTGGAAATTGATTCATTTTTAATAACAATACAGATTCAACTCTAAAACAAATTAAAACCAAACCCACAAGTCAATATTTTAATGAAGTTAGATTAGTAAGTATATAAAGTATTGGCTTTTTTAATTTAATGTAAAGGGTATTTTTATTCATTTTCATTTTGGGCTTATAGTGCAGCTAGTTGTGCTTAGTCATCTTCTTCTTCTTCTCTCTCTCTCTCTCTCTCTTTTTTTTTTTTTTTTTTTTTTTGAGGTCGCACTTAGTCATCTTTTGGAATATAGGTTTTTCAATTTAATGTCATTTTCGGTCCCTTTTTTTTCGACATGTAGTGCACTGAGTTGTCTTTAGGAAACTTTTGGCTTATATTTCATGTCATTTTTAATCTCTCTATTGGATTAATTCTAGGACCAACCATACATGCCTTGTTCACCAATTCGACAAGGTTTTAAAATTTGCTTGTCCTCCAGGCATAAGGTAGGTTAAGAAAATACACAATTTTTAAACACATGGTTGCATATCATTTGCAACTAGCATGACTTCACATCAGAGAACATACGGTAAAATAGAGGGAACGAAGAAAAGTTTACCTCCCTATCTAAAAGGATGAGTGTATTTATCTCTGGCACAACCATCTGCAGTAACGAACAAAACATTAGTGGGAGGCAGTGAAGTGTGCATCATTTTATAAAAATGCATTTTTTTCAACTTAGTTTGCATAAAAAGGAGCTTGAAGCTGTAGATAATTACATCAGGTGAGTTAACAGGTTCCTCTGCTTGCATATGGTTTAGAATGTCTGCAACACGCACTGATGCTTTGCCTTTGGCTCTCACGTTTGGTATCACTCCAAAAGAAAACTATAACACATAAATCGATGCAAACCTTTCAGGTAAATGCAAAAATATACAAGAAGAGCATATAACCATATTAAATATCTGCATTCATAAAAGATTTATTATATTTCAAATAAGTATTCTCTCTTTATAGGTCAAATTATTTTAAGGCTTCATCCCTTATATGAATTAACTAAATTACATTAGTAAAATCTCACGACCTCAAGCTTGTGAATGGCTTTGGCGATATGCCAAAGTGAGCTTGTATCACCATCAACTTGGCTTTCCTAAGATGTACAGAAAAAAAATAATAAAAATCAAAAAATAAAATAAGACATCAGAAGCACAAAGAGAAATATTTAATATAAATCAGCAGAACGGACAAAAACAAATTTTTACGTACTTTATAAGCAAGGTCAAGTTCAAATGATAATACATCCTCGTCCAATGGAACTATGTACAATGGGTACTCCCCTATAGTCATCAAATTATAAACATTTTCCTCTTCAAGGATCTGCAAAACCAAAAGCTACTCACCATAAATATATACACATAGCTTGGGTTTTACAAACAGAAAGACTGCCAACAAACATTTACCTTCTCACATACAACTGTGCGGCGAGGGACAAAATAAACAAAGTATTCCCTTTGAAGTCCCTTCGATATATCATCGTGAACATTTGAACATATGAATTTCATTAAATCAAGCTGAGAACGGACAAGGTAAACCACTTTGGCACAGTCAGTTTGAAGGGGGTCAGCTGAAAGATGCCGCAACTCAACCCCATGTTCCTGTTTGTAATTAGCAGAAATTTCTCAAAAATAGCAGCTACTTATTATCAATAATTCCCATTCATTAGAGCTCTGCTAGTTTCAGCCGGGCTATACTTTTCACCAGCAAAATATTTTCGAAGATAAAATACTGAATCTAAACAAAACTATTTATAATGATTCCAAAAAAATCTAAAATCAAGTGCACATTGTAATGACTACGTGTAAATTTCTTCATATAATCTAAATTCCATTGAAGATGTAAGTAGAGTTTGTGAGAAAATGCCTTAAGAAGCGATGTTTGTATGATCGATGAGAGAGAACTCCCGAGCTTCGGATCAATAACCAAGCACTTTTTCCCTCGAATCTATAAATCCATGAAAATTTATATACATAAATAAACAAATAGATAAATCAACATTTATCATCAATTTCAACAAAATTTCAAATACAAGAATGTTCCTAGTGATAAACAAGCAATGCGAACTGAATTAGAATCCTAAATCCGATGCTCCTCAATGATTGGGAGCCAGGAAAGCATAGATTCCACTTATAACTGAAAAACAGCCAGAGACTTCTACTAACTATATAATTTTTTCTCGGGAACCAAACAGAGAAATTATAAAGAGATAGAGAGAAAGAGAGACTCACATTCTTGAGGATGTTTAGGAGCTCCTTCTGTGACTGTTCTCTGAATATGAACCAAAGACCAATTAGCAAACGAGAATTGAATTGTTGTTATAGAAGTTGATTGCTATGGAAAAATTAGGGTTTAGCGTACCTGAGAGATGTGAGATTGAGAGAAGCATTGTCTAGGTTCGGAATCTGAGCCATTGGAGCGAAATTTCTCTCAGTGCTGGGAATTTCTCTTTTCTTCGCTGGCACAAGAAGACAATCACAGAAGTTGAAAGCTTCGAATGGGCCTGGACCCTGTTTCTTGGGCTTTCATGATTTGGGCTTGGAACGAACCGAGCTGAACAATATTAAAGCTTGGTGGCAAAATTTGCAAAAAAGACTGTTTTTGCAAAGATTTTTGGTGAATAGTATGCGGCTAAAACATATTTGTAAGTTGGACTGTTTTTGGAACTCGAGTTTGGCAAACTCGAGTTCCAGCCCAAAGTCCGCCTGACGTGGAATTAAAAAAAAAAGAAAACCCAAATGAAACTCGAGTTTAACAAACTTGAGTTCCAACGGGGTAAAAAAAAAAAAAATTAACCAAGATGGAACTCGACTATGATAATCACGATTTCGGTGATTTTTTTTAAAAAAATGGAAATCGAGATTAATAAACTCGATTTTTAGGGCACTATACCTATTCACTTTTTGATTCTTCCCAACAGTCACGCCTTCCTCTCTCTCTCACCAACAGTTACGCCGTCCCTCTCTCTCAGTCGCGGTTCTCTCTCTCTCTCTCTCCGGCCTCTCTCAGTCACCGGCGTTCCTTCACGGCTCTCTCACCAACAGTTACACCGTCCCTCTCTCTCAGTCGCGTCCCTCTCTCTCTCTCTGGTCTCTCTCAGTCACCGGCGTTCCTTCACGACGTCCCTTTCTCGCTCCAGTGTCTCTCAGTCACCGGCGTTCCTTCACGGTGTCCCTCTCTCTCTCTCAGTCACACATCATCTAAATACACCGGCATTCCTCACGTTCCTAACCTTGGCCGTGCTTGCAAGGTAAGTCTAATTTTTAAGCTCAATTTCGTTGTTCTACTTGTAATTAATAACTGGGTTTATTTACCAATCATTTTTTAATGTTGGGTTTATGCTTGGTTACATAAATAATAGGGTAGGTGATTCAGTTCTGGTAAAGTTTAATTTTAGTGTAATTTGTAGTTTATGGTTGAATTTCTTCATTAGGGCCTTTTGGTTTGCTGATTTCCTTCTGGGGTTAGTTTAATTTTGTGAGGCGCAACTACTGTGACTAGAAACATTTCTAGCAGCCTTTAAACCTGGACTCCATGGCTGGCTTCCTTGTGCATGTTCTTGGGGACTCCATTACTTCTAATTACACTAACTGGTGTATTCCAATTACCATTATGTTTGTTTCTTTGTAACATAAAGCATAGTGCTAATATTTTATCAAAAAATGATATGGATTTTCAATTTATTTATTTATGGACAGAATCCTATGGCATGGTTAATTTTAGAAAACACGAGGGAGATGATTGTATTTTTTATATTCCCTGTGAAAAGTTGGAAGGGGGGAATTGAAATGTAAAAACAAGGAATTATAATATAATTTCTTCATTAAAGTAATACTGTAATGTCATTGGCAATTTCTGGGTTGTGTTTGTTAGTCAAGTACTAATGGACTAAGAAAGCTAAAACTAAGGTATAATCAATTCGTTTAAGTATATTATTTTTTAAGTTTATGCTTGAATTTTCTTTAATTTTTAGTTTTAGTGTAATTTGTAGTTTATGCTTGAATTTCTTCATTAGGGCCTGTTTGCTGTTTCTTCAAATATTCTGGATCCATTCAAACGATCAACAAAACAAAACCCATGACTCCAATAGAGCAAAATGTGAAAAAGATTGCTACTTTTTTTTTTTTGTCTTTTACTTTTGTTAGGGTTGCTGAGAAAATTTATTAATTTGATTATTGAATGTTGTAAATTTAAAGGATTTTAGACGATATTTTATATTGTATGGTTTAAAATAAATCCTATGTCTTTTCTTTTTCCTCTCATACTTGGCACATTTATGCATAGAACTTGTGTCTTTTCTTTTTCCTCTCTTTTATTTCTAATTGATATGACATAACTTTTTGTAGTATGACGATAGATCCTGGGCCCATTGATCATAGCGTTTTGACGGAACAAGTGAAGCATCGATCTGAGTTACTTTGGAACCCTGGAGGCTAGGTAAAAATTTCCGCATAATGGTATTTGGTGACTTATTTCTTATAGATTATACTATTGCTTTTGGATGTTGAATCGTTCTTTAATGGCATATTACATACTTGATCAAAGTATAAGATATTTATCTATTGTTATAATATTTGCGAGATCCTCCTGGCACACTAAATTGTCGATGTCGCCATGAAGAGTTGACACGACGAGATCCTATGGTAGATAAGCGTGTGATTGCCATAGTGAGGTTGCTTGGTTTAGAGCGTCTACACATGGTCCCATCCATAAAGCTTGATCATGCATTGATCACTGCATTTGTAGAGCGATGGCGCCCAGAGACCCATTCTTTCCACCTTCCACATGGTGAGATGACGATCACACTGCAAGATGTGAAAGTTATAATGGGGATGCCCATCGAGGGTGAGGCAATGGTTGGGTGCACTAAAAGAACTTGGAAAACTGTGTGTAATGAAATGCTTTCTAGATGAAAATAAAACCGTGCTAGATGGTCAAAGGATTCAAATAAAAGCACTCATTGACCGAATTGCACAACCGCTGCCTCCGGATGCAAATGAGTTGCAAGTTCATCAATATGCTCGATGTTATGTACTAGCTCTACTAGGGGATATGGTATTTGCTGACAAGTCCAGAGATAGGGTTCACCTCACGTGGTTGGAGTTCATGGAGAACCTTCATAATCCACCTAAGTATAGTTGGGGTAGTGCAGCCCTATCATGGTTGTACAAACAATTGTGCAAGGCAAGCGAAAAGACAGCAAAGCAAATTGGTGGAGCATTGATTTTGGTCCAATTGTAGATATATGCCAGATTCCCACATATGTCCCCACAAAAGGTGCCCCCACCAGAGGGTGTTTATGGTCCACCACCACCGCCAATTCCTTTTGCCATGAAGTAAGTATATATTGCATAATTATTGTGTTTATTGTTCGAGTTTTATGTAAACGACTAATGACCATGCTATGTTATGTGCTTATAGGTGGGCAGGGGCTAAGTGTACAAAGAACACTCCCACACACGTGCTTTCCGCATATCGCAATCAACTTGCCGCGACATGGCCCGACCAGGTATAATATTTGTTTTTATATAATGCTTATATCAATTTATGTCTTTGAAATTACACCCATTATAATCAAAATCATAAAAAAGTATTTCATTACCCACTATTGTACTAGTTATGCAAATTATGAGAAAATTGATTACTGTAGGTTAAGTGGGAGCCATATGCGGATGAATTGAGCCACCTTCCTCCTAATTTTCGCATCGGGGAAAGTAACATGTGGAGGTCGAAAGTTCCACTTATATGTTTTTGGCTTGTAGAGTTCCACCTACCTGATCGTGTCCTTCGACAGTTTGGGCTAAAGCAGGAACAACCCGAAGATGCTAATACTAATCGCAATTTGCATAAAATAGATGCGAGGGGCAAGGTAGACAAAAATTGGAGGGTGGAACATGCAAGCCATATTCGGAAATGGAATGATCGTTCTAAGTACGTCTGTCATGCAGAGAGGATAGAGGAGGTGATGTCACGTCATCATCCATACATGATGTGGTATCGTAGGATCACTTGATTGTATATCGACCGCGATAGCGCTAAAATGGAAATTTTGGTAATGTGTACAAATTTATTTTGTTTTGCAAGTTCAGTTTGATGTCATGTCTATGTCCTATGTAATAATGCCTGTGATTTAATGACAGATTGCCAACCAACTGGCTGTCCTTAATTGGTTTAATGAAGACTCTGAACAATACAAGTTCATCAAGAAAGCCCTTGAGGATGAGCCCTTGAGGATGTGGATGAGGTTAATCGCATAGATGTGCCAGCCAGTGATGAAGCAGCAAACTACACTGAAACACTAGATGTAGGGCCAAGTACGAGCTCAGCTCCTCCAGAGCATACACATTGTGGACTTGCCCCCACTCCTCATCTTGCCACTGAGACCCCTGATCCACCCTTGTCCACCCTTCATGACACAACTGGACCCCCCATGCCACCCATCCCTCCCATTAACACCGAAACTCCCTTATGGTTTACCCATGCTGGATTCGAGTCCTCCCCACACACCACCACCGTTGACCACAACTCACCCACAGCCCCGTCCTATAGCTCCCCCCAGACAGTTATACCCACCCCTAACCCTCAAACACCCCAAGTTGAGCTAATGTCTACCAGCCCGAGTCATACCCAATTGCCTCCTACCTCCTCTTCCTTGATACATGTTACACAAGCGACGCAACCACATGATGGACACGTTGAGCAGGGGCAACGTGATCAAGCTAAGCAGCCACACAATGCAAATGATCACGCTCCACCTAAAGGAAATCAACTCGCACCATCCAACCAAAGAGATGCGGCACAGGTTCCCACCTAGTATGTCAAGTGCTTTATTGTTATTTTAATTTCATCTATTTTTCATGGTTCTATGTGCATGAATTTGTTTGTTTGTATAAGCTTACAACTGGTTTTATAAGTAGGTTCGAGCTCCAAATGAGTCATTAGAGCAGGTTGCAACTCCAACTGACAGAAATGCTCACCCTACAACCAAACAGTACACTAGGCGCGACCAGAAAAGAAGTAAACGCAGGGAGGGTGCAGCCTAAAGAAGATATTTTTTGAAAAGGTGTGGTTTTTGCATTTTCTGTGATTTGAATGGTCTCTTTAATTTAGACTTCTCTTTAATTATAGCAATCAACCATACATGTTGAACTTGTACTTTTTTTAGGTGTTATACATTAGCATAGAAACGGAATTTACCTCTACCAGTGATATACATTGGCCTGAGTATATTTTGTATGTTCTAATCCTTGGTATGTAATTCACTCCAAATTGATTTTCATACCAACTGTAGAACTCAAAACTGCTGTGTACTTTGTTTTTATTGGAAAAAGTATATAAATAGATTGGTTCAAAATTTTAAAAATATCTTAGCTGCTACTTTCCTGCTATTGCAGATGGAATTCTCATTTGGTACTCAAGAATGGCTACCTAAAGAATTATTATTAGAGAAACAAGTGCTTACTGCAAAGTGAACCTGCCAATATGGTATCTCATCTTTTTTTTTTCTTTTTTTTTCCTTCTTTCCCTAAAGCCGAAATATGTCTAGATTCTCTGCTGTTGGTGCCTGTTAAAATTCTATATTATGAGTAAATGACAAGACAAGGCTTATGCTACTTATAATTTTATAACCAGAACTATTTGAATTTCTCCTACTTGTTGCTAAGCAAAGCAAAGACTATTAAGTAAGGTCTAAGTTTGGTGTTGAAAAGGATCATAAATCGACAAATCCAGATTTTCTACCACTATGTCTGGACTTGTCCTTTTCCCTTTGTTTAATCAGTCATCATATATTCTTTTGGTTCAAATTTTTGCAGGTTAATGCTAGTGGACAATTTTGTGGGGGAAGCTAAAATGGTTGGACCAAAATGACTGCTGAGTTAACTGAATGCTGGTTGGACCAAATTTTGTGGGGCTGTTAATTGACTGCTGAGTTGGAGAATGCAAGCCGGTAATGTGAAGCACATCAAGAACTGAATAGGAAGATGTCCTGGACATGTTTTGGACCTTCAACGTAGTGAATGCTTTTGGGATTTTTTTTAATTTTTTTTTTGAGTTGTTGATGTACTTGAATATTAATGAAGTGCCAAGGCTTAATTGTTCAGGATTTAAAACCCCCATCTCCATGACAGTGTATTGAATTATCAAAAAATTAATGAAATATTTCTTCGATAATTTAGTAATTTGTAAGGACATCTTGATGTTTCTTGAGTCTTGAATCAGAAATTCAGGTGGTTTCATAATGGAGTATCCTCATCATGATTTTTCTTAGCACCTCTCAGATACTTGCTACCAAGCCCTCAATGACAGAAGTGGTGCAAATTCTGCAAGTCATTACAGCCCCAATACTGTATTAAATCATTAAGATCACAATTTACAAGATTACACTTTTGTCTTCATCTGGATGTCATAGGCTTGTATATTGCACTATTTTGTAACTATATGGGGACAGTGGATGCTAAATTAGCTATATAATGTAGCACGCTTATGCAAGCAAGGTGTAGTTAGATACCTACAATAAGAATACCCAAAGAACCTACATTATGCACATAATAGTACACATTAACGAACTCTAGTGGTAACTTCATATCCAAAAGGCAAAATCTTTAACAAAAATTCATCTAGACCATCTTCAATAACATTGGATGTCAAAATTAATAAAGTTTACAAGAAAAATGTAAATTCAACAAGTTACCAACACTTTGACATGGAGATAAAATAAACTAAGTATGGAAGGAATAAATTATGCCAAAAAGTTTAAAGGAACTACAAAATACAAAAAGATGGTCCCTCCTTGGTCCTCTACATTCAATATCGCATACTCTGTACAATGTTCACATGCGTTGTCTAATGCTTGCCTACAAAAATTATGAAAACACATATAAAACATAAATATGCATCATTTAGTTTAACTACATGTTATTTTGCACATTTTCTAGGTATAGAAGCAATGAAAAAAATATAAAGAAGAGAGGGAGTGAGAATAACAGGATCACAATACCTCTTTCTGCATAAGGTAGCTCCAAAATAATACTGTGGAAAATAGAAAGTTAGATTTAAGTAGGTAGATAGAATATCATGGAAGCTCATGAACTTCCAACTATGGAAAAAAAAAATGAAGTAGCAAGAATATCATGGAAGCTCATGAACTCCAAACAAAGGCCCAAGATATGTAAAGAGCTAAATATACATGCCAAATACTTTACCTACGATAATTGAATGCATGCTTACCTAGTTAGGAACATGACTGCTTGTTGATGCACGAATCACATTCGGACATCTTCTGCGGTTGTGACCCTCTTCATGACACAGTCCACATTTCTGCTTAGGTTGACTCTCCCTTCAATCCATCTCATTTCTTATTCTTGTTGACTGTGGTCGACCTTTGCCTCTCAACATATCAGGGTCAGGGTACAACTTTGGCCCGACAACCTCTCGCCATAGTGACTTATCCTTTGGCACACAAAAATCATGTGAATAAGTGGCAAGTCATTCTCGTAAACTATAACAGAGGTCGATATACTTCATTGCATTGATATGTTCCCTGATACAAACTGCAATTACATGTGAACAAGGGATCTTATAGATTTCCCATTTGCCACAAGTACACGTGTTATCCTGTAACCTTACTTCATGACTATGGTCTCCCCCTTCAGACCTGTGTGGATTGTAGATTGTGCAAACTTGAAATACACCGTTCTGCTAGTGAAATGGCCTCACATAATGTCTTTGGCCTTTTTCGTAATTTGCTTCATAGATCTCCATAGCATAATTGCTGAACTCTTGACCATGTGCAATATCACCCAATATTTTAGTACGCCGATTATTGAAATAGGCAACAAGTTTGCACCAAATGTAGTCAACCAATGCAGATATTGGTAGTCCACGTGCACCTTTTAGAACTCCATTGAAACACTCCGACATATTGGTAGTCATTGCCCCATAACGGCGTCCATAATCATGTGACAATGTCCACGTCTCCAAATCTTCCTTCGTTAGATATGAGTATGGCTTCTTTTTCTCTGTACTAGGATCCTTACTGAACTAGAGTTCAGCTTCCTTAAGGAAATCCAATATTTTATCAAGTTTGCGAGCTTGAGTAGCGTATCCTGCTTTCAAGGCCAGAGACTTTAAAAATGGGTCCTTAAATTGAGTGTTGAAGTTGAGCAACATGTTTAATGCAATATCGATGATATACCGGTACATAATCATGGGGCCACTGTTCAATGGAAGATATGATAGCTCTATGTCGGTCAGATATTATGCAAATGCCAAAATCGGGTACCACATGTTGTATCGCTGTTCGCAAGCAAGATAAAAACCATCTCCAACTGGCCCCCGTCTCATCATCCACAACCACAAAGGCAAGTGGAAAAATCTCATTGTTAGCATCAGTAGCCATTGCAATCAACAACTTTCCTTTATATTTTCCATAAAGACAAGTTCCATCAATACTAATTACTGGCCTACAATGTGCGAATCCAGCAATGGAAGGAGCGAAAGCCCAAAATACATACTTGAATATAATAGTACTTAGTGTGTCCTCGTTGATTGACCGATAAGACACTTGTGTACCCGGATCACTATCCTTATATGCCAACAATAACTTCTGCAGCTTTTGGTACGACTCTTCCCAATTCCCATGTATGTTTGCAATGGCCTTTTGTTTCGCATCCCATATCTTGTAGTATGATATTTCATGCTAAAACCTTTCCTTCATCAGGTTTTAGAGATCCTTTATTTTGTATGTGTGATCTTCAAGTAAATATTTATGAAGTTCTTGAGTAAGAAAATTTGAATCCATCATTCTACCACCTTTGTTCACCCCAACTGATGGACAAGTGTGAAGACCTTTGTATACTGTGATGGCCCATAGTCCGTTAAGTTTTCATTGCGAGAATGCCCAGACTTTCCATGCACATGACTTGTTCACGCACTTCACAGCGTATCTTTGCTGGTTAGACCACTCAGTTGTATAACTCCTATTGTTGTCAACAAAGTACACTATTAATGCCTGCTTCACCGCCTCTTTATTAGGGAAAATCAACCATTTGCTAAAATTCATTCCCCGCACCCAACTTGATGCAAATGGTATCTCAACATTTGAAGGATCAACTATATTATCCCAAGTGTTTGCATGAAATGACGAGGCATGAGCTTCGTAGGTAGGGACTATATTCGTAACATTTTGCACACCTATATGATCACCTATGTCATCATGAAACTCCATAGCATCATCATCATCATCATCATCCACAACATCATTATGAACATCGTCAACATTTTCATAGTGATCAACATTCTCGTGGAAGTCGTCTCTTCCAATCATCTCTTCATACTCATCTCTACCATGATCAACATCGCCTTCGTCTTCCCCCCCTAGAGATTGTGTATATTCTTGTTGATAACTAGATCTGCAAACATCCATTGGAGTTGGTGTCTCATGCCATGGTAGTGTATAATCCCCAACTGTGGTGCCTGGGGTAAGAGTCGGATGACCATTCGCATGTAATGATTGTAATTCTTTCCCTTCACCACCCTCCAAAATTGTTTGTTGCACATCTTCAACGCCAAGTTCTGTACGAGGCTCCACTCTTACATATAACTCGGCAGCTTTTAACTGAGGCGTCGAGTCTATTCTATCAAACATAACCTTAACATGCTTATCTCCTTTTATTTCAATAGGTGTGAAGACAATGCAGTCACTAAAAACTGCATGAGGAGAACGATATATAATTTTTATGTCATGGGAGCGATGGTCCAAACCCAGCTCTTTCATAATTTTCTTTTTCAACTTCTTCAAATTGATCTCCCGTCGTTTTTTCAGCTAAATAATCTCTAACCTTTTACTAGGCCTTTCATACGTCACTCCATGAATCACGTCATTGCGGGGCTCCCCACCATAATATAGATATAAATCAATTGAACCCATTACAAACCTATTCAAAGTCAAATGAGTTTACTAAAAGTTAGTGACAAGTATAACACTTTTATCCAATATGAACTATAAAATATTATCTCCAAGCAAATATAAAATAACATTGAAATTATAAACAATTGAAATTTTATTATCTCCAAGCAAATAGAAAAATAGAAAATATAACATTGTATGGTCTGCCAAGTAAAAATAACATTGTATGGTCCACCAAATATAACATTGGAGATAATATTTTTGAAATTTCCAAGCAAATTTTGTATGATTAACCACTCACATATAAAATACTCTCTCCAAGCAAATAGAAATATTTGAATTTTTATTCTTAAGCAATTTTTTATATGGTCACTAACCTTTAAAAATTAAAATTTGTTACAAATAACAAACCCATTACAAATAACAACACATTGCAAATCAGGTTAAACACATTACAAATTGCAACCCATTTCACAAAAAAACTCATTACACATTGCAAAGAACAAATAACAACCAATTACAAATACATTAAAAAAAAAAAAAACATACACACACACACACACACACACACACACACATTACAAAGAACTAATTACTCAGAAACACTATAACAGTGGTATGTGAAAAATATATATCTACAAATGAAAACTTAATTCACCAGGTCTAACAAAAAAAAAATTTGAAAAAGATTTAGATATTTACCTAGTGGCTGAAGAAGAATGAAGCTTCTAATTTTGTAGAGATCAATGAAAGTTTGCTTTGAAGCAAAAAAAAGAAAGCTTGGGCGTGGGAGAGAATGAAAGTTGCATTTCAAGTAAAAAAAAATGGCGTGGGAGAGAGAGCTGGGAAAGTAGTTTGTGTGTATTAGGCGTGGCAGAGATATGTGATATATTTGAGAGTTATAGCTAAGACAGTTGGGGCAGTTGGAGGAATTTAATTGGAGCTTGAGTTTAGCAAACTCGAGTTCCAAACTCGAGTTTGCTAAACTCGAGTTCCAAGCGGTAAAAAAATTTATTACCCCACTGGAACTCAAGTTTGCTAAACTCGAGTTCCATTTGGTTTTTTTTTTTTTAATTCCACGTCAAGCGGATTTTGGGCTGGAACTCGAGTTTGCCAAACTCGAGTTCCAAAAACAGTCCAACTTACAAATATGTTTCAGCCGCATACTATTCACCAAAAATCTTTGCAAAAACAGTCTATTTTGCAAATTTTGCCAAAGCTTGGTACATCTTAGGATTTTTTTTTTCCAAATAACACCAATTTTCAATCAATTTTGTTAGTTAACATTATTTTTAAACTATTTAAGAAACTAACATCTCGAGCTTGTAGGACTCGATTTTACTGTAACAACTCGAGTATTACAGACTCGATTTCTATGAAAAATCACATGGAAATCGAGTCTTACGAACTCGAGTTTCATAAAAGAATTCAAAACTTAGAGAAGCTCCGATGGAGAACTTTGGTGATAGATCAAGACCCAGAGAGAAAATCAACAACAAGAACGAAGAAACCCATCCAAAGACCCCGAGAGCTTGATTTCAATTGCCGCCGCCGCCGCCGCCACTTGGTTTTGATCTCCCTAGTTTGTTGTTTTTTTTTCCTCATGGTTTGGGTTTCGTTAGAAAGATCTCTTTGGTTTGATCTCTCTATTTTTTGTAAGGTGTTTTGGTTTGAACTCTCTGTTTGATCTTTCTCCATTTTTTTGTCTTTGTGTTTTGGGTTTCTGGGTTTAATCTTTCTTCGTGGGTTTCATGGTTTGATTTCTATTTGATTTTTGTTTTCTGGTCTTTGTGTTTTGGGTTTCTAGGTTTGATCTTTCTACGTGCATTTCGTGGTTTGATCTCTGTTTTGATCTTTGTTTTCTGGATTTTGTTGTGGAACTCGAGTCTCACAGTCTCGATTTTCACGTGAATTTTCATAAAAATTGACTTTGTAATACTCGAGTTGCTACAGTGAAACCGAGTCTCTAATACTTGAGATGTTAGTTTCCTAAATAGTTTGGAAACTATGCTAACTAACAAAATTGTTTGAAATTTTGTGTTATTTTGAAAAAAAAATATGTATTATCAAATAAGCTCACAAAAAACTCATGACTAAGTGTACGTTTGGCATGATTATTTTTGCCAATTTATTTTACTATTTAGTTTATTTTTGTTACTATTCATGGGTCTTACTATACTTTCTTGTACTATTTATGGGTCCCACTATACTATTTCAACTAACATTTACCTTTATCTATAGTACTTTTAGCAAAAAGTTTTTAGTTTCAGCAAAATAAGCGGATTTCAAACAGATCCTTAAAATTGTTTTTATAAATTTTAACTACAAATAGACTATTTATATATACATATAAATTTTTTTTTTTATGGGAAGACTATTTATATTTTTAATAAATGATAAATAATAGTAATTTGATATCGTATGAATATATTTACAAACTTACATAATTCAATTTTAAGTCTATCAAAGAATATTTTGAGACAAGTATAGATATTAAAATATAACATTATATATAAGCTAAATCAAGTTTATATTAATGTTAATGAGTTTGTTTAGGAAGTTATTATTTTATTTGAGCTTGACTTGTTTAGGTTTGAATTTGACTTTTTTGTTAAACAAATATACATTAACAAGCTTTTTCTTAAGCCAAACTTGATTTTTTTTTTATTTTTTTGATGAGTAACTAAACTCGAGTTGTTCCAAAATAACATTGTTCTTTTACAACCTTAAGCAAACAAGAAATTTGTTTGAGCTATTCATAAAAATTACTGATAAATGTGATGTAGTTATTAGCATATTTGCAAATGTTATATAAGGTTGTGAGCTCCGATTAACTCAACAAGTAAAATCATTTGATGGTTAAATAAGAGATTATTTAGAATTTAATCACTGCCTATACCAAAAATAGAGTAATAATCATAATTCATAGGTTCAAACCTTATTTAAAAAAGAAAAGAAAAAAAAGATGGCCAATTATATAAAGAATTTTACTAATAAAAAAAAATCAAATCGGTGCTCCAAATCAAACAAAATTAGAGCACCCCAAACAAACCCCCAAAATCCCCTCCAACACAGTTCACTCTTCGCAGCTCGCAGGTACGTTTTCACTCTTTCATTTTGTTTTTGCTTCTTTTTTCTTTTCTTTTCTTTTCTTATTTTTCTCTACTTTTCTTCGATCTGTGACCCGCCACTCCCGCCAAAATATCTTTCATATGGAATATAAATGACATTTTTTTTGTTATGAATTAGATATCATCTTATTTTTAGTTATGCCATCTAACTATGAAATTTCTTATGCAAGAACTAGTTCCAAACGCAACCTGTGTCACTACAAAAAAATAGGGCTATCCCAGCGTTTTCAAAAGCGCTGGGATAGCCCTAGAAAGCACTGGGATAGGGTAGGGTCAAAAGTCCTATCCCGGCGTTTTTTTTTCCCGGCTCTTCAAACTACCGCACAGTGAATGTGGGTATAGGGTTGTCGGACCTATACCTTTTCAAAAGCGCTGGGAAAGGCATACGCCCTATACCAGCGCTTTCAAAAGCGCTGGTATAGGCCTTTTAAATTATATTGATTTAAGACCTATACCAGCGCTTTTGAAAGCGCTAGTATAGGCCTTTCAAATTATATTGATTTAAGACCTATACGAGTGCTTTTGTAAGCGCTGGAATAAGTACTACCTATGCTAGCACTTCCAAAAGTACTGGTATAGGTCATGAATCAATATAATTTGAAAGGCCTATACCAGCGCTTTTGGAAGCGTTGGCATAGGTACTACCTATACCAGCGCTTTCAAAAGCGCTGGTATAGGCCTTGAATCAATATAATTTAAAAAGCCTACACCAGCGCTTTCAAAAGCGCTGGTATAGGTCCCCTTTTTTTTTTTTTTTAATAGCACCTGTAATATACCTCATTCGACAATATCAAGTTTAAAAGGAAAAAAAATCACTCATCCAGAACATTAGACAATATTTTTGTTTGATAAAACCACATGGCTTAAAATATGGCTTAAGATTTTAGCGAGATTAATCATAAACACTATAAAAGTAGTGTAAACCCCAACATTTAAAAAAAAAAAAAAAAAAAAAAAGGTATAAGCTCTTCTTCTGTTATTTTCTTCTCCTCTACTTTGTTAAAAAAAATTTATTTTATGGTTTTTTTATGTATTTTTTTAAAAAAAGTAATTTTCGTATATGAACTACCAAACTCTCTTTAGCCATTTTTTACAGGACAAAAAAGCTTGCAATAATTGAAATTTAGGCTTCGTTTGAGAGTTCATAAGGTAATGGAATTGAATGGAATGATCATAAGGAAATGGAAATGAATGGAATGAAATGAAATGTATTTAAGTAAGGGAAAAAATTGAAAAGAATGGAATGAAATTGAATTAAGTAACCTTGATTGGATGTTTTAAAATTAAGGAATGGAAATGAATAAAAATGAATGGAATGTAAGTAATCTTGTTTGGAAGTAACATGAAGGGAATGTAATGGAATCATTTTATAATAATATTACTATTAGACCCCTATTTTAAAATAAATGATTGAATATATAGGGGTATTTTAAGAGTTTTAGTAAAAAAATCATTAAATCTAATTTCATTCCTCCCATTCCTCCCAATTTCGGGGGGAATGAAAATTTGAGATTTTAAGGGAATAGGAAGGAATGAGTGTTCTCTCCTACCCATTCCATTCTCTCCCATTTAAACTTTTTATTCCCTCCATTAAAACTCCCAATTCTCAAACAAAGAAAGGAAAGAATATTTTAAAATTTTTCTTTTCATTTCATTCCCTCCTCTCCTCCAAAACGAGGCCTTAAGGTTGCTGCTACTGCATATGTCTTTACTTCACCTCACGATATGAAAGTATATTAAGAGGAGGTATGACTTTCATTATTTCAATGTGGGCTCCTGCTCAACATTTTTTAGCGTGGGTTCGTGTAATTTTTCTTAATTTTTGTAAGCCATTACATGTTCAAGTAATGACTTCTTCATCAAATTGTAACACATATTGAAGTCATACAAGAGCAAATCATGTAATGATGTAATTTTTTAGTCAATTTAAGATTTTATAAAATTATTTTAATCTACTTCACAAATAGGTAGCGACTAGTTTTTATCTATGCTCCTATTTAAGGGGCTTCCCCTGTTTGGATTCCACATTTTTTATGCCTAAAATACCCTCATCATACCCACTTACAAGTTTTCAACTAACGGGGATATATATGTAAATTAAAACTTCTATACTTTAAGACCCACAAACTCACGTACGCTTTGCAGTTTCTATCTCACTTTCTATCTCTCATTCTTCTTCAAATTCAAGACATTTAGTTTAGCTCTACATCCTCCTTTCTTTTTCTTCAAATTAAAAATATTTACTATCAGAGGCTCCAACAAATTTTCAGATTCTATCTTTTGCAAGTTCCTTTTTGTTTTGTTTTCTTTTGTTTATTTATGATTGACTTTCTTTGAGTTCTACTTTTTTTTTTTCCTTATATGTTTCACACACAAATTTTTTGGATTGCATTGAGGAGTCATTGGAAAGGAATATTTCAAGTTCTATATTTTGCACGTTTCTTTTCTTTTCTTTATCATTGACTTTCTTTGAGTTCATACTTCCATAGTTGCCAAGTATTCATTGTTTGAGGAGTAATTACTTTTGGGTGAATGTGATTAGGGATTGAAGGGTGTTTGAGGGTGTTTGACTTTGAAATTTCAATGAAGAAGGTTTGTGCTTGAAATGTCCTTATGTTACTCTCTTTCTCTCAATCTATTTGATTATCTGATTGTTCTGTGTCTACTCTTGACTGTCGCAACCCCTTTCTATCTCTACGATGGACTTATTAATTTTCAGCATATTTCCAGTTCCAAGTATTGGCTCTACTTTCATATTAAATTTTTAAATTTTGATTTTTTTCTTTTATTACACATGAATCTGGTGGGTGTTAACCCGTTGGGCTTTCGTTCTATATGAGTTCTATGATTGAAATTGTATATGGGTTTTTTCTTTTTCTTTTTTTTTATACGCTACATTTTTTTTTAACAAAATTATTAATTTTATTTTTTTTTAGAATGATATTTTGTACACGCTACATTTTTTTTTTTTTTTTTAATGATATTAAGTGAACAACGAGATAAACAATTTTTTTTTTGTATTACAGTTGCTAATCCTCCTATCCATTCATCAGTAGATTAATTATTTTCATGTGATGAAGGTTTTATTTTATTTTTTATTTTTTTTAAGAACATGTGATGAACGTTTTAAAACAAATTCAAATAAAACATTTAATAATTAGCTATTTATTTAAATTGTTGATGATGTGGTGATAAGATTTTAAAGACTCCATGATAGAGTTAAACTCTAAAAAATCTTTATCTTTATTCTGAACAATTTTATTAGGATTTTCAGGAAAAATTATCCCCTCAAAATTTAAATCAAACACAAACTCTAACAAACCTATACTACTGGGATGAGTTTGTATTTGTGAGAAGTTACGTGGGTAGATAATTGATAGAGCATTATTTGAACGTGGGGATTTTTTTTTTTTGGTTGATGAACGTGGGGAGTGTTTTGGTGTACTGAGAGTGTCTTTTTTTTTGGGTGGTTGAGGTATTTTTTTTTTAAAGAATGTGGGATAGTATTTCAATGTGGGTAGGAATTTATTTAGGATAGAATTTACTATTTTAACCCCATTTTGATTAGTTTAGATTAATTAAATTAGGGGTACTTATAACAGTAAAAAAAAACAATAACTAACTTTTCGAATCTCTTAATATATACAGAAGATAACATGCACGCTAACTTTGGTTTGTTGATTAAAGTTTTTTTTTTTTCTTTTTTTAAATTCTTGGTTTAACCCTAATTCTTTTATCTCTCTCAGGTTCACGTACGCACAAATTTTTGGGATTGCATTGAGGAGTCATTGGAATGGAATATTAGATAAGTTCGGGTGAGAGACTTTACAAAAATTATTATATGTAATAATTATTATATGTATTAAACCTCACATAAAGTGGTTGTTATCTAAGAAAGTGTTGTAAAAAAAAATTCTTTTGAAATAGAAACTATATTTCTTTTGTATACAATTAACGTGTATCTCTTGCTATAAAATTTTCAATTTAAGCTTTTATTTACTTATGTTATGGATGTGTAGTAAATGACTAAATTTTAGGATTAAAAAAACTACATCTTTGGATTAGACAAAAAATGATAACTGTCATACATAAAATTTGAAAAAAAAAAAAATATAACATCAACAACACCAAAAAGGTTAAAATAAATAAATAAATAAATAAAGGAGAGAGGAAAACTTGAGATGTTTAACATGGGATAGAAAGTGAGATTTTTTTAAATAGTACATGGATAGAACATGAGATTTTTTCAAACGTGTACTTTTTCTTTTTTTGATAAACTTTTAAATAAGGATAGGGTTACACCAATTCCCCATTTTAATCTTTTTAAATTTCCCTAAAATTTAGCCTTTATTTTTCTTTCAAAATCAGATATGTTAGTGCCTAAATATAAGGATATGGATGGAGAAATTATAGTAATAGTTTTATAGTAGGAGTCTTTTTTTTTTTCCAAAATATGGAAGAGAATTTTTTTTTTAAAAAAAAAAAGAGGAAAACGTGAGATGTTTAACATGGGATAAAAAGTGGGATTTTTTAAAATAGTACATGGATAGATGTGTATATATATATATATATATATATAAAGGAAAACGTACAAGATGTAAATACTTTGAATTTTTGAAAAAGAGAAATCAGTAAAAACGATTTCATTTTTCATTAAAAAAAAAAACGTATTATTTACTTCAAAAAGTAAATTAAAGATTAAATTAAGAGAGGAGAATATACTTAGTTTAATGCTTTGGTCTAAATTTAAAGTGTGATTTTTTAAAATAGTACATAGAAAACGTACTATTTAAGCTCTTTTATTATTTAAGTAAGGGTTAATTTAGAGTATTTATTATAATTTGGAATTACTACATTTTCTAATATAAAAAAACCTAGGGGTGTGATGAAAAATTATTTCTCCACACATGATACTCATCACACCGCTAGGTTTTTTTTTTTTATTAGAAAATGTAGTAATTCCAAATTATAATAAATACTCTAAATTAACCATTACTTAAATAATAGAAGAGCCTCTGAGCACGCGCTTACTTAGTTATTATTATTGACATTGTTTTGAAGAATCTAGTTTGTTTTTAAAAAACATGATTTTAGTGTTGCAATATTTTAGAGCCTGTTTGGCCACCGATTTTAAACACCAGTGTTTAGTGGTTAAACAATGAACATTGGTGTTAAAAAAAAAAAAAAAACACGTGTTTGGTAGGGTATTTGTGTTCAGTGTTTTTTTACCAATGTTGTTGAAAATATGGTTTTTAAACAATGCATTTTGAAATCACTTGGGACCTATTTTTAAACAACAAACAACGCTTTCCAGTGGCAGCACTGTAAATACCTTCAAACCCATGGGTCCCACCTGATGTGACAAAACTTCTCTTTCTTCTCTTCTTCTCATCAAACATGCCTTTGCCCTCATCTTCAACATGCCGAATCCGCAGAGTATTAACTCTCACCGATCAACAACTCTTACCCATCAACAGCAAAGCATTAACTTTCACCCATTAGCAACTTTCACCGACCCATCTCACATAACTCACCTAGCGCCATAACTCACACCGATTGTGCCATAACTCTCTTCGTCGACCCATCTCACAAAACTCAACGAAACTCTCTCCCTTACAATGAATCAGAACTTAGAAGTCATCTCAAACCCACCAATGCCATAACTCATCGACCCATCAGCGGCTTCTTGTAAAAGCTCTCTCCCTCACAGCGCATCAGCAAAAGAAGTTAAACCCATTTAAATCCTTGCTCAGAAATAGGATTCTTTGCCCAACTGCCCCTCATAAAGATCTCCAACCGTCACCGACCCAATCTAAGACCCTTGTCTTGTATGGATTTCACTCCACCCACAACTACTCCACGACGGCATGGGTTTGGTTTTTTACTCTCAGGGAAGAGAAGGGAAAAAGAAGGAACAATGATGGGAAAAGAAGGGCAACGGGATAAAATCAATTTCTTCTCCCTCCTCAAATAAAAAATATTATTTTGTACATGGTGTTAGCTTTTTTAAAAATCAAACACACATACCAAACACATATTTTATGTTTTTCATACACTGAAACATGTTATTTAAACTATGGTATCAAAAGTAATAAACATGGTTATATTATGGCGTAAATGCACTTTTTGTCCCTACATTTTGACTTTTTTCCATTTTAGTCCCTACATTTTATTTTTACCACTTTTAGTCTTTAAATCAATTTACGCGTTCTATTTAAGTCCTTACCGTCACCTAACTAACAGAAAATGCTGACGTGGCTGACTGAAGAATTAAAATATTATTAAAAATCCACCTGGTGCTTGCCAGGTCAGATAAAATAAAATAAAAAAATTTCTAACCTTTTTAATTTTTAAAAAAGAAAAGAAAAGAACTAAATTAATTTTTTTATTTTTATTTTTGGAAGAACACGAAGAACCCAAAAGCTTCTAACCCGTCAGTCCCTCTTACCTTCAAAGATCAAAACACCTTTCAACAAACCCAAAGTCCTAACACAATTAGAATCTCTCATTCTCCTTACAAACCCAAATTAGAATCTCTCATTCTCATTACAAACCCAAATTTACAGTCCTAACATAACCGATGCCACCTCATGTCTGATTCACAATCTTAACACATTTATTACATTCCATTTAGCTTTGAATCTGTGGATAAAATGCTGCCTTTTGGCTCTACTCTACTCTGAACTCTGAGGACTCTTTTTAACTCTCTTTTATTGCTTCACTCGTACAGTACACATAAATAGAAACATAATGGTACTACTTTCTTTCTCTCTTTCTCGTTGATCTTCCAAACGCTGTGATGGGTTTGATCTGGGTTTGAGATAGAAAGAGGTTGAGATCGGCTTGATCTGGGTTAGAGAGATGCCGTGATCGGTTGCTGGAGGCGGTATGGCCGGCGACGGCGCGACGCAGGGCCAGTGACAGCAGAGCTCGGTGGTGGAGTTGAATCCGATCGGTCTAGTCTACCACATGGCGGATGTTGTGAGAGAAGGGAGGGACTTTGAGAGCTATGGTGGAGGTCGCTGATCGATGGAGGTCGGGGTTTGGAGGTTTCAAATTTGGAATTTGGGTTTGGTCGTTCAGATCTATGATTGGTGGTTTCAGATCTAGTTTTGGAGGTGGGTTTTGTGTTTGTTTTCTCTAGTTCAACACTTCAGCCTCTCGATTTTGCTTCCACTAGAATTGATTATTCATATCTTTGGTTTAGGATTTAGCTTTTGTTATTGGGTTTTTTTTTTCAGTTGAGCATGTTTGTACTAGGAGTTTGTGTAGATGGAGGTAAGCAAATTAGGTTATTGCTGGTTTTACTGAAGATGGATTGATGGGTTTGTGTTTGTACTCTTGCTGGATTTGTCTGCATTTGTGTTTGTGTTTGTGTTCGTGTTCTTACTGGATTTGTGTTTGTGTTCTTGCTTAATCTTGTGTATGTTTTCTAAGAAAAAAAAAAAGGAGAATGTCAAAAAATGAAAATGTTCTTGTTCTTAAATCTGGGTTGGTTTTCTTAATGTTCTTGTTTAAGTTACTTTTAGATCTCAATTCATGTAATTTTTTGTTTTTAATTTTGTTTTTAATTTTTTTTGTTCAGTTAAAATTAATAAATTAATTTTTTTAATATAAATGCTGATGTGGCATGCCAAAATAGATTTTTTAATAATATTTTAATTCTTCAGTCAGCCACGTCAACATTTCTCTGTTAGTTAGGTGACAGTAAGGACTTAAATGGAACGCGTAAATTGATTTAGGGACTAAAAGTGGTAAAAATAAAATGTAGGGACTAAAATGGAAAAAAGTCAAAATGTAGGGACTAAAAGTGCATTTACGCCTTATATTATTTACGTGTAATCTAACATACACATATTAGTTCGTTTGAGGTCCAAAATATGTAATTAGTTAACTCATGTTAAACATTATTGACATCTCCTTGTTTAAAATAATTTGTCATTTTTTTTCTTTGGTTTATTGTTTTGCTGTAGTTGCATATTCCAAACACATTGATTCTGATTCCTTTTCATCTATTTGTTAGAAGAGTTTCAATAGAACTCATTTGTGTGAGCACTTGGTTTTTTTGCCCCTCTTTTGTCTCTTCTTTCAATTTTTTACTTTAGTAGTTTGGATTGATTTCAGCATTCTCAAATAGCAAAGTAGTAGAATTTTAGTTGACTTAGTTTTCTTAGAGAAAAAATTGTGTCATCACTTAGTTTTTCTTGGAGTTGTGAATTTTATTTATTTATTTATTTTATGTAGCAGCTGGAATTAATGTTATGAGAATTAGTAAAAGTTTGTCAATTTAACAGTCACGAATAATGTTATGGAATTTTTTGTGTATTGCCATTTTTTTTGAAGTACTACATTCACAATATTTTCACAACAAATCCTAAGTGTTAAGTTGTTATTGGTTTTAATTTGAACCCATCATTAAAATTACTTTTTTATCTACTAATAATAGACAGTAGCAACCTGTCACATAGGATTTGTTGTGAAAAATATTATGGATGTAGCATTTTTTGTTTTTGTTTTTTTTTTTTTTTTTTTCATTCGATAAAAAAAAATTTATATTATTTATTGGTTAATATTTGAGTTTAATTAATTCTATTATAATGAAAGAAATAACCATATTGATTACAAATTGGGATCTTTTTTTATTTGGGGGCCTTAGGCAATTGTCTCTTTCACCTATACTATGGAGCGGATGCTAGAACCCTTATCTAAGTGTTTATGTATTGCGTGTATTAAATTCTTGTTTTCATTCAAATATGTGTCAATTATCCAATGTATTTTTTTTTTTTACATAGATAAACAAAAATTATGGATTACATTCTAAGCTCAATAATTGCAATTTTACTATAACTTATTCACACAAACCATGCACTATATATATTATAATAAATGGAGCCAATTAAAAAAAAAAAAAATCTAATAGCAACAATTAAATTTTGTGCCTATCCAAAGAATTGATAAAAGTAAGTGTAGAAAGTTGATAAGAATAATTAAGTTATTTTATTTATCTAAAAACTTGATTTCTGTAGCATATTTACAAGTAGCATATTTTTCTTTCTTATAGTTTTGGTTTGATTTTTGTTTGAGTTAATACTTGATTATTTTGGAAGTAAGGATTTGAATTTATATCAAAACACAATTTTGGCTATGCTAATAATAGATCGGCATTTGGTCCACTTCAGCAATCGGTCCAATTACTTTGGTCAATTTTGGTCCAATTCGGTCTACTTCACTCCACTTCAGTTCAGTTAGGTTCATTTGGTCTACTTCGGTCAATTCAGTCCAGTTCGGTCTATTCAGTCTAGTTCCGTCCATTCAATCCAATCGGGTCCATTTGGTCTACTTTGGTCAATTCGGTCTCTTCGGTCCAATATGGTCCTACAGTCCATTCAGTCCACTTCGATCTATTCAGTCCAATTTGGTCCATTCGCTCCAATTTGGTCCATTCGGTCCATTTTAGATCACTTCGATTCAATTTGGTGTACCTACTTAAGCATGGCAAAATACAAGTTTGGGTTGAGACTACTATTAATTATTCAAGTATTATTAATTATTATAATGATAAGTTTTGGTTATCATAATAATCTTCTTAAGAGAATGAGAATTTGAATAATAACTTTGAAACTTAATAATGAGCAGCCCCACCACACATTACAACTAGCTCACAAAACCAGTTTCCAACAAAGTTCCAACAACATACATGAACCCGAAAGATAAAAGAGAAATGAAGATCAAAGCAAGCCGTAGGTGGCATCACCATTCAAGATTGCCTCATCTGGAATACTTTCTTGCAACTGAACCCTCTCTGACAGCATGAAAGCAAGCTCTGCCTTCCACTTGGAAATCTGGTTCTTTAGGAACACTATTCCAGTCCAAATGAACCACTCCTTGGCAATACGACAAAGGTGAAGACGTAGGAATGTAATAGCCATACCAAGCTTGATCAAGTCTCTGACTATACCCCTCCATTCAAAGAGGTGCACCTCTGTCAAACACGCAACAGAGGTACTTTTCATATCCATAATTATTGCAGCCAGCAAACTTAATAGAAAATTCCTTGTTCCCAAGCCAACTTCAAGTTGACCAAAAAAATACTCGTGTTTAGACCTAAGTTGCTCTAGTATAGGAGCACTCTCCAAGGGAACCGAGAACCTTTGGATGCTTGTCTCTGAACCTATAAATTTGAAGAAATGAGAATCTGGAAATTAAGAGAATGAGAATTTGAATAATAACTTTGAAACTTAAAAATTTTAATTATACCAAAAGAAATTATAAATATATAATGCATATTAACAATAGTTAGAAGAATATGGACCATTTCATAAAAAAATAATATCAATAAAAAACAATAAACTTATATATTTGTAAAAATAGAGTAATGGAAATTACTTTTTTAAAATTGTTTAATTTTTAGAGAGAACAAATTATCTACGATAAAATTTAGAGAATAAATTATACATATTCAGTATAAGTTTGTTATAAGTTTTTATTATCATAATAGACCGATACATATTTAGTATAAGTTTTTTTGTTATAAAAAACTTATAATTCAAATTACACATAAGCTTTTAGCGTGGGTTCGTGTACTTTTTCTTATTTTTTGTAAGCCATTACATGTTCAAGTAATGACTTATTCATCAAATTGTAACACATATTGAAGTCATACAAGAGCAAATCATGTAATGATGTAGTTTTTTAGTCAATTTAAGATTTTAAAAAATTATTTTAATCTACCTCACAAATAGGTGGCGAATAGTTTTTATTATTAGTATTGACATTGCTTTGAAGAATCTAGTTTGTTTTTAAAAAACACGATTATTAGTATTGCAATATTTTAGAGCCTGTTTGGCCACCAATTTTAAACACCAATGTTTAGTGTTTAAACACTGAACACTGGTGTTAAAAAAAAAAAAAAAAAAACACATGTTTGGTAGGGTATTTGTATTCAGTGTTTTTTGAACAATGTTGTTGAAAATATGGTTTTTAAACAATGCCTTTTGAAATCACCTAGGACTTATTTTTAAACAACAAACAACGCTTTCCAGTGGCAACACCGTAAATACCTTCGAACTCGTGGGTCCCACCTAATGTGACAAAACTTCTCTCTCTTCTCTTCTTCTCATCAAACTTGCCTTTGCCCTCATCTTCAACATGCCGAATCCGCAGAGTATTAACTCTCACCGATCAACAACTCCTACCCATAAACGGCAGAGCATTAACTCTCACCCATTAGCAACTCTCACCGACCCATCTCACATAACTCACTTAGCACCATAACTCACACCGATCGCGCCATAACTCTCCTCACCGACCCATCTCACAAAACTCAGCAAAACTTTCTCCCTTACAACGAATCAGAACTTAGAAGTCATCTCAAACCCATCAGCGTCGTAACTCACTGACCCATTAGCGGCTTCTTGTAAAAGCTCTCTCCCTCACAACGCATCAGCAAAAGAAGTCAAACCTATTTAAATCCTTGCTCAGAAATAGGATTCTTCGCCCAACTGCCCCTCATAAAGATCTTTAACCATCACCGACCCAATCTAAGACCCTCGTCTTGTACGGATTTCACTCCACCCATTGCTACTTCGTGATGGCGTGGGTTTGGTTTTCTGCTCTTAGGGAAGAGAAGGGAAAAAGAAGGAACAATGATGAGAAAAGAAGGGCAACAGGATAAAATCAATTTCTTCTCTCTCCTTAAATAAAAAATATTATTTTGTACATGGTGTCAGCTTTTTTAAAAATCAAACACACATACCAAACACATATTTTATGTTAGATCTCCAAAATAACTTCAAAATAATATCAATATTAAAATGACAAAAGCAGATTCAGAAAATCGTGGAAAAAAAAGAAGAAGAGAGAGAATTTAGAAATCCCCATGTATAGCATGTGGCAACAATATATATAAAAAAAATTTTTTCTCGATAACCAAACAAATAAATAAAGAAAATCCCACTACCACTGACACTGTGACAGTCCACACATAGCGAAAAAAATTTTAAAAAAGAAAAAGAAAAAGAAAGTCTTCAAACAAATAAATCAATCAGAGACACACAACAACACACAGTACAGACACCAGTCTCTCTGAAACTCTTCAACTATGGCGGACCTTGATCTCTCCTCTCCTCCCTTCCTAGCCCTCCGATCCCCCTCATCTAATCCTCACCATCCACGACTCTGTCTCTCATAACAACAACAACAACAATTACAGAGAGTTGTATAAATCACAATTGTCAAAACTCTCACCATAACAACGGCAATGGCAATAGTATTATTAGTAGTAGCACAGAAAACCCATTTGAATTTATGGGGTCTAAGGGTTTGGAGGTATGTGGGTCATCCACAGTTGACCCATTCTTGAACAAGACCGGTCGAATTGAAAGGTTGTACGAGTGGTTGAAGTTGGTGGTTTGTTTGCCTATTGCGACGGTTAGGCTTGTCCTCTTTGGGGTTTGCTTGTTGATTGGTTTTGTGGCCACCAAGGTAACTCTTCTTGGTTGGAAAGATAAGCAAAGTCCCATGCCCGTTTGGAGGTCTAGAATCATGTGGATCACCAGAATTTTAGTCAAATGTATTCCTAAGTTGCATCGACATGGACACGGGTACGGATACGACACGAGTACGAATACAGGAGTACGACAATTTTTGAAAAATAAGGGTACGGCAAGGCGTGGGCATGACGATTAAGTAATTAATTAAATTTTTTATTTAGGCATATTTTAAATATTTTTAGTAAAATATTATAATTTAACTTTATAAATTATGAAGTAAAATATCATTTTACTCATTTTAGTAAAATCACCTACAATATTTAACTTTAATAAATAAATAAAATTATAGCAGGACACACAAAAACAAAAGTCTCTAATTTCATAATAAACATTATAATTTATAAGGCAAAAGGCAGAGTAAAGAAACAAAGGAAATTAAAAATATACCCCAAACACGCCCAAAGTAGTGAGTCTGTGATGTGAGAGTAGGATTAAGAAAAAAAGAAAAAAAAAAAAAAAAAAAGGGTGGAGTGGTGTACTGTGGGCCTGTGGCGTGTTACTTATAATTTATAAGTAACACGCCCAAAGCTGATAAAGTCATATAAAACATAAAAGAAAGAAAAAATAAATAAAGAAGAGAAATGAGAAATCGCGAAATAGAGAGAGAAGAGAAAAACCTGTCCATACCGAGAGAGAGAGATCTAAAGGGACAGAGGGCACGACGACTCGCCAATTGGCCTGATTTAGCACCGGCGAGGGATAGAGGGCAGTGGGCAGAGGGAGAAGACTGAAGAGAAGGTTGAGCTTGGGGGTGTGCAAAAAATTAAAGAACAAAAGGGACCGAACCAACCGATATATATATATATATATATATGTAACACTCATGTGTATCTGAGCGGTGGTTTAGTGTTATGCTCCTTGTCGTTTGGTTAATCGATCCCAGGTTCAAACCTTCGCGTGGGACGTTGCTTTTTTGCTATTTAATTTTTAAAAACCCTAGAGCATGACTAAAATACGGAAATACCCCTCTTTTTATTTCTACCCTTTTCTTTTCTTCAGCCGCCCCCTTCCCCAACCATTTCTCTCAATTTTTTCTGTCTCTTTCTAACCTTTTCCTTGGAATCATCGGTGCGATTGTTTGACACACACAGAGATGGAAGAAGAAGCTTTCTCAAGCTTTCTTCACTCAAATTCTTCAGTCTCTCTGACTCTCTCTCTCCGTGTTTCTTCTCTTCGCTTCAGATTGATGAAGACCAACTGTAACAGATCTCTACTTCCCTGATCTTTCGTATCTCTCAGATTCTCATATAATCGGTGAGTTTTTTTTTACACTTTAGGCTGTGTTTGTTTCGTTTCGTTTATACTGTGATTTTTTTTGTCAAGTGAACGGTGATTTTGCTTTAGAGTGATCTGTGTGAAAAGTTTTGAGCTTGTGGTTTTTATCGATTCTGAGTGTGATTTTATATGCTTTGGTTTTTGCTTTATCGTTTGAAAGAGTGTGGTTTTGAAAATCTCAATAACCCTCTCTTTGGATAACCATCTGTCAAAATCTGTGATTTTTTGTTTTTTTTTTTTCACGGCTGGCGTATCCACCGTGTATGAGAAGCGAAAAAAAAAACAGTCACCGCTCGGACACCGTAGTCCGGCGAGTCTTACCGGTATTGTGTCCGACACGTGTCGGACACAGGTACCTGGCCAAAATTGCCGTGTCGGTGTAACCTAGTTTGTAATAGGTGGTGTCAATATGTTTCAACAAAAGAATTAATAATTAATTTTTGTTCAAAAGGTTCATTGTACATTGGTATACAACTAATGTAAAAAACTCAAATTGACTCAGAAAGCTTCAATCCTACTCCCTGGGGCTTGACTGCCCAAATCCTTCTTTCATTCTGCTCTACTGGAGCCATGTCCTATAACTCATTGACAATCATGTTGTTCACTGCTGTGACATCCTTTTTGACCTTTCCACTGGCCTTGTGACGCTTCCTGAATTGCTCCTTATTTGAGCTTATATTGGTCCCCG
The DNA here is from genome assembly GCA_023621385.1 of Quercus gilva. Classification (NCBI taxonomy): domain Eukaryota; kingdom Viridiplantae; phylum Streptophyta; class Magnoliopsida; order Fagales; family Fagaceae; genus Quercus; species Quercus gilva. Next base: position 57,713,748 of record CM042480.1, on the reverse strand, counting down.
CTACAACCTTGTGAAATGAAGTTTGTGGTGGGTAGAGGGACAATGTAAAGCGGAAATCTATGTAGTTCCATAGGACAGATCAATGGATTAATTACAACGTTTTCTCTTTATATAGCCACAGATATCTATAATATTCACATGTTTGTTGACATGGTTGTTAAATAGTTCTTGTCTTGGAACCTATAAATTTGAAGAAATGTGAAGCTGGAAATTAAGAGAATTTGAATAATAACTTTGAAACTTAAAAATTTTAATTATACCAAAAGAAATTATAAATATATAATGCATATTAACAATAGTTAGAAGAATATGGACCATTTCATAAAAAAATAATATCAATAAAAAACGATGAACTTATATATTTATAAAAATAAAGTAATGGAAATTACTTTTTTAAAATTGTTTAACAAACTATCTATGATAAAATTTAGAGAATAAATTATAGTTTGTTATAAGTTTTTATTATCATAATAGACCAATACATATTAAGTATAAGTTTTTTTTGTTATTAAAAACTTATAATATAAATTATACATAAGTTTTCATCCCAAGTAATAGAAACATCAAAAGTATTAAGTATGTATTATTCAATTTAAGTCCTAATTAGTATTAAATGGACTGAATGGGACCAAAAACCCTAAAGAACACAATTCGCCTATAACTACTTTCCCCTTTCTCTCTTGTAAGCTCACTCCCGAACATCCAAAAAAAGGAATTTCCAGCTCCTCCACTCAAACTAAGATGGCAATACACAATGTAAGTTTAGTCGTTACACACCATCCATTTTCTTTACGACGATTGTCCATAGTATAGTTCTTTGTTGTTTTTGGCAGAGGAGTTGGCTCTGTTTTTAACAGTGGGTAGACTTGCTGTTTTTTCAGGTTGTAGGCATTTAAAACATGGGAAATTCTTGCTTTATGGGGGCAACATTGCAAATGGTTGCTCACATGCAAGAAATTAGAGGGATAGTAGCACAGCATAGGTGTTGGTCTAGGGGATTTTGTTTGCCTTGTCTGCTTCGACCATTATTGGATGCAATCCAAGATGAGCAAGTTGATGTATTTTCGCCGGTTGACCTTTATGAATTTTAACTTGGCTGTTTCCAATCTCTTTAACTTTTTTATGATTTTTTTTTATAAATAAATTCTAATTAGGTTACCTGGTTATTTCCAATCTTTTGTAGTTTTTGTTAGCATATATTCTCGGGGAGACTAATTTGTTGTAGTGGAGTCTTTCCAATTTTTACTCAAATGGGATTGTCTGTATCATAGGTTCAATCCAAAAAGGGGTTCAATCCCTGATAAAGACAATTCCATTTGAGTAACAAAAAATTGGAAAAACTCCACTGCATCAAATTGGTCTCCCAGGAATACGTGCTAACAAAAGCTGCAAAATATTGGAAACAACGAGTTAAGGTAATTAGAATTTATTTTAAAAAAAATTATAAAAAAGTTAACGAGATTGGAAACAACCAGGTAAAAATTCATAAAGGTTGAACCGGTGAAAATACATCATCTTGATCATTTTGGATTGCATCCAACAATGGTTGAAGTAGGCAAGGCAAACAAAATCCCCTAGACTGACACCTATGTCGTGCTACTATCTCTCTAATTTCTTGCGTGTGAGCAACCATTTGCAATGTTGCCCTCATGAAGCAAGAATTTCCCATGTTTTGAATGCCTACAACATGAAAAGACAACAAGTCTACACACTGTTAAAAACAGAGCCAACTCCTCTGCAAAAAAGAACTATACTAAGAACAATCTTCGTAAAGGAGATGGATGGTGTGGAACGACTAAACTTACAATGGGTATCTCCGTCTTAGTTTGAGCGGAGGAGCTTTCCACGTTCAGAGCTGGAAATTCCTTTTTTTGGATGTTCGGGAGTGAGCTTACAAGAGAGAAAGACGAAGTAGTTATAGGCGAATTGTGTTCTTTAGGGTTTTTGGTCCATTTTGAACTAATTGGGACTTAAATTGAATTATACATAATACTTTTGATGTTTCTATTAATTGGGATGAAAACTTATGTATAATTTGAATTATACATTTTTTTTTATAAAAATTTATACTGAATATGTATCGGTCTATTATGATAATAAAAACTTATAACAAACCTATACTGAATGTGTATAATTTATTCTCTAAATTTTATCGTAAAAATATTAAAAGAGGGTACTGGCACTTGTTGACAAAATGTGAAAACAAATGATGCACAACAGATAAAAGTGCTCTCCCCTTGCCTTAGTCTGGGAACTGCTAGAAACTTTGAAACGTTGGTGAATGTTAGTCTCGTGTGTTAATGCGTTTGCCTAAGGCTACTTGCCTACCGAAGCATTTTGCTCAGTGGTGCAACAAATGAAGCCCATGGTTTACATAATGCTCAAATAACACAAACAAGGCTAACCATGATTTTAGACGGCAAGCTGAGGTATTCATACCAAATTGTTGTTCATGAACCGAGTGAATAACAGTGATATACATGTGCAGATTGATGGAGGAATAGGCTTTATAAACCATAAAGTAGATCCATAGGATTATTTTTAATAATAATGTGAACTCTACCTCTTCTAAGTTATAATATTCTTTCATCAACATCTTTTAATATTTTCAATGGAAACGTTTAGCGCTTCAATCCTAATTAGCATCTTCTAGTGCTTCCAATAAAAACATCAAGAGTTTAAATCCCTCCTCCCTCAACAATCGAATTCTTAAATTAAAAAATAAATAAATCACTTTTCAATTTTTATGAATCTCAAAATTAACCACCGAAATAAAATAACAAACAAACAATGTAGATTTAAAAAAACTAGGTGATAGGAAATGAGGGAGGGAAAATGTGTAATGGTGTATTTAGTTAGGAAAGGAAATGGGGAGAGAAAATGGTGAGGTCTGATGGTTTTCTTCCTGAGCCCACAAAAATTCAATCCCCCAAAATGGAGAGAAAATGGGGAAGAAGAGGGGGTTGATCGAAATTACCCATCATCCCCTAGTCCTCCCTCACATATATGTAATGTTGATTTTTTTTTAAAAAAAATTTATTCTTCTTTTTTCTTTTTCTTACATGTTTGGCTTTATTCAATGTACCCCAACTCCGGTTTTTTCCCCTAATAAAATATATATCTTTAAAAAAAATTATCTACTAGGGACATGAAAGTAAATGTAAGTAAAAGAGGGTTTGTAATTATAATGGAATTACTTAGGTTGATTAGTCTCATCTTTGGAAACTCACTTTTCGTAATTCCATTATAATGTTTATAGATTCTCTTTTTTCTTGTATGTCATTTTTTGTTTGTAATTATTTTGGCTACTTCGTGCCTCTTTTTGCATGAGTTAGTCTTTTTTTTTTTCACTAATTTTTTTTTAAAAATTTATATGGAAAAAAGAAGAAGAAACTCTTCATTCAACTATGACATGAGAGTAGAAAGAATTAGTGTGTTCTCCTATCATTTATTTGTATTATTTAATAAAAGAGGGTCCTTTAATGAGAGATATTCTTCTTAAATATTTTTTTAGAGGAACTAGGTCATAACATTCTAAAAAGGAATAGTAAAAGAGTTCAACATTTAAATGACACTAAAAATTTAAGTGGATTTAGAAGTTAAGAACCTCAAAACGATCTCAGCAAACATTGCTCTGGTCTCTGCTTCTCTAGTTGGGAGTAGTAGTACAACCAGCGTCTTAGGACTTGAAACTCTATGCTTTTGTGAAATCTAAAAGAAAGTGAAATTAAGATCAATAAAAAATTATTAAGAATTGGTACAAAGAGAATCTCACAATGTTACAAGGCAATTTAAAATATGATTAGATATTCATTAAAAAAAAAACAAATATGATATAATAAGATTTTTTTATTCAACAATTACAATAATGTGGGTGGGGAAATTGGAAGGAAAAAGAAAAAATGCCAAGGAGCTATGAGGTTCTTGTTCTTGACAATAAATTTAAGGAATGACAAGAATTGAGCTCTTTTTTTTTTTTCTTTTTTTTGAGAAAGAATTGAGCTAATTGAAAGCGCATTTTCAAGACTGTCTTTTTCAACCGCTGAGACATCCATTCCTTCAAGCGGGTAGGTAGTGGCCTTGGGATTAAGCTCAAGGGGAAAAGGAGGGGTCTTTTACAATTTTTTTTTTTTTTTTTTTAAGATACAAACATACATGTAAGGAAAACAGAACGAAAGGTTCTAAGTTCTAACACAGACACATTCTGTTCAAAAGTCATGATAATTAAATATGGCAAATATACTTTGTATCATTTGCAAAAAAAAAAAAAAAAAAAAGCTTTGAAAACAGAATATAGGCAACCAATCATACCCAAGTTACATAGGCCACTAATCATACTTAAAAACTTATGAACAGTGACACTGACAGACTCTTCGGATCCCTTTTACACTAGAAATTTTTGCTTTTGGCGCCACAAGGTTATTAAAGGGCTTGAGGGGATGTTAATAGTCCCGTTTAAAGGGCTTGGATGTTAATACCCAAGTTACACTTTTATTATAAATTACTAAAAAAATTCCAAAGTGTGTTTGCATCTCTCGCCATCCATTGTTGATTATTTTCTATGGGTCAGTTTGCTATTTTTAAAACCTTTTACATCCATCTGTTTACAATTTTGGAAAGGTAATATATTTCACTTTAGTTGCAGAACTTTTTTTTTATTTTTTATTTATAAATAATGAAATTTATTAATAAAATATATTATTTCAGGCTCACTATTGTGAGCACTCCTTAACCTAAAAGAATACAAAAAACTATGCATAGGATACAAGTGATTTTGTGAAATCTATAAGTGTTACAATTTGTTGTATGAACCCAATTAAAAAACATTTTAATCAGTAATGCTTCCAATGGACATAATGTGAGGCACTCTACAATTTTCAAAGTTGAACATAATCGAAGTCTTATAATTATAGGACCATAGTATTGTGTGAAGTTAATTATGCCACTGGGCACAATGTGAGGCACTCTAAAATTCAATATTGAATATTCTCTTAGCTTTCGTTTCGATACATTAATATTAGATTATTGTAAGTCATTGTCACTTGTATTCACAGAATATATTTTTAGGTTATTCCTTTAAATATTAAATAAACTACTGTTGAATACAGGCAAGGAGAGATTCTAATCAAAGGATCTATGCAAGAATTTATGCTCTATTTTTTTTTCTCCTTTCAGAAGAAAATTTATAACTATAATATTAAATAACTATAAGAACAAAAACGTTCGACAATATGAATATTAAATAAACGCATTTACTAGTTCAGACATTTAAAAAAAAAAAAACAATAATTCAAAATTGTTCGACAAACTTCCAAGATAGACAAACCCAACTGTAACATGTTTTAAGGTTTTTTTTTTTTTATATTTTTTTTATTTTTTTTGTTTTTTATGATAAAGAGGGTTAGAGGGGCTTGCTAACTCGTGGAAAGCATCCTGATTCACTTTCTTTTAGAGAGAGAGAGAAGGTGGGGGGGGGGGGGGGTGGGGAGATTTTTCTTAGATTTGCCTTTTAAAAAAATTTACAAATAAAATTATAACAATTCTAGAAGCTTTATTGTTCTATGTTTACAAAATTATTTATTTTTAGAGTTCTTTTGACTATAACAAAATCTAAAACATTTTATTTTGAATTGTGGTGGGTTGGTATTATCTTTTATTTATTTATTTATTTTATTTTTATGTAGCAAGTATTTCTAGGTGGACGCACCAACAAGTAATACTTAAAAAAAAGGAGATGTTTTAGTGTTATTTTATTTATTTATATATTATTTTTAATAAGTAAGAAAGATGTATATTCAAAAGGCTACTTTATGCATAAAGAGCACAAAGCAAACCAAAAATTACAAATAAAAGAAAGAACAAAGAAGAAAATCAATTACAAAAATGGAGAGAACAAAGGAAAGAAGGGAAAGAATCACTAGATGTGAGTAGTGTGTTATGAGGCTAGTGTTATAGGGAGGGCAGTAACCATTTGTTTCTCCATTATGATGTACTTGCTAGAGAGTCATCATAGATGATTTTTTTCCTTGTTGGGAGTTTCTTTCAAGGGAGTCAATATCGTACTAAAAGTTGTATCGGTTTGGCCAGAGGAACGATATATTTTGGTACCGGTGTACCGTTTCGGGTTTATCACTATTTTTATATTTGTAAATATAAATAAATATATAAATAATAAAAATTAAATTTTACCATAAAATATTACCTCAATTCAAAACAAATTATTCATAGGTTTAAAATTTAGCATCAACTAAAAAAAAAAAAAACACAAAATATAAAAAACAGAAAACTTAATTGTTCATTGCATACTAAGAAAACAAAATACAAAATTTTACCTGTTCTGCAACTTCTAGCTTCGGCTTAGATGAGATTTGAGAAACCAAATCTCATATTGACGTGGACTGAGAGAGAGAGAGAGAGACTATTAGAGAAAGAAAGATCGAGAGATTGAGAGTGATTTAGCCAAAAAAAAGACCCAGAGACTAAGAGAGACAATGTGAGATTGTGAGAAAAAGAGAGTAGTTTTGCCCTTAAATTACAAAACATAATTTTTTTTTTTTTTTTTTTTAGGCTCCGCCTGGTATGCCAGGTATTGGCTAAAACACCCAAAATTGGCCAGTACACTCGGTAAAAGGCTGATATGCTTGGTATATAAACTGATACAAAATGTTGGCATTTCTATACTTGTGCACGTACTAGTACGGTACATACCATTTATACCGGCCGGTATGATACGGTATTCTCTTCCTTGGTTTCTTTAGTGTTGGGGCTAGGGGAGTTTTGGAAGGATGGTTTGGCCGGAGAGGTTCTGGAATGCATTTGATGATCGAGACATTAGTATTGTAAAATTGAAGTTATTAATCTTGAAGACCCTATTCGGGTGGACTTCACCATTTGTATCCTTTTCCATAGGGGGACTGCCGGATTTGTTAAATTCCTTGTACATTGGCTAGCTTTCTCTAGCTTAAGTTTTATTTATTTATTTATTTATTTATTTATTATTATTTAAATTATCATGAATATTATTTTTTCTCTTTCCTTGCATATTGGGATTTCATTTTTTTATTTAATGTCCTATCCAAAAAATATATATTTCTTGGTAGACGCGAAATATCTAAACAGGAAAAGATATTGTGGGCCATACAAACGTGAATGATAGTATGATATCACCTAAAAGAATTCAGTCATAAAAGCCCACCAAGCGCATTCATCAGTCAAATGCACTGTTGAGAGAACATTTTGAGCTTGAAAACAATAACAAGTTTTAATTCTAAATTTAATTTTTGGGACTTAGCTAGGGACAGAACTAGACATCCTCCCTTAAAAGTAGGAGTGTAGCCAAGATTTTTAGTTTTTGTTTTTTTTTTTTTTGGGGGGGGGGGGGGGGGGGGGGGGGGGGGTGTTACACAGTTACATTTTTACCCTTTAATATTAGGAAAAAATTGCCAAATGTCTTTTTTGGGCAAACTAAGCAGCGTTTTGCCTTATTTTTCAAACTAATTAAGGAAATACCCTCTTTTGAAAATCGATTTTCTCAAAATCGAGTTAGGCCCTATAGCGGCATTTTTAAGGAGCCTATAGTGACGCTTTCAGGACTTATAGTGACGTTTTGTAACTCAATTTATATAAAATCGAGTTATAAGTAAAAAAATTTAAAAAAAATTGCCTATAACTCGATTTAATGGAAGTCGAGTTATAAAACGTCACTATAGGTCATTAAAAAACGCCGCTATAGGGCTCCAAAATTTTTATTTTTTATTTTTTTATAACTCGATTTTGAGAAAATCAAGTTTCAAAAGAAGGGCATTTCCCTAATTATTTTGAAAAATAGGGCAAAACGCTGCTTAGTTTGCCCAAAAAAGGCATTTAGCAATTTTGTCCCTTAACATTAAATTATCCTCTACTTTTTTTTCTTTCAACATGTTTAGTCTAGATCAAGCATTGAAAAACAATTGGAATATTTGTGTGTGTCCAAGAGAAAATTGCTTTTTAAGTGTTGTCACTCCCTAACATTACATGCCGTCATTGTAGTTTTTTTTTTTTTTTTTTTTTTTTTTCATTTGATGCTTTGTGACTAACTAATTAAATATTGACAAACAATTTGAAACTTAACAAAAACAACAAAAAGACTTAGTCCCAAATAAAATAACTCTAAGAGAAATTTATTTTATTAAAAACTTACTATTTGAACTCAACAAACAAAACTTACCAATTAAGAGAGGAAAAACTAAAAATTTGAAAGAAATAACCATTTATGTTACAAGGTGGATAGTTTGTTGTTCTTAACAACTATTTTTTGGAATCCAACAATTAGTTGTTCAATTCTTTTTTGCAGGGCTAGCTCTTAGTTTTTTGGAGGGGCCAAATATTGATTTTAAGGTCTAATATTTTAAACAATTGCAAAATATACATACGTTATGAAGTTTTAAAAAAATTTTGAGGGGGCCATGCCCCCCCCCCCCCCCCCCCCCCCCCCCCCAATTGCTAAGTGCAGCTCCGCCCCTGCTTAGAAGGGTCAACCTCTAGGATAAACACATCACACACTTTACTCTCTTATGTAGTTATGTATGTGTTTGCTACTTACTTAAAAATATGAGTAAAATTTTCATAATTTGTGAGAGATAACTAAACCAAAATTATAAGAAAAATCTTAATTTAATTTATTTTTCAAAATTCTCAATGTAGTAAGTATTGTTGAGATACTATCTTTCACATAATATTTTTAGTTTTGTATGAGATAATTTTTACTTTATCGACCCACAATTATTTGATTCAAAATAACAAAGCCATACACCAAAAAAGAATGATCTGGTAAACTGCCATTCTAATCAATCAAAAAAAAAAAAAAAAAAAAAAAAAAAACTCAGATTTTCTTTTCAACTCATATCTCATGTGAATTTACACTTTTTCCTATCGCATTTTTTTTTTTAAATAACAACAAAATAAGAAAAATAACAACAAATTGAAGAAAATAATATTTGAGTACTCAAGAAAATTATAAAAATAAAGTATATTAAATTTCTTGTCAATTGTAATTATTCTATACTCTCAGCACGGTTCTTGTGTACCGGGGGAATTTGCTATTTTGTTAACAAATTTCTTCACTTATTTTGCTTAAAACAAATTTCTTCACTTACTTAATAAAAAGAATTTATATATATATATATATATATATATCATATGAAATAAATGTTTTATTTTAGATTTAACAATAAATTTTCCTTAGCCGCGTACCTTGAATATGATTGTGTTATAATCACTTATGAAGTTTCATTCATTATTTTCACGAAAGTAGTACATTTAAGTGGAGCTTTTAGAAATTTTTTTTATTTATTAGCACTCAGGCATAGAAAATTTTTATATTCTATTTGTTATTTTGTTATTTTTTATGAGATACTACAAAATTTTAATTTTTTTTTTTAAAGTACGTACCTTAAAAGAATCGTATTTTTTGGGGATACAACATCTATTTGGAAAGTTATTCTCTTAAGGATTTTAATCTTGCAAAATAATAAAGGTTGCAGAGGTCGGGCCACATGGCCTCCTTTGGCCCAAATGTAGATTCGCCCTAGGTTTGCTATCGATACTAGATATGTTAGTTAGGGTTAGCCACATTACATATATTCTTTCTTTATTCTATTCTATTTGAAGTCACTCTCCCTATTACTTCTTTAATTGACATATCATTTCTATTACTTCTACTAATATTAAATTTGGCATTCCCCTACCTCCTTTTGTTCTCTTAATTTGGATCAATTCATTTTTTCTTACAATTTAATTAATCGTTCTCTTTTGAACATGACCAAATCATCCCAAGCGACCCTCTCTCATTGTTACATCAATAGGGGTCCTATCTTTGAGAGGATTTCCTTATTTCAAATTCTATTTTTTCGTGTATTCTCATTTATCTATCTTAACATTCTCATTTCATCTACACTCATTTTATTGAATATGTCGTTTTTTAACAACTCAACATTTGGTACTATAGAGCATATCTAGTCGTATAACAGATTTATAAAAATTTTCCTTTAACTTAATAATAGGTATTCTACGATCAAACAATACTCTTAATGCACTTTTCCTATTCATCCACCTTGTTGTTATCCTATGATTCACATTCTCTTAAATCTTTCAATATTTATGGATTATTAATCCAAGATTTCGACAATTCTCGCTCTTTAGTTTCTCTTCGCCATCAAGTCTTATCACCCATTCATCACGGTTTCTTTATTTACTAAACATACATTTCATGTACTTTGTTATGGTTCTACCTAAACGAAAACTTTTTAGATTCTATGGCGTTTTGCCAAATTTCTAATTTGGCATCAACTCCACTTCTAATTTCATTCACTAAAACTATATCATTTGCAAAAAGTATAACCAAGGGATTTCCTCTTAATTCAATTTAGTGAGCTCATATATCACTAATACAAAGAGATATGGACTTCATGTTAATTGAAATAGAGGATTGACCACGATTACGTTAACATAAGCGAAATTTATTCTGGGTACTTGGGCGATTCATGATTTTATTCGGGAGCGTGTAACTAAGGATATTCAATTCAATCAATATGACAATGATGAAGATTTACTCCCTCGGCAACATAGATGTTGATGACAATAACGGAGAAGTGTAAACCATGCAAAGATCCTTCTTGTCTATTAAAATGAGAATTGAGATGGATATTTAGCGTGATCAGATTACAATGCAGCAAGACACACACAACCACCACCACCACAACAACATAATATATATATAAAACTAAAGTAATTAATATTTAAACCCGAAAGGGTGACAATTGAGTTCTAAAGCTCTAGCACTAAAACAATTAAGTTTAGGTACAAAAACTTATCAAAAAAAAAAAAAGAAAAAAGAAAAAAGAAAGGTACAAAGACTAACTTCAAACCAATTTGTAGAAATCTCCTCTAGCTAAGTACATGACAATTTATGAGACAATTCAAAGTGTTATTTAAATAAGTTATATGACTCATTAAAAAGTCATATGTTTAAAATTATACATAGATGATTTCTTCAATCACCACGTTTAAGGTTGGAAGAAGATAGCTCCAAACCAATTTGGAGCTAAACTTTTTCCATAAGTTTAGTATCACTTTGCCAAAATAGTTAATTTATACAAAATATATTTTCCATTTGGAAAAAGTTTGGCTACAAATCCACTAAACATTTTTTTTGTTAGATGTGAATTTCACTAAATCCAACTTTAGATTACATTTTCTACATATATCCTCTATATTTACAAATTTTCCAGAAGATCAAAGATCAATAGCTATCTTATCAATTAAATGATTAAATTTCAAGTTTTTGTAATATAAAATTATGCATAAAAAATAGTGTTATGAATCAAATAGTAAATAACATCCAATTGGTATGAAATTTGACATGCATGTTAAGAACATCTAGAACATACAATTCGATAGTTAGATTTTCAAAATATGTAGTTGTTTACTTTTTTTAGAGGGATTTGTAGCCATTGGTTACAACCAAATTTATAGCCAAATTTTGTCTTTTGCATTTTGGCATATTTTTGTTTCCTTAACACTTTAAATAGTAAAACTATTTTCAATCAAATTTATTTATTGCAAAAACTCAACCATAAATTCCATAATTAAATTTGAAGAGCCTTAGGTTATGTTTGATAACAGTTTTTGTTTTCTATTTTTAAAAACTTGTTTTTTGGGAATATAAAGAAAAAACAATTTTCTTGTATTTTTGAAATCAAAAACATGTTTGGTTAGTTGAAATTAAAAAAATAATTTTTTGAAGAAAAAAATACTAAAATATGTTGTTATTAAGATTTGAACTCTAATGCTAACTTATTAAATGAGACATATTCATTAAATCAAATGAGTGTTTTATTTGACTTTAGAAAACTAGAAATTGAAAACAGTCTTTTACATGTTTTCAGTTTCCTTCACAAATTGAGTTTTGAGAACAGTTTTTATATTATGTTCATTTTGAGTTGCCAAACAAATTTTTTAGTTTCAAAAATAGAAAATTGTTTTTGAAAAAAGAAAATAAGAGGAAAAAACAATTACTAAATGTACCCTTATAATTTAGCAAATGTTTTGTGGTTTTCTAACAAAGATATTTAAAATTTAAATTATCTCTCCCCCAACTATTGAATTTTCAAAAAGAGAAAAACATTTATAAGAAAAGCTCAACGTTTACGGTTGAATACAAATTATCTATACTACTTTTTGTGTTCCACCAATCACATCTTGCCAAGTATTTGATTTTTTTTTCCCATTTTAAGCTTTGATTATTTTATTAGGAAGGTCAAACAAATACATAAAAAGTTCTGATTAGTGGAACAAAATGTAATACAAAGGATTCATATTTGTTAAGGCTCTATTTCTCTAACAATGGATGCAACCACTACATGAGATTTTGTAATATAAAAATATTTAGAGTTCTATTTTCTTATTTAGACAGATTGAGATTAGGTGCAATAGTTAGGGTATTGCAACCATTAAAAAAAAGTTTAGAAAAAGTAAAAGTTAAAAAATGAAGTAAAAAAATTGTGTGAGAATAGTGAGATCTAGGGTATTGCACTAAATCCTAATCATGTTTGGACTAAGATGAAATAACATAGCAGAACTCGGTTTTATCCATGAACTAGTTCTTAGATTGGGAAGTTTAGACATGGTGGTAAAAATGTTGGCCCTGTTAAAAAGTTTTAATTCTGGTAAGCATAAAAAAGAGTTCAAATCTTTTGTCTCATCAATTGTGTTCCACTTCATGTTGCACCAATAAAACTTTGACAGCTAGCCTCTCTCATTAAATGAGAAAACTCTGACTTTGATGAGTTAGCCTCTCTTATTTAATGAGAGAGGCTAGCTGTCCAAGTTTTATTGGTGGAGCATGAAATGAAACACAATTGATGAGACAGAAGATTTGGACTCCATAAAAAATACATAAAATATTGTAAGTAAGCTGTTGAAGGTTTTTTGGTCAATCAACCCTCGTGTTAAGGGCTAAAAGGTGAAATGGACATTGGCCAGTGATTGAGGATATCAACTAGATATGTATTAAAGGCTAAAAGGTGAAATTGCCATTGGCCAGTGACTTAGGATACCAACTAGATGATGTCCCACACTATGCATTGACCTTTGAAATGATTTTTATGTTTTCTAATACTTATATGTAATACTCATTTTGTTATATAATATTTAGAGGAAAAAATATTTTCCCCCTTTATGTTTGGGGTAGTTCACAATTTTTCTCTTATTTTTGAAACTAATCAATTTCCCTCTTTATGTTCGGGAAATTAGCAAGTACTTCAAATTCGCTACTTTTTCAGTTAAATCCAATGAAATTAAAATGATTACAAATGCAATTTAAGAAAACAAAAGTGCAATCTTCAACTTTTTCTCTTCCTTATAATGTTCAACTAAAAATTTCTTCAAAAATTGTTGTTAGATTTAATTGATAAAATAAAAAATTGGAGGTATTTGCTTGTTTTTCAAATATTAGAGAGAGAAATTAGTTGGTTTCAAAGATAAAGAGGGAAATTGTGAACTTCTCTAAACATAAAAGGGAGAAAGTGCTTTTTCCCCTATTATTTATATTTTCCACAATATTTCTTAATACTTTGAAACTCTATCTTCTTAATTCATATTTTATAATATTTTTTGTCCTATAATTAGTTTCTAATTGAGTGAAATTAAACTGATTAAATGATTTTGAAATCTATAGATGATAATTTAAAGCATAAAATACATTAATATTCTAAAAGTATAGAAATTCAAATAACCTTCTAAATACTTCCTCAACCAGCTTGTTGTCATAACCAAAATACTGACTCTCGAAAGTGAAATACCTATTTCATTATTTCAATGAAAGGAAATTATTTATTAGTATCATCATAAAAAAGAACATGACTAAACAAAGAAAAATTGGCTAAAAACAACTATATTTATCAAGATTTAATTGCCTTTAGCTAAGCTTCTATATCTATTGGGAAAAAAAAAAACACTCTAAAGTCATCATCAACTCTAGCTTTTATGGTTGTTTCTAATACTGGTACCGCATTAAATAGAAAAACCACAAAGAATACTAGGTTCTAAATCAGAATTAAAGAAAAAAAAAAAACTAATCTCATCAATAATTAATTAGAATGTGTCTTTCTCTTTATCCTTAATTTCAAAATGAAATTCACTTATGGCTTTCTCACATCAACATTCCAAACACCCATATCAAAATCAGTCGTCGACCATATAAAATACAAGCCCTCCTTTTTGGTTATAATCAACTCAAACGGTTTAAAATAAGAGGGGACAACACTATATTCAACCTTAAATGGTTGGCTTTAATTATAATTTTCATATAAAATTCTGTGCTTGGAAAAGATTAGATCAGATTTTAATAGTTAGGAAGTATAAATCTGAGATAAAATTCCTTGATGAGAAAGAAAAAAACATATAATAAATAAATAAATAAAAACCTAAACTGAAAAAAGAAAAATACGACAATAGAAGAAAAATCATTACCCGGAAGATTTAATGAAATCCATGTCGCGCTCCCAACCGAACAGCTCCATCGATGGTCGATCTTTTCTGATCTTTTAGAGGCAGAACGGCTATCAATAGAATCTTAGCTTAGTTTAAAAACGCACATCGCGTGGCGTGCGTCATGCACAACAGTCTTTCAACTTTAACCCTACAACTAACTACATTTCAAGTCTGTTGCTGCACCCGTGACCTCTATCTACATTTAATATCACTGAATCACTGACAATGGAATAACTTCAATACCGACGTAGATTTTTACGCCTCTAATATTAACCGGCCACATCAGATTTTTGCAACTGAAAAGAGTAGGAACTACTTTCATTCAAACACGCTAAATCTCGTTCTATTCACTTTCACATGCTTATTAAGGAAACAGTGTGTAAAGCTTATTTTAAGAAATTTTTTATACAAAAAATATTAAGGGAATGTTTGGGAGAGGAGTTTGAGCTACGTTATTTGGGTATTTTTGATATACATGTGGATGAAAAAATGTGTAAAAAAGTGTATAATGTTATTTAAAATGTGAGTTATTGTGTTAGAACTAACATGCCAAACAAGGCCTAACAAATTCTAAAAAAATTAATTACTTTTTTATTTTTGCATAAAAATTTTCTAAAAATTGTTTAAATTCTAAGGCTATGTTTGGTAACAGTTTTTGTTTTCTATTTTCAAAAACTTGTTTTTGGAAATATGAAAAAAAAAAAAAACAATTTTCTTCTATTTTTGAAATCAAAAACATGTTTGGTTAGTTAAAATTTAAAAGATAATTTTTTGAAGAAAAAAATAGAAAATACTAAAATAAGTTGTTACTAGGATTTGAACTCTAATGCTAACTCATTAAATGAGACAGATTTATTAAATTAAATGTGTGTTTTCATTGACTTTTGAAAATTAGAAACTGAAAACAGTTTTTTGCATGTTTTCAATTTCCTTCACAAATTGAGTTTTGAGACCAATTTTTGTTTTTTGTTCATTTTGAGTTGCCAAACAAGTTTTTTAGTCTAAAAATATAAAATTATTTTTGGAAACAAAAAATAAGGGGAAAAAACAGTTACCAAACATACCCTAAGTGTTAGTTTGGATTACGCTGAAAACGGCTACGTCTGTGTTTGCGTTTTAAACAATGGGTCCCGTGCATTGTTCATGGGACCCGCAAGTATGGATTTCAGCAAAATTTTCTTTAAAACTGGGTCCCAAAACACTATTCACACATTTAAAAATTATTTCGCTACAGTGTTTTCAATTTCCAGTAATAAGCAGTATCCAAACAGACCCTAAGTATAACATATATGTTCCTTAAAAAAAAAAAAAAAAAAAAAACATATATGTTTGTAAAAGGGTAAAACCCATAATGAGTCCCAAAAATCCCGGAGCGCATCAAGAATGAGCCTTATTTCCAATGGTCAGGAGAGATGGGTGGAGACCCTACGAGAAGGAACCAAAGCTTATATTGCACGTACTACAGAGAGAAAGGCATACTACCGAGCAATGCTGTGTGCTGAAGGATCACCTAGAGCAGTTGGTGAAGGCCGGGCATCTCAAGGAGTTTTTGGTCGGTCAGGAAGGAGCAAATGCAGTCAAGGGTCAAGAAGTTGAAACAACCGAGCTCTCCCACCTCCTTTGGGAATTATCGAGGTCATTCATGCAACCTCTCGGGGCGTAAGCTTGAATAGCCGGAGGGGAGTACTTAGCGTGGTATCCCCATTTGAAGTAGAGGCCTCAAACAGACCTGATAAGAAGCCTCGGAGGGCCTCCGTGCCGATCACCTTTAGTGAAGTAGATTTGGAAGGAACGTCTCAACCGCACGAGGATGCTTTAGTTGTGACTTCCCAAATTGGAGGTTTCTTAGTAAAGAGGGTCATGGTAAATCAGGGGAGTGAAGCAAAGATAATATACCCTAATCTTTACAAGGGACTGGGGTTGAAATATGAGGATTTGAGTAGAGATGATACCCCACTTATGGGGTTTAACGGGAAAATCGTGACTCCTGAGGGGCAGATAAAGCTATCGGTAGTAATCGAAGGAAAGGAAGTGGAAGTTAATTTCATTGTGGTCAATGCTTTCTCACCCTACACAGCGATCCTGGGGCGGCCTTGGATCCATGCCATGGGGGCAGTACCGTCGACCTACACCAGAAAATTATATTTCCCACGGAAGACGGTGTCGCGGTGGTAAATAAGATAAAATTTCAAACCATAGGTAGAAAACTTAAATTTTGGTCAAACTTCAAGTGAGTAAAATGTCAAATTTCAAATCACAGGTAGGCAACTTAAATTTCGATGAAATCTCAAATGGGTAAAATGCCAAGTTTCAAATCACAGGTGGGCAACTTAAATTTCGATAAAAACATGTGGGTAAATTGTAATTTGCCACCCTTGTTTTTTTAAGGCAGGCAAATACGAATTAGAGAAAAGTTGTCGTGCTGCTGTTACTCTTGCCTTCAATGGCCCAAGTTTGGAATTAGCTATCGCGCTTCTTCAACATTGTTAGAATGAGTGAAAGAGAGCTAAAGAAGGAGGAGGAAGGATTTATCGTGACACGAGAAGAGAGATGTAGTTTATTGGTGGGAAGTTTAAATTTTAAGTTAAAAATTTAATTTATTTAAAACGTAATAATGAGGTGTAAATTCGTGGAGGCTACAAAGCTAAGATGACACAATATAAGAAGATCAACAAATAATCAAAGGTTTCAGTTATATAGTATTCATAGATTATAAATTATAGACTAGTTGGAAAGCTATGACCTGAAAAGTGGGAAGTCGGTTGTTTAGAATGTAAAGTGGTGTTTGTAAATTATCGGCCCAAATCTATTCTTAATCACAGAACTTACAAATTGCGCCATTATTAATTGAAGCCAATCCAAATATCAAACCCTATAAATTGTAGAATCCAGATTTATCCACGCGGTGGACTCATAAATCTAAAGCATGACATAAACTCTTAAGTTCCAAGTTCAATAAACTCATGAATGTTGGGACACCACTTCCTTTTATATATAAAAAATTCAGGTGAAAATTGACTAATAAAGCTCCCATTCACCTATACTCCTCCCAATCCCAAATCCCAGTCCCTACAATTATCATCATCACCCTCTCTTCTCCTCCATCAAAATGAACTAACGGTGGGCCGAAGCTACTGGCGCTGCTAAGGTAAGCACAACACCACCAAAGCGTGGGGTTAGGTGATCGGTGTGACAAGCTTTGTGCTCAACAGAGAAAACGTCTACGGGTTGGTTAGGATATACTTGATGACGGGTCCAGGTTTTAGGGGAGCTAAACATTATTATTATAAATAATCTGTTTTAGGTCTAGCACAAGTACGCATGATGACAAATTGACAATCATCTTTAAAGGAAAACTCTTGTTTACTATATTTGGAATGCAATAATCATCAAGAAGATGAGTGAAAATGGAAAACCGCATCCTAGTAAAATTTCCCCAACACTTAAAACATTGCTGAACACACAGGCTTAAGATGTGTCTGAGTCTGAACCTTTGCTGGTGAATCAATAAAGAAGATATTTGGGTATCCCACCTCTTAAAATGCACTTAAACCTTCAGTCCAAAACTGACCGTCAGGCATAAAATTTCCATTGCCTAATCATAACTTTAAAAGATGGCCTCCGTCTTTGCCTCCAAGACCCGATTAACCACCAGCAAGCTTTTGCAAATTATGTAAATAATAAAATTTTACAAACAACATAAATTGTCCTCATAATACTTATAAAAATATATATATAAATAAATAAAAGAATTGTAATCAGACTTCTCGAACAAAGAACATAAATAAGACGTCTGGGGGATGGCCAATTGTAACTAAGTATTAACTAATTTATAAGAATAAACTTTGACTCCAAACTTTATTGATGCTATTTTTTACGAACACGGCTTGTGTCTTGTGTCTAGTGCATTAGTGCACTAGACACAATCCCAACCCATTTTTTACAAATCCATTTTCTGACAAATTATAAAACTATCTATGTGTATTATTTAAACAAGTCATAAAATTCATAGTCTTATGACTTGTTTAAATAATACACAAAGATAGTCTTATCAAAAAAATAAATAAAAAATAAAAAAAAAATAAAATAAAATAAAAACAAGTCATAAGACTCATTAAAAATCTCATGCGATTAATACTACACATAAATAGTCTCTTCAACTGCCACGTAATAGGTTGAAGTAAGACAGCTCTAAATTTGTTTGAAGCCAAACTTTTTTCAGTCTATAATAACATATATGATAACTTTAGTCTAAAATAAAATCCACCAAGTTTCTATATCTTCAGGGTTAGGCTACTCCCAGGTCAATTGCCTACTAGTCAGCACTCTAAAAAATTTGTTTGACCCACAAAGAGATATTCAATCCACCAAGTTTCTATTATGCATTTTACAAACTAATTTTATAAATGGCTAACAAAGATTCAATCAATGTCAATTCAACACAAGATTTGGTGCTCTCATTCTATAAAAAACATACACTATCCTTAACAAACCGTTAAATATAACGTTAACAGGCAAGTACTAGAATTTTGCACAACTAGACATAAACAGTGGATAACTGGTTAGATTATATGACAGCCAAATAACACCCAAACAAGTGTTTAATCTAAGGTCAGGATATCCATATACAATATCAACAAATGCCATTATCCCCAAACCAAGCATCCTTTTAGGTTTTCAGCAATTTATATCCAGGTTTTCAGCAATTTATATTCAACACAAGACAACCGCATAAAAGACCTAAACGCACACTTGGTAAAAAAATGAGATACCAAAATGAAAAAAACAATCGTTGATAACTTTAGCACTTGATGCAACAAACACAAATATGCCTGAATAGTTAAGATGGTAAGGATTAAGGAAGTCAAATATCTTTGTACATGCCAAAAAACCTAAGGCTTCATTAAGTTGGTAGGCTGATGCTGCCAATTCAAGCAAAAGAAATACAGATAATTCCAATTCAATGGGCACCTGTTTAGAAATGTGGTGACCTTACGGGTTTGATTCTTTTTCTTTTTCGCCTTACATGATAAGAACTAGAATTTGAAGCAACAAAATTACATCTTAGCCTGGGAAAGCCACTCATTGCTGAGGGAGCTGAAAATGGGGGGAGCACAGTTGCTGGGACTGAAATCAAATCATCAATGGAGTTCTGTTTCACCTTTAGAACACCATTTGCTGCCAAAGTAGCCGAGTATGGGAGCACAGTCGCAGGTACATAATTGTAATGGTCCAAAAAAGAGGCATTTAACATATAATGACGTTTTAGGACTCCATTCCTAAAATTATATGACTCCAACCTGCCCCATCTCATCATATAAATAACCTCATCATAGAAAGTCAAAATTCCTAGTGCTAAATAACCAGGTGCAAAAATATCATCCTTAGGAAGGCATCCAACACGACGTATACTGAACTGAAGATAGTCAGTCATTACTTGACCTTCCACACGAAACTGATCTAAATTCAACTGGTGCTTAAGGACCCAATCAAGTTTGTGACAATCTTTTAACATCCATACTCTAAGATCAGACTCATCAACACACGCGTAATGAAGATACCCATCTGAATCCCCAAGGCAATCGCTATTTCGAACGCCATATCTCAACATCGGACCTGGTGCTATGATCACTCCAGACAGCTCTTCTTCCAGATCAAAAGTGATTATTCTCTGTTTCTTGGTCAACCAATAAAACCTTCCTTTGATATGAATATATTTGTTCTCGTTAAGATCGTCCTTGCAGTGGCAGACTTCCATGGAGGTTTTCCATTTTCCAGTTTCTGAGGAGTAAATAACGAAGGAATAAGAATTCTGGTCATATTTTTGACGCTGAATGCTCACCACTTTAAAACAAGAGGCCTTGTTTGATGAAGAGCCAAATGGGTAGAAAGCAAATGCAAAGATGCGACCAACATGACAATTAGTGGGTCTAAGGGAAATCCATTCCCTTGTAATTGGGTTGCAAATGAAGATCACTAGCATTGGTTGTTCTGAAGTTAGACGACTTCTACAACAAACGAGTCCATTACTGGAACCCATTATGACAACACTATTTGCAAGAAGACTACTTTGTATCATAATTGGAACACGAAGGTCGTCTTCAAAAAGAGGAGGTCCGCAGGTACTAAAAAACGTCGTCCTAAAACTTATACGATCACCAGTAATATCATCACGCTGCTGAATAAGGAGGGCTGTGATGCCCCTGAGTTGGGACCTTTGGTGGTGAACACGTAAAAAGGATGGATCAGATATAAGGTTCTTCCACCTCTTGGAGACACACTTGAAACGCGAAAGTTGCAAAGCTGAAAATCGGGATAATATTTCCATTGCAAGATCATCATTTGAAAAGACGGCTTCCATCTTTCTTTAGATCAAAGACTAGAGTCACCACAGGAAAGCTTCTGCAAAAGATATAAATGAGAAAATTTTACTAATAAGATAAGTTGTCACTACAATCTTCTGTCAAAAATATTAATGAAGAACAGAAATAAAACTAATTGACTTAGTGAGGTGAGATGAATGGGGACAACGCTAATGGACCATATGTCAATCGCTGTTGATTGGTGTGTGATAATGTCTATGATTTGATTTGCTCCAAATTAACATTTTAAAAATCCATCAGGTTCCTACATCTTTCAGGCTGATCCCAGGTCAATTGAATTGAGTAGAGGTCAGCCCTTTTGTAGAATTCGTTGTATCCATTTAGGGCTATCCAGATAGGTTATAATTTTCATAGAGAGGACTCTTACATTTAAACCATTTAGCACTGAAAATTCAGCTCAAAAGTAGTTCTCCATAATTTACCAAAATTCTATTAAGGTGACAAACTCAAATCTGTACTAGAAAGATTTCTGTAAAAAAAAATTCTCACAGTAGCTTTACTTAGAGAAGTCCATTTATATTGAAACATAATTCAATATTAAAGCTATGGATGTTAACTTTCAATCTAAAAGTCCTAGGCTTCCAAAAAAAACTCTGTTGTTTATTATTCCAAAAGTAGGCTTTGATATCCGTAACACATTTTTAATCATAACACAGAGAAGGAATTACAAAGGTACTTGTGAAGTGTTAACACAAGGAGTCATACACTAATCCTAAACAAAATCTGGAATTTTACAGAGTGGGAAAAAAAAAGGCTTGAAAAAGCTGAATAGGAAACTTTAAATCTAATATCAAGATACACAGATGCAACATGAACAAGAGCCATTGTACCCCCACACCTTGAAGCTTCTTTTAATGAATTATTCATCAAATTTAATCAAACTCATGTCTAAAATCAAACGTATTTAACTTCTTACTCTAATACCCGTTTAGCAAATCAAAACGCCCAAAATCGCAAATACATAACCAAAAAAAAAAAAAAAAATTACATAATCTAAGCGATCAAACTGTTTATCAATGATTAATAATAATAAATAAATAAATAAATAAATCAGCCCTTAAAATCTTTGAAACACATTGTATAAACATGCCCAGTCAGTCAAATAATGTATTGTCCATAATCTAAGCAATACTAATCAAATTAAATCATAACCATAAAAAGAGAGAAAAAAAAGAAGAAGAAGAGGGCTTTACTCTGTGGAAAATCGAATCTGTAAGAGACAAAAACTCAAAACTTTAGCGAGAGAGATTGGTGGTAGTTTACGTTAGGGTAGGTCGGGTCGGCTTAAATAAGAGAGAGAAACACACCTGACATGAGATCTCCACCCCGGACGCGGAGAAGGAAAAATTAAAAAAATAAAGGTTATTGTGTTGATTTACCAATTCACCCTTATATATTCTATGGGGCGGGCCGTTTAGAAATGCGGTTTTTAAAAGGTTGGATAATTTGGGTCCTTGAGAGTAATCCAGCCCGACTTTGAAAGTCCCATGTGTCCTAGGCTCTAAGAATTTCGGAATTTTTATTTTTTAAGGTCTTTTTTTTGGAGTATTCTACAACCCTGCACAAAACAAAGCCCAAATTATTTATGGGCCCATTATCTCAACTCATATCATTTTTTTCTATACTACTATTTAAGGACTTTTCCTGTTTAGATTCCTCAATTTTGATACCTAAACGGCTAAACTACCTTCATCATACTCACTTCTAAGTTTTCAACTAACGATGATAAATATGTAAATTAAAACTTCTATATTTAAAGACCCACAAACTTGTCAGTTTCTCTCATTCTTCTTCAGATTAAAGACATTCAGTTTAGCTCTACATCCTCTTCTTTCTTCTTCTTCTACTTTCAGATTTGGTTTCTAAACAATTTAAACAAACATTGTCAAAGGCTCCAACGGCTTTTCAGGTTCTATCTTTTGCAAGTTCCTCTTTCTTTTCTTTTCTTTTGTTTATCATTGATTTTCTTTGAGTTCTTACCTAACATAGCTGCCAAGTATTGAGGAGTACTTACTTTTGGGTGAATGTGATTAGGGATTCAAGGGTGTTTGACAGTATTTTATTACCTATGGCTAACTTAGAAATTTTAAAAATGAGAGTTTATGCTTAAACTGGCTACTTGAGAAAGGATATTGGTAAGAACTATTTCTTTTTGTTATGGCCTGCAATCAAGCACAAACTCTTTTTTGGTTTTTTTATTTAGTATATACACTACTATAAACACAAGACTTGCTATCCAGAATTGCTATCCATAGAATCCAACATCTCAGTTGTATCCTAGGGAAAAATTTGTGATAATCCTTTAGCAACATTAGCGTGGGGGGCAAATATTGTCTAAGGAAAATGATATTGTGCCTCCAAGTTTTCTATTTTCTATTTGTCTTTTGTGTTAAACTTGTTCTTCTATTCTTACTTTGTGTAATATCCCCAACATATGTTATCACTACTTGCTGTCAAAGAAGTTGTTTGCACCTTTCTTGCATGGTATTTCTCCACCTGTACAGCTTGGTTGTATGCCTCAAAACACAATCAAGCAAGTGTGCAGACTTAGCAAAATCTTGTATTTGGATTTTCAACCCACACTCAAGGAACGAGCAACCATCTGCTCCTCTATTTCGTTCAGATCTTACAAAATTATTGTTGACACCTTTAGATACCCAATAAAATTGACATGTGTACAAAATAGTCCACCACGTGTCAAGCGTTAAGACCTTCATATATGACACATGGCAGAGTCCCAGTAAAGGCTTTTGCTCTAATATATTAGATTAAATTAGATTAGATAGATGTCATTTTTCTACATATTGAAATCAAGTGCAAAACTTAGGGTATATATACTCAATCTCAACTATTAAATTAAATATATTAAAAGGAAATAAAAAGTTAAAAAATGTAAAATAATTTGTGAGAGAAATTGGGTTAATTGCATCTAGGATATTACACCTGATCTCAATCCATTTTTTACTACCACTAATGTTGTTGTAGGTTTTCCTCTATTAAAAAAAATAAATAAATACATCACAAGTCAACAACCTCGGTTGTAATTTATCAGTCCCCCATTTTGTTCTAGCTGAAAGTTCCTAGTTGGTCTATATGGCAGGGAAACAGTTCCCAAATTTTGTTAAGACAAAACAATCTAATCATAAACTTTTCTTGCTTGTTATCAAAAAAAAAAAAAGCCTTCCTCTATTGAAAAAAATGCCTAATTAGTAGAAGGAAAGGCCAAAACAAAGATCTTTTTGGCCCTACAATTGAATGAAAACAAAACCTAAAGGCAGACACAATTGTATAAATTTCTTTAAAACCAAGTCTTTGCTCTCACTTGAATGAGTTTATTAAAGGTGTAGTAACCCAAGATTGATTCGACGATAGTGTTTGAGACACAATTTATTTGTCTATGGGTTAAGTCTTAATCCTACAAATTAGGCCCAAAACTTCACCTGGTTTCTCCTAACTTTCCAGTGTTTCCCGATGTTTTTGCTTTCAATCTCTCACTTCCCCAGTTTTTCCAACCCCCAAGCATCTACCCTCTTCCTCTTTTTATAGTATCTTGTTAGTGAGGTGATCATTATTATTTTCCCACTTCACATGTATTCCTATGTTCATCAGAATACCAAGGGATCTTCATGACTTTAGAGGATTCTCTTAGAACTTATTCCAGACGCCAAATAGTGTTCAGTGGTGGTTCCTCAATGGCATTATCAGTCCTCAGGTACCGATCTCTCTAGGTTCGTGCTTCACCCTAACTTCCTTCGTTCTTGGTCAGTGTTTAGACGACCACTTAAGACTCCCTTAAGTGGTCATCTCCTCAACCATAATCCCGACCTCAGGATTGGGCCTATTGTGATAGGGCCCAAGGTCAACTCTCTCCCTGTGTACCAAGCTTAACTCGTCTATTAGGCCTTGGATCTTATATTGGGTTTTGATCAAGTGGGTAAATATGGGTTGCTTGGGCCCAATTCCCCCCACAATAGCCCCATCACGATCTTGTTTCCTCAAAATAGAGATAGGATTGGGGTTTTCCTGCCTCGTGGTTGGGGCCTTTGCTTTACCCTTTTCAAGAAAAATGACGTTACGCCTCAGGAAGATCAACAGTCTACCATTTAATGTAACGGACAAGACAGCTTGCTCCTTTCAAATATGTGGCAGAATCTGAAGTATCGGACGGTCCAAATGGCCTGACGCTTCGCTTACCGAGGCGCGCTGAGGCAACATGATGGTACACATTAATTGTATTTGGGCAGTTACAATTAATGACCCTTGTTTCTATAAATACCTCCCTTAATTCATGTTTTTCGTTTTCTTTAGTTTCTTTTAAGTTCAGAATATTGTCTTCTTCCTATTCCAGAGCCCTTCATCTCCCTACAAGATCACTCTCTTGACAAGATCACTCTCCTCTTCGAGAAGTCACTTAGTAAGTCTTCTTCCCTTTAACTATCTTCTCGTAACTTAGTTAGATTCAAAAATATGTCTTTTGCTTATCTTTTGAAAACTAGAGTAGACGTAGAATCTTTCAAAGTTAGATACAACATTCCTCATGACGTTGAAATTTTGTATTGCCATGAGGGAGATATAGAGGACCAGAGGCTCCCCCATGTAGTATTTTTCCCTTTAATGTCCATACTTGAAGGCCGGGTTAGGTTCCCAGTGGATCCCTTGTTACTTAGGACCCTTAGTTTTTAGGACCTTAACCCCAACCAGTGTTTGCCTAATTTTTATAAGGTAAACAGCTGTGTGGGGCGTCTCAACCGATTGTATGGCCTTAGCCTTACCTACCATGACATCAACTTCTTGTACGCCATTCGAAGGGGGGTCTAAAGCTCAGGTATTATCTTCAAACCTAAAGCACAATGGTTAGGTTGATATCCTGCCTCCTCGACTCCAATAGGAACTCAACAGGGGAGTAAGTGAGGGTGAGCGGGAATTGGTTGAATGGTGAGCTGACCTGCCCGACCTCTCATTGTCAAATGGGTTGGTACTTTTCTTTTCCCTAATTCTTCAACATACATAAATCGTGTCTCCCTCCCCTTTGTTTTATTAGTATGCTCATTGTCATTTACTTCTCATCCATTTTATGTACATATGTCTCTCTTTTTCTTTTATTACTTTCTCAGCATCTCACTAACTCATACCCCCTCCCCGACTGCAGTTTCCAAGTAATTCCGACTGGATATAAATGTAGTGCGTGTCCGGGACCTCAATTTCGTCCTTCGCTTGGAGATATTTGTGCACTACGATGGACAGTTAAGAGCTTCTCACCTGATCTTGGGTTGCTTTCCCTCCTACACAAGCTACTAGGATTTGTTGAGCGCCATGGCAGTTAGCAACCCGCTATTGTCGTACCTGGACGTTCGGCTACCTAGATTCTTGCCACAAGGGCTCACTTCCAGGGAAGCCAGGCATTTAGGTCCCCGACTGGTCAGACACAATTCCCTTGAACCTATTAAGATGGTTCAGGAGATACCGTCTTCTAAGGTTAGGCGGTACACGTTCCTTTAGAGACCCCCATTTTAGGAGATATTGCAGAAGAGGGTCTAGTTGCCAAGGAGGCAATTCTTGACGAGCCTGTTCAACCTAACCCGGCAGAAGAAATGGTCCAAAAGCGCTCTATGGCTTTGAACCGTTGGTTTCCAGCTACGCAAGCCTTGGGAGGTCAGGCTGCCGCTCAACCTACTCCCCAACAAACTACGCCCCTTGCTTCCCAACAATGGAGGAAGCGAAAAAAGGGTGTCGACAACGCTACGGTCGGGAGCAGTACTCCCCCTGCTACCCACCTCCCCATTCCGGCCTCGGGTCGGGCAACCACTCAACCGACCGGCAAGACCCCCCAGGAGACGCAACCAGTGAGCCGGCCTGTCATAATCATCTCTCAAGTAGCAGCTTCTTCCTTGGGTTCTGGTACTGGATGGGAGTGCTCCTTCCATTTGGGGGATAAGGTCCTGCCTTTGGACTCCTATGTCCAAACATAGAGGAGCAGTGAAGGAGGGCTGGTATCGGACAGTCTTAGGCAGGCCTTACTACTTCCTACTGATCTAGAGCATTACTCCGACTGCAAAGATGATGACCTTGTGCTAAAATTAAAGTGGCAAACTATAGCGGTAAGCTTTTTATTTGTTCGAATTATTACTATTTTGTTGTCTCGGTCCCTTTCGTTTCCTTCGCATGCCTCTCAATTTACAAATGTTACCAATCGGGCTTGAATAATCCCACTTTGCTATTTTTTTGTTGTCTCAGGCTGCCCAATTGACCCACATGGTAGAGGGTCGGTCGAAGGAGGCATAGGAAGAGACCAACAAAGAAAAATCCCTAAAATAGGTAGCCGAGGCTTGCCTGTAAGAGAAAACTCTAGGGGACTACTGCCGAGAAGGCACTGGAGTTGGCCGAGCAGAAAGCCAATGATCTTCAAGGTAGGCTCGGGGAGACCGAGCTTAAGCTCGTGAAGATAGCTAGCATTCTCCCTGCCCGAGACAAGGAATTCACCGACCTCAAAGGCGCAGAGAAAGCTCAGAAGCAGACCTACTACAATAAGGGTTTCAAGGACACCGAAAACTCAGCTGGTCTTTTAATCTTCCAGGCCCAGAAGTTCAGGTTCATTGAGGGTTGGATGGCTGTAGTTAACGCCGTTGGCCTCCTAGAGGATTCCCTTTTCAAGAGTGCTAACCGAGTCCCACTGCTCGAGGACCCTGAGGTCAAAACCCAGGTTGAAGAGCAAGGTGAGGATAGCAGCGATGAAGAGGAGGGCACAGAGAGTCTGGAGGCCAGGGAGCTATCAAAGTAAATCGATTTCCATGTAGTGGTTCTAGATGATGACAACCCGAGAACCGTTACTACCACATCAAATCCGGACGCTGCACAGCCCGTAGTCATCTCAGACCCTCCACCCACTAATCCTCTAGCCGGCTAGGAAGCACCCACAGCAACTCCCCTTACTATCGATACCCCCAGCAT
Source organism: Quercus gilva (assembly GCA_023621385.1). Classification (NCBI taxonomy): domain Eukaryota; kingdom Viridiplantae; phylum Streptophyta; class Magnoliopsida; order Fagales; family Fagaceae; genus Quercus; species Quercus gilva. The sequence continues at coordinate 57,685,888 of CM042480.1, read as the reverse complement.
CTAGATTTACCATAAATATTTGTATTTTGTTATTATATATATATATATATATATATTTGGTTGAAATTCTATGTAATTTCATAAGTGGATCGGTACTCGCATACTAAACTCTTTTTCCTTTTCTAAGTTTATTCGAGACTAATGGTTTTAATTTTTTTCCTTATTCTATTGTGATTGTATGCGAAGAGTTAATGCCAACAACTTACTTTCATCAAGTTTTTACTCATTCGGTAATGGTATCAATGTTTTGACGTTCGTGCTAAAAATCGCTTCAGTGTTAACGTTGGGTAACGCAATAATCCGAACATTCAGTAACAACATCAACTTTTTGATATTAACGTTAAGAACTGCTTAAGTGTTATCGTTCGATTGCACAACAAATAATTTCGACGTTCGGTAGCAGCATCAACATCTTGATATTAATGCTAAAAAATTACTTAAGTGTTATTGTTCGATAATGCCACAAATAATTTCAATGTTCATGGTACACCACTCTCATGTGTCCTCATTAGTAAGTATCGGAGAGGCAATTTATATTCCCTGATCATCAGTTACATGTAGGGATGTTTGGTGATTAAAGGATGAGTTTATGCCATGACGCATACTTTGAATCGAGTAAATTTATCGAAGTTCTTGCACAGTCGGTGATTGGAATTAGGCTAAGGCCATGTTTTTGTCCTTTGGGATATATTAAGGTTTCCACCTGGTCAATGACCGGAGTCAGGCCAAGGCCAGATTTCTGTCCTTATGAATATGTATTAAGGTTTCCACCTGGTTGGTGACAGGAGTCAGGCCGAGGCTAGATTTCTGTCCTTAGGGGTATATTAAGGTTTCCGCCTAGTCAGTGACCGGAGTCAGGCAGAGTCTAGGTTTTTGTCCTTAGGAATATATTAAATGCATGCACAGATGCTTCACTGTTTACTCATACTCTATACAAGAACTTTTAACTGAATTTCATCTACCTTCATTGTTCACGTCAGCTTACAAACTTAGTAATGCATCCCACACGCTTCATTACATTCTCAAGTAGTATTTCTTTATATTACAGACATTCCATGGTCGGGGCAGTGGTCTTTCTTCCATATCTTCCAAGTATATTAGCTTCTACTCCACTCGTAGCTATTACTCGGTAAGGTCCTTCCCAATTCGAGGCCAATTTACTGACATTATGATCCTTCATACTCCCAACAACCTTCCACAAAACAAGGTCTCTTGGCACAAACTCCTGAAGCCTCACTCTCCTGTTATATCCTTGAGCTAACTTTTGTTAATAGTCAGCAAGCCACATAGATACCACATCTCTTCGTTCTTCCAGGGTATCCAAATTTCTGATCATACACTCATCATTATGGCTTTCTGTAAAGCCTACAACCCTCAAACTCGATGATCTGATCTCTATCGGTATAACCGCTTCTGTGCCATAAGTCATGGAGAAAGGCATCTCACCTATTGACCTTCTAGGAGTTGTTCGGCATGCCTATAGAACATTCGGTAGCTCTTCTACCCAGTTTCCCTTCGCCCCCTCCAGTCTCTTCTTCAAACTGTTAACGGTCGTCTTATTCGTCGCTTCGACCTACCCATTGCTCTGAGGATATGCGGGCGACGAGTGCCTATTGGTTATCTCGAGGCTACCACAGTATTCCCAGAAAATCTTGCTATCAAACTACTGTTGGAAAAATACATGTTTGTATTACATACAAAATATATGCAGCGAAAAATTAACGGATTTACTTCATTCGCAATTGATAACATGTACCATGTAAGTTTCAGAATTTAAGAACAAGAAAGCGTACCTTGGTGCGATGAAATTCAAAGACAAAAGATTAGAAGTACTTGGGAACACTTTTAATCTTCACTCTAATTCCACTTAATGTGCAAGAAGTGTGGTCTCTCAATCAGTTTTCAATAGAAGAATAAGAGAGTGGCTTACACTCACATATACACCATTTTATTCCTTATATGATCTTAATGAAAAAAATTCTTATGAAATTCTATATGTTTCTCTCCTTATATATAACTGATTATCTAATTGTGCTAGCCTTTTGAGCCATTCCAATTGGGTTTTAATATGTGGCTTAGAGTGGAACCAAAAGGGAACAAATAAGGCTCTAGCTCCAATGGGCCTTGGGCTTTTCTGTCAACTCTTGACAAGTCTAAAGTTACCATTAATTATATTCAATACCACTATATGAATATAATTGCACTCTAGGCCTTATTAATAAATTATATCCCAAGACTTTATTATACATGCAACATCTTCATTAAAATATTCGTAGTAATACAAAATCATGTTTGTTGATTGTCACTTTGAAGATTACTACAACTTAATCTTTGAGTACCCGGTTTAATCCTTTAAATTATTCATCATATAATTATGAAATCTAATTTTATAAATATATACTTTAGTAACACTTTACTAAAATGGTTGGGCCCAACACTCTGAATAATCAAACTCATTAAACTTATCTCAAGAGAATATTTTATATTTCCGTTAAGAGATTATGAATTCTATCTTGAGAATATATGTTCCATCAACATTAAATACTGAGGTTTTGATTGTGACTTTAGATCTCACTTCAGATATATTAAAGCAACCTATACCTCATGATCAGGTTCATTATTCTTTCAGGATTTAGAGTTGATGTAAATAGAAGTCGTGAGATTTATTATTCATTTGACAGTTGTTAGGAAAATAATAAATCTCACAGCGGTCCAGTTCAATATGTCTTAGCTCTCAAAACATATCAACATATCAACTAAAAGTCTCCACTTCCATGATCAAGACAAATCATCTTAGTTAATATATTATAGTCTTCGCAGATGAAATGCCCAATTTCATCATCGACTATGAACTAAAATTCTAAGTTTACAAAGAACTTGTAATTTTTATCTTTTGTGACTAAATCACATAAATCACATACTATACATCTCATGGACTAAGATAATGTCTCATTAGTTCATTTATAAATAGTCTCAAATAATTAAACAATTTAATTATTTATGACATGCCAATAAATTAGATTTTAGGGCATAAACCCCAACAACTGCAGCCCATTATCAGACATCAGTGCTTGGGGAGCCCCGAACCATGTAACGATGTTCTTCCAAATGAATCTTCTTCACATCCACATCCCTAATATTTGCCAAGGCTTTGGCTTCCACCCATTTGGTAAAATAGTCCGTCGCTACCACCACATATCTTCTGTTCCCCGAAGCTCGAGGGAACAGCTCGATTATATCTAGCTCCCATTGGGCGAAAGGTCAAAGACTGACGAACAGGTTGAGATTTCCCCCTAGTTGGTGCAAATAGGTGCATGTCTCTAGCATCAATCACATCTTTTAACATAATTAGCCGCTTCTTGTTGCATATTTGGCCACCAGAATCCCTGAGTCATAGCTCGATATGCAAGTGACCTACCCCCTAAGTGGCCATCACATATTCCCTCATGAAGCTCAACTAACAACTCGACAGTTTTGCTGGGATGAAGACATAACAAGTAAGGTCCTCCAAATGAACGTCGGTACAACCTCCTATCTTTGGACAGCTAAAATTGAGCCAATGTTCTCGGTACCTTCTCAGCTTCTTTGATATCATTCAACAAGGTCCCGTCAGACAAAAAGGTTATGGATGGATCCAACCAACTTTGCTCTAGTTTTGACGTAGCTGCTACCAATGTCTGCTGGTCAATGCTCAATTCCTCTAACAACTCTACAGTAATCATTCGAGGTATGCAGCATCTAAAGAGGATGCCAACGTAGCCAGAGAATCGACATGACTATTCTGACTTCTCGGCACTCTAACCATACTAATTTTCTGGAGATTTGCCCGTAGATTCCCGAACAGCTTTGATAGGCCAAGAATGTATTAACCCCTTATGATAAATTAACCAATTAATTAACCAAGTTAATTAATTAATTCAATTAACATGCAATACACATGGTAGCACAAAGAAATCACTAACTAAGTTAATATGCAGCGAAAAATAAAGTTGACACGATGATTTGTTTACAAATGGAGAAAACCACCAAGGTAAAACCCCACCAAGGTAAAACCCTACTGGGTGAATTTAAAGTCACCACTCTCGAGAATTCACTATTATTAAAACAAGTGGTTACAAGTAAAGGAATCTCAGTACCTTATACCAACCTACAGTTGAACCTTTACCCCAATACCCAATTGGACTTGTTTTGTAGTGACAATCTCTCATTTTCAATGCACGACTCCTAGTACGCGACTAACCAATAGATGCACAGATCCAAGTATGTGACTAACCACCAACTTGAGAAGGATATTGGCTACAAAGTTCTTCAGTTCATCAACACGATGAAGATCACGAAGCTCCTTGGTTTCAAAACCCTACGGCATACAAACATAGTAGCTTCTTCAAGAGAAAGATGAACTAGGGCATATGTCTCTGGTCACAATATGCTTGTGAAAAACTTTGCATTAAGTTGCATTAGCTATGATAGCCCTTAAAATGATCCTTATATATGTTTAGGGTTGTGAGAAAAGAAAGCCTAAAAAAATATACATGGATTGGTGTCAAATCAGATCTAAAAAATTGATTTTCGTAAATCTCGTTCGATAGGTTATCTATCGAGTAGCTGTTGAGCATCGAGCTAAACAAGCCTTTTAAACCTCGATAGATGCTATCTGTCGAGCTAGTTGTCGAGTTTTAAAATCCAGCACTTCTTTACTTGTTTCTTGGACAAATTTGCATGACTTTAACACTTGGACTTAAACCGAGTTGTCGAGTTTTAAAATCTAGCACTTCTTTACTTATTTCTTGGACAGATTTGCATGACTTTAACACTTGGACTTAAACTCTTGTTCCTTGAAGTATTAAACACATCCTAGATCTAACCAATTACAAGTAAAGTGTGTTTTGTCATAGGATTAGCCAATTCTAAATGACATATGTTCCTAACATGATTCACATATGTCCTAACAAGCTTTAAATATTGTGACATACGGTGATCCCTTGCCTCGAAGCTTCCCTCTATTTGACTTATTACCAGTTTTGAATCAGAGAACATCTCCACTTCTTTCGCTCCAAGTTTCTTTGTAGCCCGAAGCCCCGCGATGAGGGCCACTTACTCTACTTCGTTGTTTGAGGCTCGAAAGCCTAGTCTAAGCGACTTCTCTAACTTTACACCTTTCGGTGATACTAATACTATCCCAACCCCCGACCCCATTGCATTTGATGCTCTGTCCATAAACACTTTCCATCATCCGACTTGAACCTGACATACTCCTACTGAGCCCTAGAGAGGAGGGGTAAACTCAGCCATAAAGTCTGCGAGCACCTGTCCCTTAATGGAATTCCTTAATTTGTAGTGCACGTCAAACGTCCCCAATCTCGTCCCCCACTTTGCTATCCTCCCTAAAAAATCTGATCTTCTTAACAATGACTGCAAAGGGTACTTAGTTAACACCCATACTGTATGAGCTTGGAAGTAATGTGGTAATTTTCTCGTGGCATGTACTAGGGCTAGGGTCATTTTCTCCAATGGAAAATATCGAGTCTCTGCATCCACCAAAGTTTTGCTAAGGTAATACACAGGCCTTTGGATCCCCTTATGCTGCCTTATCAACACCGAACTAACATCGTGGTTGGAGACTGCTAAGTACATGTACAAATCCTCCTCCGACTCGGGTTGTGATAAAATGGGTAGGCTGGCAAGATAAGACTTTAAGTCTTTGAACGCCAAATTGCACTCTTCTGTCCAATGAAAACCCTTCCACTTCTTTAACAACTGAAAAACAGTCGGCATCTATCCGCCGATCTTGACACGAACCTATTCAGTGCAGCAATCATGCCAATGAGCTTTTGCACTTTTTTAGGATTGTTAGGCAAGTGAAATTGTTGGATGGCCATTATATGGTCAGGGTTCACCTCTATGCCATGCGTGGAGATCATGTACCCTATGAACTTGCCTGATCCTGCCCCGAAGGCACATTTCTTTGCATTAAGACGTAACTTGTGCTGTCTCAAAATATCAAAGACATTCACCAAGTCATGGGCATGCCCCACTTTCTCCCTCGTCTTCACCATCATATCATCAGTATAGACCTTCACTGTTCTATTGATCAGTTCCTTGAACATGCGTGTAACCATTCATTGGTACGTAGCCCCCGCATTCTTCAGTCCAAACGGCATCACTGTGTAACGATAATTCCCTTCGGGCATTATAAAGGAAGTCTTCTCCTGATCCTCGGGAGCCAACATTATTTGATGGTAATCCTGAAAGGCATCTAGAAAGCTCATCCGTTAGTGCCTGACCGTGGCTTCCACCAACTAATCTATCTTCAGCACTAGAAAAGGGTCCTTCAGGCACGCTCAGTTAAGGTCGTTAAAAGCAACACAAACTCTCCATTTTCCATTCTTCTTCTTAACCACCACTGTGCTAGCTAGCCAATTAGGAAAAAACACCTCCCTTATGGCCCCCGACCGTTTTAACTTTTCTACCTCCTTCTTTACTGCCTTCAAGTAGAGTTTCGCGGACCTCCTCAATTTTTGTTTCTTCGGTGGGATTTGGGGGTCTATGTTCAACTTATGCATAATAAATTCAGGTCAACCCCAGGTACTCCATATGGACTCCAGGCAAACATGTCCATATTCTATATTAGCGATAACAAAATCTCTACTCAGTCTACAGTAGGCAAACTTTTCCTAATCCAGAACCATCTATCGGTATATGGCAAGATTGGTATTTGAACCAACTCTTCAGCGCTATCAACCCCTGCTGATCCTTCGATCATCTGTAATTGCTATAATGGCTCCCGATCAACTTGCTATAATTGCTATAATGTAGGCATGAATCACTGTTTATTTATTTATAAAAAATAATAATAACCTTTTTTGCCATGAATTTTTAGAAAATAAACTGGGAGTAATGTTTTGTATGACTACTGGAAAACCTAATTTGGAGCCGTGATTTAGAATTAATTTTTAAAAACATCATTGTTTATGTAAATAAAAAAGTTTTTTTTAGACCCCCCAAACACTTATACAGGGGATTAATTCATGATTGAGATCAGGTGCAAATGCAAATAATTAGGGTATTGCACCTGATGCAATTCCTATGAAGGGTTGAGATTGATAGTTGCAAAAAGCAACTATCAATCTCAACTATTGATTAAAAAAGTTAAGAAAAAAATGAAGTAAAGTAAAAAGTAAAACCTAAGCATGTAAAAAATAAAATTTTTTCATGAAATATGGTAGGGTGAATTGCACCTGATGCAATACCTTAAGTACTGCACCAGATCCTAATCCATTAATTCAACAAATAGAAAGTTTCAAACACATAATCCAACACACAATTCAACCTCAATAATTAATCACCATATATATACCTACAGCAGGATTAATGAAAGCACTAAAAGGGACCCTAATTTTAGTAATGAAGTGGAGAATCAATCAAGAATTTCTTCAATGAAAATTACTAATTCGCTAAAAGTTAAACAATTACATATAATCTATTGACAAATATTGTTTGCGACCCAGAGCTTTTGAACTTAGCAATTGTGACCCACCATTGGAGAATTAATTATGTGGTTTCAAAAATAGCTTAAGGTTGTGTTTGTTTGGAAATAAAATAAGGTGGATGGAAAACTTTGGAGAGAAAATGGGAAGGAAAACTTTTTTGTAGTGTGTTTGGTTGAGTAGAAAAGAAAAAATAAATAAATAGTAGGACCCTTATATTTTCTTCCCAGACCCACTAAAAAGTTTTCTCTCTAAAATTGAAAAAAAAATTGAAAGGAGAAATTAAACATCATTTTTGGACGAAAATATCCATGTGCAGTTGCACATGGCTTGTCCACATTGCTCTTATGAACTTTTTTTTTTTTTTTTTTCCTTCCTTTTGCTGGACTTTGCTTCTTCTACTTCTTCCACCTTTTTTTTTTTACTGGGTCAGCTTGTCCAGTGCTCATATTCTTTTCTTTTCTTTTCTTTCTCTTTTGCTTTCTTTTGTGTTTTTTTTTTATTTTTATTTTATTTAGATGTGATTTTTTTTTTGGACATGATTTTTATTTTTAAATAAATTTAGGTAATTGGTTTTTCTTTTATCACTTTTTTGGTTTTAATTGGGCATCATTTTTTAATAAGGATATATGCGTAATTTATACAAACTCACTTTTTATATCCTTTCACTTTTCCACCTCCACCCAAACAAAAAGAAAGAAAATTAAAATCTTTTCTATCCTTCCACTATTTTCTATCCACTTTTTTTTCCACCTCTCCAACCAAACGGACCCTAAAGCTCAAGATGAAGTAATTACACAATTAGTTTTTGTTTAGGACCAATACACAAAAAGGGATTATAAATTTTTGCTCAAGGAGAAAAATTTTCAGATCTACTTTGTGGTTACTCTCTCTCTCTTTAGAGTAATCACTCGTCTAGTAGAATTCAAATTCAGATTTCAACAATCTTGCTCAAGTGAGAGTGGAGCAAGTGTCGTGTAAACTTTCTGCCTATTTTAATGTTTCACTTGAGTGAGCTCAATTTTCAATCGATTGAAATTCTTTGGTATTCTTATTCTTAAGAGCATTTGCAGCAGTTGAACTAAATAGCTATATAGCTATTTTAGCTCCAGCAAAACACCAAAAAAGTCACACAGCAGTGGAGCTAAACCTATATTTTTTAGCTCCATTGCTACAATGCACATCTATAAATAAATGTGTACTGTAGCTGAGAGCTAAAAATAATAATAATTTTTTATTCCTCAGCCGGATTAAAATATTATTTTTCCTTCTCTTCTCGGAACTCTCAGTCTCATAATCCCTCAACTCTCTCTCAACTTTCAGACCTCTCACGCCACCGCCGCCCCCTTGACCCACGCCGCCGACGCATACCGCCACAGACCCAGCTCCGACCACGGCAACCCCCACCACCACCACCACCACATCAGTCACAAATTCAACCATACCCACACTCATCAAACCCACCACCACTAGAAAAAAAAAAAAAAAAAAAAAAAAAAAAAAAAAAAAAAAAAAAAAAAAAAGCAAACATCGGCAAAACCCACCGCCAAAATGGTTTCTTCTGCAATTTTTTCCTTTGAACCCAAAAAACAAACAAACAAACAAACCATGAACCAGAGGATGATAGAGGCGTGGTGATGGACCTAGTGGAGCGGAACTGAAGCTTGCTGAGAAATAAAGAGAGAACATTTGAATAAATGGAGAAGGAGATGAGGAGAAAAAGTAACAAAAAGATAAAACAAAAAAAATAAGAAATGGTTGAAAGTTAAAAAGTGTGGCTGAGGGTGGATGAGACAAGAGGAGTACGTGTGTGGAGGAGAAAAACAAAGAGGAAAAAAAAAAAAAAAAAAAAGAAAGAAAGAGAAGAAAGAAACGTGTATTTGGATGAAAAAAATAAAATTAAGAATAATAAGAAATTAAAATTAAGAAATGTTGCCATAATATTTTTGCAATAAATTTTAAATGGTAAGTTATTACTATCTGAAATTTTTTTTTTTTTTTTATGGTGGCGGTGGTGGTAGTGACAGTGGTGGTGGTGGCGACGGTAGTGGCAGCGGTTGCGTGTGGTTGTGATTGTTGTTTATTGTAGTGGATATATTATTTTTTGGGTAGTGGGATATATTATTTTATTGTAAGTGATATATTATTTTATTGTGATGTTTATATTATTTTATTGTGTTAAAAGTTAAAATAGATTCACTGTTGTAGCATGCGTGTAGGTAAAATAGATAAAGTAACTTTTGGTGGAGCTAAAAATTTAGCTAAATTTTTAGCTCCACTACTGTGAATGCTCTAAGCAGCTATTGCCACGAATGCGTGTATTACCCGAATATTGAATTTGAACCAACCTAAGAAAGTAACGAGTATTACAAAAGAATAGGTATACAATTTTTTTTTTTTCGATATTCAATGGGTATACAATATTTTAGTCATAACACACAAAGTGACGAGAACTTGGTATATAAATTGTGGTAATTTTTGAGGGGTAAAATATTGCAGATTGTAAATATAGTTGCATTGTCTTATATATATATATATATATATATATATGCATGTACTGGATTATTTTGGAGTGTTAGGAAGGAAGCAAGTACATACTCTTTGTGAGATAGATAACCACACACTTTGGAGGTTAGATACTGTATCATTGCATTTTCTTTTATATAATCCATAATTTCACTCTTTATTATTTATCTCTACGTTTTCTTATTATAGAGCATAAAAACAAAAGCCTCTAAGGGAGCTTTATTATGTTGAAATGTTTGTTCTTCTTGTCGACTCATTGATGCAAACTGAAGGTATTACTTTATCTTCATAAGTAATATGATGTTGTTGGAAAATATAGCTATGAAAAACAAGTATTGGTTTAATTATATAAATCCTAAAAATTAGCAATGATAAAAAATAAATAGATAGAGTTAGAAAGATCTCACAAACTATAGAATCACACAAATTGCATTGTCCTTAAAGATTGATTCATGCCACTCAGAATAGAATTCGGTGCGAATAGCTCTCTTTAGAGACGGACCCAGGTGGGGGCCCAAGGGAGCCCAAGTCCCCCGATCCCCCCAACTAGCAATTGTCCAACCCAAATACTTAACAAAAACAATAAAAACATTCACAATGGTAATTATATTTTAGAAACAAAAAAAAAAAAAAAAAAATTATTTTACCACCAAAAATCTTGTGTTATTGGAGAAGCCAAAGCTAATTTTTTTGCAACTACAGTAAAATGATATTTAGCAAGTTGTTAAAAATAAAATATAATATTTTATTAAGATTATCTATTTACCTTCAATAAAAAAAATAAAAACTCAAATTCTCTCTCTTCATTTATTATTTTAATAAGTTGTTTATATTATTTTAAAAAAAGTGGTAAAAAAAAATTAGAACATTTGATGTTGGGTGTATTGTAAAATGAGTAGTAAAATAGATAAATTAGTTTTTTCAAGTGCTAAAAGCTAACTTTTTTAGCACCACTCCTATGAATGCTCTAACTTTAACAATAAAAATCCTAGCCAGCCTAGTATTAAAAAAAAAAAAATTCGTCTTTGTTGGTAAATGATTGCATCTTAATGCATTAAGAAACAACGATTTTGTGTATTTATAATTTATTAATACTATATGGATGCATGTTTGGAGTTTTTTTTTTTCCTTATACTCCTGCCCCCTCTAGCTTGAAAATCCCAGTCCGTCCCTGGCTCTCTTGGCCAAACAACCCCCCAAGATTAAACTATAATAATTTCTTCAAGTTGGACGCACACCCAAACAAGAAGAACTAAGAACAACCTTATTTGTCTTTCCTTAAAACCAAAAAATTAAGCTGATATTTATCTAGAGATAAGTAAAAAAAATAGAGCAGAACAAAGGGAGAGAGGCGACTGTGTGGAGCTGAAAAAACTAAAGAGAAAAGAGTAAAAACAAGGGTTTTATAGCAAAGAATCAGATGGCTTATGGGCTACTCTAATGTGGTCACTATGCATGCCCAGTAGGCAGCACATTAAATGCCCCTAACGGGCTGCTTGGTTAATGCCCAACAGGAGTTGGGTTGACTAGAATTGGGCTAGAAGGAAAGAAATGGAAAAAATATAAAGCCCAAACCAAAAAATTAAGTTGAAATTTCTGTAGAGATAAGCAAAAAAATAGGGCAGAACAAAGGGAGAGAAGTGACTGTGTGGAGCCAAAAAAACTGAAGAGAAAAGAGTAAAAACAAGGGTTTTATAGCAAAGAAGCAGAGGGCTTATGGGCTGCTCCAACAGTCACTATGCATGCCTAACGTAGCACATTAAACGCTTCTAACGGGTTGCTTGGTTAACGTCTAACAGGTGTTGGGCTGACCAGAATTGAGTTAGAAGGAAAGAAAGGGAAAAAAAAAAAAAAGATAAAGCCAAACAAAAATATGAACAAAGCCAAGCCCAAGCCCAAGTCCAAGCCCAAGCCCAACACCTAACCCATTATTTTCAAGTTGTCATGTAAAATGTGCAAACGTTTATAAACACATAACAAGGTTCACTCCACACAAAGCAAAGGCTTAGAGCAACCACATTGGTGGTTGCAAAAATGTGCAAAATACAAAAAGTGCTCAATTTTGCACATTTTAATCCAAAAAACACCCACATCAGTACTTGTAAAAATGTGCAAATATACACAACTGCTTTGCAAATGAACAGTAACCGTGCATATATGCACGGTTACTGTTCATGTGCAAATAATTTTTTTATTCTTTTTTTCTCTCTCCTCTATCAAACTACTTCTCTTCCTCTACGTCTACAACAATCAGTAGCTTCCTCGACGTCTAGAACAACCCAGCGCGGCAGAATAAGAAGAAGGAAGAAGAAAATAACCACCCAACCACCAAACCCAGCACCACCACCAAACACTGCAACCTAGCATAGAAAATTAACCCAAAATTAACAGAAAATTAACCCAAATCAACGGAAAAGAAATTAGAAAACCCAACTCAAAATCAAAACAAACCCACTGGAAAACCCAACTCAAAATCAATCAAAACTCACCAGGAAACCCAACCTAAAATCATCACGGACACACCACAAAATCATCAAAATCGTTCTAAATCTAGATCCAAATTCATCAAACCCATATACAAATTCATATAAATAATCAAACCGAAATTGAAAAAAGAAGAAGGAGAAGAAGGAGAAGGTGCTGAAGAAGTGGAAAGAAAAACCTAAACCGAAATTTTGCTTTCTCCGCCCAAAATCATTGCCCTTAATCAAACCCAACCCAAAATCATCATCTATAATAAAAGTATAAAACCCAAATTGTAAAAGAAGAAGAGGAAAGAAAAATATTCTCAAAAAAAAAAAAAAAAAAAAAAAAAAAAAAGGCAGAGATAGAGATAAGGACAAGAAGAAGAAGAATGGAGTGTATTCAGACTCTCATAGAAAAAAGAAGTAAGTGTTAGGTGGAGGTAGATGGGAAATAATAGAAAAGGTGAGGAAAAATATTATTTTAATAAAAAAGTGTGTATAATAAATAAACTGATGTGGGTGTTTTGTAAAAGTAATGGTGTAAAATAGAAAAAGTAAGTTTTTTGTGTAAAATAGACGGAATCTTTTAGACATACTGATGTGGTTGCTCTTGTTAGTGTTTAAAACACACCCACTCCAACATATGTTTCTCCCGTTAAATTTATAACATCAACCTATTCTTATTTTCCAATATTATTTTGATTTCAATATGAAATAGAAGATCTAAATTACATGTACATAATATTTGATATTTGATTACATTTTTGAGTAATCTTTTTTTATTCTTCTAGAATTCTTAATACTTTCAAAGTGGTCAAGAGGAAGATAAATAAAGAGGGTGGTGCAGATGGAGGTAGAGTCATGATCCTTGATCTTATGCTAACGGAGGTTGAGATTGTTCTTCAAACTTTGGTACTACCATTTTATTTATTAATTTATTTGGAATTATAGAGAGTCGATTAGTTGCTTTTAGTTAATAGTTGAAGCCGGTAAAGTGAGAGAAATGACTTGAAATTTTAGAATTAAGTGATTGATGAAGCTTGCATGTTTTCTTTTTCAACATAGTTCATTAAGGACCACACTATTTGTCATAATTTTTGTAACAACTTGGTTGATTGTGAGTGGCAGGAGAGCATTTTTACCTGAATCTATTACTTTTTTTTTCATCACTAGCTCACAATTAATTACATCAAATTTGTGTAACAAAAGATTTGTCACTAGACTTCTCTTTTGAAATGAGTGTTGTCAATTTTTTGTTTTGAACAATTTGTAGTATTTGTTGAATGGTTTTCTTTAAGTTTTGATTATGTACTAGATCTATAATTTTTTTTCTTATTGTGGATTTCCTTTGATTGGGGTAGGTTACTCTTATAGTAGTTTTTTCTTTAAAGACTCCATTAGTTTTCCACTTCTCCACCATATCACTGTGTTATTTGTTTATTGCTTTCTTTGCATGCTTTACAAATTTGGTGATTTCCTAGTTTCATTAATTAACATGTTACAATTGTGACCACATATCTTAATTAATTGGTAATTAATTTGTTAATCTACTGCATATTGATTTTGTGGTCAAAACCGATCCTTTCATACTCACAAAAAATCTCATTTTGAATAAACACCACTATCAATTTTTTTAAAACCTTCTCCCCTCATGTGTATTAAAATAATTATTATTCTCAAAAAAAAAAAAAAAAAAAAAACAAAAACAAAAAATCATTTTGAAGTGTAAACTCTAGAACTCATAAGTTTTCTCAACAAGAATCACATTTTACAAACCAACACTCCCATTTTGTTGGCCCCCAAGACTCAAATGAAGATGGGTTCTTGTTTGTGAAGCATGTCGAGACTTCAAAAAATCTTTACTACAAATAGTTAAATAAACAAATATAATCAAGAACTTTGTCATATCTTTTATATATTTTGTCAGAAGACATTTATTTATGGAGGCTCGTACTTGTGAATAAAAATTGAGTACTTTGCTCACTAGAAGTGTGTTGGGTCAAATTGAGTCGAGTTTGAGGTATTTTTCAACTCAATCTGATAAATGGGACTTGAGGGCTACAAGAAGTGTCCAAGTTTTTTAGAGAGAAACTAACACACATTTAGCGTGTGCAGAATTACATGGTAGCTATATATCAGCTCACCAGGCAATTACAAAGAAGCCAAGATTTTGAATAAATTGGAAGTTGGAGCCTAATTGAATAACTATCCCAAAAATCAAGGAATGAGGGACAATTATGTATTACTTCAAAGTAGTGTGGATATTATTTATTCATCCTCTATTATCTTTAATCAAAATTTTGCGCTTGGCCTCGATTAACGTAGTTATAGTAAACTTAACTTCACAAAATTTAGTTCCACATGCCACCTCTCACAACATTGAATTTATGTTATATGCAATTACGCCTTGATAAAGTCATCTTTAGATAATGTCCCCAAGATCATTTCAAGCCTAGAACAGGATATAGTGTGTGTTTGGCAACCAATTAAATACTACTTTTTTATTTAAGTTTTCTATTATTTATTGGTCTTACACTATTTTTTGTCTCAATTTTATTTTAAATAATCCAACTTTCAGTTTGTTAAAAATAAACTAGTTTTTAACTTTTTGTCTCACATTATCAAATGAGTTAAGAAATTCTCAAACAGACACAGCCTCAAAGCACATTTGTCCATCAAACAAACAACATAACCTACTCAAGTTGAGAAATCACATTATAGCTCAAAAAACCTACATAAGATAACATGTCTAAATTTGAGTTTTTGGGACCATTCAATTAGGTCTAATAAAACAATTAGGCTTTAATTCAATCATTCACTATTCAACAAATGATTGAAATTTATACGTACGGTTGGGCCTACTTTTTTATATTCATCAAAACAAAGTCTCAATATACCATATTAAATCTAACTAACAAATTTAGACTAAGACGCAAAAACTAAAGTAATCAAACTAAAAAAATTTAAGATACATATACTGATTAACTATTTATTGCTATCAGACCAACCCAGTACTTCTTGCAGTGCACATGGACCAAAAACTGCCACCAAATTCTCTTTAAATAAAGGCATCAGAGGTTTTATTTTATTTTATTTTAGAAATAGCTTCATCTTCATCTTTTTACGCTCAAAAGAAAAGGCTGAACCGAAACAAGTATATTGCCGACGGATTGAGATCAAGGTATTGCGCCTGATATAATTCTCATGAATGGTTAAGATTAATAGTTGTAAAAAGTAATTTTTAATTTTAACTATTAATTCAAAAAATTTTTTTTTTTAAATTATTAAAAAAAAGTAAAAAGTGAAAATTAAAAAAGTAAAAAGTGAAAAAAAAATTGTAAGAAGAGATGGGTTCGAATGACCAGATCCTAATCCATTGCCGACCACCATTGTTGCACGAACATTGTCCTGTGGCTTCCAAGTCCAATCATTCATACCATCACGCAGAAAGTCTGCACGTACAATGATTATGGTTGAGACTTTGGTATTGTTTTTCGGGACATTCTAGCCTTTTGCCCCTAATTTTTTTTTTATTTAGCAATTTGCCCCTATTTCGAAACTATATAGAAAAATGCCCCTGTTTCTATACTCGATTATCCTAAAATCGAGTTTTAATGAAATACTCGATTTGTGGAAAATCGAGTATGCCCGATCAAAAAAAAAAAAAAAAAAAATCTGCATGGACACCTATAGCGGCGTTTTTAAGCCCTATAGTGACGTTTTTAAGCCCTATAGCGACGTTTTCCTGGAAAATTTTTTTTCATAAGTCTGATTGCTAATTTTGGGGGCCCTATAGTGGCGTTTTTAAGCCCTATAGTGACGTTTTTAAGCCCTATAGTGGCGTTTTTATACTCGATTTCCATAAAATCGAGTTCCATGCCTTTTTTTTTTTTTTTTTTTTAAGTTTGATCGGGCATACTCGATCTTCTACAAATCGAGTATTTCATTGAAACTCGATTTTAGGGTAATCGAGTATCGAAACAGGGGCATTTCCCTATATAGTTTCAAAATAGGGGCAAATTGCTAAATAAAAAAAAAATTAAGGGCAAAAGCCCATTTTGTCCTTGTTTTTCGACCAAAACAAATAAAAAATGCAGATTGATGTTTGGACGGTGCATATAAGCAATGCCAATGCTTCAAAAACATAATAATTTTCATAATTTATATATATATATATATATATGTTAAACTAAATATTCTAAAATAGATGCCAAAGTGAAATCATATCATAGAGTAACACAAAAATATGAGGGTTATGTAATTCAATCTAACGAGCTATGTTCAATAAATAAACCTTAAGAGCAACATTTGAAGTACAAATCTATAAAAGCCTAAACTTTAAACTAACTATATACTAACTATGGTAACACAAATAAAAAATTTGACTATACACAAAGTAAACTTGGATTTGATCATATATTATTGAATAATTAATATATCTCTAACAATATAACACTTAAATCTAGCAGATTTTACTAGATCTCATCTTGGTCCATTTGGTGTCTGACATGAAACTTGGCTTGGTCTTATCCTGTCTATCATCTATTATTAAAACAACTTATCATTAAATATTTTGTGAAAAATTTATATAACTACTTTTTTTTTTTTGAGAAATTTATATAACTTATAACTTTACTATCCATATCAAACCATTAACAGGACCCCACGGATATTCAGCATTTTTTTTTATCCACATATTTTCTCAAATATATATATATATATATATATACACGGTTGAATTCAAGTTAAACATGATATAATTTTAAGTTATGTTACATCACTCTATATTTATTTATTAGATGCAAATTTTAACAAATCCACCGTTGAATTATATTCTCTTTTTATAGTCTACATGCTTGCAAAATTTTAAGATAGTATAAGATCAACAATTATGTCATCAAACGTATGTTTAAATATTAAGATTTTGCATTTAAAATTCTGTATAAAATATGGGCTTCTAAATCAAATAGTAGGTAGTGTCTAATTAACACAAAACTTAGTGTACGTATTAAGTATTAAGAACGTAATGAACATATAGGTATAATACAACCCTTGAATTTTTTAAATATTTATCAAATAAAAAATTACTAAATCATATAAGGTTACTTAGAGTTAAAACAAAAGACGCCAAGTTGGATGATATACATGGGCCCATATGCCCGATATACCGTCCACGTCACGGCTAGTTTTTTGGGCAAGATGCGTGGCTCCTTCGAAACGAATCAAGAGTGAGAGAGTGTGCTGGCATGACATTGACATATTGTGGTTTGTCTGTGGGGCATGTTATGTTTGCCGGCGCACCCACCTCATTGCCAACAAGTCTAGTTTTAACGCGTTGTTGACCAAACCCATCTTGACACGTTCGCACTTCGTGGTTTTTGTAGCTCCATCTAGTCGGTCGTTGTTTACAAAGATCAATATCTCACCTAACATATCTCTACCTTTTTATTTTATTTTTTTTTATTTAATCATTTGGTGTTATTGTTTTCATTTTACACGCATCAAATATGTTATTGTAACTTATAATACTGTTTTTCACCTAAATCTTTGGCTTGTTTTCATTTTGATTTTTTACTTTAAAGATTCAAGTTCAATTTTACATTTATAATGTGACAAGATAAATGAAAGCTGAAACTTAGGAAATATTTGTAAACAAAAATGTAAAGAGATATTATTTTTCGTAGCAGTCTTGTAGTTTAATTGACATATTTCTATGTACAAAGTTCTTGAGGGTCTAAAAGAAAAAATAGTACAAATTGTGGGGTTAGTATAAAAAAATTTATAAACAATGAGTAATTAGATTCTATTTCCTTAGATTTTCACGTTACGTTAACATAGCATAAAAGGATTATACCAATTACCTCTCCACAAGTTTAGGACATTACTATGTTTTCAATGTCAGAAGTATTTAAATTCTCATTGTATATATCTTATATTTTGTGAAAAAAAAAAAAAAAAAAAAAAAAACCAAAAGAGACACTCTAATATGTTTTGTATGGTTGGAACAATTCAGAAATGTTTAATTAAATAGTTTTTAAATTATTTGATGGCTGCTTTGCGGCATTGATATATATTATATACATTTGATCAGGTCAAGAGGTTTTTTTTTTTTTTTTTTGGTGAGAATCAAGGTCAAGAGTTTAACCAATATTAATTCATTTAATTACTACCCCCTCATTGTTTACGTTTTAGTTTTTAATCAATGCATAATATTTCCGCCACAATTATTTTTACGATGAATAAATTTAAACAATTATGAGTAATGGGTCATGAAAGATGAAGTATCATCTTTTTCTATGGACCCAACTAAATATTGCAAGAAACATGACCGTTAACTTTTTAAATGTATCTTTGACCATCATATTATATATATATTATAGACCATACAATAATAATATGGTCCAGTTGGCAATTAGCTATTGGTTAATATGGTCTGGCTTAAATTCAAGTTGAGTGTAGCCAAGTCTTTTGAGGTTGGTACCGGGAAAGATCCTGGCCGTCCAATTGACAATTCTGCGCGGGAAGAAAAGGCAATTACTGTGATGATAACACGCAAAAGCTGCCTGGCCCACAACATTGGCTTTCCTCATATAGTCCATTATACCCTTCTTTTTTTCTTTTCTCTTTTTCTCTTTCCTTTTGTTTTGCTTAAATCCTTAAACCTTTATATTTTTTTGTTGGTAAATAGAAATAACGTGAGCACAACTTATGTCACAATTTTATTTGTGTGATGTTGAATAGTTAAAAAAATAGTAGATTTGTTCTAAAAAAAAAAAAGTAGATTTATGTGAAAATAATAATTCATTAATAATAATTGCACATATCATTAAATTGTGACAAAATGTGTACTTGTAAAAAAACTATTTTACTATATTATTGGTAGAGCTATATTTGTAAAATCTTCCAAAAATATCATTGAAAATTATTTTGAACATGGTACAAAAGAGTTACAAACCTAGATTAAGAAGCTAAGTGCACATGTGTGTGTATATAAAGGAAGTGGGCCTCATTTTTTAACCAGATTAATCTATTTTCTACTCATGAAACATCACAAAATTTCTATGGACCAATAATGTAATGAATTGAACTTTAGAACCTCCAAATTTATGTCATACTTCAAACCAACGAACCTATCACTCGAATATCGAGAAACTTTAGAATTATTATTATTATATACTTTTTTAGAAAAATTCAAATAACTACTTTCCATTGAATTAACATAAAAATCAATTCTAGAAGGTTCTGGATGATGAGTTATGACTTATGACCTTGACGAAAAGAAACCCTTTGTGTACTTTAGGAAATTTTAATATATCTCAAATATAGTAAAATCAATTGGATTCTCCAAGGTGATTTTGTTTTGTTTTTATCGTTTTTAATGGAGGTCTAGTACTTTTAATATCAAAAGGTAAAAATAGAAAAAAAAAAAATAATAATTAAAGGTTCTATACATGGTGTCCACATTATTGTTTCCAAAACTATGTTTTTTTCCCAAAATAAAAAGACAAACAAACCAACAAAGACATACACATGTGAAAAATGAAATTAAAAAAAAAAAAAAACGCAACATATATGCAGAGGACAATATTGTCAAAATGATAATAAAAAATTGGTTCATCTCCCTCCATTCCAACTTCCTCACCAAACTGGTCAACAGTAAATCAAAAAGACAAAGTAACCAATTTGCCAACTTGTGTTTCTAAAATTTTCTAATAATCCCATAATTAATTATAAAACTTTCCTAAGGCTATGATTACATGTTAAAAATACTTGCATTTATTTGTATATTACTATTAAAAAGAATTAAGAAATCTTTGTTCCATTCTTTCTTAAACCTCAAGTCTTTGCAACCTTAAGACCTATCTTTCTTTCAGTTTCAGAATTCTCAGACAACCTCTGCAAAAATTCACGTGTTTTTTTCTCTTTCCAATTTTGCCTTTCAAATCCTTAACATATTCCCAAACCAATCCAATTCTCAAGCTCTAAACTTTTTATTTTTTAAAATTTTTTTGGTATTCTTCTTATTGAATCGGGGCGACCTAGATGGGTCCGATGGAGGATTCTCAGGAGGGCGAGTTGTTGCTGAGTCGGCTCAGTGAGTCGACGAAGGCGATCTCTGAGTTATCGGATTGCCGAAACGTGTGCAAGAAGATGTATGGGAACTTGGTTCGGAGAGCGAAGCTGCTGAGTCCTTTGTTTGAGGAATTGAGGGACAGCGAGGAAGGGCTTGACGATGACGTGGTTAAGGCTTTTGAATCGCTCAGACTCGGTTTGGATTCCGCTACCCAACTTCTCAACTCGGTCAACGGTGGCAGCAAGCTCTATCTGGTAATTTTTCTTTGCCTTTTCTCTTTTTTTTAAAAAAATGAATTGATTTCTGTTTGATTGCTGAGAAAAAGAGGAGGGAAAGTGAGATTTCTTTGTTTGGGCTAAAATGGTGAAGAATTTGACTTTTTTTAAAAGCAACCTCAAAGAAATCATCATTCTATTTTATATTTGGTTTTTAACTCAAAAGTCAAAACACACACACACACACACACAAGGAATTGTTGAACAGAAATAAAAGTTGGGTATATGTTATAGTTTGTGGTTTATGAGGAATTGAATCGCATAAATAAAAGTTGGATATTTATGTCTATATTCTTGTTCAAAGTGTGATTTTGGTATATGGGAGATCAGAGAGTTAAAAATAAGAATTCAAGTGTGCCCATTGAATTTAGGAAGAGATTAAAAATAGGACCTCAGTTTCTTATGAACCAGTTTAGAATAATCTCCTCCCAGCCACTAGGTGATAGCATCCGCGTATACTTTTAGTCACATGACCCATTTAATAGTTATGTGACTTGTATAAATGATTTAATGAGTTTAATACACATGGATGGTCTTATGAACCACCATGTAATTGGTTGGAGGATGAACTTGTTTTAATAAAAACTGATATGGTTATAGATTTTGGAGTTCCTTTTCTGTTTAATGTACAAGAATGTTGTCTTATCAAGTCGGATTTGCATATGCATGTTAAGAAATGAATTCCACAAAGCTTGGTTTTTTTTTTTTTTTTTTTGGTGGGGGGGGGGGGGGGGGGCGGGGTGCTTTGAGAAATGAGAAATGAATTCTTCTTTTCATAGATGAATGAGTTCTGCATTTCAGTGAAAAAGGTATGAGATGGTGATTACAGTTGTTTCTGTACTTGAACCGTGATTTGCTTAGCTAGAACTAGATATGGGCATTTTTGTTTTTTTTTTTTTTTCAGGTCGTCTAGTACAAACTAATATAACCATCAATACTACAAACTGTTAAATACATTTTCCACCCAGGCATATGATACTTACTTTTACTGTGTGTAATTTGGCTTAATCTCTATTCTTGTTTCTCAACAAGTTGATTTTAAATCATTAGTTTTGAGGTATGAAATGTCTTACTTGTCACAGGCTCTTCAAAGGGAAAAGATTGCTCAAAAGTTCCACCTGGTGACAGAACAAATTGAAGCAGCATTGAGTGAGATTCACTATGATAAACTTAATTTATCTGAGGAGGTTCGCGAACAGGTACTTTTACAACCCAACTTATTTTGAAGAGAATTTACATCATATAATTTTTACAAGCAACAGTATATAATTTAGCAGTAGTCATTACCCTTTTAATTTCAATTTTAAAGAGTAAATAGTCAAAATGTTGTCTAAAATACTGTTCATAAATGAATTTTAACAAAAAGTAAAATTTAGTTGATTTGAAAGTTTTAACAACTGGTGGGACATTTTTCTATTTCTTTCAGATTGAACTAGTGCATGCTCAATTCCAAAGAGCCAAGGGAAGAATTGACACACTTGATTTACAACTGGACATTGATTTAGCCACAGCACAGAAAGAAAAAGAACCTGACCCAGCAGTACTTAAAAGGCTTTCTGAAAAGCTGCATCTCAAGACTATCAATGATATAAAGAAAGAGTCACTTGCGTTCCACGAAATGGTTATCTCAAGCAATGGAGATCCAGGGGACTGCTTTGGCAAAATGTCATCCCTCTTTAAGAAGATTAAGGACTGCGTTGTGACTCAAAATCCTCAAGTGGAGACCTCTGAGGGTGAAAAGGGCTTGATTAAGCACAGATCTCCTGTTATCCCAGATGATTTCAGATGTCCAATATCTCTTGAATTGATGAAAGATCCTGTGATTGTCTCTACTGGACAGGTATAAACTGGCAGCTGCCTTCACAGTTTTAAGTTTACAACAGTTTATTTGTATCAGACTATCAGTAGTCATTACTAAAGAAATATTTACCTTTTTTTTGGCAGACTTATGAAAGGTCTTGCATTCAAAAATGGCTTGATGCAGGACATAAAACCTGTCCTAAGACACAGCAGACACTGTTGCACACAGCCCTAACTCCTAACTATGTTTTGAAGAGTCTGATTGCTTTATGGTGTGAAAGCAATGGTGTTGAGCTTCCAAAAAAGCAAGCAAATTGTAGAAGCAAGAAATCAGGAGGAGGCAGTGTTTCAGACTGTGATCCTGCTGCTATTGATGCCTTATTGGAAAAACTAGCAAATGGGAATACAGAACAGCAAAGAGCAGCTGCTGGTGAGCTCAGGTTGCTTGCTAAGAGGAATGCGGATAATAGAGTATGCATTGCTGAGGCAGGAGCCATACCACTTCTTGTAGAATTATTGTCCTCTCCAGACCCCCGGACACAGGAACATGCTGTTACAGCACTCCTCAACCTTTCCATCAATGAGAGTAACAAGGGAACTATTGTGAATGCGGGAGCAATACCTGATATAGTAGATGTATTGAAAAATGGCAGCATGGAAGCTAGAGAAAATGCTGCTGCCACTCTTTTCAGCTTATCTGTAATAGATGAGAACAAGGTGGCAATAGGAGCAGCCGGGGCTATCCCAGCTCTTATAACATTGCTTTGTGAGGGGACTCCAAGAGGGAAAAAGGATGCTGCCACCGCTATTTTTAATCTTTCGATCTATCAGGGAAACAAGGCAAGGGCTGTAAAGGCTGGTATCGTGACCCCATTGATGAGATTGTTGAAGGATGCTGGAGGTGGGATGGTGGATGAAGCACTTGCAATTCTGGCCATTCTTGCCAGCCATCCGGAAGGGAAGACCGCAATTGGTCAAGCAGAGCCAATTCCAGTCTTAGTGGAGGTTATAAGAACTGGTTCCCCACGCAACCGGGAGAATTCTGCAGCAGTATTGTGGTCATTATGCACAGGTGATTTTGAGCAGTTGAAACTATCAAAGGAGCTTGGCGCAGAGGAGGCATTGAAGGAACTGTCAGAGAATGGCACTGATAGAGCAAAGAGAAAAGCTGGAAATATTTTAGAGCTCCTCAACCGAATTGAAGAGGGTGCTACTGTTAATACATAAAATTCTAGCTGTATTTTAGGAGTTTGTTGGTGCCATCTTTTGCATGAAGAAAGTTTAATTCCTAGATTTGTTTCAGAAAGCTGTGCAGGAAATCTTGTCATATAAGAATTTATACGTGAAGAAAGTTCAATTTAGCGTTTCAGTTGGTGTTTGTCTACAAAGAAATATGCTTAAGAATGGCATGTATCAGTTATATGGGAATGAAAAGCAGAGAAGATTGTCGACTGGAACACTAATAAATCTGACCAGCATGTTCAAGACCCAGCCTTTTGCAACAAAGGGCAGCAAGGCATGAACGTTTTCACAGAACTTTCATAGCATACGGGTGGTCAGGTGTACATTTGTAACTCTACCTATATGCTTCATCAATTTTCTGTTGTTGTATATGTTGTAGAAAGATTTAAGATTCATATTCGGTTATTCATAAGGGATTTACTAACTTGTGCCCTTAGGGCATATGTTATGCTAGCAGTGTCTGTTTACTACGGTGAGAAAATATTAGAAAAGCTAAATTTTCTGTTGCAATTTGCAAGGTTTACTTTGTTGTGAGTTATGGTGACGCCAGAACACTAAATTCTTTTTTCCATCTCTTTTTTGGGGGTACATCATTATTTCTGCTATAATATCTCTAAAATTTCAACATTCAAAAATCCAAGAAAATTATTTTGAACATGTTACAAACCTAGACCAAGAAGCCGACTACAAATACCAAATAATTTTTCCATTGCCTTCGCACTAGAGTGAGCTTCAAATTTGGTTTTTATTTTCAAGAATTTTTTTAAAAAAAAATAAACAAAAAACATCTAGTATTGATGTTTTTTGTTTATTTATTTAAAACGAATTTCAATCAAATTTGTATACTGGATACATCAAGAGAAATTGCACTAGAAATGGAACTAGGACAATCTTCAATCCAAGCTACTTTATTTGAAACTTTCTTAGTGTTTTGCAGGTAAGTGACAGGCATGTTATACCTGTTTTACAAACCTCCTATACCAACCTCCCTTTGTTGTTTGAAAATAACTTCGTCCACTTTCACCTTATATTACTTCCATCAGGCGGTTTGCATTTTGTATTCTCCCCCGTGGAAGTTGGTTGCATGATGGCCTGGTCATAGTGAATCTCTCCAAGGATGTTCAAAGCCCTCTTCACCACTTCTAATTTTGACAGCTTCTTGCGCCCATGTCTAACTTCATTCCATCTAGTATTGTTGTTTGTTAGTTTAATGGAATTCATTTTCACACTGGATTTAACTCAACACGCAAAGTCTTTCATCTATACCCCCCGCCCCCCACGCGCACACGCGTGTGAGACTCAATTGCTACTCCAGACTTAGCTGAAGATTGATTTCTTACTTCAGCTCTATAATTACAAAAGACGATACTGTTGGCACATACTAATTAAATTGCTGAAGTCACTACTTACATCGCTATTGTTTGCACATACTGACAAAATTGCTGAAACTACTGCTTACATCACTATTGTCAGCACAAAACGAATAAAGCTGTTGAAAACCAGTTGTGAATAGTAAAAAAGCCAAATTTATTATTCACTATTTACTATTCAAATAGTGCCTAATTTTGCCTATAAAAAGGCTGCTTCTCTTCAATTGTAACCAAAACTTAATTTTTAGCTTTCATATTCTCCCTAAATTTCCCTTACCTTCCCATATATCTAATCTTGTAATCTTCATTCTTTCCTACTTGGAAAAACCTGTTTCTACCTCTATTTCCCGTAAGTGTTTATTTTGACAATTTTTTTTTTAAGAAATTTTTTGACAATATTGTAATTTATTTTGTTTAAGTATTGACTTTGTTACCTTATTATTTCCTTTACTTTTTATAATATTGCTTTATTATTTACTAACTTTACTTATATATAATATATTTACTTTAGTTTTCTTCATATATATATATATATATATATTATATACACTCATTAATTTCTTGCCTTGATCATAACCATAAAAAACAATTATAACAAAAATGGGACTTCATAGATTCAAATTGAGTAATGCTTGAATCACAACTTTTTCTATAATTTTTGTCATAACTTGCTCACATGACAAGTCATGAGTGGTGGAGTTGTGGACCCACCACTCATGATTTGCCACAACTCATGAATGGTGAAATAAAAGTGGTGGATTCATAACTCCACCACTTACGACTTGTCGCATGAGTAAGATATGGCAAAAATTGTAATCTTTAACATTTTCCTTACAAATTTTATTATATGTATATAAAAAAGAAGAATAATTCCTTTATTAAAAAAAACACAAATAATAAGAATCTATCTCATAGAAAGCTCATCATAATTGTTTTAGCAAGACATCATCAAACCGAACATCTTTATGTTAAAATAATCCTTTATGTAATTTTGATGTGATGACTGGGGCAACCTCTTTGATTAGCCTAAACTGAATATATATATATATATATATATATTGACAATAAATAGTTTTGTAAAATGGTAACAAAAATTAATTTTAGCACTCTACAGTACACAAATTGCATGTTTAGGGATGTAAACAATCCGGTCCAGTCGGACTTTTGCAATTTTTAGGACCGGACTAGTATATTACAACCCTTGACCAAACCTAACCTATAGGCCACTGTTCCCAACCGGTTCGGGTCCAATAGGTCCTAGTCAGTTTGGTCCAAATTTGGGTCTCGGGCTTGCACTGATGATGGGCTTTTGGCAAATAATTTTGGGTTTTTTAATTTTTTTTTTCCTAATTGATTCAAAAATGCCACGTCCAACCTTTAGGCTGTTTTGCCAATGCATTCTCTAATTTTCAACAACTCTACTCTACTACCTCTCAATTTAAACTAGCCATTATTGACAACATTATTACATTAATTAGACCATTCATAGCAAAAAAATAAAGTCCAAAAAACAACCCAAGCTATATATGCACTTGCCTTGATTAGCGAGCACACAAACGCATTCTCTCTATAGGATTTGTGTGTGAATATGGGTTTATCTTCTAATGGGTTTGAATTGGGGAAAGACCCAAATAAAACAGGTTTATCCATTAGACCCAAGCATGTGTGTAATTTTTTTATAATAAAAAATTTGTCATGTCATCACTTCATTAGACACAGACAAAAAAACTAATAGGAGTTGACAAAGGGATTATAGCGCTGCTTGGATGGTGAGTGATTGATATCTCATCACTCATCACTTAAAATTCATCACCCTATAACTCATTTTTATCACTTGAAAATCTCCAACTTATACCCAACTCTGTTTGGCCTTTACACTTGGTTGAGTTTTCATTCTAAAAACTCAAAAATCTCAACTTTTTGTGGGACCCATGGATTGACTTAGTGCAGTGGAAACTGAACAGCTAACCGCGTGTGAAAAGAAACCTCTTCAATTCTCTTTATATTGTTATTACTCTTTTTTTCCTTCAACACCCCCCCCCCCCAATACCCAAACTCACCAAATCGTGGAGCTTGAATCAACTCCATCCTCATCCACTCAAACCTAGCACCCAACTAAAAAAACCCAGCCACCTCGCCTCCTACCACCACCAACAACCCACAAATCCACCAATCACAACCCTAAAAAATTCAACCCACCATAGTTTTCCATCCACCACCATGCAAATCACAAAAAATCAAACCCATCCACCATAGCAGATCCGGCCATTCACAACACCAATACCTTCAACACCACAACAAATTACCCTATGAAGCTCAGAGAGAGAGAGAATAGAAACCAAACCCAGAAACCTAAAGCAAAAAGGAAAGAAAAGAGAGAAAAAAAAAAAAATAGAGAAACCAAGCCCAGACCGGACGTAAAGAAAAAAAGAGTGATGATGAGTGGCTTGGGAAGAAGAACACAGAAAATCAAAGAAACAAAGCAAAAAAAAGTCAGGTATGATGAGAGAGGAGAGAGCCGTTGGGGAGTCAAGTGAGTTCGCATGGATTTAACAACACACAAAAAGTGGGGCCCATTAGTTTAGTGAAATTACGAAAGTGCCACCATAACTCTATTTTCATAACTTTTTTTTTTTTTCTCACTAACTCATAACTCAATTTGGTGAGTTTTGAGTGATAGAAACAGAAAATGAAAACTCATTCAAACAAGTGTAACATGTGTGAGACCCACCAATTTTGAGTGATGAGTTTAGAATGATGAGTGATGGAAAACACAAAATCCAAACACCCCCTAACATTCCTCATTTGTTAAAAAATTCAGAACTAATAGCTCACATTTGAAACTTCAAAGATTAACAATGTATTTCACCCAAATGTAAATAGTCTTTTTCGCGTTGGACTTGGTGTTGTGTACGAAGAAAAATGTTTGCAGGCTAGGTTTTAAGGATGGCGTATATCAGGTGTTATATAGGTTGTAGATAAAAATCAAGAAAGATTACTTCTAAATCTGACCACCATGATTAGGATTATGGGTTCCATTTTCAATTTTCTGTTAACAACACCTAAGGCATACGATGCTCTCCACTTCCTTCACAATTTCATGTATGCAATGCTGACAGTCATTAGCCATAGAAAAATAATCACAACAAAGTGGAAAAACTCTCTTTCAATTCAAACCAAATAATTGCTTCACAGGGTTGCTGGGATTTGACCTCACAAAATCAATACAGAAAAGGTGAAGCCAGAAAACCATACACGCTACTCGCAACAAGCTAACAGCTATATAATCAGTTCAACATTACATGCCCTACATGGGCTTCAAGTCAGGCCAGCAACCCTCAGTTTCTACTCTCATAGCCAGTAAGACTTTACAAAAAGAAAAAGAAAAAACAAACAAAAATTTTCACCTTAGCCCAACCTCTCTTCAAATGTTTCAGCTAAGCTATGCCCACTGACAATTTTGGTTGTCCCAACAATCAAATCATATGCCATCCCTTCCTGCAAGGACAAGTTACTCAAACATTATAGAAACCTAAAAATGAGGATGAAAATAGACATCATTGTAACTGGTTAATCAGTCTGGAACACTAAAGCAAGATGCACAATTCCATGAAACTTGTCGTATCTGTAACAAAATTAATCTTTGATTGGCCATTTACAGTATAACTTCATGCGCAAAAAGACCATTATCACCAGCTAGTCAAATCAGGGTTGGTAATGATCTTCAGAAATTTCAAAACTTTGATGTTTGGCAGCAAAATGGTCAGGTATTACAGTATGTTACAATTCAAAATGTTAAACCAGATGAGTAGATTCCATATATGCAACAAATTTGACACACCTGAGCACTCAGAAATCGAAGAGCAGAAATCGCTGCAAATGTTTTGCCTCCAATGAAGACAATGAGAACTAGAGACCGCCTTCCATCAGCAACTCTGAATTATGTCAAGTGTCAGAATAAAGGAGAGTATAACACATCTTTTTTCTTTTTATTAGTTACACGTGCACCAATGGATTTTGATTTCATGACCTCATCCTCCATCCCATTCTTATTTTAAGCGACATTATTGTATTTGAAAATAAAACTACAGTAAAAATTAGGGGGCAACTGCTTCAGTTATGGAAATGGAATGTGATATATTATCAGCAAAGTCTAATGTTCATCTGTACAGGCTTATCATCGTTAAAAGATTTGTTTTCACTAAAGAAAAAATGACCCAATATAAGAAAGTCAATAAAGAAGAATCCTAGATACTAGGACGAGCTGAACATACCTGTCTATATTAGCTGAAGGCTGCTAGGTGTCATATAATGGACTGCTGGAGAATCTGCCCTGAAAAATAGTACAGCATGAGTCACCTAAATTGCGAGGATAGAAAAGAGATCCAAAGAGTGCACGATCGTGAGAAGTTTACCCTTTTTGTTTCTGAATGGGGTCCTGGTAGCAGCTTCAGGATTTCTTCTATAGAACGCCTGAAGGGTCAAATTGTCACTTTCAAGAAAGAAAATCAAATTTTCCTAAAAAGTTCAAATTCATAATCCAAAAGCAGCGAGAATCAATTGTGATAATTGTTGTAAAAGACCAGTTAGAACAATTGTAGATATTGTCGCAATGATGTCTTGACTTCTATCCCATGAATGGAACCAACACATTTCTATGTGCCACAAAATAAGTGGTGTATTCAGTGGGTTCAACAAAGGCCATGTTATGGCCATGTTCCAATGCCATAGGATCAAGAGATCAAAATATTAGGCACCTGTCGGATAATGAAACTTGTCTCAGACACCTAAGACCAAAAGACTTTAGCTACTACGCCACATACAAAGATAACATAGCCTTAACCCTCGTTTGAGAGGAGGGAAAGAATGGAATGAAATTAAATGAAAAGAATAATTTTAAAATATTTCTTTCTTTCCCTTGTTTGGAAGTTTTAACAGAGAAAATGGAAAGTTCATTTTTTTGTTTAGAAATTTAAGTGAAAGGGAATGGAATAGGTAAGATGGAATACTCATTCTTCTCTATTCCTTCAAAACTTCAAATTTTCATTCCCCACCCCCCCTCTCCCAAAAATTGGGAGGAATAAAAGGAAATGGAATGAAGTTTAATGAAATTTTCACTAAAATTCCCAAAATATCCTTATATATTCAGCCATTTATTTTAAAACAAGAGTCTAACAGTAATATTATGATTAAATGATTTCATTCATTTCCCTCTATGTTACTCCTAAACAAGGAAATTTACCTTTCATTCATTTATTTTAAAACTTCAAAACAATGTTACTTAATTTCATTTCATTTCATTACTTAAATTTATTCTATTCCATTTCATTCCATTACATTCTTTTATGAACTCCCAAATGAGTGTTAGAGAACTTTTAGCCAAAAAAAAAAAAAAAAAAGCATAAAAACATTAAAAAAAATTATAAAATTATTATTGAAAAAAAAAAAAAAAAAAAAAAAAAAAAAAACAGCCTTAGATTTTATCACAACCATCACTCTTTGCAGAACCAAACATGTGTAAACATTATGCAAAATACAAATGAGCCATCCTTGCTCTGTTACTCCACATGATGGCATAATAAGCTTCTGTTACAGGTCTTCAAGGTAGAGGCTGTGTCCATCATGTTTCAAATGTTAACAAAATAATAGCAATGCTCTCAATATACAAAAATGCCAGAGTTTAAATGTGCGTGTGAAAATTTGGGGAAAAAAAAAAACCTTCGTATGGTATTTACGAAGACAATCAAGACACCCCCAGAAATTGAGGTATCACATGATGAATGAGCTTTGATACCAAGACCCTTATTGGAGTCTTATCACTTAATGTGGCAATTTTAGAATTGTAAGGTTCTAAGGAACCTAGAACTAACTGTGATGATTTAATATAAACCATTAAAGCATGGTGGGATCACTGATCCACTTCTAGAGGCTGCTGCCAGTCACATTGGATTTACTTTGGTTTGAACATTATAACATTATAAGGTTTCCTCTTCTTTTCTTTTCTTTTTTTTCAATTTAGTAATATTAACAACAATACTAAAATAAGACCAGGATAAAAAAAAATTTCCATTATTCGTCCCAAAAGTCAATTTGTGACAAGAATTAGGCTAAAGAGAACTGATGAACTAAAGGCAATAATCCATCTTTTTTTCCAAGGTTAAAGGCAACAATATGTATTGCTGACAACAAGAACTTGTAAGAAACTTAGAAAGTAACCCATCCAAAAAAAAAAAAAAAAAGCAAATAAAGAATCAATCCGACCATCCAGACCGCACAGCATGCTGAACAAGACGAATACTAAGAGGTGCATATCCAGAAAATACGTAGGCAATATCATTTGGGCTGTTACATAAGAAAGCACATAAAAAGTTAGTAAGAAACACAACAGTGCTATGGGGAAATACCTATGAAGCACGGGTGCATTTCGGGACTCGGGTGCGGGTGCGGGTGCGGGACTCGGCAATTTTTGAAAAAGGTGGGTGCGGGTGCGGCGGGACTCGGCAATTAAAAAATTATTAAAAATATTTTTATTTATATTTTTAATAATTACTAAGCATACTTTTTTATATAATAATAATAGAATACTCATATAATAATAATAATAGTAATAAAATAAATAGATAGATAATAATAAGTACACTAAAATTTTTGACACTGAATTATAGACAAATGTATCAAAATAGATGGAACATCCCATAAATAAATAAATAAATGTGGCTTAGTGGCTCATGTATTTGGCCAACCCAAAAACAAATTAAATGATACAGGTGGCAGATATTAAAATAGGTGTAGCTTCTTCCCCTTACCCAAAAAAAAAAAAAAAAAAAGGAAAGTTGTGGCTAGCTCACGTGTTTGGTCAAAGAGGCACAAAAAAAAACAAAATAAAGTTAACAAAGTCCTATCGTTTTACGGTAAAAAAACAAAAGAAAAAACAAAACTTTTCAAAAAAAGAAACAGAACAGAGTTACAGAGGCAGGGGCTCTGGCGAAAAAAAAGGAAGAAGAAAACGAAGAAGCAAAGAAGAAGAAAGGGGTTAAGGCCACCGGTATTACAATCTAACCTCTTTCCTCTCCATCTTCGCTGGCTCAAGAGACAGTCAGTCACAAGTTTTTATCCATTTTTTTGTTTGTTTTCATTTTCTTGTTCGGCGCCGGCACGGTGTGTTTCGACGATTTCGCTTGATATGTTCGATATGGCCCGAGTCGGCGCGAATCTGCCTGAGTCTGAGCCGTGTCGGCGCGAGTTGTGAAAAAAAAAAAAAAAAAAGAACACGTGGCAGGACGCGGCCCGACGCGTGGTCAGCGGCGTCCCTGCCGCGTCGCCGCGTCGGACGCGGGTGCGGCTCCTCTGGCGCTGCGTCCGTGCTTCCTAGGGAAATACACACACACAAATAAAATAAAATAAAATAACCTAAAAACATTTTATATGGCTAGATTCAGAATTAAGGTTGTGTTTGGCTCCCGTAAAATATTTTTCGGAAATGCTATTTTTGGGAAAGAAAAATGTATTCAGGCTGTTTGGCTGCCTCAAAATTCGTTTTACGAAAAATCAATTTCGGTGTTTGATTCGTTCAAACATTTTTACGGAAAATGCTTTACATAGCCAAGCCACCCAATTTTCCATACACTTCCTCACATGTAAACATGTGGAAAATGAATCAATTCCACACTCACTCACAATAGAAACAAAACCCAAAAAAGGAACAGCTTGGAATGCATAAATATGGTGCAAGTAGTTCCAGAAACTACAAAATTTGTTTCAATGACACCAAGAGATGAGAATTAAAAGAGATAGAGGGGGAGAGGGAAGGAGAGCCTTAATAGATATGAATTGTAAAACTGGCTAAAGAAAGAGCAGCCATATCCATAATTCATCATCATACAGCTTTCTGAGAAAAACTTCTAAATATAAGCAGTGGAATATGAAATCCACCATGAAAAGACCTATATAGAATTTAAAAGTGAATATTGAGCTTATAGTCAAGTCCATCTTGCTATTATAGTTTGCTTCTGCCCATCCAATAAGTGTTTCAGCATCTACTGAAGTAGCTTATTCTTATAATAATTCTATGACACTGTACAGTGCATCATCCCCCTATAGTGTTTGGTTTTGCACACCATGAACAATAAGGTTATATAATTCTATCAAATGAGCCACCCCTGCGATGAGTAAATAATGTAGGTGCTCACTTGTGCCATATTGCAAAATCTGGGTACATTAAAAGGGCACAAATCAATGTGAGGAATATAAGACATGCAAGCTATGAGCCCACCACCCTAGATGTAAATGTGGACCAAACTCTTAATATTTTCAATTATGAAGAAGAACCAAATCACAAGGTCAAATAGAATAATACTTGGCTGTATTAGTGTCCTCAACAACAAGTTGTAGAGCACGTTTAATTGTCAACCAGTTGCTTTTTGACTCCTACAAGGTTCAGATGATATTACCATGAATCCAATAATTTGATAAAAATCCAGTTAACATAGCCAATTGACTATAAAAATCAAATGTAGGAAATGCTAGATTATAAAGGCAAAATGACACCAAACCTGCTTTCTGAGCAACCCAGCTTTTTCTAAATTATTCAGTGTCACCATGTGCTCAAATCCATAGCTGTGGAGTAGTTCTCTCCTAAACCAAGAGTTGAAACTAATAAATCAATAAAAATACACATCCAAAAAAGTACATAGGTAAAAATTACTACAAAATTCAATTGCCTACAAAATCAAAATATGGAAGACCCCAAGGAATTAACAGTAATGATAATATGCATGAAGTCTTGCCTCAAATAGTCAAACTGCTTTTTGGGCAACCCAGAACTTGTAATGGAAAATAAGATGAGAAGACGTAGGACTTTGACAAGAGGCTCCTGCTTATGGATCAATTCTTCAATGTACTCAAAGCATCTGCATTAGTTTCATGTTTTTGAAATTAGGATAGGGGACTGAGAATCCATAACTCGTATTTATGACAAATTGAAAGGAGTTGATCTTGAGAAATGACTTGAAGATACCAAAAATGCATAGATTTCAGCAACCAAAGAAAGATTATAAATACAATTGCTTAAAAAGAAAAAAAGAATGCCATTTCAGTTATTCCATATGATACAAGTTGCACAGGTCAGAAGACTGAGAACAGGTACTATCACCAATCAAAAAGGGGGGGCATTTATTATCTATGAATATATTTATAAACTTACATAATTCAATTTTAAGTCTATCGAAGAATATTTTGAAACAAGTGTAGATATTAAAATATAATATTATATATAAGCTAAATCAAGTCTCGTATTAATGTTAATGAATTTGTTTAGGAAGTTATTATTTTATTTGAGCATGACTTGTTTAGGTTTGAATTTGACTTTTTAACCAAACAAATATATATTAACAAGCTTTTTCTTAAGTCAAACTCAAATTTTTTATTTATTTTTTAATTTTTTGATGATTAGCCAAACTCGAGTTGTTCCTAAATAACATTGTTCTTTTACAACCTTAAGCAGACAAGAAATTTGTTTGAGCTGTTCATAAAAACTACCGATAAATGTGACGTAGTTATTAGCATATTTGCAAATGTTATATAAAATAAAATATTTCTTATGGAAACATAAAATTAATATCAACAAATGTAAATATAGTTATTCTCGTATATAAACAATATAGACTGATAGACATTCTTAGTTATTGCCAAGTAACGTTGCTATCAAATCTAACAATAGTAGGAATAAATGATATAAGGTTGTAGGTTCCGTTTAGTTCAAGGGGTTAACTGATAAAGTCTTTTATAATTGAATTTGAGGTTATGTAATTATATAAAAAAAAGAAAAAAAAAATTTTAAGGGGAAATTATTTTGCAGCGGACAAAACCGTCCAA
This sequence comes from Quercus gilva, assembly GCA_023621385.1. NCBI lineage: Eukaryota > Viridiplantae > Streptophyta > Magnoliopsida > Fagales > Fagaceae > Quercus > Quercus gilva. The sequence continues at coordinate 57,650,776 of CM042480.1, read as the reverse complement.
AGTACAAAGTCCCATGATTCTGGGCGAAAATAGGTAACTAATTATTTTTTTCTAACCATCTAATTAGTAGACTAAGTTTTCAAACTATATTTTTTACTAGCATCTCGAGTCTAAGAGACTCGATTTAGGGCCTATAAATCGAGTTTTTGAGGGTCGATTTTTATGTTTTGATCGGGTCCGAGTTGGCACTTTTTCCACGTGGCGTCCATATAAGCCCATATAAAATATCACAATAGCACCAACAAAGAAATCAGAAATCAGAGCCAAGAAAAAAAAAAAAAAAAAAAGCCGAAGAAGAAAAGAAAGCCCCAGGCAGCGACACGACCCAGGGCCAGGCCAGCGCGACCCAAGCCAGCGCAAGCCCTAGGCCGCACGACCCAGGGCCAGGTCACGCGACCCAAGCCCAAGTCGCGTCAATCTACTGGTCGCGCGACCTCTTTCTCTCTCTCTCTGATCTGCGACCTCTTTCTCTATCTCTCTGATTTGCTTGAGACTCTCTGATCTTGTGAGGTGAGGCCATTGATCTTCTTGAGACTCTAATCTTATTTGGTCTGGTGAGGTGAGGCCGGGCTTGAGACTTCAAATTTTTTTTAATTTTTTTGGTTTATAAATCGAGTCTTAGAGACTCGATTTCCAAGTGGTCGCTATGTGGAAAAAGATGCCACATCAGACGTGATTTGACCATAGAAGTATTTGAGACTCGATTTATAGGCCAAAATCGAGTCTTTTAGACTCGAGATGCTAGTAAAAAATATAGTTTCAAAACCTTAACTACTAACTAGATAGTTAGAAAAAAAAAATTAGTTACCTATTTTCGCCATGATTCTGTGTTTCTCTCTTGGTTCGTTTAGTTTGTTCTTCTTGTCCAGTTTCTTTAACTTTCATAATTGGCTTTGCAGCCACCCAACCTTTCCTAATGTCCCAAATTCCGCAAAAAATCCAATCGGTCCTCCAAATTAAACAAGATTAGAGCACCCCAAACAAACCCCCAAATTCCCCTCCAATACACTTTAGTCTTCGCAGCTCGCAGGTACGTTTTCGCTCTTTCATTTTGTTTTTGTTTCTTTTTTCTTTTTCTTTTTCTTTTTCTCTACTTTTCTTCGGTCTGTGACCCGCCACTCCCGCCAAAATGACATTTTTTTTTGGTTATGAATTAAATATCTGTTTATTTTTAGTTATGCCTGTTGAGTTAGCGAAAGCTTCTAGAGAACTATCTTGGAGAGAATTTTGGAAAGAGAGCAAGAGAGAAATGTCTGGAATTAGAGAGAAATTTCTAGAAAGAGAGAGAGAGAGAGAGATTGTGTGAGAAGTTCTAGAAGTTTCTAGAGAGAGACAGTATTGATTTTTAACAATGCTATCTAACTATGAAATTTCTTATGCAAGAACTAGTTCCAAACGCAACCTGTGTCATTAGTAACATATTTTTGTATTCCCTTTAACCTCGTATGAAAACATGAAATCCTAAGCTTTTTTAGATTCCATTAATTTGTGATGGCTGCTTTGCTCTGTATTGCTAATTTGCTAGCACTATAGACAGTTTGTTGCTTAGTTGATGTAATTTGTATTGGTGGTTTGTATTGTATTTTATATAATTGGAATATGTATTGGTACAAGATGGTTGGTGTTTGGATTTTTCTTTTTTTTTTAGGGAAGGGAATTTTTTCTCTTTTTTTGGAAGATCTTTGTAATCTCAAAGCTTAGTTATGAATTATGATGTACATCTAGTATAGGTCCTATACACTGGGTGCAATCTTTTTTCTGAATAACATTTGTTACTTACCCCAAAAAAAAAATTTATTGGTGTCTTAGGGCATGATTTGAAAACTTAATTAGCTTTAGAAAAAAAAAATATATATATATATATATATATATTTATTTGCTTAAATTTATGTTTGGTTGCTGAGAATGTGGAGGAAATGGATGGAGAATGGAAAGTTGAAGTTTTGTGTTTTATACTGTTGTGGGTCTTTTGGGAAGAGGGAGAAAATTTGAATAGAAATATACTAATTTTGCATAAATGTAGATGTGTTAGGTTAAGTTGAAAGGGAATTGACTTGTTTTATATTTCGATTGATGTTTGGTTGCCGAGAAACTGGAGGGAAGAGGTAATAAAGGGAAATACATGTTTTGGGCTTTACCATGTTGTGGTTTTGTGGGTTGGCTTTGTTTAAGAAGAGCTGAAATTCAGAACAATATGAAGTTTTGGTGAATAAGTCACCTACTTATAAAAAAAAACTATTTTAATTTCCTCTTTTTATATATATAAAAATGAACTGATATTATGTATGCATTTATGTAGTTGATCTAATATTATTCTGTGCATGGCACAGGTTATCAGCTAGTAAGACAGAAGTAGAATAAGATCCGGCAGAACCGCTTGCAAGAGACTAAGATAACCAAAGTAGTAGAGGGCCAATTCCATGGCACAAAATGGTAGTGTGAGAAAGAGCAAGCCGAACATTCTGGTGACAGGGACACCCGGGACAGGCAAGACAACGACATCATCTGCTTTAGCGGAGGCTTCCCAGCTCCACCACATCATCGTCGGAGATTTGGTCAAGGAGAAGAACCTCCATGACGACTGGGACGACCAGCTTGACTGTTACCTCATCAATGAAGACCTCGTATTCCCATAAAACCTTATTTCTTATTATACTTTTCTCTATATATGCTGTGAATGCATACATGGCAGTTGGTTTTTCATATTGATGAAAAAAAAATTTGATACCGAAGGCATAATTTAGACCAAAAATTAGTTCAATGTGGAGAATTTGGACTTTGTTTTACATGAACTATGGATAAAACCAAATTAATATGTTGGAATTAAGGGTAATTAAAATGCATTGTTTTATGTCTGCTGTATGCAGAATGACTTAGGAAGTCAAGAAAATGGAGTTAGAATAAGTTAGAAGTCATTATAGCTTCCCTCAATACACTCCTTGTGTACATGGGGAGCTCTTGTACCTTTATTTTATTTTATTTTTTTCCATTATAATTCTTATTACCTATAAAAAAAAATGGAACTAGAAGAAAAATTCACTCAAAAGTTTTAAATGAAAAGATTGTTTAAGATGTTTTTGGACTAAAACCAACTTGTTACTTGTGGAATTTGTAGAACTACGCTACGATTTAAGTTCATTTGATCGGGGCATTTGTTTATGCACTTGATGAGACTATGATGTCTCCATGTTAACCTGGGATACATTATCCAAATCAAAAATAATAATAATAATAATAATAAAGGGATATATTGTATATGACTTGTATTAGAAGAGAGAGCATGGGTTCATTTGAATGATTAATGAAGCAAATATTTGCTTTGTTATCCTACTATAGGGCTTTTGAATTTTGGGTTTAACTTTACCTTCTGAGTGGTTTATGATAGTGTACTTTTTAGTGAGGCTTTGACACAATTTGTTGCTGATTTGTGATTATGTAGAATCAATATTATTGTATAAGCCTCCATGGTATTCTGACTAAACAGGGATATGTAATTTAAAAATCAACAATGTAAGATAGCTGATGGTCTTGGAATCAAATGGCTCCCCCCTCCTCTCACTTTCTCTCTCTCTTAAAATAAGGGGTGAAAGGGGGAGGTGGGGTTCAATCCTGTATTATATGTGCGTTGTATGGGTGATGGAACTAGTTATAGCATGCTGATTTTGCAGGTTTGTGATGAACTTGAAGATTTGATGGAAGAAAGGGGGAACATTGTAAACTACCATGGCTGTGATTTCTTTCCTGAGCGTTGGTTTGATCAAGTAGTTGTGCTTCAAACTGATAACACAATGTTGTATGATCACTTGAGTAGGAGGTAGTGCCAGATTTACTTTCTTCCTTGTCACTTGATCTTTAACTTGTTTTTTTATCCCTCCCTCTAAGCTTATCAACTCAAATTAAATTTCTGTGCCAGAGGTTACACAGGTTCAAAGCTCTCAAACAATATTGAGTGTGAAATCTTTCAAGTTCTGCTCCAGGAGGCGAAAGAAAGCTATCCAGAGGACATTGTGGTGGCATTAAAGAGCGATACCATTGAAGACATTACTAGAAATGTTGCAAGTTTAACGGATTGGGTGGGAAGTTGGCATCCTGCTACCTAGTTGCATCACATTAGATCGTCTCTCCTCTCTGTCCTAAGTTCTTTTGCCATGTAATTCTAGTTATCCGGGACACTAGTCCCTGCTTGAGTAGGTTTCGCTAGCGTGTTTTGCTTGAAGCAGATTTTGGCAATGATGTTGATAAGCCTATAAAGTTTTCTTCAGATTAAGCTCATAGCTGTTGTATAAGATACTATTTTATATAGCAAATGTTTTGGAGTATTTAATATACTCTGACTTAATTTAGATTTTTCATTTCAATTAATGAGTTGCAATGTTTACTCTTACAATGAAGATCATGACTCAATAGGATGGTTCATTCTCTAGTTGGTGAAAAGAAATTTGTTATGTGGGATCTATTAGTTCTATTTATACGAAAAGTCTTGTCGCTAAACTGTGCATAGGAATGCTCTATGTGTTCTTGCTATTGGATGAGGGTGTCAATTTGGGTTAACATGTGGAGTTCATGTCGTGTCGAGGTAAGGCTATTCGACTGAATGGCTCAACCATAACCCGACTCATTTAATAATCGTGTCATAATTCTTCAACTTTAACCCAACCTGTTAATAAGGCGGGTTGACCTAACCCAACCCATTTGACACGCTTAATAAACAAGTCATGTTAGATTGACACGAATGTAACATAATTCATTTCAACCTATATAATATTAAATATAACATCCATCTAGAAATAATTTTTTTTTACATCCCAAAAAACAGTGTATACACTTCAAGTCTTCAACGCACATTTAAAATAATATAGTTTAACAAAAATATAACATTCATCTAGAAATAAGTTCTTTACACTCCAAAAGAAGTGCATACACTTCAACTTAAATTCAAAATAATAAAGTTTAACAAAAATAAAATAACATAGTTCAACAAAAATATAATATCCTTAGAACTCGCCAAATGCTAAATATCAATATTGAAAGAATTTGAGCAAACAGTAGACTAATCCTGACTATGACCATGATTATCATCCATAGATTCTTTGTTGATGTTCAAATTCATAACATCTTCCACAAACTCATCCAATTTCATTTGTGCAAGTTATATGCCCAAAAAAAAAAAGTATTAGTAGTTCTAGGGTCTGTAAAGTTTCAATTTCCAATTATATCTCTTGTAAATTTTTGTAATTACTCACTTTTCTTTTTAAATTTAAAATATATGTTGGATATAAAAGGTATTTGACAAATCTAAAATAAAATAAATATTTATTTGTTATACGAGTTAAACGGATTGTGTTAAGTGGGTCATTTCGGATTGACACAAATAAATTAGCGTGTCAAACGTGTCTATTGTGAGTTACGCGAGTTGACCTACTTATAACACGTTTTTTATCGAGTCACTTTCGGGTCAATCCGTTTATGACCCAAACACATTAAGGCCTAATCTTAACCCAAAAAAATCCGTGTCGTGTTTACGGGTTGGGTCAAACATTGACACCCCTAATTGGATTGATCTCCCAAGTTCACCTGAGATTGAAACTCAAAGCCATTTTATATACACAAATCTTCTTTTTCTTTTTTGGCTGAGTTTATTAACCCTTCAACTAAAAGTCATTTATGAATAACTTATTGAAAACTTTGTATTGTCATTTGAGTTTTCTACATTGATTTTTTTTTTTGCAGATAAAACTTCTTCTGAGAGAGACTTAATTATATTTTAACGAGACACTTGACCAAAAAGCAACCAAATACGAGTAAAAGTGGATAGATGGAAAATAGCAAGATGATGTTGTATATGTTTGCTATCTCGTAATTTTGGATAGCTTATTTGCTAAATATGAGACAAAATTTATAATTTTTGATAGCTTTTTGTACTAAATGTGTGACTGACAAAAATAAATAAATTTAGTTTATTTTCACACCAAAAAAAAAAGATTTGTAATTTAAAAAAAAAAAAAAAACTAAGACAAAAAGCAGAAAAATAAAAAGCAAAAAGCTTTTTCCAACGGACAATGTTTAGTTCTTTAAATGAGGGGGATCTAAATTCAAATAGCCCCAGAGATCTAGCCTATTCTCTCTATAAAATTTGTAAAACGAATATTATTATTATTATTATTATCATATAAATTGACATTGTTTTGAAGAATCTAGTTTGTTTTTAGGAAACAAGATTTTAAGTGTTGCAATATTTTTAATAAATATATTAGATCTCAAAATAACTTCAAAATAATATCAATTTAAATAATTAATATTAAATATTATATTACAAATTTTATCTATTTCTAGGGTTGTGTACTCTTACTACATTTTTTTTAATAAATTAATTTTTAAAAAAATTTAATACAATTTTTATGAAGAATATAAAAAAAATTATCAAAAATCAAAATTTTTTTTTTTTTGTGAAAAAAGTTAACAGATGCTTTAAGATTATTTTTTAGTGAACTATTTTAGAAAATATTTTATGAAAAAAAAATAATTAATATTTTGATAACTTTTTTTATATCTTATAAAAATAGTATTAAAATTTTCTTTAAATAATGTATTAATTTTCCTTAATACACCCTTTAACATGGTGTTTTCTTCGTAAAAAAAATTTTATAAAAAAAATTTCTAATATAATTGTTGCTTTTCCCATAAGTAGATGTAGATCATCGATGCATTGTGAATGTAACAGGTTTGACGTTATAAAGTTCCTCAGAAACATCATGATGTGCTGATAAAAACGTTATAAAAAGTTTTTTTTTAAGAAAGAAAACGTTATAAAAAGTGGAGTGGCGTTTCACGGGGCATGCAGCTTTTCTGCTCTTCTCGGGAGTTGGGACGTTGGCGGTTGACCACTTTCCCTTAATATCTAAACAGTAAACACGGGATAACGTTACCCAGCACTCTCTTTGATTCCGACTCAGATGCTTCTATCCAAAATGGTTGACTATACCCATGGAATTGTCCCGAATGCCCCTTGAGATGAAAAACCATTATACTCTTTGAGAATAACTACTCTTTTTTAAAATAGCTATAAGAAAAAGAAACTTTCCGTAAGAAACAATCTCATGAATATGGATAATTATTGTATTGTGATATCTTTTATTTATAGTAATAAATATTATTATTTTTAATATTATTTTTAATATAATATTTATTTAATGTACCAATCATTTTAGTGTTTAGATATATAATATATTTGTGAGTTTCAATTAATTCAACTGGTAAAATTTCCAATCATTAAATAAAATATTTGAGATTCAATCTCCGCCTACACCAAAAATCGATTGGTAGTTTGATCTAAAGATAAAGAGCATTAATAGAAGGGGACGCTATAAGTTAAAATTCTTTATAAAAAATATATAATATATTTATAATATGTGAATTATAGATAGCGGAGATAATATGTTGAAATTCTGTAAAAAGCTATATATAATATATTTACCATATATAAATTCTAGATCTATATATTATGAGCGCGATGATTTATGTATTCAAGATAGTAGATACTTGGTCATGTTTAGCACAATATTATAAATATGAAGAAAAAAAAAAAAGGAACCATCACTATGATAGTGATGTCAAGTTCATTTAAATTTAGATATCTTTTTTAATTTTTTTTTTTAATCTTTCATTCAAGTTTCAACTATAAAAGTCATGCTGGGCAAACTTTTTAGTATAGAGAAGAAGACCACACGGTCATTATCTAGTGTCTTGTGTGTGTTTAAATTAATTGAGTCAGGTTATAATCATAATCCTAAGCTCACCATCTTAAAGAAAAAAAAAACAATCATCACCAACACCCACATTACGGGACCAACCTGGATTCTCTATTGTTGCTGCTATTTGTAGGAATCATTATCGAAATGCTATTTTGCCCATGCTTCTTTCTTTGTTACCCCCATTGGACCTCCTTCTCGGTGAAGTTCATGTTGCTCTCTTGGCCCTCAAACTGGCAGTTCATCACCATTTCTCTTTTGATGTGTTTGAAAGGGGACTCACTTATCGAGATTTTCGTCCTTTTTTTTTTTTTTTTTGTCATCTATTTTAGCTTCCTTCAATCCCCCTATCTTGTTGGGACTTTTGCTTTGTAAATGAGAACATTAACCGCTTAGCTCACCTCATTGTAAGTGGGATGGGCCCATAAATATCTGTCTTCTTTCCTGATTTGAAATGTTTTGCATGCTCAAGAGATGGTTTAAGGCTCTCCTCTGCCTTTTGCCTTGGTTAATCCTATCTTTACTTATCCACAAAAAAAAAAAATTATACTTTTGTGAACCATAACAAAAGAGTAATGCTATATAAAAATAAAAAAGACAACTTTTTTGACACCTGTTAAGTTGGAAGCTTTCATTGATTCTCATTTGAGCCACATTGAAATTACTTTTTAACTTATCACTAATAATTTGTCACATTAGCAAATGTTAGATTTTTTGTGTCTCTAAACTTTCCCCTATCACAAAGTGTGTTTGAATTGCTAGAACTTTATTGGTGTGGTGTAGAGGATTTGCAAACGCTGAAGTTTGCAGAGGCAATGACAATTTGTATGTGTGTGTATATATATATATAGATATTTTGGTTAGTTTCCATCCTAATTAATTTGAAATGCATGATACTATATTATTGAGTTGGAGGACTACTTGACATAGTTGACATGATCTACTCGATGTGTCAAATAATTTATAAAACAACTAAGTAGGCATTAGTGTTTTATTTTATTCTAAGAGGGAAGTTCTCATCGTTAGTAACCACTAACCGTAAAATAAACACTAATAAATTCACGTCTTATTGTGTCTTTTAATTCATATTAATATAATAATAACAATTAGCCTCATAGTATGCACTTCGTGCGTGTGATGAGACTGTTTTTTATTTTTGGATTTAATGTCATAATTTTCTTTATTTTGAGGGTATTTTGGCCATCTAAAAATAGAAATCCAAACAGGAAAATCTCTTTAAATAGTACTAATATAGATATAAAAAAAAAAAAAAATCTAAATAGAGTCGTTTTTTTTTTTTTTTAAATGGTTGTTTTATTTTGAAATTTGAATTTTACAAAGAAAAGTGGATGGCCCATAAAAAAGAAAAAAAAAATTGCTTTTTAAAACCTATGTAAAATTTAGGAGTGTTTAAAATAGTAATTTGACATATCTAACTCTATTATTTAACTTTCTAAATAGATGAATTTAAAGGTATTTTGGGCATCCAAAAATCGGAATCCAAACATGAAAATCTTTTTAAATAGTAATATAGATGATAATAATAATAGTAAAGTTGTCTTTTAGTACTCCCTGTATGTATATTTTTTTGAAAGGAGTGCTCTCTATAATATATATGTATGTATATACATGATTTTTTTTAGAAGACGGTATACATATCTTTGCTAATTTATTTTGTCCATGTTATAAAAAAAAAATATATATATATATATATATATATTCCAAACTCCTAGTATTCATTATTCCATATTCTTAATATAAATTCTTATTTTTTTACTTATTCCTAAGAATCTTATTCGAACTATTCCGTATTTATTTTTTCTAAAATATTAATAGATTTATAAACACAGTATCAAGTCATTCTATTATGAGAATCCACATTATGAGTGCCACAAAAAACTTGGCTTGGACTAATCAAAATTATGACACATGTTCATTTTGACACACGGTTAAAAAGGAAACATGTGTTATAAACTCATGAGTTTAGTACACCTAAACCCAAGGATGAGAATCTAGGATACCCATATATTCTTCTTAAAAAAAAATACCCATATTTGATTCCCTAAAAATATGGAAATGATTTATATAGAAAATCAATTATAAAACATAACCTCGCGCCACAAACACCACAATGTCAAATTCATTGCTTGACTAATTCTTAACCTCCTGTCTAATTAGGGGTTGGGAAAAAAAGTCAAAACTCCAAAAAAAAAGGCCAGAGCTCTTGTAACTTGTAAGCAAGAGGGTATTTTAGTAATTTTGATGAGTACACAGTACTGGGATCCACACACTGTTCCACCATCTCCAACGGTGTGTGGCGTTTTGCTAAACAACCGTGAAAAATCCTTTTAGACCGATTCCCAACGCAACCTTTTTTTCCAAATTTCTATAGCCGAATCAAATCCCTATCACATCAACCTGCTCTCTCTCTCTCTCTTTCTCGCTCTCTCGCTCTAAACGCACCGTATGGCAGCAAGAGCTCGCCTGAGCCGGCGAATAGGCGCCGCTGCAATCGCCGCCGCAGCCGGAGGCGGAATCCTGCTCTTCGGGCCGACGTTCTCTGCCAGCGACCGCGGTGAAGCTGGGGCCCACATATCGGCAATTCGGCAGAGGATCACCGACCCCAACGTCGTCGTTCCGTCCAGGGCGTCTCAGGCCTCTGCGCTGATCGGCGCCAACTCCGCCAACCCGCTCGACATGCTCGTTATTGGCGGCGGCGCCACCGGCTCCGGCGTCGCACTCGACGCCGTCACGCGTGGTCTCCGAGTCGGGCTCGTTGAGCGCGAGGATTTCGCTTCCGGCACGTCCTCAAGGTCCACCAAGCTCATTCACGGAGGTACGTACGTATTCGTTACATGTATGAGTATATTGATACGTATTCGTATATCGGTTTATGTATGTGTAATGTACTTGACTAATTGAATTGCTAGCGTTTTTTTTTATAGGCTTTTTTTTTTTTTTTTTTTTTGTGATTCTACCGATATGCTCTGTTTTTGAACTTTTTTTTTTTTCTTCGGTTTTGAATATTGAATTCCTTGTGTGGAGTTGTTATCATGATTGGAAATTGCGTTGCTCTGCACTTGAATTTGCATGGTTATGGACTTTTTATGATTGAACAGAATGTTTGGTTGTTCAGGTTGATCATATGGGTTAGAATCAATGCGTTTGTATAAGCCGTTGCAAAACGGTGTTTTTGGTTTAAAATGAATGGGGTTTTGAGTTTTCAAAACTCACTTTTAGGCTCCCAAACGTCTAACCAAACGGACCTATATATATGTATATATATATATATATATACATTTTTTGGAAAAAAGTAGCTGTTTTGTCTGCTCGGTTTGGTAGTTATTGGCATTGGCAAAAAATTAATGTGGTAATTTTTTATAGTAATATATATATATATATATTTTTTTTTTCAATAGGGCCAAAAGAAATGAAATGTTGTAATGTGAAGGGTTGTAGGATGTTAATTATGTCATTTAATTGGGTCCGGATGTTTTAATAATATCCATTGTTTTTTTTTTTTTGGGTAAATTTATAACATATTGTTTTCTTTTAGATTGGAGCTAATCATTTGTCTGTATTTGTTTGTATAACTTTTAGGGGTACGTTATTTGGAGAAAGCTGTGTTTAATCTTGACTATGGGCAACTGAAGTTGGTATTCCACGCACTTGAGGAGCGTAAACAGCTTATTGAAAATGCGCCACACCTATGCCATGCTTTACCATGCATGACACCATGTTTTGAATGGTTTGATGTAGTATATTACTGGGCGGGCTTGAAAATGTACGATTTGGTAGCTGGACGACACCTGTTGCATTTGTCCAGATATTATTCTGCAGAAGAGTCTAGTGAGCTCTTCCCCACGCTTGCAAGGAAGGGTAAAGGTGGAAACCTGAAGGGCACAGTGGTTTATTTTGATGGCCAGATGAATGACTCGAGACTTAATGTTGGAGTTGCATGCACTGCTGCAGTAGCTGGTGCAGCAGTGCTTAACCATGCAGAAGTTGTAGCATTTCTGAGGGATGAAGATGGCAAGCGGATAATTGGTGCACGAATCCGAGATAATTTATCAGGTACAGGAAGTACTTCCTTTCAACACTTGAGAATTTTTTTTTAAAATTTTTAATTTTTTATAATTTGTTAGTTACAACAATGGGGGAGATGGGATTTGAACCCTGGTTCTCCCTGGGGAGGAGAGCAGACAATGCCATTAAATTACTAGGCTCTTGGCACTCTTGAGATATTTATCACCTTAATATTAATTGTTTTCACAATTTTTCTTTACCATGAAAACTTGTATGAACAATTTGATGACAAAACTTTACAATTATTTGTTTATCTGGCTGTTGTTCTCTGTTCTCAAATTGGTAGTTTCTTGTTCTTGTAATCTGTGTAGTGTATACACCAATTCAGTCCCCAAAATAATAAAGGGGTAAAACTAATAATTAAGTCTTGGGGAGGGACAAGTCAGCTTTGACTTCATTGTATTTTCTTGTTTGCTCATGTTTTATTGTTCTCCTACCAAAATCACTTGTTCTCTCATTTGCTCTAACATGACCATACATTCAAGTCAATGTGTGTACTAACCCATGCAGGCATTTACCCATCTGTTTTTTCTTCTGGCCTTTAGTATATTTGTTAGTGATGCACGCTAAGTTGTCTTGTATGAGTTGTATCTACTGTAACTAAATTTGGTTACTTCAATTGTTATCTTCCTTACTGCATTTCAAAGTGCACCAGGCAAAGAGTTTGATACCTATGCAAAAGTAATTGTCAATGCTGCTGGGCCATTTTGCGACTCTGTGAGGAAAATGGTTGATAAAGAAGCGCGGTCTATGATCTGTCCTAGCAGTGGTGTACATGTTGTTCTACCTGATTATTATTCACCTGAGGGAATGGGTTTAATTGTTCCTAAAACCAAGGATGGACGTGTTGTCTTCATGCTGCCATGGTTGGGACGAACAGTAGCTGGAACTACAGATTCCAACACTGACATAACGTTGCTTCCAGAACCACATGAGGATGAGATTCAATTTATACTGGACGCCATCAGTGATTACCTTACTGTTAAGGTATGTTGCTGTTTCCATCATCATCCTCTTTTTGTGTGTATTTCCTTTACTTTTCTTACATGGCACATTCATTTTTAATTAAAGATTTCTTGATGTTTTTGCTGTTGTTGTTTTTTCCTTTTTATTTTTATTTTTTATTTATTTATTACTTTCGAAGTTCATTTTCTGAATAGCTCCAATCTTTTACTAAAATATTCTGAGTGGGAGTTAGGTGATATTGCTGTGTTAGGTTTTGCTCCTAATATGATATTTTTATGTTGATGGGCTTGTGGTGGTTTGAGTACATTGCTATCACAATTACACTCAAATTTGACTTATTTTAAATGTTAAGAGATGTTTGAAATTTCAGAGATCGTTTACTATTAATGTTTTGGTGTGCTACTCCTTGTTCATATGGACTTCTTTGTCTATTGAAGGTCCATGACTCTACGTTGATGTTTCACTGACTAAATCTACAAGCCATTGAAGGAATTATTGCTAATTGCTCCCTCTAGATTTTCTTCTCTTTGCTATTACTTGTGGTGATAAATTAATTCTGTGGAAGTGTAGGTAAGGCGAACAGATGTGCTCTCTGCATGGAGTGGTATACGCCCATTGGCAACGGATCCATCTGCAAAAAACACTGAGAGTATCTCCAGAGATCATGTTGTATGTGAAGATTATCCTGGTTTGGTCACAATTACGGGTGGGAAGTGGACTACTTACCGTAGGTAACCTTTGGAATAGTATACCTGAAATTTATTATTAATAAATTATTGGGAGGTGCACACTGGCTAAACTCATCTAAAGTGGTTCCTCTTTGATGCTCTTTCAATTACACCCACACGCACACGCACACAATAAGTTTACTGTATGTAGTATGGTAATTGTCCCTGCGATATGTAATTTTTTTTTTTTTTTGATCCAGATATGTTTAATTTATTAGAAGTATTCTCAATGAATTTAATTTTAAAGTAACCCTTATTGATCTAGGCCTTTTAAGTCAATGCCTGTGTGCACATCCCCCCACTCCCCTCCCTGCACATTATACTTACTATTAGTACACTCAGCATGGCAGAAGATGCGGTTAATGCAGCTATAAAGTCTGGAAAGCTGAGCCCTACCAGTAAATGTATAACTCAATATTTGCACATTATTGGTGGAGATGGATGGGATCCTTCATCATTTACAGTTCTTGCTCAACAATATGTACGCATGAAGAAGACTTTTAGTGGTAAAGTTGTTCCTGGTGTAATGGACACTGCAGTAGCAAAGCATCTTTCTCACGCATATGGAACAATGGCTGAACGAGTGGCTGCCATTTCTCAGGTTGGCTTGTCTTGCTATAATCTTCATTTTGTAGCTTTATCACTTATGGAGGAATTTTTTATCCTATTTTTATAATTGCTTCACCATAACTTCCCCCATAAGAATGGGTGGAGAATGAGGTCATGCGGTTTAAAATGCACTGGGCGTGTTTAACTTACCAATAAAGAAAATATTTGATTCACAATGAAGTGAAACTTCTAATAGTTTTCATGCAGTTATACTACTGGCACTTCCTGCAGTATACTATATATGCTCAAATGCATTTGGAAGTAAAGAAAGAGTTTTGAATGGGATCTTACTGCTCTTAATAACCTTTAGAGCTAATTTTGCAATCCTTTTAAGGTTCTGCTTGGCAACAGGTTGATTTCTAATATAGCAATGCTCAAATTCAGATAAAGCAATGGGCATTCTCAAAACTTTTTAGTTCACTCTGTTGTTAATTTTTTTAATGAAAGGAATTTCTTCAAAATTGATCTTGAGTTTCATAGTGTAGTTTTTCCTTAGTCTACGTGGTTTTTTTGTTTGTATTATAGACAAATGATGTTTAACATTGCTTTGTGACAGAATATATTATACATGTCACTGGAGGACCTCAAAATATTGACATTTTAGGTTCTGTATATAATTGTAATGCTTGAAAGTTTAATACTTCTGCTTGGGCATGATACAGTGGCACATTGTTCGCATCAATGGTTAAATTGGTTTTTTTCCCCCTCACTTCAGTTTATGGATTTTGTCACCATCTTGAAACTCTTTTGTTGACTAGCAAAACAGGTTTTGTGGTTGGTCCACATCTGATTTCCTTTGTGTTTTCAAAAAGGGAGAATTTATGTGAAGTTTTGATTTGTTTTATATTATTTCAATGATTTTTGCTGAAAAATCATTAAAATAATACATGGACTGAGTATTTTTCCATATTTTGTGCTAGAGACTTTCGCTATTATATAGTGGTTGGTTTTGGGGCATGTTGGTGACCCATCAAAATTTAAGTGCTTCCCACTGGGCTGTGAGTCACATGGGCTTCAGATTTTTCGACCGGTTGATTTAGGAAATTAGATTTGAGATTGCACTTTAATGTACATGGTTGAAAGTGTCATCTGGAGACATTACGTTACTAACCCAGGGAAATTGGTATGATTTCATTTATTGAAATCTTGCAATGCCCTGTGTTTTCACCTTATTGGTATTAAAAGAACAGATGCCTAAATCAAATTATAGTAGATATCCTATAGTATTAAAGAAAAAGGGCTCATTCAATTCAGGCACTGTCATGGGCCTCATCATGTATTTTGTTTAGTTTTATGCCTTTGTAGCCCTTTTTATGCTGAACAAACTTGTAATGTCTCAAGATTTTAATTCAGCTATGATATATAGTACAAGATTGCATTTTGGTAGTGTGGTGGACACTGTTTCTTTGAACCCTATTGATGTTATTTTTGGCACACTGTAATCCTTCTTTTTCCCTCTTTTGGTCAATAGAATGAACATCTGGGGAAGAGACTTGCCCATGGATATCCTTACCTAGAGGCAGAGGTTGCATACTGTGCTCGGCATGAATACTGTGAATCTGCTGTTGATTTCATTGCCAGGAGATCTAGGCTTGCTTTCCTTGACACTGATGCAGCAGGCCGGGCATTGCCACGCATAATTGAGATATTGGCCGCGGAACACAATTGGGACAAGTCAAGGAAGAAAGAAGAGCTTGAGAAGGGTAAAGGATTTTTGGAGACTTTCAAGTCATCAAAGAATGCACAATTCCATGATGGAAAACACAAATAGTATATATAAATATTATTTTATTTGTTAATTTCATCAATAGTTTCAGAAGTACAACAACAACAACAAAGCCTTAATCCCAAATCAATAGTTGTAGAAGTGCTGAATAATTATTGGTCATTCTTCATTGTGGTTCAGGATCTAGAAATAAAATTGGTCACCACAATTTTTCTAACCTTATTCTTGTGCAATAAAGTTTGCACGGCTATATTTCCCCCCCTTTTCCTGTTGTGAAGTTCATAGAACAGATGGGAGGAACTTTCATATATGTCATCCTTATGTTCAACTTATGCACAAATTTGTGGCACAATCTGCTAAAATGTTGTTATTTTTCTCAAAATTAATTGAGCCTGTTATGTTTCAGCCTTGTGCAAGATGTGCCTTTCAATACATGAATGAATAATATTTATGCTTTCCATTGATTTGAATTTGATAAAATAATTAGTGGTTATTTTCCTTTCTACATGATTATCAAAAATAAGTCACGTGATTAAAAAATACATATGTCTATGAATGGTCTCCAAATTTGTTTGGAGCAAACTTCTTTCTTTTTTGTTTTTTATTATTTAATATTATATAAGTTTTTAAATAAACACGTAAATGAGTTAACTCCATCTCTATTTCGAACGTGCACTATATTATAGAGCCAAGAAAGATTGGAAAAAATGGTTGCTTCTTTGGAATAATTACTAAGCAAAGTGTATCAATTTGTGTATCCACCTAGTCTCTTTCTTGCAGTCTCTAACGCGGGGTCAGATAGTAGGTACTCCGTATGTGTCGCATGCTCTCTTTGGAATGGGGAGAAAACTTGCACTTTGCATGGGGGAAAACTTGCACGGTGCAAAGTGGGATAAGTCAAGGCAGGGCGAGATGGAGGTATTTTATCATCCCTAATAAGGTGGTTCAACGTAGGTGAGATAAAGATTAGATAAAAAATGGGCGGGGCGAGATGAAAGTATTTTGTCATCCCTAATGGTGGTTCAACATATCCAACATTGCTCTCTCTACCTCTTAACAACGTTAAAATAATAAATAAAAACAATGACACGTTAATTAGATAATGATGATAAGATGCATCGCACGTACATAGTTTCAAGTCTTAAATTGGTAAATGGCAAATTATGTATCATTTGGTCATTTAGACACAAAATGAAAAGTAATCATAAAATATTGATATTTGCTAAATCTTTTTGTGAACGATAGAAAAAGACATTGGATAGAATCTTGTTTCTTTCCACCAAGCGAGGGGACAATATTTTTGCTAGGGAAGAATTCTTTTCGTTTTGCTAGAAATGAGAGAGTATCTTTCATACTTCTGATTAAATATATTTATCCAAATAATAATAATAATTCAGATTAAATATTACAAATTTAAAAGTGTTTAGATTGTCATATTTATTTATTTATATTTATATAATATCTAAAAGTTGAAGTGTAGTTTTTGTTGTTACACTTATTTAAACTACATCCAAATAGCATTTCGCTCCGCATCAGTCCATTTGCTCTCAAGTACTATACCAAGGCGTAGGGCCTTGCTGTAGCAATGGCAACAAGAAGAAGAATCATAGTGATCTTAACAACAATCCTGCCCATATTTAAGAGTGAACGTCTTTGCCACTAATCAAGCACCATACCTCTCTTGTCAACCCCTTTTAAGAAAAGCCTGAATTGGATTTGCAACTCTTAGAAATGGGTCTGCTTAGCACTTTATTCTTATTCATCATCCACCCATCCCATTTTTTCAGTCCAGTCCACCTTGTTGTCCAAACTCCAAAGCAAGTTGTTGTCCACCTTCTCTTGAAAAGTCTGGTTCTAAAGATTTTTAAATTTTAATGACAGGGCAATTTGTATAATATTAGATCTAGGAATTAATCACTAATCCTATAAAATGTTACAATATTTTCACACCAATGTCGAGATATCAATTTACCATAGGCCAAAATAATATAAAATAGGGTAAATTATAACTTATCACATGTGGTTTGACCAAAATTTAAGTTTCCTACCTGTGGTTCAAAATTTGACATTTTACTCACCTGAGATTTGACCGAAATTTAAGTTACCTACCTATGATTTGAAATCACATGATGCAAGTGTTCTGCTGAATTCTTTTTAATCTTATTTGATCTTGTATTTTTTTTATAATGTTTTTCTGTGTTCTTGAAAGAGAGAGACATCAAAGTTGAGAAAAAGCACATATTTAGTCATGTTTTTAATAAAAGTGAATTACAGAACTCTAACTGAATTAAGCTTAGGTAGTTAACCTCAGGTCGTTAAAGTGTCAAATTTCAAATTACAAGTAAACAACTTAAATTTTGGCCAAAACCATGTATGAGTAAATTGTAATTTGCACAATAAAATATTATAATTGGTGTTGTAAAAACTAGGGCTGTCCATGGGTTTGTGCCCAACTCGGAACCGACCCGACGAAATCGGGTTTTGAAAAATTTCACCCACTACTGACCGCCGAAGTAAACGGGTTGGGTGGATCAGTCTTCAACGGGTGGCGGGCAAGTCGATCGGTGTTGTATTTTGAGAAAACGGCGAGGAAGCTCGAGAAAATAGTGAGAAAAACCCAAATCCGACGAAAATCTCATCGGAATCTATGAGATTTCGCCAGATCCGGCAGTAATCTCATCGAATTTGAAGAGATTTCTCTAGTTTCAGTCAAAATCTCGCCAAATTTACGTGAAATATCGCCTGAATCTAGGTTTTTTTTTTTTTTTTTTTTGTTGAGATTTGGGTTTTTTTTGTCGAATTTTGGAATTTTTTTCGCCAGAATCTGGGTTTCTCACCGGAATCTGGGTTTTTCGCTGGAATATGGGTTTTTGGGTTTTGGGGGGATAGAAACCGAAACCGACCCACCAAAGCCAGTTTTTGGTGGAGAAGACCCGCCGCCGACTGCCGAAATAGTCTAAGTCTGCCGGTTTCGAATTGGTTTTGGTCGGGTCCTCTGGGTGGGTCGGGTCTCGGATGGGTTTGGACAGGCCTAGTAAAAACATTGTGACCTCTTTTCCCAAAAAAGAACAAGAACGACTTGTAGTTTTATGTCAAAAGAAATCCCCTCCAAAAATATGAAATCCAAATCCAATGTAGTTAAACCCAAACCCCTCAGGAGTCAGGCCTCTCAGCCAATCCTTCAAAAGTTCGAACCCCCCAAATTATCTTGAGAAAAATGGCAGCAACAGTGGCATCACTCTCTTCCTCACTCCTCTTCTCCAAACCTTCTCTCACTCTCAGACCCTTCCGTACACTTCCTCGCATCATAACCTCTTCACTTCCTTCTTACTCTTCCTCTTCCTCTTCCTCTCCTCCACAATTCAACATCTCCTTCGCACCACCAAAGCCCAAACCCAAGCCCTCCGAACCCGACCCGTTTTCCGACTCCGACCCCGAATCCGGAGGCCAGCTCATCATCCCGTGGATTGTCCGGGGCGAAGATGGCAACCTCAAGCTTCAAATGCACCCTCCCGCGCGTCTTCTCCACGCGACGGCCAATTCCGACACCGCCACCACCACGACCACCAAAGTAACCAAAAAAAACAAGATTAACAAAAACAAGAGCTCCGAGGTTGTTCCTAAATCCAATTATTCCAAGGCTGCTCGGAGATTCTATAACGATAATTTCAAGGACCCCCCTCAGCGCCTAAGTAAGGTTCTCGCTGCCGCCGGAGGTAACATTAACATTAACAATGTTTTGTCTCAACTACTGTTTTTGATTGTTTTACTTGTCACAATTATGTAACTGATTATTAGTATTTGTTGTTTGTGACAATTAAGGAAGTAACAGAGAATATGACTTCAGATAATACATAAATATTGTTATATTTTTTTTTAGTGGCATCAAGGCGGAGTAGTGAAGAGCTTATATTTGGAGGCAAGGTTACTGTTAATGGTTCCGTGTGCAATACTCCACAGGTTATAGCATATATAGTTGTGTTTGCATTCGTATTCGTATTAGGTTTCTCTGCATTTGCTTTTTTAGATGTAGAAGGACCGTTTGAGGTTGATTCTAAGAAGCATGGACAATGACACGATACACAAAAACACGGTAATTTTTGAAAAAATAGGATGCGATAGGATGGGGATATGAGGACACGCGTGCAGGAGTGTCCATGCTTCTTAGGGGTTTATTATTGTTATTGATATCAAAATGAGCTGGGCCTTTGTGTTTGTGTGAATATAAATAGTGTGTTGCTATTTGCAGACTCGTGTTGATCCTGCAAAGGATATTATTTATGTCAATGGGAACCGTCTTCCTAAGAAGCAGCCTCCAAAGGTTTATCTTGCCTTGAACAAACCAAAAGGGTTTGTTACTGTTGCTAATGCTCTTTTCATTTGGATCATTGGGGTCATTTATGGATTGAGCTCTTTAGCTGGTGATGTGTGTGTAAATTAATGTAGTTACATCGTGACAGGTACATTTGCTCATCTGGGGACAAAGAGTCTAAGTCCGTGTTGAGTCTGTTTGATGATTATTTGAAGATATTGGTATGTGTGGGTGGAAACCTTCTATCTAATGTTTTTTGGTTGTTGATTTTAACTAAAGGAAAAAGAAAGAAAGAAAAACTACCATCATGGAAAAATTAATTGTATTCTTTGTAAAAAAAAAAAAAAAATCGAGCAAATTAAACAAATAATAGTGTGCATTTCCAGGATAAAAGAAATTCAGGAGTACCCAAGCCACGACTGTTCACTGTAGGGCGCCTTGATGTTGCCACTACCGGTTTGATTATTGTGACTAATGATGGTATGTAATCTGCAATGCATGCAACCTGGTGTGCCTTAAAAACGATTATTTCCTTGGAGTTCTTTAAGTATAGATTGAAATTTGTATGAGTTCATTTATAACCATGTCCAATGCTGTTTGTTTTCAGGAGATTTTGCTCAACAAATTTCACATCCTTCAGCTAACTTATCAAAGGAGTGAGTGTTGAACTGCATACATTCCTTAATTTGTTTGTGTTGGGGACAAATGTTCTACTGAAAAATAGCCTATCATCCATAATTATTACTTAATGTGAAACTACACTTTTGTACAATTTCCCAGGAAATTGATTTGATGTTGGCATGCTCTTCAAAGTTTATTGGTTGGCATGCTTTGGATAGCAACAACTAAAATGTTTAGTTGCTTACCATGATATGAACTTTATGCTAATGTCATTTATTTATTGCCTCCTGAGTCAGAACTTTACTGTTGGGCACAAATATTGAACTTCCATTCCCGTGTAATCTGATGACATACAACATAACATTTGGTGATTGCCAGATATATAGCAGTAATAGATGGCGATGTTAATAAGCGGCACTTGATAGCCATCTATGATGGAACAGTCATTGAGGGTGTCCATTGCACCCCAGATTCCGTGGAGCTACTACCACGACAACCAGATATACCAAGACCTCGTCTTCGCATTGTGGTACTTGTTACCTATTCCAGTCTTCTATAACTTATCCTATACATTTGTTTCCCTTTGTCAGGTAGATTCCACTGCATTTCTGCTAGTGTTTAATTTTCATTCGTTCATTTGGAATCCTGCAGGTTCATGAAGGGAGGAAACATGAAGTTCGAGAGCTTGTGAAAAATGCTGGACTTGAGGTTAGCTTTCGTTAATTGATGAAAACATTTTCACTTTCCAGAGTTAGTGGCATCCCACTCTATATTTTGATACAAGGAACTGGCAATAGAATAGAAATGGTGTTTTAGGCTATCCTGAGATGGCTGATTTTCGTACCTCTACTAGCAAGCCTGAAGAATGACTTCAACAGCTTGAAGCACAGTAAAGGAAAGGAAGCAACCTTTGGCAATGACAATCTGAAATTTCTAGAATAGGAACCAGAACCTGAGTAGGAAAACAAGTTGACAAACCCAAAAGGAAACCCATCTGGAAACCATGGAGTTGCTTAAAACCTCCCTTGTTGTCTTGCTTGCCTTCGGATAAGAAAGACTAGTTGCTTTAACCTGCCTTCCTCTTAGTTGTGCACTTGTACTGATGTGTGTACGTTCAATTGATGAAATTTGTGTTCGTTGTAATGTAAAGGGGGCCATAGTAATTTTCTAAATATCGATTTATTGTTGAGATTACTGACACTAACTCAAATGGCACTTCCTCCTCCCTTGATATTGGGATGGTGGATAAAGTCATTAGTTCAAGACCCAGGGGTGAGTGTAACTTAGCTGTCCACTACATGTGCATGCACACACACACATGAAGTATGGTTAAGTAGAGTTGTTCTTTCATCATTTATATAGATAGCATAGGGAAAAAAGTAGCTTTGCAGTTTTTCAAGATTATAGGACCATTTTAATGCTTTTGTTCAAAATTGTTATTTCATCATACATATGTGTAGGCATATGCATTATTGGTACTATTCAGAAGATTCTGTTCACAATTTCATTCCAGAAATTTAATACACATGCTGTTACTTATTAAAAAAAATTTAATAAGTGAACATGGAGCATTATCTTGTACCAACATTTGGTCTATCACTCTTGTGTATGGCTGGTCCTTAAAGCTTATTGATTTATATTTCTGGCGTGTTCACCTTTGCTGCTTATGTTTCTTCTTGTTGCAGATTCATTCATTAAAGCGTGTAAGAATTGGTGGTTTCAGACTTCCATCGGATCTTGGGTAATTGCTCAAAATAATTACTTTCTTTAAAATCATTCCTTGGCAGTGCTTCTCTCTCTCCTATTTTTTTTTGGGTCTCATGTTTTTTCACCAACACTTTCTTATAAGCGCCAGGTAACTTATAAATGGGGTCAGGGTGGGAAAAGAAAGTTAAATAAAAAAAACTTCAGAGTGCTGATTTATTCATTTTGCCTGGAAAAAAAAAGTAGCAGGTATGGGTAGTTGGAACTTAGCACTTCTAGAAAAATAGGTAGAGGGTGAGTTGTGGGTTCAAAATCTACAGAAAGCATGCATAACTCATCAATAAAAAAAAAAGGCAAGTATACCACCACTAATTATGTCTAAGCTTGTCTTATACATATCTAAGTCAATGTTGTACATAACTGTGTGATAGCATTTCTCATTTGATACCTTTGATTTTAGACAAGTCAGTGCTGCTTTGACTCACATGAGGATATGCAAGTGCTATTCTCATATCTATCACAATTTAACTTCCGTTGGTATTTTCAGGATAGGGAAGCACATTGAACTGAAACAAAGCCATCTGAAGGCACTGGGTTGGAAGAGTTAAGAAACTTCTGCTCAATGCTGGAGTTTGTTTCCTTAATTCAAATGAAGTTCAGCTTTGGAGTGTTGCCACGGAAATTCGTCAATACTTTATCGTAATGGGTGGGAGCCATTTGGTTATGATTACCACCCCCTTCGGAGGGACATAATTTGGGTACTTGAGTTGGACTGCATCTTGTTATGCCAGTATGCCACTATTGGTATCAATGCAAGTGATCTTTATTGCAGAATTTGGAAGGTGAGAAGTGGTAAGATCATTCATATAAATGTGGAAGAATTGCAGGTTACAAGTGCTCTCTTTTTGTAAATAGTGCAAATGACAAAGGAGAGGCTGTAAAGAAAATGGTTATATTGCTGAAAGCGTGTTAGCTTTTTAATTAGAGATCAGGAATTGTAATGATTTTACCTCAGAAGTTGAATCATAAACAAAAATGGAATACGTTATCACTTCCATATGAGGAATTATGTGGTGTTTTTCTTTTTAATCTGAACTTGGTTTTAGACGCATTATATCAGTCCTGTGGTTACTGGATGTATTATTATTATTATTATCACGGTAATTTAGAGAGGTTAATGAGATCTCTCCATGGTTTTGGCCTGCTCTTTCCAAATGTAGAGTTGATTATTACTCAGTTTACCCAGGGATTTATGTAGGGGCCATGCAGTACACGTGGCATGCTGCCTTGACTGAGTTGACAAGTTTATGACATCTATACTGTCCCAAGTAATGCTATAGACAACAATTTACTACAGTTGAGTTGACAAGTTTTTATTGATTTTTAGCTTGGTTTACCATTGATATCACTTTATCATATACTATTTAAAACTTGTCACTTGGGCATTTGTGAAATTTGCTTTAGTTTAGGTTTATTGATATTGACATTTGACCCTCTAGCAGGCATGTGAGCCTGTGAGGTTGTGGTATTAAAGAGAACTAGCCGCTGATCTACGTGATGCGTGAAAATATAAATATTATGTAATGAAGTGTAATATATAAAAAGTAACAATTACTTAAAGTATTGTCTATTTAAAAAAAAAGATTTTTATAAGTATTTTATTTTTATTTTTTATCCCTACAAATATATCATTTTATTATTATTATTATTATTATTATTATTATTATTATTTTATGTTTGATTAATATTTTATAAGGTGAACAATATTCTTCTAACTTCTATTATAGTGTATTACATTTTCTTAATATATAACTAAATTTTATAAGTTTCAAATTTATTATTCAAATTTCTCATCTCTTAAGAGATAAGGAAATTATCATAATAAAATTAAAACTCATTACAATGAAACTAAAGGAATAAATAATAGGCTTTATAATAATTTATTAGTCAAACAATTGTGTGGTGTGAGGGGCAAGGGTTAGAGTTCAAGTTTCTAGGAGAGAGCTTCACACATATATTCACTTAAATTATGTTAGAGTAGAATTCTATCTTGTATCAAAAATTTTTATTTCCAAAAAAACTAAATTTTAACCCAAACTAAAATTCAACCAAAGATATAAAAGGGAAAGAGAAGACTTTCTGATAGAATATTAAAAAAAAAAAAAAAAAAAAAAAAAAACACAATACCAAAACATATATTTAAAAAAAAAAAAAAAACCATCAACTTTAATTAGAGTTATAAGAAAGAACAAAAATTCACTGAGAGAAAGAGTACTCACAGTTTTGTGTTGGAAAAATATGGATTGAATGAAAAAACGATATTAAATTTATACAAAATAAAATTGGTAGAAGAAGAGTCAAAATATAAAAAAGAGAAATGAAGTATAACGGTAAAATAGTGAAGAGATAAAGAGGCAAAAAGGAAAGGGGAAGGTTGGAAGAAGTGTAATAGTAGGTATGTGAACTAATAGGGAGAAGAAGAGTTTTTTTTTTTTTTTGGAAAATAGGGGGAAGAAAAGTATAAATAGAGAAAACAAAATATAAAAAATAAATAAATGACATAACTGCTAATGTGGCTTAACAGGAGTGTAGTAACACTAAATTCTACACTTCAACTTTTAGTAATAGAAAATAGAAAAAAATGTGAACCACATTCCTTAAAAGAGACAAAAAGAACGTGGAGCTATCATATGAATATTTTAAAAGAGAGAAAAAGAATGTGGTTGATAACTATAAAGAATTTTGATATATATATATATACTAATATTATGCCCGTGCAATGCACGGCTTAATAAAAAAATTATATTTAAATTAAAAAATATATTTTTTATAATATAATATAATTTAATAACAAATAAAATAGTAATTTTTAAAAATTATGGCAAGTTTTAAATTTTTAGAAGCTCTTTGTAGTAAAATTTTAATTTGTTTATATATATATATATATACACGACACTTAAAAATCTTTTCATCATACCTACTAACGCGTGGAGTAGTAGAAGTGCTAACCATATATAAATTTCTTGCATATATAACCAAAAACAAATTCCATAAATTACAAAAATAAAGTATCTAGATTGCAATGTAAATATAAATTCTACCTATAAATTACCAGTCATAGCCTTTTTAACGTTGTCATAAGTGAGAAAATAATTAACATAAATATCAATCAAAAACACCAAATCAAAAAATAATATCAATAATTAAGATGAATTGCATTATCTAATTTCTTTTAAATAAAAAATCATAGAATTTAAGTAATAATTGAATTATGTTAGTAGAAAAATAGAAATAACAATAAATAAAATAAAAAAGATAGCTCTTCTCACATAAATCTCCTAATTTCATATTTTAGATGAGTTCCATTCCAAATAGATTTGGTGATAAAATTTCTTGTATATATGACCGAACTAAATATTCCATAAATTACAAAAAAAAAAAAAAGTATCTAGACCTTCTAGGGTACCACACTCAAAATAATTTCAAAAATAGATAAATAAATGTACATAAAGAGAAAAAAAAAATTGTATTGCAGTGTAAATGTAAAAGTTAATTTACATATGAATTAGCCGTGTCTAGCCATTTTGATATTGACATTTGTGTCTAGCCATTTTGATATTGCCCTTAGTGAGGAAATAATCTGCACAATCAATTAAAAACACCAAATTAAAAAAATATATCAATAATTGAAATGAATTGCATTATCTAAAATACTTTATAAAAATAATAGAATTTAAACAATAATTGAACTACATCAATAGAAAAATAGAAACACAATGAATAAAAAATAAAAAGAAGATAGTTGATATGAATAGAGATGAATAAATTAAAGTAAACAAATTTATATAGAAGAAGAGATGAATAGAGAAAAAAATTGTAGGGTTCTATGAATTATTTGATATATATATATATATATATGTCCACTCCACATAAAAGAAGTTGATATGAACAAAAAATCTAATGTTAGTTTAATTTATGGAGGTGTGAAGTTAAAATCTAAATCTTAGAAGTCTCAAAAAAAGAAACCATCAAATGTGTACCGTAACAAAAGTTAAGAAAATCCCAAGAACCATATTCGAGCACAACGGATTAAATTATAAACAAACATTATCGTAGCTTTTAGATTGAGGAAGATAGAAATTTACCTTGTAAATAAGAAAAAAATTGAAGAGAGGGATAGACTGCAACACGCCGTGTATATAGAATGAAAACGTGAAATTGATATCATTCCCTTATAGTAATGGAATTGATTTATGTATCATGATATCAAAATCCAATAACTGATCTACTTTAAATAGTGCTATATTCACATGTACTTGTAAAAGAAGTAGAGTTCCAATTAAACTTTATTATATAAAATCTCATTAGGAAGATGATATTTGATTAGAAGAAAGAGATAATGTAATCTTAGAATATTTATTATAGGTAATTAAGTTGTATCAATAATTTAATTATATTTTTCTTTTTTAATTGTGTTTATCTAAATATTTTAAAAAGAAAAAAGAAAAATGAAAAATGAAAAAAGAAGAATAACAAATTGAGAAATCGTAGAAATCAAAAAATGGGGGAAAAAAAGAAGAAGAATTTTTATTTAAAAAAAGAAGAAGACAAACCGTAGGAATCAAAAATTGGGGGAAAAAAGAAGAATAAAATTTTTTTTTTAATGGATGAGAAGAAGTTAAGTTGATATTAAATGATTAAGTTTTTGTGTCCATCAAACTTTATCCAAAGAAGTGATTTCAAATTAAAATTTTTTATCAACTTAAAAATTATAGGAAAAAAAAAGATAAGAACAAAAAAAATATTTATTTTTGAAAAATCTATATTAATTTAATAATAATAATAATAATAATAATTAATAAAATTTAAGTTGCAATTTGAGGAAAATAGAAACATGTGTGGGATGAGATTTAAATTTAGAAAAATTTTAAAATAGACTTTTACTTAGAGTAGAATTAAAATTTTGAAAATTTAGATGATAAATATTATCTAAATTAATTTTTTGTATGTTAAATATTATCCCTTAATTTAAGAAATATATTCTAACAAATAAAAAAATAATGTTAATTAGATGATATATATTATCTAAATTAAATTTTTGTATGTTAAATATTATCCCTTAATTTAAGAAATATATCCTAACAAATAGAAAAATAATGTTAATCTAATTTTATTTAATGATAAGAATGAATTAGAGTCCTGTTAGTATACTATTCAGTTTTAGTTCTTTAAAAATCTAAAAATTTAATAAAATTTCTACAATTTAGTAAAGCCACATGGCGCAATCATAGCGTCTAAGCCCAACTTTTATTATAT
Organism: Quercus gilva; assembly: GCA_023621385.1. NCBI lineage: Eukaryota > Viridiplantae > Streptophyta > Magnoliopsida > Fagales > Fagaceae > Quercus > Quercus gilva. The sequence continues at coordinate 57,622,960 of CM042480.1, read as the reverse complement.
ATAATATGATGATATGATATGATATATATATATATATATATATATATTTAAATGTCATCAACGTAGAAATTATCAAATTAATGGAGATATATACAGTTTTTTGGAATAGATAAAGATTATCAAATTATTGAAGATATATACTGTTTCTTAGGATATATTTATATTAATTACCTCTTGAAGAATTTGGATTGTGCTTATCCCTTAATAATCAAGTTTTGTAGTTTGATATCTTGATAAAATAATATTAATTTAATAATATTAAAATTTTGAAAATTTAGATGATAAATATTATATAAATTAAATTTTTGTATGTTAAATATTATCCCATAATTTAAGAAATATATCCTAACAAATAAAAAAATAATGTTAATATAATTTTATTTAATGATAAGAATGAATTAGAGTTCTGGTAGTATACTATTCATTTTTAGTTGTTTAAAAATCTAAAAATTTAATAAAATTTATGTAATTTGGTGAAGTCACGTGGCATAAACACGGCGTCTAAGTCCAATTTTATTATATGTAATAATATAATATGAAATATGATATGATATGATATTGATTGATTGGTTTCTCATGCACTTGTACTACATAGTGGTCTCATAGTTGATGGGCTTCACATTCTTGTGGACTTCTATAATGTGAGACATTCCATGAGGATGCAGAAGTTAATTCTTCAAGGTATAGTTGAGAGGGGGTCGTGTCGTGTGTACTGTGTACATATGGTATGAATTAAGTTGGTGCCCTTGTCATCTTCTCTCTCTCTCTCTCTAACACACATATCTTACAGGTCGTGAATGCTGAATTGATCTTTTGTGAAGGACCTTTTCGTATTATCTGCAGTATGGGTGAACAAGGAAGGTGAGCGATTGATCATGTCTAGCCCAAATTCCAGCTCACGTGAAAAATTCATTCTCATTTACTCTGTAACAAAAGAGTTTTTCATTCTCATTTACTCTATAACAAAAAAGAAATGTCATGTTTGTAACATTTTCATAACAAAACTTAAATATTAGATTGTTACTAGTTGTTATTAGTGGGTATAAAGCAATTTAAGTGATAAGTTCAAATTAGAACTGACAACAATTTACCATCTATAATTTGTTGTAAAAGTTTTGTGAAAACATTGTGAAAAAATAATCACTTCTCATAACAAAAGCGTTATAAAAAATTATCACGGGTGGTGATTTGCAACTTGCAACATGAACGAATGAAGGTTGCTTTAATAAGAAGCTTTGGACTTGTACTTGCATCTAGAACCTGTAGCACATTACATATCACCTGGGAAAAAAAATTAGAGAAGATTTATATGGTATGTAGTTGCCTGTGTTGTCAGTAAAGGTAATTAATTAAAATTAAGGATACTTGTAATAGAACATAGTGCCAGGCTCGCTTCACATGCTGTTCTGTTCACAAATGCAAAAAATCATGCACATGGAAATCTTTCTTTTTAACAACAGATCGGACGAGCAGACGAGTGATACGTTCAATCATAGAGTCCTACTTCTTATCATATTTGACGTGTTTTTGACTTACTATAAAATAGTGTCATAAAATAAAGCAAGATCTGCTCTGATTATGACCTTATGGCCAGATAGTAGGGTCTATGTTTCACACTAGCAAATAGGAAGGACAGGGAATATTTGAGTGAAGACATGATAAAAGCCAAATCAGATTGGCAATCAGAGCTTCAGCTTAATGAGCTTATTATTGCTTTTAAGGTCCAAAAAAAGAAAGATGGATTTCTAATGATAGTCACACTAACCGTACATACAATGTCTCAGGGATTCAATTATGTTTTTAAAACACGATTAGAAAAGTGAGTGTATATGAAGTATACAATAACGAGTATGCAATAGGACGTTAATACGACTTTCCGCACAGGCTTTAGCCCGTTTACACGCATTGTATTTGTTATGTTTGGTTTGATTAGACAAATAAATAGAAGGTGCTTTTCCAGTCCAGCTTGCATCTGGTACACAATGTAAAAAAAGATGCAGGCCAAATGATCGCAACAAAACAAACAAACAAACAGGGAAGCACCAGGGCACTATATTCTTCCCCTGACAGTCGGACCAAGTCCAACTCATTTGCATTCATTGCCAAATCAACTATTTGGACCTGTCACTATAATAGTTTTGAAGATATCATTCATGAAACCTTCTTCCAAGTCCAATAATCAGATCCTCATGATGGACCTACTACACCAGCTTATGTAGCAAATCTATTCTGCTGAAAAATCTGCCAGAATTGTAAAGGTTTTAACATCAATAAACTCTCTTAAAATATTCTCAATAGGCATTGTAGTGTCCGATAGAAAATAGAAAAAAATGTCACAGAACTAAGTAGTCGATTTTAGATGGTGAACTAATGTGTTTTATGCTGCACTAGACGAGGTTTTTATCACTTACTTCCTTTAATCAGATTTGGTTCCTCTGAAAAGCAACAGAACTAGACATTAATCTATGACTTGATCTTGAATTAAAGGACATAGGAGATTATCTTGATTTTCCTACCAAAAACACACAAAGCGCTATAGCTATGACTTGATAAATATTTTCTCCTTAATTGTCACTTTTAGCATGATGGTCACTTTTCAAGTACAAGTTCTAGTAAGGTGGGAGAGGTAAAGGTCGAGATACAAGTTTTCAAGAAAAAGCTTTACACACACATATATATATACTTAGATTAGGTTAAAGTGAAAAAATCTTGTATACGTCTGACGTAAAATCTACATATTAGTCTCACATAAGTCTCATAAACCGGACAGATAAGATATCTTCTTCACAAGATTTCTATCTCAAATAAATAAATAAAAATTGTCACCTCCAAACGGTTGTGCTTAGTTAATAGTTATTAAAAGGATAAATAGGGTCCTATTGTTTTCGTCGGTGGTTGCATTCCAACAATGGTGGTCAGCTTTAGTGACAAACAAAATGAACATGTCAATGTTTTACAACCTTGTTGGACGGCACCTGAAAATGACAAACAAAAAGCTACAAAATTAATTACACCATCTTGACTGGTCTAAGCTCCACCTACCTTTGGTTGCCTATCTGTATACATGCAAAAACTAATGTTAAGTACAACGCAACATCAACTTTTTTGTAAATTCAATGCTCGGGCCTATAATTTTATGAAAAATTCAATTAATGCTACTATACAATCACAATTCCACTAACTCTCTCTGATTACAATGTCAAAAGCACTGCATGTGTCAAGCCCCAAATGAAGTTGTTGATGTTTGACAATTTTGGGTAAAAAGGTGTCTGGAACCCGTTAATATTAGTTCAGATGGTTTGAACCACGGACCATTAAAAGGAAAGTGATCACATTCACAGGGCCTACAAGCATATATATAGACACAAGAACCCACTAGGACAAAAACAAGGAAGATCAAGTGTTAGATCATGCACAAGGTTAAAAAAGAGAGCAATAATTCAATAATGTCTACCAAAGGTTTGTGCTACTTTTTTTATGAACAAAGTGCTTTTCAAGCGGATTCTTTAATATAGTGGATTAAAAAGAGCTTTGAATTGGATAAAGAATGAAATATGTGTTTTGGAATGTTCAGTCAAAAGAAGCTGCCATATGTAGAACACTTTTGGGTTGGAACTTGGAACATAAAAATATGGTAAAGATATTGTCACACACTTTTCTTTATATGTAATTTGAGTGATAGTTAGGTTAGGGGGTACTTGAACCAGTGTCTTCACTGAAAATATCATTAGGCAAGAGATTCTAATTAAGTTACAAGGCTCTTGAAAATAGTTATATACTTTGGTCGTTAAAAGTTATGTGTAACCAAAAAAAAAAAAAGTCTCAATTGACAATGAAACAAAAAGTTATGAAAAATTTTATTTAAGGGTCTTTATAACTATAAAAAATAATTTTATAAGATTGAGATTTTGTGTAATACCAGAGTTGAAATTCAAAGTTAAAAAGTTAACTTTTTATCTCGATCTTTGGAACTTTTTTTGATCTAAGTATTAAGGGTAAAAGTTATTTTTTTTTCAAAATTTCCCTGGTTAACAATTTATCTTCTTGGCTTCATTCTCTAGAAATTGATTGGAGGTAGAGTCAACTTTCATTTGAGATTATAGAGAATGTAATTAATAAAACTTCTAACTATATATATACATATATATTTTTTTTTTTTTTCTCTATGTCAAACTATGATTGCCTATTAACAAACTAAAATTCTCTAGAGTTCGTGGGGTAACTCTCTTAGATTTTCTAAAACTTATCATTCTATTTTGAAATGAGAGATTAATTTTACAATTAAAAAAAATAAAAAACATTGATGATATAGTAAAATCCAATCTACATATTTTGAAATTAACAAAGAGGACTTTAGTAACACTCCATAATGGAGTTGTTCTAAGAAACCTAAAAAAAAAAAAAAATCTTCTTTTATTTCTTTGAGAAGATCTAAAAAAATCTGTCTATTAATCAAAACGTTTCAGACAAAACATAAATTGTAAATGTGATTGTAGATAATAATATGGTGCTTCAGATAATTCATATATCATGTAATGTGGCACTACACAAAAAGAATAGTAAGGAATATGGCATCTTTGTTTATTTTCACGTATGGGTGAACTGATCTATTCTCATAAAAATAAGCAATCGGCATCACTTTATTTATTAGTATCACCTTCCTATAGTCGTTAATTGGGCCCATATTTTAATTGCAGTTAAAATCCATTCATTAAATTTGTGGATTTGTCCTGTACAGATTTGCTAAAAAGGCAACTTTTTGAAAATTCAAAAAAAGAAAAAAAGAGAGAGAAAGAAAGAATCTTAAGCTTTAAGCTTCCAACGTCATAATAAAAAGATTAAGGAGAATATAATTGGGCCGTCCCACTCAATCAAACAAAGCGAGCGTTACCGACGCAACGCGGGAACGGAAACCACTTCACTCTTTATTCACTATTCAATCTCTCTCTCTCTCTCTCTCTCTCTGTTCCATTCCAATTCCATCGTGCCGGCCTCAAAGGTTTTTTGGGCCTAAAAAAAAAAATAGAAAAGATTTGCTTTGACTTGCTCTCTCTCTCTCTCTCTCTCTCTCTCTCTCTGTGTCTCTTTGTTTTTTAAAATCTCTGTGCTGGAATTTCTTTTTTTGTGTGTCTCAGTTTGAAGCTCCAGAATGAGTTGAGAGGTCATTTTTTGTTTTTTTTTTTGTTATAAAAGGAGGGACTAGAGAGGAGAATAATGGCTTCGAGGTCGTACAGACAATCTTATTCTCATAATCATAATAATGGATCTTCTTCTTCTTCTTCTTCTTCTTCTTCTGTTTCTTCAAGAACTACTGTGGGCCATGCTCAACCGGCCCATAACAGTTCGGATCGGCCCAAGCCTCCCTCCGCCACTTCAAGACGCTCTGTCACGCCTAATTCTCGAACTCAGTCTTTTCACTCCAATCAAGGTCTCTCTCTCTCACACACAAAATCAATATGCCTGGTTTATTTATTTTGGAACTTGAAGTACTTGTTGACATTTAAATGCTTTGATTTATTTCTTATATAGATTTTAGAACTGGGTTAAGTTCTTTTTCCCTTTGAATTTCTGGGATGTCAGTTTTGTTTATTATTCTTTTTATTTTGTTTTTTCTTATTGTACTTATGTGGCTGCTTTGAGATGTAACTTAGTATTAATTTGAATAAATAAAATGCTGAATTGGTGAGGAAAATTTCGAAGTTCCTTACATTTTTTGGCATCAGAAATACATATAGAAAAAAGGTTTTGATTCAAGCTTGTGGGTCTTATTTTAGAGAACCACACAATTTATCATTGGACAATAAATTTATGAATATGTTCATAAACAATATCCATTCTATGAGTTCATTTTCCCCTGGACCATGGTGAAACAATTAAAGAAATAATAATAATAATAATAACTAAGTATTATGAGTATGGAGTAACTATTCAGTTTTCCGAGAGTATAGTGACGTTTTACTTCATCCTCTCACGTAATAGTAGACACTGCTAATCAAATTCATTGTGGGATCCACCATTTATGTGGGAGGAGGGAGTACTACGTCGCTGAGTACTTAATAATTTTCCACGAGTATGACCCTGATGAAAGTATTGTTTTCAATGAAGTGAACTGAATATAGGATTTTTCTGTGCGAAATGTTTCCTGAAGTAGAATTAGTAAACATAACTTAGTCATGATGAATTTTTGTAAAACCCATCGATCATTGATGAATGTTCACAGGCATCAAGAAGCGCTGCCTTGTCAACATGATTCATGAGCTACTTAATGTTCAAAATGAGGTAACTTTGTGGTTGTGGGGTCTGAAATCGGTGCTGAATTGCAATTAGTCTAATGGGGAAAAAAACATTTATAGTTGCCTCTTTTGAGCATAATATTGCTTCATTGCATGAATTAAAAAGCATTGCCCTGCTACATAATGTGATTACTAAGAAAGATTTCATATGAAGTTTTTGAGTTTTATATTTACCGCAGAGCCCAGAAGGGTGAGAGTTGCTATCAGACTTCGACCAAGAAATGCTGAAGATCTTGTTTCAGATGCTGATTTTTCTGATTGTGTTGAGTTACAACCAGAGGTGATTTACATGTAACACTTAAAAGATTGAAACTGATATTAAATAGCTCTCCCCCTCTCCCCAGAAATGCATATGTTTTATATTTTGAACAAACACCAGCCACCAGAACCTTGGGATTAATTGATTTTTTTTTTCACTTTTCTTTGTTATTTCTCCCTGTAGCTGAAGCGGTTAAAGCTGATTAAAAACAACTGGAGTTCTGAGTCTTATAGATTTGATGAAGTTTTTACAGAAACTGCCTCTCAAAAGCGTGTTTATGAAGTGGTTGCAAAACCTGTAGTTGAGGTAAAGTGAAATTGATCCTTTTTAACTCACATTTTTAAGAAATATAGGGGAGTTCTTGTGCTGAAATCTACATTACAAAAGATTTTACAATTATTTTTTTTTTTTAATTGGTATTGCAGAGGAATTACGAGCTCTCTATTGCTTTATGACTGTAACTTAGTGACAAATTTTAAATGCTTTTTGTGCATGGGTGTCAACTGTGTATGTGTATCTTTATGTGGCCTTTTGTCTCCCAATCCCGAAATTGGGTGTCAGATTCTATTCTGTCCATTCAAAATTTTGTGTCATTTTGTAAACGGTCCAGGCACTAAAATTTTCAAGTTTCCAATTACCCTTACACCTAAAGAAAAAAAATTAAATTATGAAAGGAGAATTTTGGGACCATTGCTAATTATATGATGTGTCAATGCATTAATTGAGTCAGCTTAAACATTGCATCTCTCCAACATGAGACACAGTTTGGGATAGAGGAATAATAATTTTAATTGGTCAATTCAAAGCTGAGGTTCACTTCCCTTTCTCTCATTGTCACAAAAGAAATTAATTTTGAAAATTTTTGGATGGAATGGCATGTTAATTTTATACAGTCAATTTTGACATACTTTTGCAGAGTGTGTTGAATGGATATAATGGGACAGTTATGGCTTACGGCCAAACAGGTACTGGCAAAACTTACACAGTTGGAAGACTGGGTAAAGAAGATGCATCTGAACGAGGTATTATGGTTAGAGCTCTTGAAGACATTATTGCCAGTACATATCCTGCTTCTGATAGTGTAGAAGTCTCCTATTTGCAGGTATTGAAGTGATGTAGTAAGATGTGCTTGTCTTGTGTTTATGTGGTGTGCAGGGTTTTTGAGTTAAGGTTGCTGATTAAGTGTTTCATATTCTATAATAGGCATGTTTCTGTGTCCACACTCCAATGTTTCTTAAAAACTTCCATCTTCTTCAACACTCATGCATCAAAGTTTGGTTTCTTCACAAACTCAAGTTAGCTAGAAAATGGAAATGTTTTGAAATCCAACAAAAGTTTTACTAAATCCTGGACAATTTTTAAGATTACGGACAAACATGAATCGTTTTAAAGACTTGAATTTGATAGAATTGAATAGATAGGGGCTTCTTAAATTTAGTTTCCAATGTGGTATAGAGAGAGATAGAGATTTAATGCACACCAGATGTTTGTGGAATCTATTCTTTTAATTCAATTTAAGAAAATTACAATGGGTAATAGGTTTTTGGGTCAAAAGTTCCCCCTCCCCTCTCATTTTATGTGCCATCCATATCTTTGATTGTAAAATTAACTATGTTCATTGGACTTTTCATCATTTCCATTCTGCTGCTTACTTGTCATCAGACTGCAGAATTGTGCATGTTTAGTGTTCTCCTGGGTGGTCACCCTTTTATTATTTCTTGTTGTTGCTTTAGCTGTATATGGAATCCATACAAGATTTGCTTGCACCAGAAAAGACTAATATTCCTATTAATGAGGACCCAAAAACTGGTGAAGTGTCATTGCCTGGTGCTACTGTAGTTAGAGTTCAAGATCTTGATCATTTTCTACAGCTACTGCAAGTTGGTGAGGCAAACCGTCATGCAGCTAATACAAAGATGAACACGGAATCTTCTCGTAGTCATGCAATTCTCATGGTAGATATTTTCCAGGATTCTTATTTCCTTTTAATCATTGCCTAAAATTGTAAAGAATGTTTTCATGACATTTTTTTTCCTATAATAATGAAAATCTCGAACCTTTCTTTTTATAGGTTCATATAAGAAGATCTATCCATGAAAAAGTAAATGACGAGATTAATTCTCAAGGGAAGGGTACTAAAAGTGATTTATTTGATGGCAATGGCATACCCATCGTCCGAAAAAGCAAGTTGCTGATTGTGGATCTAGCCGGATCTGAAAGGATAGACAAATCTGGTTTGTCTTTTATAGTATTCATTACATTTAAATTGATTCCTTTTTTTGTTTAACATTACCATTTTTTTTTGATAAGTCATTACCATTGTCCTTTCTTGTTAATCACTTTTTAGGTCTCAATAATTCTTGGCCTTAAATGATTTTTTTTTGGGTGATGTTTTCACCTATTTTATGGTGTTAGTTCCTACAGTGTCTTGTGTAGTAAAACATTATTATTAGTATTTTTATTGCTACTTTATTAATTTTTAGATTGGACAGTATAATTATGCATTGGGTATGAGTTGTGAAAAAAAATGGAACTTTAAATTAAAGGTTTTGGTAAATAGTAAATTATGGAAAGTGCAATCTTCTTGTTATAATTATTATCCTTGTATTGCAGGAAGCGAAGGCCTATTGCTTGAAGAGGCTAAGTTTATTAACCTTTCTCTCAGTTCCCTTGGAAAATGTATAAATGCATTGGCTGAAAACAGCTCACATATACCTACTAGAGATTCTAAGCTGACAAGATTGCTTCGTGATTCATTTGGAGGTTATTATTTTTACGTTGTGCTATTTTTCTTGAATAAACTGAAATTTCTAGAATTTCAAACCTTTTTTCTGTATTGTTTAGCATCTAATGAGACCAAGAATTTCTATTTATCCTACTCCTTATCTTGATTTTACCAATGGGACTGTGTCGTATGATTGTGTGAATATTCTTCTTTCTATAGATTCACATGGGCAACCCAGTGTGCTTTTTCTTTATCCTTTAAGTCATTTTATAGTACTTTCAAATGAAATATCTTAGATTTCTAGCTTATGTGCCGACTAGTGAATTGTATATATCTGATCATATATAGAAATTATACTTATGCCTGAGTAAACCTTGTGCATTTTGTGGGTGATTGTTTGTTTGCATATTGTTGTGTTCATGTTGATTTATTTTATTTTGATAAAATTTTTTGGTTGTTGTGATTTAGTTTATTGAAATTCAACTTTAATTTTATTGAAATAGGCTCAGCAAGGACTTCGCTTATAGTAACAATCGGGCCATCTGCACGGCACCATGCAGAGACTGCTAGCACGATAATGTTTGGGCAGCGGGTGTGTTGGATTAAGCTTTATAATGTAGAAATTCTGGATTTCTATCATAAATCTGTAGGCTATATCATGTGGTTGATCATCTACTACCCCCCCCCCCCCCGCCCCCCCGCCCCCCTCCCAGTTTTGTTATTGCTATGATAATTTCTCTTTTTTAATTAGAAGTGCTAGAAGCTTCGTGGGTGTGGAAGGTCTAATCTATATCTGAAAATTGTTGTTTGTCATATCCTTGTTTGAGTGGATGATAGTGTTGGGTTTGTTTTCATTTTCAACCCTTTTAGATTTTATGGATCATTGTAATTTTAGAGCTTAGTTATTGGTGTACCTATGTGTACTTCTTGTGTACTTGGATTATGCCCTTTTTGTCTTATTAATAAATTTACTTATCCAAAATATGGCCGATCTTAACTAATTTTTCGAGGATCCATAGTTGACCCCAAAATTTTGGGACTAAGGCTTTGTGGTTGTTGTTATCGTAAATATAAGTATACACAAACTTGATACACAACATGTATGGTTTTGTGTTGAACCTTGGTGCTGGCAGGTGCACTCCACACAAGTGATGTATTGTGGGTTCAAGTTTAGTAATCAACCTTTCTAACATTGGGGGTGAAGGCTGCTTACCAACCATCACTCTTCAAATTTGTTAGAAATATGTGGTTAAATAATTAAATTTATCATATCTTAACAGTTTAAACTTTTGGAATAATCGGTGATTTAACATGGTATCAGAGCATGAGATCTTGAGTTCGATCTTTGTCTCCTCCACTCTACTAAATTCCCACGTGTTAGGCCTCACCTATTAAAATGTAGTTTTGGCTCAAATATGAGGGGAAGTGTTAGAAATATATGTTTAAATAATTAAATTTATCATATCAATTGGTAATTTAACAAGATCCACTGAAGCAAGAGCCTTTGTGCATTGAGTACAATCTTTTTTATAACATTTATGGTTCTGGATTACAGTTTTAATATAAAAGCAGTCAATGCTCGGGTAATCTTTCTCTGGCATATCCCTTTTTGGACATCTGCATTACAATGGATGAAAAAGAAGTGAATGTATGCATTGAGTTTTTTTTCTTTTAATTTTTAAAATTCAATAATATACAAGTATACAGCTTTTGTCTTCTGTATAGAGTGTTTTCTTTTTTCTTTTTAAAATTTATAAAATACGAAGTACACGGCATTTATCATCTGTATCAATTCTATGTGGCTTGTATTAGACGATAATATTGGAAAATATAATATATATTGGCATCTAATTTTAGTCAACTATGAAATTCTGCTTTCTTTCATGGTCTAGTTTTCACTAAAAAGCAAGTACTTTTTGATTGAATTAGAAAGGAAACAGTCTTTGCCTTAGATTTTAATATCTGTGACAGTGACACTCAGGAGTTAGTCCTCCCAGAGCTTCTAACCATGTATCAGAACTGATTAGTGAACCAAACCATTTCAAGTTGACTGCTGTTTTGTCCTAGAGTGTGCCTCAGTTTGCTAACCTTGGAGCAAACATCAGCCTAAAACATTAGCAAGGGTTTATTGACACTGACACGTAGTGCAATGCTCAATGTTCCCATTTCAGATAAATCTTTATTACTTTTTTTCTCTTATTGTTCTTAAACCAGGTGCTCATACGTTGTGGCATTTAAAAGACAGCAAGTGATAGTTTTCTTATGCACACTCTCATTTTTTACCTGATATGTCAGTTCCAGGGTATTTTTTTTGTTTCATAGTTTTGATGCTTTCACTCTAAATGTGGATGAACAAGATAAAACTCATCAACTCTAATGGTAATTGAGTTTTTCATATCAAACTGATTAATTACTTGTTTCTTTTGCAGGCAATGAAAATAGTAAATATGGTAAAGCTTAAAGAAGAATTCGATTATGAAAGCTTATCTCGGAAACTTGAGGGTCAAGTAGATCATCTTACTGCAGAAATTGAAAGGCAACAAAAGTTGAGAGATGATGACAAATACAAATTGGAAAAACAGCTCAGAGAGTGTCATGATTCATTTGCTGAAGCAAGAAAAGTTCTAGTCACAAGGTCTGAGGTAGCTCTCTTTCCTGCTTGTGCATTGTTACATATTTTTGGGTTGGTAGCTTCTTTGCAGATTTACTTCATTAAAACTGGTCTTTAATATCTAGTAATATGCTTACTTTCGCACATTCTAATCACCCAACTTGTTTATAATTATATCTAGTTATTAGTGCTGTGCCGAAATGTTTGTGCAGTAATCTCTTATGATTATTATTTTCTCACTAATATCTTGTACACACTTGTAGATTTTGGAAAAAGAAAATATCCATTTGGAATCAGAGATGAAAGGCATCTTAAATGAATTGAACCATCAGAAAGATCTTAACAATTTGATGCAGGATAAAGTTGCAAAGCTAGAAATGAGTTTAAAACAGAGTGAGGTATTCCCCCTCCCCCTTTCCTTTTATATATTTTGAGTTTAAGTTCGTTTCCTTATCTTCTTATTTTCTTTGTCTACTGATATTTATGTTCAATTTAACTGATGCCATGTAGTCTAACATTTCTATTAATCAACTTAATTTGAAATTGGTTATCTATTCTAGGGCACCTTTAATTGGATGATTGTACATATAAGAGTTTCTCTTCTCATGATTTTGGGTCTATGAAAAACAACTTCACTTGAGCTTGTTACTAAGACTATAGGCGAGTGGTCAGGCATTAACACATGGCCTCATTAATAGGTTTAATAAAAATATTACCAAATCAAGGGGATCGAATGACCTAAGTTTTCTTGTTTTTGTAGAAATTTCTGCTCTCTTCTCTCTTTTACACTTCCTGTGTACTAGATTGTCTCCATTTGTTAATTAAATTTCTCTTCCCTGTTAAAAGGATAATGCTATATCCCTCTTTTTTTTTTGTATGCTTGACTCTGACCTTTACACGCATTATTAGATAAGAAATATTAAGTTTTTTTTTGTTTTTTTTGGAGAAGAAGAAATATTAAGTAGACTGTTAAGAGTGTTTTATGGTACAAATCACAGCTAAGGGTTTGACAGTAAAAATAATTCCTGATGTCAGATGTATATAATGAAGGAATGCACTACCAATTTGATCTAAAATATGTTATTTTAAAATATAAAATAAACTACAAATGAAGACCTGTATGAGTTAGTTCAGGACAAAAGAAGACTGTAGTCATTGTATGCTGAATTAATGCTAATGGGCTTGTACCACTAGAAGGGATCAAACCTATTTCTATGCAACATTAGCTGTCTTTTTTTTATTTACAGTGTTGTGATTGCAGAAAGGTGTATTGATTATCAATTTCTAGGAACAATGATCAGTTGCTTTGTTTGACTTTATTAGTGCTTTTTATATTTCTTTTTGGGAGGGGTTGTGTTTGGACTTTGGAGGCAGTTGATATTTGAGTATATTATGACTTATGCACATTTATTTAACCTGAGTGATATTGATGGCAACGGCTTAGACTTTAGCTGCCAATGCCTGCGTCAGAGCAGACAGCTGCAGCATCGAATTTACTGAGATTATAGGCATGGTAATGTTCAGAACCCCAATTTTCTGGGTAAAGCTTTCTACTGTTATTGTTTATGTTAGGGACGCCAATGTATAATATAATTTAGCTATTTGGTTTGCCATAAACTTTTTGATATTATTTGTTATGTTCACAAAGAATTCTGATCATATGTGCATGAGTATTTACACTGCTGTTTGATTGTTAGTAGCAACACCAACTTGAAAATTCTACATATCAGAAAGTACTGGCTGATACCACTCAGATGTACGAGAAGAAAATGGCAGAGTTGATTAAACAGATAGAAGATGAGCGTGCTCACTCTGAAAGTGCTGAGGAACAATTAGCTCTGATGAAGAAGCTCCTGAGTGAGCATCAAAAGTCAATTCAGGTTTGTGATTGACCATTAAAAATGATGAATTCTATGCTCTGCCCTATCTACGCATTTGATCTTATATATTTCTGTTTTCTTCTTGTGGGATTTTTCATTTTTGGAAAACTTCACATATGGCTCATGCTTATGTGTTATTTTTTTGAACAAAATGTTAAAGCATTTCTTTTATGATTTGCTTTGACACTTGTGTGTTCTCATATAACATTGTCTTACATGATGTTGCAATCTTGTGAAAAGTTTTAGAAACACAAGCAAAAATTCTAATGCTGTTTTATTGCAAGTAGAAACATCATATGGAAAATTCTACATATCAGAAGGTCCTTGCTGACACCACTCAGATGTATGAAAATAAAATAGCAGAGCTAGTTAAGCAATTACAGGATGAGCATGCCCGTTTTGAATGTCCAGAAGAACAATTATACTTGGCAAAGAAGCTGCTAAGTGATCATCAAAACTCAAAACACGTTAATTTTATCGCTAACGACAAATTAGGATAGATGGAATATGGAATATTGCATGTTTCACTTTTAGGTTCAATTTTATTCCTGCAATTGTTTTTGTTGCATCATGAGCTGTGATGCCATTTTCTCCTTGCTCTCTTCAAAAGCACATCTTTTTTTCTATACATTTAAATCTTCCTTTAAAAAAAAAATCAAACAAACAAAACAATAGGAAAAAAAAAGTAGAGGGAATTGTTTATCTATATAAAAGGCATTATTATAAGCATATTTTATGATCACAGAGATTTTCCCATAATTAGTTAAAAATTCTCTGTTAAAACACCTTATAACAAGACATCAATTTGATCACTTTGCAAGGCATGTCCCTTATTGTGAAATAGAGGTTTCTTAGACTCATCTTTTTTGATAAGTGAATTGGAACTTGCTAAGCAAAATTTTGGTATTCCATTGATCCTTTTTGACACCTTCCAGCTGGATGACTCATTTGTTTGTAATCGCTGTTAAACTCTGTCACCATAAGTTTCAAGGTTAAGGGTGACAACTGACAGGAGAATGGTTGGCAAGATAGATAATATGCCTACTCATGACAGTAGATTAAATGTTTTCTTTGTTAAAGCCTAAAGTTATTTGGAGCAGTGTCCTAATTTCAGTAATCTTACTTTACACTTCTTATTGACAGATGTTATTTTTTCACTTATATTAATTCATTGCTTCTTCTTCTTCTTCTTCTTCTTCTTTTCCTTCAATGATGTAATTGATTAATGAGATTTCTCTTAAATTAGTAAATTCATTGCTATTTTGGTAAGGACCAATATGTCCATGCAGAAGACAACATAATGGGCACCATTGTTTATATGTTGATTTTACTTTGAGATAACCCTGTTGGGCACCTATTAAAAGTGCCTTTTGTATCTCAGTGCTACTACTGTTATCTTGGAGAGGCAAATTTTTCCACAGTGTGACTATCCCTTCAACTATTCACAGTGCTGATAATTCACCTTTTGTGAATCGTTCATTTTGAATTCTATACATCCATTTCTTAGTATTGTTATTTGTTTCAAAATCCAGGGGCAGAAACAGATTGATGAACTTGCGTTGAAGTTACAAGAAATGTATCAGCTACATGAAAATACTTTAAGTGAACTACAATCCCTGAAATCAGAAAATAAAGATCTATTACTACAGAAGGTATGGTTGACACACCAATTCAGATGGGTTTGGTTTAAGTTCTCTTCCTTCAAAGTGTAGATCGACTTGGTTTTTCTGGATTGTAGTCATGTAAAACTTCTTATTTATGTTATGAGTTTTATGTTTGAACTGAAATGTAAATATTACTAATTACTTTTATTTCTTTGTAAAAAGGCAAAACTAAATGAAGAACTTCACTCTGTGAGGCAAAGGCTTTTAGAACAGGAGAAACAAAGGAAGGTTATTGAAAATGAGCTGATTAAACTAAAGAGGGCTGTACCTGAAAATGAGAACGACTTTGAGGTAATTTGTTTCATGCATCCTCATTATCAAAATATTTTAATTGTATTTTAGGCCTCACATTTGAATGTTCTACAGGACAAGAAATCTTATCTGAAGGAAGAATTAAGTACAGGATCTTCAGAATTTGGGAACCGAATGGGTTCATACAGGTCAAATCCATTAAGAGAGAATATCTCTGGTCAGAGGGCCACAATTGCAAAGATATGTGAAGAAGGCAAGATTTCATCAGTGATAGGGCCAAATAAAGTTTGCTTAATTCTTTTGTTTTTCTTCCCTGTTGTGACTTCTATAGATCCTATGATTTACAAGTTGTTTGGACTTCACAATACAGTTGGGCTTCAAAAGATTTTACAATTGTTGACATCTGAAGACTCAGACGTCCAAGTTCATGCTGTGAAGGTGGTAGCCAATCTTGCTGCTGAAGGTGCACTTCATTTGCCTATAATTTCTACATGTCTGAAATGATGCT
Source organism: Quercus gilva (assembly GCA_023621385.1). Classification (NCBI taxonomy): domain Eukaryota; kingdom Viridiplantae; phylum Streptophyta; class Magnoliopsida; order Fagales; family Fagaceae; genus Quercus; species Quercus gilva. The sequence goes on along the minus strand of CM042480.1, from coordinate 57,606,768 downwards.
GACCAATTTGTTTCACAATAGAGTTCTGTGAAACCTGTTTCCTTTTAAATCCTTCCCTCTTCATTTGTATATTGATCAGTACTTCTGTAGTGGCATTCTTTCCCTAACTTTTATCCTTTCACTTTATAGATTTTGAAGATTTCAGTCACTTGATCAAAAGCAAAAATTTAGAGGAAAAAAAAAGGATTAAGAAAATAGCCTTCCCTGTACTAAACTTGTGTTACAAAAATGAAAAGACTTTGAAATTCACATACTGAAAATGTTTGTCCCATACACTCAAGAGTATACGTATGAGGTTTTTTTTTTTTTTTTTTGGAGATAAAATACATTAATATGTATAAGTTGTTTGATAAGGAACAAAACAAGTAGAAAATTTATATTTAGATAATCTGTGAAGATTAAGAATTGATTAATTTGCCTCAATCTAGGTCTAGTCTTTGGTTGGATCCCAGTCATTGCACTAAATAGAAGCTGCCCAGTTTTGTTACCCCATGTCATAATGAATTTTCTACTTTTCTAAATATTAAACTATCGTAGTAGTTTTTCAGCTTACCATGACCACTATATACAGTTACTTTGAGCTCTACATAAAACTTATCATAAGCTTATATAAAAAGTTAATTAAAGATAAAAACTATTTATATTAAAACATCGTATTCTTTAAATTTCTATTCTGGAATCAGACAAGGTTATATTGTATCAAATTTTGGTTCACTGAAACTCTTATGATAGATGAATGAAAATACAAGAAAATATAGGATTCGAAACGAAGAATTTCTTAGTGATAGGGGTGGCTCCTATTGATGAAAGATGAAAAAGAATTGTTTGAGATGGTTTGGTCATGTATAGAGAAGAGCAATTATACAATATAGATTGTCTATAACAATAACAATAACAATAACAAGATTTATGCTGATTGAATATAAATTAGGATAAAAGTATAGAATGAGGTTTGAGGCATAGATACTTTAGATTAGGAGCTATCACCAATTGGACTACCAACTTAAAGATAAATATGAATTTTTTTGTCCTTTATTGAGGCATTGGGTTCGTCGAGTAAATTCCTCTTATACATTTTATTCTCCTTTATAGGTATAATTGTGTAGTTATAAAAAAAAAATTGTTTATCTCTATTACCCTCCAATGAATAAAAAGAGTGTTGTGGCACAACTAAGTAATATATGACATTATTTATACATAAATTTATAATGGTTCTTAGTAGCAAAAAAATGAGTTAGTCATATGACATTAAGATAGGATTTCTCTTTCAAGAAGGTAGTCATAAGTAACAATCAATTTGAGTAACACAACATATGGAATGAAAAGTCCATAATTAATAAAATATCGTCAAGCTTACAAGCATCCCTCTAATTTGGACTAGGGAAGCGTCTATTATATGTAAGTGTATAAAAAAAACAATTTCCACACATTTAGTTCCGTGGTTGATAGTTGGTAGTGGTTGATAGTCGGTAGGCATTGACGAATAATTATTTAGGCAATAGACTAACAATTTCTTGACATATGGCTAATGAAAGGATGTATCCCTTACTAATACTAACAAAATAGGACATTGCACTTGCATGTATTGATAAATTATTAGTAACATAAGTTTTATTAAAAATAAAAATTGAACTTGAAAATAGTCCCAATACAAAAAAAAAAAAAAACACCATTTATATGAAATTGATAAAATTGATAGCCAAGAAAGACTTGTTGAAACATGTAAAATTCAATAGTTTTTTTTTTCCCATTAGATCCGAAAAAACTCTCTAAAATCTGTCTTGTTTACATGTGTGACATTCCCATCCACTATTTTTGCAAACAACCTTCTAGACAAAAGAAGATATTAGTATAATCAAGATACACACAAAGAATTTTATCCAAAAAAAAAAAAAAGAAAAAAAAAAGATACACACAAAGAAAGACATACTACAACAACAACAACAAATCAAGCTTAGTCCCAAAATTTTGGGGTCGGGTATGGATTCTCAACATATTAGTTAGGGTCGGCCATTGTGTTCTTTGCTTCCATTATACTATATCTCAAAATTTAGTTATTCTTCTATGAAACAAAGATATACTACCAAAAATAAATAAATAATAATAATAACAACAATAAGAAGAAATAACAATAACAATAACGATAACAATAGCAATCAAGATGGGTCTATGCCAACTATTTTGAAAACTACTGCTAAAGGCCTACCCTAGCCTTTCCTGCATTATGTGCAAGAAAGTTTTATATAAATGTGATAAATATATACACTCTATAACTAATAAAATAATTTTTCTATTATCAATAAAAAAAACAAAACAATCTTTATCAAGAACTCAAAAGGAGCCAATAGCCTTGTAGTTTAGCTGCTTCATTTGATCGTATAACTAAACTCTCACCATTATTCATGTGTAAGCTTTTTGAGAGCATGTTTTGGAATAATTTGGTGCTCTAACTTTTATCAAAAATAGAAATTTTTTACCTCCTTTAGTAGAACAATGCAACATATCAGTATGAAATTCTTTGTTTGACATATTAGTACCGATATCATTATTAAGAGGGGGAAATTGGTCTTTAGATATTTTTGTGGTCACAACACCATCTTATTTAAATAGTACACATACAGATATTCAAATTTTTATTTGTTGTAATCATGTCGCCTCTACCTAGTACTTTTTACAAACTGTTCATCCTCTATATGTCTTAAATGGCTTAAAGAGATAGCATATATAAGTAAATTCACTTATATTAGATAATTAAAAATAACTTAGAATAAAAGATTCAAATAGCATAAACAAAGCATCATTTCTTGGTCATTTCTTCATGTTTTAGGTGCCTCACGTTTAAAATAGCCATGTGCTTTTGTTTGGTTGATTTCAAAATATTCATAGCCAATGGCAGAAGATTGTATGTCCCTTCTACATAACATCTAGTGTTGGTGTCATAGAACAACTCCTTTAGTTAATACTTAATATGCCTCTTTTCTACTTCAGGTGTCATTGCTATGTTTCTTTTTTTTGAGTGAGGAGTTGGTGAGTAGGAGAATTGTTGTTATGAATACTGACTAATGTTTCTATTACTTTCAGATATTAATCAGAAAAGGATTGTGGACGAAGGGGGTTTAGATGCTTTGCTTATGCTGTTGCGATCATCGGAAAATACAACTATTCTTAGAGTGGCTTCTGGAGCTATTGCCAATTTGGCAATGAATGGTAACTTTGCAGTCTTTTCTGGTTTTATTACGCATTAGATACTTTGCTTATGAATATGTTAATAAAATAGCGTGCTTGTTAATGACACTAGTTAGTGTGTGTTTGGCTACAGATTAATAAGCCAGATTATTTTACTATTCAGCTTATTTTTGCTATTATTCATAGGCTCTACTGCACTTTTTGATACTATTCATGAGTCTCACTATACTATTTCAGTTAACTTTTACCTTTATCTACAGTACTTTCAGTAAAAAGTTTTCAGTTTTAGCAAAATAAACAGATCCTAAACAGATCCTTAATCTAATGTTTGGGCATTGAGAATAAGTGTTCCTGTTTTTGTAATTATGAATTTGCAAAATATGTTTGATGTTGTTACTCTGCAATAAATTTATTTTTGGAGACATCTTATTAAGTATCTGTTCTTATCAGTTTAATTCATTTTTGTAGACATCTTTTTAAGAGATCTAGGAGCATCCAGAATTTCTTGCTGTACATGCTGTAATTATCAGCCAATAATCTGATTGTTAGAGAAAGTCCAGAATATTACATATAATTTCTTATCCTAGAAAGATCCCAATTGTTGGTATGAGTAACTGTTTTTTTTTAATATGTATTTCTGTCCTATGAGTTTCAAGGAGTCCTTAATGCTTCCAGCAGTTATCATGGTAAAAACCAGGTCATTCTCATGCCTAAATTGACATTGAGATACATATAGGAGAAAAAATATTGAGATTCCTTCATGTTCTTCCATATAGATACAAAAGTGTTTCTAAAATTTCAGTTTATGAAATGATTGAGGTCCTCAAAAGGCCTTTGAAACCAAAAACTTTGTACAGGATCCCCATTTGTCCTTGTTTCTTGAACTTAGAATGTAATGATGAATTCAGGTTACTTGGTGAATTTAAGAAGGATTTCAAGATCAATTTAAAACATTACTGGCTCAAAAAATTCACACTTAAAATTAATGTAGAGTTTAACTTTTTTTTAAATAGGTAATCAAAGTTTTATTGAATAAAAAGTACAATGTGTTATTGACTGATGGAATCAGTTGCCTTGACTTAGACTCTGTTAATGTAACTCTTGTATCTTATTAACGGGTTGCAATTGACTTTGTGGCAAGCAGCTTCTTAGTTCTTTGGATGATGCTCCACTAACAGCTCCTTCATCACAATTGGAGTTTACTGTTCTCACTTTAAATATAATGGGAAATGATTGATCCTAATTGTTCCTCAATTGTAACACAAATTACCATGATCATCTGAGCTTCATGACTTTATTCATATTCATTTAAGATGCTTTTATATCACATGTACCTTTTTTATTTTTTTGAATCTTCTCAGAGATGAATCAAGCCTTAATAATGGACAAAGGCGGTGCTCTTTTACTAGCAAAGACAGCATCTAAAACAGAAGATCCACAAACTTTACGAATGGTTGCTGGGGCACTTGCTAATTTATGTGGAAATGGTGAGCTGATGGTGATTTTGCAGCCCTTAGTTGAAAAATATAGTGAATTAGTAATTTGATGTATGGATTGTTTATAATGACAAAATTTTAAACACTGAATTTATTTTATTCCACCATCGCTGCCATTACATAGCATCAATATTTCTTTGCTAAAAGTATCAATGTATGGTTGATCCATTAATGTTTCTGACATGTCTTCCATCATACAAATGAAATTTCTTCTTGTTGAGGGTTTTGTGAGCACCAGAGATCATACATGGGACGGAAGATATACTTGTATTTTGATGCAAAGGCTCTTGTTTGCTAACAGAAAAGCTACTCACGGTGTTGAAAGAAGATGGAGGCATCAAGGCACTACTGGGAATGGTTAGATCTGGGAGCAGTGATGTCATTGCACAGGTGGCTAGAGGACTGGCTAACTTCGCAAAATGCGAATCCCGAGGAGTAATTCAAGGTTTATATCTGTTGTCCTTTTGTATGTAGCACACAAAATCACACAAGTCATCTTTACTTTTAATGAAGCAGAAGGGCTTTACTTTTGCAGGACAGAGAATAGGCCAATCACTTCTAATAGATGATGGTGCACTTACATGGTTGATTGCCAACTCCAATACTAATTCAGCTTCAACCCGACGCCATGTTGAGCTTGCTCTTTGCCATTTGGCACAAAACGGTAAGATGTTGACCACAATTCGTCATTATTTTGATTTGGAATGTCTAGGACATTCGGAGTTCAAATACCACAATTCGTCATTATTTTGATTTGGAATGTCTAGGACATTCGGAGTTCAAATTACAGGTAATATTATGCAAGTATATATGTTTTGGAGAAAAAAATTGAATAACAATCTTTAGTAAGAGAGAAGCAGGTTAGTGACAGAAAACACACAAAGAAATGAAACATAACAAGGTGTATAACAACTGTGTCTGCCACATTTGATATCAAAATCAGACACTTTATTTATTTTTAAATTTAATTATCTTCAAAGAATAGAGGTCAACCTCTTCAAAAAAATGTGGGTTAGGCTACCTACTAATTACCTATCCCAGATTCCGTAATAGTGAGAGTGTTGTGCATTGAGTATGACCTTAATTATTTTCAAATGATGAAGTAAAAAGAGACTTCTTTTCCTCTCTGGGTTACACCACAATACATACTGGTTTCCAATTCAAACATTCATACCTTTGCATCGTTTAAATCTTTGCATCCAGTGACTCAAATATAGGTACAGGTTTCCAATTCAAATTTTCATATCTCTACACCGGTTAAATCTTTCATTAAGGGACTCAAATATAGTTAATTACAAACATGTGCCCCAAACATATAATTTTTGGTGCATATGTCCTGTACATGATGGATTCTCTCTGTCTGCATATTTTCAATCAATATCTCTTTTATTCATATGTTACTTACATGATTCAACTTATCAAAAAAGAAGGTGCCCATTACACGATTGTGAAATTCTTATTTGTGTGATAGAAAATTTTGTTGTGCGCAGTAAATTACCTTAAAGATACTTATCAAAAAAAATTACCTTAAAGATGCATAACCGGGATATTCATTTACATTTTTTTGATAATTTTTTTTTTTTTCCATTACCCTTAAAAAAGAATTCTTGAGAGATCACTTCATGCAATAAATGCAGTACGGGAAGGTTTTTTTTTTTTTTTAATAATAATTTAAATTTAAATTTTTTAATAAATGCTGTAAGGGTACTATCATATCTGAGCTGACCCCTCCATGACTACTTAGGTGAGACCAACACTTCTTAATGACCCTCTATGAGAGTAAGAATTATCAAGTATTGGCATTGGCGCATTGCTTTGATTTGAATTTTCTTAAAGCACAATGTGGTTCTGTTCCTTATGATGGGTTTGCTGTAGACATTATTGAGATCCTTTCTGGTTAACACAACATGGTTAACTGGTGTTTTACAGAGGACAATGCCAAGGACATCATATCTGGTGGAGGGGTAAAAGTGCTTATACGAATATCGGTGGAATCCAGTAGAGAAGATATCCGCAACTTGGCAAAGAAGATGCTCAGATTGAATCCTTCACTTCAAGCTGATATGCATGCACGATAGTAGTAAAACTGTACAGAACTACAACCTTGCAATCTTATTTTACTAATTAAATTATGTATATACGATACAGAACTGAGTGTAGACTCAAACTGAATCCTGTAATAGTGAATGTTTTTCTGACTCTGATCTCACTGCAAACCTTGTAAGAAAATGCTTAGTTACTGGACAGTTGTCTCCAAACCAATTTGGTTTTAAATCTCCTCAAATCCAATTGTGTGAAGATACACAATACCATCCATCTTAATATATAAACAAAACAAGTTACATGACTAACTAAAAAGTTCATTTGACTAGATATACAAACCGAATATCCTCCAACTCCCCATATTTCAAAGCCAAAATTTTCTTTTTCCCCCAAGTATCATCAACCTTCAATCATCAATTATTTGATTTTGTTAATTATCTATTGAAGAACCAAATTAATTTTTCCATGAACAGAATTATGAAATACATTTCTTTCTCGGTTTCTTGCAATTCCCGCATGTAGCCCAATCCCTAGAGATTAGCGAGGACTTAGCCCAGGCTTTTATTATGATAGGGCTCAAGCTAGAATTATGAGAGAGAATAGAAATCCAGCACAACTGAGTTTTAAGATCAAATGATGGACCATTTTCACTTATATTAATTCGTTGCTTCTTCTTCCTTCAATCATGTAATTGATTAATGAGAATTCTCTTAAATTAGCAATTCATTGCTATTTCGGTAAGGACCAATATGTCCATGCAGAAGACAACATAATTAATGGGCACCATTGCTCATATGTTGATTTTACTTTGAGATAACCCTGTTAGATATCTCTTACTGTTAAATTACTGATTTTCCCAAAAGTTTGAACTATTAGAAAATGATGAATTTAATCATTTAACTATAATTTTAACACTTACAAGTGCCAAACGCTAAGAACCCAGTCAGTGTCGCTCTTGTATCTCAGTGCTACAACTGTTATCTTGGAGAGGCAAACTCATCCACAATACAACTATCCCTTAAACTATTCCTAGGCTGATAATTCACAACTTTTGTGGAATCATTGATTATGAATTCTATACATCCCTAAGAATAGTTATAAAAACTATACCAAACCTTCGGTTAAACCGTAAAACCATGAACCAAAGCATTATTTGGAATAGTTTGGTGTAAAATACCAAATATGCAATGACACATTATCAAACTTGGTAAACCGACGGATTGCACGGGTTAATCTTTTTAACCCGCAAATAAAAACAAAAAAATACCGATTGTCCTACATAGAACACAAATGATCACAGCGATAACATCTAATTGATTTTAATCATCAGTTGTATTTGGAGATTCAAATAATTTTGTTATGCTCTAGGATTTATTGATTTAACTAAAAATTTATTTTGAACTTCTATGAGATATGTTGTTTCAAGATTTTTGGACTATATAACTAGCTTATTGGATGATTTATGTGAATGATGTGTTTATTTTTTTTTTTAAACTCCCTAACTTTATGTCATATGATGTAATTTTTTATTGTTATAATTTATTAATTTACCTAAGTGGAATATTTTTATTTTATTTTAGTTGCCTTTTATAATTATAAAATATATTATTTAATTAATTAATAAACTTACAATTCAACCAATGAACCAATAGTTGAACCAATGAATCAATGAACCAATTTTTTAGCTGGTCAACCTCCAGTATGGTTTTTATAACTATGTAATTCTTGGTATTGTTATTTGTTTCAAAATCCAGGGGCAGAAAGAGATTGATGAACTTGCATTGAAGTTACAAGAAATGTATCAGCTACATGAATATACTTTTAAGTGAACTACAATCCCTGAAATTAGAAAATGGAGATCTATAACTACAGAAGGTATGGTTGACATACCAATCATGGGTTTGGTTTAAGTTCTCTTCCTTCAAAGTGTAGATCGACTTGGTTTTTCTGGATTGTAGTCATGTAAAACTTATTATTTATGCTATGAGTTTTATGTTTGAGCTGAAATGTAAATATTACTATTCACTTTTATTTCTTTGTAAAAAGGCAAAACTAAATGAAGAACTTCACTCGGTGAGGCAACGACTTTTAGAACGAGAGAAACAAATGAAGGGCATTGAAAATGAGCTGATTAAACTAAAGAGGGCTGTACCTGAAAACGAGAATGACTTTGAGGTAAGTTGTTTCATGCATCCTCATTAACAAAATATTTTATTTGAATTTTAGGCCTCACATTTGAATGTTCTACAGGACAAGAAATCTTATATGAAGGTAGAATTAAGTAAAGGATCTTCAGAATTTGGGAACCGAATGGGTTCATACAGGTCAAATCCATTAAGAGAGAATATCTCTGGTCAGAGGGCCACAATTGCAAAGATATGTGAAGAAGGCAAGATTTCAATTCATCAGTGATAGGACCAAATGAAGTTTGCTTAATTCTTTTGTTTTTCTTCCCTGTTGTGACTTCTATAGATACTATGATTTACAAGTTGTTTTGACTTCACAATACAGTCAGGCTTCAAAATTTTTTACAATTGTTGACATCTGAAGACTCAGACGTCCAAGTTCATGCTGTGAAGGTGGTAGCCAATCTTGGTGCTGAAGGTGCACTTCATTTGCCAGTAATTTCTTTACGTCTGAAATGATGCTGACCAATTTGTTTTCACAATAATCTGATAGTTGATTTATAGTGTCCTGTGAAACCTGTTTCGTTTTTTTTATCCTTCCCTCTTCATTTGGATATTGGTTAGTACTTCTGTAGTGGCATTCTTTCCCTAACTTTTATCTTTTCACTTTATAGATTTTGAAGATTTCAGTCACTTGATCAAAAGCAAATATTTAAAGGAAAAAAAAAAGGATAAAGAAAATAGCCTTCCCTGTACTAAACTTGTGTTACAAAATGAAAAGACTTTAAAATTCACATACTGTAAACGTTTATCCCATACACTCAAGAGTGTGTGTATATATATATATATATTTGGAGATAAAATGTATCAGAAACTGAATTTGGTAAAATTGATTTCTCAATCTTATTAATTATTGAGAATAGAGTTTATATACAATCTGATCTAGCTCCAAAACAAAGAAACTAACTTAACCAACTTGAAAACAGAAATAACAGTCTCTGACACGTGTGGCACGTGTGTACACTAAACTCTGTTTACAACTATACTAAAACTACATGTCGTTTTGTCAAATACAAACTACAACACTGTCGTTTTTCTTTTGTGTTTCTTTTTCCTTCATTTTGTGCATTTTACAGTATCCACTTGCTTATCTTGAATCACCGCTTGATTTGCGTGTCTTGTGGCAGATTTCTGACTGTGACCTTGATAAAATGCATTAATATGTATATGTTGTTTGATAAGGAACAAAACAACTGGAACATTTATATTTTAGATCATCTGTGGAGATTAAGAACTGATTAACTTGCCCCAATCTAGCTCTAGTCTGTGGTTGGATCCCAGTCATTGCGCTAAATAGAAGTTGCCTAGTTTTGTTACCCCATCTCATAATGATTTTTCTACTTTTCTTATAAAAAAAAAAACTATCATAGTGTTTTTTCAGCTTATGATGACCACTATATATGGTTGCTTTGAGCTCTACATAAAACTTCTGATGACCTTATATACAAAAAGTTAATTAAAGATAAAAAGTATTTATATCAAAACACTGTATTCTTTAAATTTCTATTCTGGAATTAAACAAGGTTATATTGTATCAAATTTTGGTTCATTGTAACTCTTATGATGGATAAATGAAAATATAAGAAAATATAGGATTCAAAATGAAGAATTTCTTAATGATAGGAGTGGATCCTATTGATGAAAAGATGAAAAATGATTGTTTGAGATGGTTTGGTTGTGTATAGAAGAGAGCAATTAATGTACCAGTGAGACATAGATTGTCTATAACAATAACTAGATTTATGCTAATTTATAAATTAGGATAAAATTATAGAATGAGGTTTGAGGCATAGATGCTTTAGATTAGGAGCATTCACCAATTGGATTACCAACTTAAAGATAAATATGAATTTGCTTTTCCTTTATTGAGGCATTGGGTTCGTCGAGTAATTTTCTCTTATACATTTTGTTCTCCTTTATTTTACCTATGGCTGTTTAAGACTCAATGCCAACCACCAGAGGAGATGGAACAATTGTTGTGTAGTTATAAATACACGGGCGGCTCTATGACTTCAAAAATATATCTATATATATATATATATATTATATTTAATATTTTTTTTAGTTTAATACACTAATTTTTTTCTTAAAAATATTTTTGCACACCCTAACTTAAATTTTATACACTCTTATTACAATTATTTTTTTACTCTAAAGTAAGAGTAAGTGTTTGTGAATTGTAAATGTCATTTTTTATTATATGTGTATGAGTGTGTCTAATATTAATTATGTGCATTACTTTTTTTTTTTTATATAATGTTATTTGTGTGAATAATGATGTGTATGTAGATGTTTATGTGTACAATACAAATATAATATAACTTTATATAATTTAATAATTAGGAAATAGAGAGGATTTGTTACATGAGTGTGTATAGTTATCATGTTATAATAATTTTTTGTCAGAAGTTAGAAAAATTCAAGAAAAAAATTGCAAAGTTAGTGATTATTCAAGAATTTAATTGATTAAGTAAACACATAGTGAATTATTTTATGTATGAATGAGTGCAGTTGTGTGTGTCAATAATTAATATAGAGCCAATGAGTTGAGATTAGTCATTTAGTTTAAAATATTTTTATAAAAACAATGACAAATATGTAATATTAATTGCATAAAAATAAAAATTTAGACAAACTTAACAAAATAAAATGGTTATAGCTACCCATATTGGCAATAAATACTTGTAATGAACTATCCTGTAACAATTCAAAATTTGAAAACTTGTAGAAGGAAATTGTAAAAATTAATGGTTTTTTTTTTTTTTGTGTCTATAACTCGATTTATTCAAATTTTCTTTTTATTAATTTTTTTTAAATTTAAATTTCTTAATGACCCCTCTAAACAAAATTCCTAGAGCCGCCACTGTAATAAATATACATATCATTCCTCATATATATATATCTCTATTACCCTCCAATGAATTAAAAGAAGTGTTGTGGCACAACTAAGTAATATATGACATTATTTATACATAAATTTTTAATGGTTCTTAGTAGCAAAAAGAATGAGTTAGTCATATGACATATAAAGATAGGATTTCTCTTTCAATAAGGTAGTCATAAGTAACAATCAATTTGTATAACACAAGATACAGAATGAAAAATCCATAATTAATAAAATATCATCAAGCTTACAAGCATCCCTCTAATTTGGACTTGAGAATCCTCTATTATATATAGTGTATACAAATACAATTATCTCACATTTAGCTCTGTAGTTGATAGTGGGGGTTATCGACGATGAACATCAAACGATTTGATTGCAAAAAATTAACCGCCGATGTGTCTCTTGTAGTTATTAACAAAATAGGACATTGCATTAGCCATTGCACATGCATGTATTGATAAATTATTAGTAATATAAGTTTTATTAAAAATAAAAATTGAACTTGAAAATAGTCCCAATACAAAAAAAGAAAAAAGAAAAAAAAAAAGATACCATTTATATGAAATTGATAGCCAAGAAAGACTTGTTGAAAGTTGAAACAACAAGTGAAATTTGATAGTTTTTTTTTCCCCATAAGATCAGAAAAAATTCTCAAAAATATGTCTTTTTTACATGTTTGACATTCCAATCCACTATTTTTGCAAACAAACTTCTAGACAAAAGAATATATTAATTAAGATACACACAAAGAAAAGACATACTACTACAACAATAACAACAAATAAAGCTTAGTCCCAAAATTTTGGGGTTGGCTATGGATCCTCAACATATTAGTTAAGGGATCCTCATATTAGTTAAGGTAGGCCATTGTATTCTTTGCCTCCATTCTACTCTATCTCAAAATTTAGTCACTTTTCTATGAAACAAAGAGATACTACCAAATATAAATAAATAATAATAATAATAATAACAGCAATAAGAAGAAATATAATAACAATAACGATAACAATAGCAATAACAATACATATAACAATAACAATAACACTACCAAAAAACTGGTTTGTAGCGGCCGAAATCGTCACTGCCGCAAACATAGGCGGGGGGAGGGGGGGCTAGAGGGGGTCATGGTCCCCCTAGATTGTCCAAAAATGCTCCCTCCCTCTATATTTAATGTTAAAAATTTTAAAATATTAATTAAATTTTAAGTGATGGCCCCCTTTTATTTTATAAAAAAAGTATAAATGTTCTTTAATTTATTGTTGTCTCCTTTATTTTACTTTTAATATGGACTTTTTTTGTCATATAAAAGTCATTAATTTCAGGAGCATTTAAAGTATAAGTTAATAAAAATATATAAGTAAATCTCTTTAGCAAAATATTTTTGTTGTTTTCCAAAAATAAAGTCACGTATTTATATAGAGAGTCAAAGCTACTGAAATACAATGATACATTTGGCTTGGCCCCTCTTGAGAAAATTTTTTGGCTCCGCCATTGACCGCATGGTTGGGTCTAAGCCAACTATTTTGAAAACTATCGCTAAAGGCTTACCCTAGAGCCTTTCCTACATATAATGCGGGAAAGTTTTATATAAATGTGATAACTATACACGCACTATAATTAATAAAATAATTTTTCTATTATCAATAAAATAAAAACAATCTTTATTAGGAACTCAAAAGGTGCCAAGAGCCTTGTAGTTTAGCTGCTTCAATTGATTGTATTACTAAACTCTCTCCATTATTCATGTGTAAGCTTTCTAAGACCATGTTGTGGAATAATTTGGTGCTCTATCTTTGATCAAAAATAGAAATTTTACCTCTTTTGCAGAAGAATGCAACATATCAGTATGAAATTCTTTGACATATTAGTACTAATATCGTTATTAAGAGGGGGAACTTGGTCTTTAGATTTTTTGTGGTCACAACACCATCTTCATTTAAAATAATACATATACAGATATTCAAATTTTTGTCTGTTGTAATTATGTCGCCTTTGCCTAGTATTGTTTACAAACTGTTCATCTTCTATATGTCTTAAATGGCCTAAAGAGATAGCATATATAAGTAAATTCACTTATATTAGATAATTAAAAATTACTTCGAATAAAAGATTCAAATAGCATAAACAAAGCATCATGTCGTTGAAGTTATTTCGTAAAAAATTACTTCTATATGCCCAATAACTCATTTTCATATGCCTATCCAACACTACTATTAAATTGCAAGTAAAGAGGTAACAAAGATTATGACTTCAGATATATTAGAATGATGGAAAATAATACATGGGGCTGACTTGATTAGTTTATTAAGGATCCATGGTCGACCCCAAAGTTTTAGGATTAAGATTTGGTTGCTGTTGTTGTCCAAGTTGAACTCGAAATGAAATCCTGAAGATCTAAACTTACACAAGAACATTCACCTCAAAGGTTTAAACTTTCTTTATGACTCTGACAAGTTGCCAGATCTCAAAATATCTCCATTTTAACATGAAATATATAAATTTGGAACAATTTTAGTAAGAACCTACATGCATGCATATACATATATACACATAAATAGATAACTTATGCATACGAAGACAGGAGCCTCAAACATAAGTAACTTGTGCATATCTCCCTTTACAAACTCAAAAGCAGTTGAAGATGTTTATTTATTTGGTTTATTTTATGTTCAAGAGCAACTTCTCTTTGTATTTCTCGGTTACACATTAGCTTCATTTCTTCGTGTTGTAGGTGCCTCTCTTTTTAAATAGCCATGTGCTTTTGTTTGGTTGATTTCACAATATTCATAGCCAGTGGCAGAAGATTATATGTCCCTTCTATATAACATCTAGTTTAGGTGTCATAGAACAACTCGTTTAGTTAATATGCCTCTTTTCTACTTCAGGTGTCATTGTAATGTTTCTTTTTTTCTAGAAGAGTTGATGAGTAGGAGCATTGTTGTTACGAATACCGACCAACGTTTCATTTACATTCAGATATTAATCAGAAAAGGATTGTGAAGGAAGGGGGTTTAGATGCTTTGCTTATGCTGTTCCGATCATCGGAAAATATAACTATTCTTAGAGTGGCTTCTGGAGCTATTGCCAATTTGGCAATGTATGGTAACTTTGCAGCCTTTTCTGGTTTTCTTAGAATTATAAACTTTTCTTATGAATATGTTGGTAAAATAGCCTGCTTGTGAATGACACTAGTTAATCTAATGTTTGGGCATTGAGAATACGTATTACTGTATTCGTAATTGTGAATTTGCAAAATATGTTTGTTGTTGTTACTCTGCAATAAATTTATTTTTGGAGACATCTTTTTAAGAAATCTAGGAGCATCCAGAATTTTTTGCTGTACATGCTGTAATCATCATTCAATAATTTGATTGTTGGAGAAAGTCCAGAATATTACATAGAATTTCTTATCCTAGAAAGATCCCAATTGTTGGAATTAGTAACTTTTTTTTTTTTTTTTAATGTGTATTATTGTCCTAAGAGTTTCAAGGAGTCCTTAATGCTTCTAGAAGTTATTTCTATATATCTAAAAGATGAAATGTAGCATTTATTGTTATTATGCTCCTATTGAGACACATCAGCGACCACATCATCCATTTATTTCTAACATTTTCTCTCTCCTTTTTAATAATTTTTCTCCTTATTGATTTATCACCTTACAATTACTCTTCCTCCAATATTTTTCCCACTTTTACATTTTTATCTCCCCACTAGTCCATTGCAAAGGATATGTCACTTGGCATAACTTTATACACCGTCACATGAGGTCTCTACTTTTATATATACTAGTTATAGGCTCATGCGTTGCACAGCTTTATGAAAAAGCTTATAAAATAAATGTATAAATAATTATATATTTTAATAGATTCAATAAAGATAAAAGAAAAAATTATCAAGTGTAAATAATTATTTCACTAAAATAAGAGGTAAGATTTCTTCCTAAAACTAAATTAAATTGATAATTTCAAATTGAATTTTAAATTGATAATTATTTTTTTAAAAATGTACTAAACAATTGATAAATCTAAAATTAATGCAATCTTGATAATATTATAAATTAAAATTAAAGTTGATAATTCAAGAATACACGTGTAGAAAATCTTGATAATTTGATGTAACATAAAAATCAAATAAGAAAATTATTAAAATTAATCTATTAATTCTAACCATATTTAATCATTAATTCTAAGACCCTAACCTAAGCATATAAATTAGATCAAAGATAAGAAAATTAGTTTAAACAAAAGGCAACCAATACACAAAACCTAATCAGTTTAATAAAAACAAAATACAAAAACAAAGAAGGAGCCTTTAGAAACTTGACAATGTTTTTGAATGCTTTGAATTCATTAATTAAAATCACATGAAGACAAAAAACCAATAATAACACTAAAGAAAATTAACAAAATGAAAATAATAATAATAATAATAAAAGAAGAAAGAATGCATATCTGCATTGTCATGGGATTTAGGCATTCACATATTGAAATAAGCTTCACTCCAAAAATGATATATAGGGTTATATATATTGGTAGTGTAAGGACCAGATTTGAGTCCCTAGCCCAACAGGTTAATGGACTTAGGCCCAAAAAACTCAAAATAATGAATTTGTAGATAATGGGTTGGAAAACTAGACTTTAATGAATCAGACAAACACTAAAGTAGATTTAGATGACAAGAAAATGTAAATAGACAGGTTTATGCTGAAGAAAATTATCCTCGGCAAAGTTCGAGGAGATCTGTTTTTATATATTTCTTTCAGGTTTGATTACAAAGTCAGTTTTCGATACTACAATATTTTTCTCTTAGTTTCTCGATCCTCTTCTCCCATTGCCTCTTCCTTCTTTTATACTCTCTTCTCCTTTCATTTTTTTCCTCCACATGCATGCCAGATGGCTAGTGTTGATATTTGTCTCATCAGCACCTCCCATAAGTCTTCTTGTAGGTGCTGTAAGGCTGAAAATCATTATTCAGATATCACTTCCACATTAATGAGGTCAAAGAGTTAGCTGCAATGCATTTAATGCGGTGGTAGCAGCTTTCTCCTTAGATATTTTAGGACTCCTCCCTGTCTGATATCTCTACAATGCTTATCCGTACTAATAGAACTTTCTAGAATGTTACCTTAGGCGACAGACCATCTCTTTAGACCTTGACTTTGGCTAGCCGAGGATGCATTTATCCTCAGCGTACCCTCTTGAGCCCTTACGACTAAAACTAACTTCTTTATTTACTAACAGAGTCTCTTCTGACCAAGATTTTCCCTCCTCGGACAACCTTTCGTCCTCGGCTTGGGCCACAGGCCCAAAATGTAAATAGGTAATGAACCCTTGGGCCCAATACCCCTACAGGTAGAGTTTCATTTGAAATATAATTCATTTAAATCTTATTGAAATTAATGTGTTTGTTTTTATCCTATAAAAATTGGAATTAAAAAAAGGTCATATGAAAAAAAAAAAGTTGATTCAACATAATGTAACATATAAAAAATTTAAAAAAAAATTAAAAAATAAAGAGAATGTGGTTGATAGCTATAAGGAATTTTGATATATATATATATATATATATATATATTTATTTATTTATTTTTAAATGTCATCAACGTAGAAATTATCAAATTAATGGAAATATATACTGTTTTTTGGGATAGATAGAGATTATCAAATTATTGAAGATATATACTGTTTCTTGGGATAGATTTATATTTATCACCTCTTGAAGAATTTGAATTGTGCTTATCCCTTAATAATCAAGTTTTGTAGCTTGATATTTTGATAAAATAATATTAATTTAATAATATTAAAATTTTGAAAATTTAGATGATAAATATTATCTAAATTAAATTTTTGTATGTTAAATATTATCCCCTAATTTAAGAAATATATCCTAACAAATAAAAAAATAATGTTAATTAGATGATAAATATTATCTAAATTAAATTTTTGTATGTTAAATATTATCCTTTAATTTAAGAAATATATCCTAACAAATAAAAAAATAATATTAATGATAAGAATGAATTAGAGTCCTGATAGTATACTATTCATTTTTAGTTCTTTAAAAATCTAAAAATTTAATAAAATTTCTGCAATTTGGTGAAACCACCTAGCGCAGCCACGGCATCGACCAACTTTTATTATATATAATAAAATATAATATGATATTGATTGAGGGATGGATGGATGGAAGGAAAATGATTGCATCCTCATTGTTCCTCAATTGTAGACTCAAACTGAATCTTGTAATAGCGAATGTTTTTCTAACTGTGATCTCACTGCAAACCTTGTAAGAAAATGCTTGTTTACTGGATAGTTGTCTCCAAATCAATTTGGTTTTGAATCTACTCAAACATAGTTGTGTGAAGATACATAATACCATCCATCTTTATATATAAACAAGTTACATGACTAATTAAAAAGTTCTTTTGACTAGAGATACAAACCGACTATCCCCTAACTCCCCATATTTCGAAGCCAAATTTTATTTTATTTTTCCAAAGTATCATCAAACTCCAATCATCAATTATTTAATATTGTTAATCATCTGTCAAAGAACCAAATTAATTTTTCCATGAATAGAATTATGAATTACATTTCTTTCTCAGTTTCCTGCAATTCCTGCCTGCAGCCCAATCCTTGGAAATTAGTGAGGACTTAGTCTAGGATTTTATTATGATAGGGCTCAAGCTAGAATTATGAAAGACAATGGAAATCCGGCACAACTAAGTTTTAGGATCAAATGAACGACCATTTTCACATTGTCCTTTTGAAAATAGCTTATTTAGTTGAAATTAAAAACTTTTTGCTGAAAGCATTATAGATAAATGTAAAAACTAGTTGAAATAATATAGTGAGACCCATGAATATTACAAAAAAGTGCAATAGGACTCGTAAATAGTAGCAAAAATAAGCTAAATAGTAAAATATGTTGGCTTTATAATCTATTCCCAAACACAACCTTAGTAAACAAGAAGCTATTTCTTTTTAACCACATAATTCTCCCGTTAGTTAAGCCACCCATTTGAATGGAAAATATAATTTATATTTATATTTTGCTATTTATTACCTGAATAATAGAACATGAGTTTGACCCAAAAAACGCACAAAGAAAATTATGAAACCAATACCACCACCAAAAAATAAACATGCAACTGCGGTTTTGGAATTATCCACAATCAAGATCACAAGCAGTAGACTAGCAGGTAAAAACCTACCAGAAATAATAAAATAAGAATTTTCTTCCAGGGAAAGAAAGGAGCTTTTAAGTCTTGAGAGAGTGGAAGTTTTTGTGAAAATTTATACTTGAATGATTTACATATAATAAACATCGGAAATATACATGGGATTTTCTTTTTGTTCTCAAGATTTGCTAAACTGAAGCTTTTCATAAAGCCCAAAGGAAAACACAAGCGCCAAAATTGATACTACACAAGAATAAATTATAATAAGAAATGCAACAAAATCACCCTCACCAGAATAATGTCACAAACTAAACCACGGTATGGCTCGTGCTAAGTGGTGACTTCCTAGGAAGTTGCGTCTTCATCCAATCCAGCATCCACCTTCTCTTGAGAAAAAAATAATCAAATCTCTTGCATGACAATGACACGCCACACCTAGAACAGAGAACTCTTACAACTAGATACAAAACAATTAGATCAATGTCCAGAACTAGGAAAGCTAATGGGATAAAATCTCTGATATGCGATCTTGTGCATCTGCAGGAATCTCTCGTCCTGGAACCTGGACCTTTAGAAGATAAGCATACCTGTCAAAGACAACAAGATATGTTATTCACAACTTCACACAGTACTCCAACTAAGAGAAAACAGTTAGACAGTCATATCAACTCACTCTGCAGCTGTAAACAGGTGTTCGTGCTCCATGATGAAGGCTAGCAATGCCTATAAACAAGAACACAGACACTAATTACTGGTGCCTAGTGGCAACACAATAACTTATAGCAAGAAACTCTAAGGTAAGATAACTTGCCTCAAATGGCATGTTTAGAAGTTCATAGTAAGTACGGACATGATCCAGCCTCTGCTGTACAGCTTCACTGTTAATTGATGGGATAGCTGCCAGGGCCTGTAGTGCCATAAAAATGGAAAATAAATAAATGAAAAAGTGAAGAAGGTAGTATTGTATCATAAAATAAAAGCAAAACCAGCAGTCTCATTTACACGAATTGGGTTTGGCTTTATGGTTTTAAGGGTTAGTAATATATAATCACCCTAGTTCTAGAGTTGGTGTACCATCAGCGCATTGCCTAATGTCAACTTATATCAAATGGAAAATGTTTACCTCCAAACCAGTTTGGAGAAAATCTCCAACCCACTGGCAATTGAGAAAATTACTCACGTGAACTATACTTTGTCATATGACCTATTTAACGAGTCATGTGACTTTTTAAAAAAATACACATGGACGGTATTATGAAGCACCATGTAATGGGTTGGAGGAGATTCCTCCACAAAACTTTGTCCAATGGAAAATATATATTTTCTCCCATATATAATTTCATTTCATTCAAATCGGTTTCCAAGAACAGAAGACAATTTACATGGAACAAAAGTTACCTGTTCTAGTGCAATTGAATTTCGGCATATCTGCTGGACCCCAAAAAGGTTGATGGATTTCATATCAGCCAATGCCTAATGAGACATTGCCTTTTCTCATTAGCAGTGAACAAGAAACTGAAATTTTTCTTGGGACTACAATTTGAAACAAACATTTTGAAGCCCAAAAACAAAATTCTAAAACCCAAAATAAGAGTGTAGGCGAACCTTGACAGATGCATTCGCGGCAATGCTACAAATTCCACCAAATATGTAATTGCGCTTTGGACTTGCAACAAAAGGTGCCATTTCCTCATCCCTGCGTGTTATCTATGAACACAAAACAGGAAAGACTTGTAAGATTTGCTTCCAAGAGGATATACTCAGTAAAAAAATGTAACGGTATTCAAGAATGCATATTACACCAATATTCATTATAGATTATATTTTCTTTTAATGCTATCTTTTCTCATGAAGAAAGAAGAAAATTATATAAACTCATACGCAATTTAATCAAACCCCAATCAGATAGGATTAAGGCTTAGTTCATTCTATGCAATTAAATCCATTAGGGAAGAGAAAATATGGGACATTAGATATGGGACATTAGGGAAGAGAAAATATGGGACGTTAGATATATTGAGGGGGTCAAATGTATTAGGGTTCTTGTCAACTTTTCTCCTTAAAAAATAGTTAACAATGACATTGCATATTATACCAAGTACGGTTCTGTGCCTGAAAAGCTAAAATCATATTTTTCCACCTGAAGTAGCAATATTTATTCTTTTACTTTTGGGCAGAACTTCATGTCTCTACAATCAAAAGCAGCAAAAGCACTTGATCATTAGCAAAAGTATTGCCATGCTTGTGGCCCTCAGATGCCATTATTTTATGTACCTAAATCCTCTATAATATTTCCCTTCCTGTTTTACTTGATCGTTGTAATTTTGGTTCTTGATTTGTGCCCCCATAGTACATCCCCAATGTACTCGGGTTAGCTTTATTTTTAATAAAAATTTTACCTTACCTATCCAAAAAAAAAAAAAAATTCCTCTATAATGTTCTTATAAAAAATATATAAAAAGTTCTCTAATATAGATTTTGTTTGATGGAATACAGTTGTAAGTAAAAACACAGGAAAGATTTATGACCGCGTTTTTCCTACTAAAGAATTATTGATGCTTCCAGGGTTATATATATAAGCAGGAACCTTAGCCATAATGGTCTAAGGTTCAGCCAAGTGGAGCATTCCTTGAGAATGAATGGGAATATTCTCTTCATTTAGCCTTATGCCTCAGCAAAATAAATAAAAAATTTATTTATGTCAATGTATTAATTAATCAATTGCCATGTGCTAATGGGGTAAACGCATTGGTTTTCATGTATTAATTATCTGTAGATGGTACACCAGTTGTTTCCATAAAATTAATTTTATAATAATTACTATAAATGATAAATAATTAATTAATTTGGAATATGACATTCTTCCTCATGTTTAGTTGCTTTGGCAACAATTGAAACAAAAACCATGAAAAAGAAAAAGAAAATTTAATAACACGTGCAAAAAATATATATATAATAAAAAAAAATTGTATGCTCCACTTAGTTGAAATAATTAAAAATTAGTGAATTCACTAAAGTAATATGTTCATATTTTTAATTATATTAATTTTAACAATTTACACTTACTAAATCCTTTTAATGACATGTACCATATATATATACACACACTCATACATGGAACCAACATTGTAGTAATTTAAATTTGTGCTATGTAATCTAACTCAGTATCAATAGTGTAAATGCATTTGTTTTGATGTATTAATTATTAATAAGTGGTTTACTAATTACTTATGTAAACTGAATTTTTATGATTTTTTTTTTTTTTTTTTTTTTTTGGGGGGCGTGGGTGGGGGATAGATAACGAAAAATTTTATTAAGAAAAAAATAGCCAACCCAAGTACATTGGAGATGTACTGTGGGGGCAACTGAATTTTTATGATTATTTTTATAATATTTATATAAAAATTAAAATATTACATTCTTGCTCAATTGAGTTGCTTTGGCAACTGTTGAAACAAAGTACAGAAAAATTTAAAAGAAAATTTATTTGCTTGCAATCAAAATTATAAAAGATAGTTGTAAACTTAAATTAGTGGAAATATTCAAATATTTGTCAATTCACTCAAGCAATTGATTCATATTCTTGATTATCTTTTCTTTCCAATGACATAATATAATTGCAGTTGATTCCCCAAATATTATATCATATAATTTTTTTTTTTGAGAAGATATTATATCATATAATAAGTATTATACATGAGACATAATATAATTTCTTACAAAATGTTTCAAAATTCCCGTGTTGCAGGACATCGGCCTAGTTATTATAATGTACAACTATTGGAAAAAATTATCAGTTCAAGATTGTGTAGACATGAAATATAATGGGGGTGCTCTTCAAGATTATAATCTTAAACAGCATTTTGTTCTGCCTCCTGAGGTTGAACCTCTGCTAGCCCATGATGTGGCTGACTTGCATTATTATCGTTCTGTTGTTGGTTAAATCTTATCCATTTATTTACCAAAAAATAAATTCAGTTCAATAAAAAGTTGTAAACATATATTTACTTAAATGTACCCCTATTGGATTTTATCCTAGAATATAAAAATTTAGGTATTGGCATGTGCACATGGTATCTCTTTTGAAGGTCATTTTCCCCCTCCAATAGATGAGGTAATAAACTTTTAAATAAACATCTTTCCAGAAGGCCAACGGCATTATTACTGTACACATACAAAAAAGCTAGAGATGAAAATACCAACCTGAGCAGTGAGTGAAATAATGAAGTCATCAGGCTCCTCAGCATCTTGGTCCTCCAAATATTCCCGATTTGTCATTTCCTGTTTAAATAATAATTCTTAGTGCGCAGAGGATAATTTCAATCGTTCTATGTCTCACTTATAACACCTTTATAGTCCCTATTCCAATTGAGACAAAGTATATATAAATTACAAGATTTTTACTAACCTGCATATGGAAAATTGTCTCCAACTGCATCTCTACCCGTAAAACCTTAAGACAATCAATTGCCAGTTTCCTGTACTCATCAGCAAATGATGCCAGATCCCTAGTAGGAGCACTGCTTGTTCGAGTATGACGGTGCTTTGGATTTTCCTCTGCTTGAGATGCTCTTGAGGTTTTTTGCCCAAGCCTGTATATAGCATGAGAATTGTTATTCATTCAAGCTATTGAAAAAAAAAGAACTCCTAGAAGTTTCAGAAAGCAACGTATGTTAAGTATATGCATAGTTACTTATCACCTATTTGTATATATGTACATAATTACATAAAATTAAATCCACCAAGAATATTATTAGCAAAATGCAGACCCTTTGTGACTAAGTGACCAGTATGGTGGCATAAAATATGCCAGTGTGTAATTTGATAAGGACACAACAGGGAACAGTCACAGTTCTCTCAGAGATGCTCATAACTGTAGTCCTTATTTTTGTCCTTCCCAATACATTCTCTCTTTCCCCATCTCAAAGAGAAAAATTACATCTATAAATATCATGGAGACATTTCTTAAAATAATAGGATGTATATCTTCTGCACACTTTGCAGAAGAGAGATTCTTAAAGACATAAATCAAAGATGTGTGTGTGTGTGTGTGTGACACTTCCAGACAGACTTTCAAGAGAAACATTGGTAGAAGTAATACTTTATTTTCCCAATTTTATTAAAACCAGTTGACTGCCAATCACCTCTCCCAAACGCTACAGAAGTGGGAGCTTTGTAAAATGGGTACAACCTTTTATTAAAACCAGCTGACTGGAAGGTAATCATCTAATAAAAACTTATAAAAAAGAAAAAAAAGAAAGAAGAAGTAATAATCTAATAAAAGCAGGATGCCACATTGATTCTCATAATGTATGGCATGACATGAATTCATATATCAGGACAAGATGCTTCTCTGCTCAAAATAAATATAAGTCACAGCAGTGCAGTAAAAGTGATCATGGGTAGAATATGTCTGAGGCGGAGATACAGTATATACTAACATGTGCAAAGCATATCACACAATTGATAAGCAAAATAGGATAGGAACATATCACATTTGAGGTGGTTGTACTAAGCAAAAGCTGAGGAAATGGAATCACCCCAAAGCTTTACAATGAATTAGCACTCATTTTGGATTGTATATACTCTAGATATCAAAGTGATGATAAGATGGGCAGGTAACTTAAAACCTGGATTGTTAGATTGCTAAGAAGAGGGTAGAGATACCTTCACTGGATTCTTGTATCAAATATAAAGAGCATTTCCGCTCATATACAAACTAATACCATGGGATGAAAGCAATACTAAAACTGTCCAACTTTAGAGGAAAGAAATTTAAATCACACGCAAATAGATAAGGTAAATATTTTGGGGTATTGCAAGCATATAAAAATCAGGAAAATCTTAGAAAGGAAAACGCTGTGTAGTTTTTGAAACCCGGTATATCCATCCAAAGAAATATCATATGCATAGCTCATTAGCACGAAGCTTTCATAACCCACATGTGCCAAAAGCGGAACATTTGCATTCATAAAAGCAACTTATCATATCAGTTTCTGTTTTCTCAGGTAAGAGTCAAAGTATCAAACAACTGCATTAGCACAAATTGGAAATAATGTCTGCCCTATGTTTCATGATTGCTTTTGTAATCACTATGATTAGGATATTAAAAGATGAATCCAAACCATAATGGAAAAGACAAAAAAATTTGCCGCTTGCAAAATTTAATCAACAGACAAGAAGTAAAAAGTAATTTGATGCTGCATGGAGATAAACATAAGGACACATTCTGGGTGTGGGAATCAACACCTTCAAGTTTCTGTTCACACTAGCATGACTTCCCTGTTTTCCCAAACATAATCATTTTTATCCCACCTCCCAACCAGATAAGAGAACTTGCCTTTCAATCGAGTCCGCAACATACTCCAATGAATCACTAAGGGATGCCAGCAAAATGAGTTTGTTATCATCACGAATTAGATTCTCCTGCACAAGAGAAAAGAAAAGAAAGAGCGTCAACACATAGTCCTCAAATCTACGTTGTATGTTCATTAGCACTTCAACACAGTGAGGACTAATTTCAGCAAGACTTTACATACTAAAATATAGAAGTTGAAATCTAACAGCCCTTTATTAAAGGAAAATTAACAGCCCCTAAAACAAGAACAAAAATTAAGTTCAAGTAGAATAAAAAACAGAATTACAAACGGCAATAGAAGGACCTGCTTAATGGGCCGCAGAGCCAACAATAAATTGCTCAGTTCTAGTTCAACATCAATGCTTTCAGCATCAGAGGCATTATCATCCATGTTTGACTGACCAAGTGGATTTGGTAAATAAGAACTTGCTGGATCAACTCGCATCAATTTCTCGATATCATTCCTCCCAATGAGCATATAACTCTGCTTCTCAAGCACTGCCTGAAACATTATGAGAAAAAAATTTGTTTGGTAATATAAGTTCTATGTAAATGTTGATAAAATGTACACAGTGGATTTACTTAGTATCCTCTTAGAAGTTAAAAAGTAAATGATTGGTAAAGTGACTCCAAGACAAGAATTCATGACCAACATATGCTGTGCACTAGTTATGAGCTAACTTTTTTTTTTTTTGACAAGTAACATAAGAAATTTTATTAGAAAAAACCAAGTACACTGGAAGTGTACTAGAGTGGCACAAATCAAGTGCCCAGATTACAACGATCAATAAGATCGGAGAGAGAAAAACAAGTATAAAAAGGCAAAATTACACTCCAATCAAGGAGAGTACAGAAAAAGAAAGATTTAATGTCAAGAATAAACTGTTCACAATCCTCAAAGCATCTAGTATTCCGCTCTCGCCATAAGCACCAAAACAAACAATGCGGCACAAACCTCCATAAATCTATATTTCGATGCCTACCAAACTTGCCCTGCCAAGAAGCCAGCAACTTGCTAACTTTATATGGCATAACCCAATGAATACCAAACAAACAAAAAACCATGGACCGCAACTCATAAGCTATAGGACAAAAAATTGGTTGTGATTATTTTTGGCAGGAATAGAACCTCTCACTTGAGAAGGTTAAGTCAAGTATCAACCACTTGGCTATGCTAAGCTTTGTTTGAGCTAACTTTTTTAACAGGTTTACTAATTTTAGATCAAGGATTATTTCAACTTCTACCATAACATAGCATAAGGATTGAATTTGAGCATTGTTTATGGTTGCTTCCCTATAATAGAGGCAATAGAATGTGTCTTATTTTCTTGAGTGATATTGTAGATGCATCACCAGTGAGTAGTCCAGCTTTTTCTTATTACACCAATTCACAAATGCAATTATATCCACTTACTTAAATGTGCACCAGATGTCAAAGAATTAATCGAGGAGTGATCATACAGAAAAACATTTTGCAGTGTCATAACTTCAATAGAATTTTGATCAATCTTATCCTATTCCAATTTACCATCAATATCTTCAAAATTATCATACGTTCACAACATTTTTTTTCTCTTTGATAATTTGTAATGTACTGAGAAAATCATGAATACATCTACTAGTATCAATGACTAAAGATACTGAAAAATATTGAAGAGATTAAAAAGAAAATATGTGAAGATTTAGGCAAAGGAAAAATACTCCAAAGCAATATGGAATATATCCAAGAACCAAGAGTATAATTAATAATACTAGAAGGAAATTAGAGGGTTTATAGTATCAATGGGCCGTGAATTCAAAATACACATGTAGCTCGGTTTCTTTCAGGGTTGCCTACAACTTTCAAAGGAGTGAAGTCACAGATTTTGGGAAGTAAGGATCTCCTCTCTACGAGTAAAGTCTTTGGTCGACTTAGGTAGTCCTCCTTATCTGATTCTGGTATGGTTACATCAACTCATAATGATAAGTCTGCCTTCATCAAGTCCAAGGGGGTGGTAGATTTTTTGGAGGTTGAGGTCATGGAGATTGTGATCAAGGGGCAGGTCAGTGTAGAGGGTGTGATCCTCGGAAATGGAATTATTGTCAGGTGAGAATCATACAGTAAGACTTCTGTTGGGATGCTTCACAGTCTCTTATGCCAACTCCTGCTACCAAAGTAGTTTCTATCCCTACAGAAGAGTATTGTCACCTTTTGTCCCTGCAGCCTCAGTTTTCTGCCTCTTCTTCCACTGCTACTCTGGCTTAGATAGGTACTTCCACTGCATATCTTGCCACTCTAGCACCTTGGGTCATTGAGAGCACACTCTAATACCATGTTAAGTTTGGGAAGTGTGTAGGGTTCAAAATTAATTACCCTAACATAACACATTATTTATATAATGTTTTGTAATACATTATGACTAATTTTCCTCTCACATATATATTACTCTTAACAAGGACCTTTGAAGGGCTAGAGACGAATATTCAGAGGTTGAAATCCCAATTTGTGGGGCTTCTTTTCTATTGGATGTCCTCAAATAGGAGTCAACCTTTGAATACTTTTTTTTCAAGTATTAAAGAATTTCATTAAAAAAATAAAGACTCAATAGCAAGAGCTTCCTAAAGATTACAAATGAAGATTTATGTGGTCCATGAAATCAACTATGGAATTACAAGAAAACCCCATGACATTTGGGAAAAAAAATGTAAGAAGATAGATTTGAGTTCCACGATAGATCTCTCCACAACTTCAAAAGTATGGGTGTTCCACTCCCTCCAAACTACCCACATAAGACAATGAAGAGTTACAGACCATAACCTGGAAAGCACAGGTGCGCTGATTGAATCGGCACACCGAGTCCGACATGCACAGATGTGCTGTGCAAACGCGTCCGTGACATTTTTTTTCCCCGTTTTCCGATTCAGCCCAATTCAGGCCAATACGGTCCGATTCAATTCAAAACAGGCCCCGAATCGGTCCAATTCAGGCCAAAAAAAAAAAAAAAAAAACCCTAAAATCTCTCTCTCGCTCTCTCTCTCTCTGATTGTCTTGAACACTCATCTTTTATTTAGTTTTAGTTTCAAACTTTCGATCTTGTATTCTAATTTCTGAACATCATAGAATGGTTATGTATTCAGTATTCACTTTATTATCTACTATTGCTCTTAAATTTGTATATGTTTACCATTACATGAAAAAATATGCTTAGCTATATATAGAAAATATAAATAAAAATATATTTGATAATTTATTAATAAACGTATCCCCCGAGCCCTACTTTTCAAAAATTGCCGAGTCGCCACACCACACCTGAACCCGAATCCGCACCCGTGCTTCCTAGCATACAACATTATGTCACCCGTACATCCCTTTCCAACAAGAGTATACATCCATCACCCTACTTGGCATCAGCCAATGCACCCATGAAAGCAAAAAATATGAAAGACCACAATTTATGAGCAACTACATAAAGAAGCAAAAGATGGTCCACAGATTCACTAGTAGCCTTAGACAAACAGCACCAGTTAACCGGTACCACATTTCTCATTTTCTCTTAAAAAGATTTCTATTGTCCATATTTTATCCAAAGCTGATGTACACACAAAGAAGGCCACTTTCTAAGGCACCTGGCTACTCCAAACACTCTTCCACAGGAAAGAACACCTATTTGTAACCCAAAGCCTTCATAGTATGAGTAAACACTAAACTTACCTCTACTAAGGCTCCACCTCATACAATCCATGCCTCTAACAATAGTAACAATCCACCCACTCCAACTCCCAATCTTGAAAATTATGAATAAATCTCAAGTTCCAATCATGAGGCCCACCCTCCTCACTAGAGCTAAGCAAAGAGCTTAGGCATCCTTCACTTTGACAATTGAATACAGAACCAGGAACATCTCTAAATCTCAAGAACCACACCACAAATCATGCCCAAATCTAATCCTCCCACCAAGTAGAGAGCATAAAGGGGGAAATTTTAAGAGTATTGAAAAAGAATAGTGAAATTACGGAAATGAGATAATCTTTCAGCTAACAATTTAATGATGTGAAGGTACAGTAATATGAAATACATGAACTCCTAAGAGGAAAAGAAATGTAGGTAAGCTCAAGAAAAATTGAAGGAGCAGATATCTTAGGACATAATGCTTCTAAGGCATGAAAATAAATGTTTAGTGATGTGAAACAAAGACTGCAATAAGACAAAAACTAAGGAAGTTCCACATGAATGTACAGAAACATTTTGCAAGCTTAAGTAATTACGAAAGGATTAAATGCCCCATCAACCATAATTTTTTCAAACTGATTCATCATACAATTTTTTATATAAGTTCATGCAAGATTAAGAGTATTATTCTTGTCAAGATCATGCAGAATAAGAGTAATGAACAAAAATTACAAAGCACAAACCATTCAACTAGCTATGAGCAAAAAGAAAAATACAAAGATACACCAGGAAACAGAAAATAACAAGGGGGTGGGGAAGATAACTGAAAATAATAATCACAATGATGAGCTGAGTGAAATGCAGAGAAAATAGAGAAAAATGTAGGGGTGGGGAAGATAGCTGAAAATAATAACTGCAATGATGTGCTAAGTGAAATGTAGGGCAAATAGAGAAAACCATGCCTCCATGTATGAAGTACGACATCTTTCATATGTGCGCTCAAGGAAAGTCTGCACATACTTTGCAAGATCCCCAGCAAATTTAGGCATTGCATGAGCCCAACCAAGTACCTAGATTATGTAATAATTTTAAATTAGATAGTCAAATACCATATATCCATACACTAAAATAATTAATAAAAGTGTTAAACATATATTCAAAATAATTTTAGCAGCTACACTGCCCAAATCTAGTTAATCCCACCAACTTGTGCAGAGTATTAGGGAGGAAAGGTCCTTTCTCTTAAGATGAGAAACATAAGTTAACTTGCCTCCTTTGCTAAGAAATCTATAGCCAGAAGCCCCTGTAAGACTGGTCTGCCCTTCTCAACCAATGGAGTATACGTAGCAGCAGTATGTGCCCTTGGACGAAATGCAGCAGGACCTAAAAGATAATTACAGAAATAAGATTTTTTTTTTTTTTTTTTTTTGGTGCAAGAGGAAAAACAAAAGAGAGAGAGATGACCACATGACTAATACAAACATGGCTCACAGTGACACAGGCATCATTCAACATTCTCTCAGTGAGCCATCCAACTAGGATATACACAGTCCTAATCCTTCATGCAGCAAGTTTTAAAACAAAGGAATAGTATCTTCTTTGAATGGTTAAATAGCATAAAGGAGTTTAATTCTTTCCACAACTTCTGTAGCTTCAAATGTCAAAAATAAAATGAACATGCTGGGTCGCACTATGGCCTTTTCCAATCATAGACTAGTATTACTAGATGCTGATGATGCAAAAATGACATCCCAAATTTTGACTTTTCTTCTGGTTTGATGACATTGGTTTCATAAAATATATCAGTTTTCAACATTCCTCAGAAAAGTATTTGACAGGCAAGTGTGCTTTCTAAAGTGGTTAAATTTGGTTAGAAATTATATTCAGGGAGAATATTAACAGTGCAAAATTAGATGAGGAGTCTATAGATCACTTGAGTCGGATAAATTAGAGAGCAGTGGCAGGGAAAGGTCAGAGAGGGTAGCTTGGACAGTAGTGAAGTGTGTAGAGAATTATCAAGCACAATGGTAGAGCTTTCCAGAGTGTTCAGATCACTCAACATAAGCACGCTGTGGGGCCTATTCAATTAGTTTGTTTTTGACATTTGGTTCAAACTAGACTAGTTCCATTTTTGAAATAATTTTTTAAAATGTCATTTATTCCTTAGATGCTAGAAGCAGATTTATTATATCTGGGTTGCTGCTTTTGCATACTTATCAAAAATAATTGTTTAGGGGGGGTAAAAGTGCCAGATATCTATGACTCTATTAGGCACTTGCACAGTAGTGCAGGTCAGACAAGAGTTAACAGAAATTAGATGAGCCACGAGAATCAATCCCTTAACCTCTTAAAGCATTTTGAATTGATAAAGTTAGTGCCATGATATACAACGAGTTAAACAGTTTGATGCATAGTTTCTGGCTACTCAAGTTGACCCCAAAAAAATAAGAAGGCCTAATGCAAGTTATCTGTTCTCATCAAAATTGCTAATTAAAGAACAAGTTTAAATAATTTAGAGAACTTGCTTGATATAGCTTGCTGAACACTTTTTCGGTAGTCTACAAACATAGTTGGCAAAAAGTGGTCCTTCACGAAGTTTTCCACAAAAGTAAGCAATCCATCATTCCTGCAGTTTTAGAGGTGAAGAATTCAAATGGACATCAGTATGGAATCAGAAACACAAAGGAAGATTGCAACAATGAATTTACAACTTTTCCTTGGCATTTTTAATCCATTAAAATATAACTAATACACTGCAATGACAGAGATTGAAAATTTAGCACCAAAAAAAAAAAAACATAAATTAAAGTAAATTGTCAAGACACATTCTACCACCTCCACATTCAATTCTAATGCATAGCAATATTTCAATTAAGCGAAAAATGAGAGAAGCATGTGGAAGATAGAAAGAATAAGAAGATAGGTTATAGGCTTCATAATTACTCTTTAACTGTCCACTGTATATTTCATGCAAAGTTGTGATGCTATTATAAGCAGATCACTGAACTAGGAAAGTGAACAAGAGTTTTGAACGTACCCAAGCTGGGCATACTTTTTCGGCAGCATTGAAGCAACCTTATCTGTAAACTGCAGAGAACATCATATCAGAAAAGGCCAACTACAGAACCTGTTATGCAAAGATATTTCACATCGATAGCATGAATATGACATTCCAAAACCTGAAGCACAGGTCGGTATGTGGATGCTGCTAGATATATGCCTTGCTCAGGCAAGACAGCTGCAGATCCATAACCTTCTTGTGAAACATTTGGACCCCTCCTACTCCATCCTTGCCGAATGAGGTCAACTCCTGGTTAGGAATCAAGGAATAAAACTTTGTGTTGTAATTTGAGCATCCCATCAAAATTGATATGATCAACTAAAACTAGAGACTAAATCCAACTTATATTATGAGAATCTAACAAGGAAATTTAAGTAATTAATAGTACAATCTTTGACTTACCCTGGTTAGGAATGGATACAGTAGCATCTGTGAAACGAAAAGCAAAAGTAAGACCATCATCCGAACGGTCCCTGTAACCCATCAGCACCAATATTACAGATTGCATAACAATAACGAGAGAATCAATCAGTCATCTAATTTTTTTTTTTTTTAAGGCAAGGATTAAATTATATGTAATAACTTTAATTATGTCTAACAAGAGGAATTTAGATGTAGTAAACCACTATGATTCAATGTGTAATATAATACCCCAATATAAACAAATTTCCTTGCCATCTCCAGCAAAAAAAAAAAAAAAAAAAAACCAGGAATCGGCTTCAAAATTAATATTACCCAAGGAAAACAATAGAATCTGGAAAATATTTGAAAATGAAGAAATCAGGTTATTTTGATACGTTAATTAAAATGAAGAAGCCAAGAGCCTTGAAACTCAGTGGCATTACCTAGTTCCCCCTATGAAGAGAACCTGTGTTCCAATCGCCCCACCCCACTTGTAAGCAGACTTTCCAATGATAAGTTTGGAAGTATGCACTTGCACATTATTGAGATCAGCCTTTCTTGCATTCTATTCCATGAAAAGGGCATGACATAAGGTTATTAGTCTTGGTTGCATGGTAAGTCGAACATGCAGGTTTCATGAGTTTCAAGTCTCAAGTTGTTCCTTTTCTTGACTCTGTAGCAATTGAAGATGTTTTGCAGGAAAACTGCACAGAGGTATAGTTATAAATCCAAGGAGAAAAAAGCAAATGGGACGGGGTCCAATTTCTTTGGAGGATATAGATGACAGCAGTGAGTGGTTAACTGGGAGAATAGAAGAAGAAGAAGAACCCAATGAATGTGCTGAAGAAAATAGCGTCTCATGATGATTGCTTGACATGGGATAATGCTACTAGAGTTGCTAGAGCTGAAGAAATATTCAAGATGAGATCAAGGGTGAGGTCACTGCGAGGGCAACAGGTTCAAGTTCTAGCTAACAACATACTCCTAATGAGGGAGAGGCTATTTATTAAGATGGAATAGATGAGTAAGATGATGAGGATTACAAATCTTGTGATTTCAATGATGATGGACTTGTGTTTGATGAAGATGACGATTATATACTTTTGGATTGCATCTCATTGCATACATTAAGGATAGAAGTCACAACTTACCATTATAGTGCTTTTTGGTATTTGCCTTTTGGTATATATTTTGATTCAACCATGTACTTCATTTTGATCGTGACTATCAAATATCATAATTGTAGATATTTTGTACAGCATAAGAGAATCATAATATAATGTTATGATTATTTGATCTCTTGATTGTCATATTGTCCATTAATAGTTGCTTTCAAATTATATAAAAAAAAATTATAAAATGTGTGCTTTACTTCAATCAAGAGTGCGAAAGTCTCTAGTTCAACTCTTAGCTGAGGCATTTCACGATTTACCAGATGCCTACTTGGTGGGGGTGTGTAAGCATCCAAGGTTTGCCCCTTAGGGGTGGTCCCACTAGCCCATACCTTGAAGGATTTCCTCATCATCAAAAAAAAGAGCGCACTTGAGCTTTGCACCTTTGTGCCTATGTATGTTAAGAAAAGGGATCAACACAAATCCGCCACCTATCATTATTTGAATACCACCTCAATAACATCACCAAAATGCAGCCTCCAACACCTTGACCTGCTCCTCCACCTATGACATGATGCTGCCACAGTAGCGGCTCCCACTACACACTAGAGCAAATCCCCTCCCTGGCACCTTCACCTCCTCTTCTTAAAACTTTACAGTTTACACTACCCCTAACTCTGACCACAATTTCCATCACCTAACTATCACAACCAGCAGCATTTTGTCTAGTGATGCATGACTACCACAGTGTTACTCTCCTTCCACAGGTCTCATAATTGATGAAGTCTAACACTTAGAGCAACTCATTCCAGCCAGCAGAGAACCATCACCTCCATCATCATATCTGTATTCTAGGCATCACATCAATCACTAAGTCAACTCATTCAAATCTAACTGTCACCATCACCATTTACAGCTCCATCCTCGCCTCCAAAACCATGCCAATGCCATAACCGGGCCTAAGTCTTGTGTACCTTGAACTATATATCATGTCTTATTAAACTTGTAACTCTTGCTTCCTCCCAGCCATCTCTTCAACCAATATAAGCATGAATACTAGATACATTTTGGTTTTTTCAGAAACTTTGTGACACATCTTCGATACGACAAAAACATTTTCCAGAATTTAAATACAAATATTAGAATAAAGGTTAGGTGATTGAATTTGTCATCTCCTATCAACTTTAAGCTTCTAGGACAAGTTGTAATTTATCAATAAAATTCTTAAACTTGGAACATATTTAATACTTAGCGGATGGCTCCTAGATCCATATCAATTGCACCTTGAACACAGGGATTTGAGCTCTCTTGTTATACCCTTAGTTCTAAGTTATCATAATAAGTAAGAATATAAGGAAAAAAATTAATAAGAAGGGGCAACCGGTGCCAACAAAGTAACTCCAAAGAAGGTTGAAAAAGTGATTTGAGGAATATCACATAGTAGAGAT
Source organism: Quercus gilva (assembly GCA_023621385.1). Lineage (NCBI taxonomy): Eukaryota > Viridiplantae > Streptophyta > Magnoliopsida > Fagales > Fagaceae > Quercus > Quercus gilva. Next base: position 57,571,760 of record CM042480.1, on the reverse strand, counting down.
TTGAATATGAAGTTAAAGGCACTTGCCTCTTTTCCTTGGAAGGGGCCTTGCTTGCAAGTCTAGCTGTTTGTACGGCAGCATCTGCAGATGCAGCTTCAGGAGTTGCTCGCAGAATCTCGCAAATGAGTTGTTGGCATTCACTCTATGGTACATATTGAAGAAATAGGAGTTAAAAGAAAAGGTTGGGAAGGGAGCAAACTTGTCCATTAATACATTATTTTTTTTTTTTAGAAAATGTTAAATTTACCATCAGCCATTGAGATTGCCAATAAATTAATGCAGATAGTTTACCTGAAAAACTGTCAAGGAAAAGCCAATGTTATATCCCCCAGTAACTTGAGATGCTTCAGAATCAGGGTTCCAATCTGTTGGCAATGACCTTGAATTGTTCATTTCACTTTGATGAGTGGATTTTGATTCCAGAATCTCTCCAACAACAACATGATTCTCTGAAATGTAAAATTGAGAAATTTAGTTTTAACATTGAAAGAGAGAGTAAATCATAGAAAATAGGTACCGCACCAAATATGCGAACAATTGAGTCCAAAATTGAATCAAGCAGCCCCATTGCGGCAGACTGTGCTTTTCCTGTGGGGCCCATCACAGACGAGACAGGGCTCACCGCCGAAAGAGTCCCAACCAGAGATATCCCATTCTGACGCTTCTGTTTCTGCAACTGGAAGCTTTGAAACTGTCCTTTCAACAAATGAAGACCAGCAGTAACAGTTCGGTCACCCTGACCAATGCCAGACCTTGAACAATTAAGAAGTTCAGCATGAGCTTTTATCTTGGATGTGATAATCTCATGAATTGTTGGTCTCAATCTTTGGCTGTTACAAAACAAAATCAGCAAAGTTTAATGTCATTATAAAGTACATATTGAACAAAAAACAAGCAAATGATAATGAACTGCCATAAGTTCAAAAAGACAAAAACAAATTTCAACGAACTCAGTCTTGAATTTGATCACAAACTAGATGGGGTTGGCTACTTGGAAAAGATACATATTAGAAACTGTATATACTGCACAATCAATTCATGAAATGAGATGCAGTTCAACAGGACTAAGATTGTAAGCCAATTTAATCACTATACAAATTCAATTCACATCCACCACAAGAGTGTTTTGGCATCACTAAATCCAATTTCCAGATATGAAAAGAAGTAATAGGTTTGTCTACTTTTCTATGAGACTGTGCAGAAAAAGGCCACCTTATAATTATGAACCAGAGGATCTAAAAGTGTTTCCATGCACATTGGTCTAAATACTACAATTTGCAACAGCTTTTTCCACATTTTAGGCTTTTTAATGAGTGTCTTTACCCCTTCTTTGGCTTTAGGGCATCAATCAATATTAGGAAATATCTTTAAATTTCCACAAAATAGAGGAGACTGAATTCCACACTGATCAACTAGATGGTTTGAATTCCATGCCCACCCCTAATAACTCTTTCTGAAGCTACTCTAAACAATGTGTGACTATAATCAGAATGTAATCGACATAACGTTGGAAGGCTAGATAGGAACTCTCCATTGATGTCATCCCACCACTCTTCTGCAAGGAATCCATTACTTGTTTTCTATGAATCCAGGACAATTAGGAATTTGAAATTTCTTACCATCATTAAATGAATCTGATCCCACGTTCGACAGATATTAATATGAAAGGGGTCACAAAGACATGGGTATTGACATTATTAACATGGCAACCACTATATTCATAAGATTACTCAGATGGCAATTGAGGGTGATTTACGGATTCAAATGTATTAAAGATTAATACGACAGAATAAAAAATTCCAAAATAACAATATAGTGTAAGTGTGGATAGAATATGAGATACAAATATCATGAATGTGAAATATTTTGGTCAGGACCAGATCCAGTATTAATAGAAGGCAAAAAAAAAAAGGGATGCTAAACACAAGCCAGGAAAATCCAATATTCTAGAAGTGAGACGTGAACTCTAACAAAATTAATTAGGTCTATTATGTTCAAGACATCTTTGGAAGTAAATAAATTTCTTCAAAACCATGCTTCAAACAGAATGAAAAAGTATGTCAGCCAGCCAGACAACAAACCATATTATAGCACCAGCAGCTGCAACTTTGCCAAGCATGCAGAGGCACTCAACCATGGTTTGCAAATACTTCACATGAAGTGGAGCATCACTCTTTTTTATTGCTTCCTACATCCAATTATAACACCCAAAATTCAGCCTAAAAGATGAGAGTTCAAACACATAAGATAACAGGAGATGCAATTCCGAGATAATTCTTACAAGAAATTCATCTGGAGTGGAATTTGAAAGCCATATTGGCATTTGACGAGAAACAATTTTGACATCCTTCTGAATGCCATCACCACCATTGACTCTCATTGATGCCATATGCCCATCTGAGGTAGCATCATCAGGCAGTTCCAGAGCACCCTCCTCATCACGGCCATCAAAAGATGAACTGAAAGCATATTCTGATTTATATTTAGAGGGGGGAAAGGGAGCAGTTCAAATAAAGGGGAAAAAAGGCAGTTCTAATTAAGGAAGTTGCACAAGCACCGTTAAAATAAAAATCTCCAATCTTACCCTCCATCAACAGAACCTGGCCTATATGATCCATCCACATGGATGCCAATCTGGCTGTCACCTTTCATTAACCTGGTTCTTCTAGATAGAGGTTGCGAATTATTCACAAAAAATGCAACAGCTGTGGTTGTTGGCACTTCATCATCCCTTTCATGCACACTTGAGGCAGCTGAGCTGCAGAATATAGTCAGCTTAAGGGCAATAAACTTCATTAAAGCAATATCTTTTAAGAAATAGCTTAAATTGTAATTCATAAAATCTATGGTCCTAGTGATAAATATTCACACTACAAAACCTGCAATCTCCTTCCCAAGAACAAGCCCCCAACCCAACCACCAACAAGTAAAAAAGGACAAGAAAATATTAAATAACTAGAGCTTAGGTAAAATCTTCATACTAAAAAGTATGCCAGAAAGTAGTATGCCAACACAACAGGGAAAACTGTGTAGCTTATATCAGCATCTAATATAGTGTACATAAGGACTTTCCTTTTTCTATTATTATCTCCACCCCACCCCCACCCCCCAAAAAAACCCCTAACATCAGCATCAATTAGACTAGCTTCAGAAAACTGTAAAAGCTAAAGCTAAGAAGGAAAGTAAATACCTGTATTCACCTTTATTGTATAGGTGCGCATGCAAATCCTCCAAAACTTTATAAAAAAGTACCCCGCGCAACTTTGTCAGCTCTGACCGAACATCTTGAAGGGCACCAACCTAAAGGGCACATAAAAAAGAACAATTATAATGCAGTCATGAGACTTAAAAAGCCCAATCCTTATATTTTCTTCACTCAGTACTAGATTAGCTTCAGCATAATCAAAAAAGAAGTATTTGGAAGAAAGAAATTTCTAAAGAGTCCCTATATGATTCTCTAAATGATTGTCTATAATGACATCGGACTAAGGTAATACTTTCCAGTAGATGTGTGCGCCAATGAGAGACAATGCAATCATTCAAGATAGTCTGGCCAGATCTAGTGAACATCAAAGCAGCTTACACACCCAAATAATAATAATCCTAAAGGTAGAGTGTGATATAACAGATTATTGCAGTACTGGATGATAAAAATAGTATTGTGCCTACTATAAAATATAAATAAACAAAATAAAGGGTATTGTGCTTTAACTCCATTAGTGAACTGATTGCCTAAGGTTTTTATGAAAGTTGGTATATACAATGGATTATAAAGTTTTACTTATCAAAAAAATAAAAAAAACAGAAAACAAAAAACAAAACAAAAAAAACAAAACAATAGATTATAAAGTTTTAGGCCATCAATCATGAATAGAGGGATTTGGATATAACTTGACTAAAATATAAGTTCCACAAAACCAAAAAAAAAAAAAATCAGTAATAAGAAGAGAAATACAAAATTCTTCTTGTAACATTACAGACGTGGAATGATAGCAGAAGTTTAGTAAACCTACGGTTTGAAGTCCCTCTCGCTCAAGCATCAGTGTTGATTGAACATGCACCTGAACTGCAGCATAAAACTGCTTATCGGCAATGAGCTTCTCAATACGAGATGGAACCTAGGCCAAATTTCAAATACACAAGATGAAAATTTTCAGCTTTGCCAGAACCATGGCATGCAGGTGATTCAAACGGAATAAGTGTAGTGCTGGTTTATATGTGGCAAGGTCAGGATACAAGTTCTTTTATCTTTTCTTTTCTTTTTTTAAGTAATGATCAGAACAAGTCATTAAGGACATATCATAGCATGCATAAATGTGTGCATATTAATGCATGCACTTATGCATCCACGCTCACATGCATATAACTTACTTTAAAAAAAGTCTGCATGTTTGTGTGGATATGATATGCAACTGCAACTCTAGTACAAAAAGATCCATGCATAGCGGCATAGATGTAGCATTAAAGGGTGGGGCAGGAATCAGGTAATTGAAATGTAACATTGACCAAAAGTATGCAATACTATTGGATCTGATACTATCTTAAAGCTGGAAATAGGTTGGACAAACCTTAGCTATGCCCTCAATTTGATCTAACAGGGAAATTATGTGACGCAGCGTTACTGACCGATACCACAACTGATGCAATTGTTTATTGCGGGCGCTAAGACGCTTCTTTGCATCAGCCAAATCAACCTTTAAGACAGCTATACTTTCAGTGGATTCGCTGAATAACCGCAAGATCTGAATGAAGTAAATAAATAAATAAACAAACAATTAACAACTTAGAATGTAACTACAACTCTAACTTCATCGCCCAAGGGTGCCAGGGGGGGGTTTTAGAGGTGGGGGACCAATATATGAAAGGAGCTTGGCAAAACTGCGGGCAGCCAAGTTTACAAATAAATAAATAAAAATTGTAATGCTCCAGTATTCTATTTGTTCGTAGAATATAGTCCATCATATGAACAGCAACTCCCCCCCCCCCCCCCCAAGCGGGCGGACACCCCACACACATAGGTGCACACATGCGCGCATATGAAGAAGAAAATTCAGAAAAATAAGTGCAATTATAACAATCAAGGAGAAAATCTTCAGAAACCTGGGAATAATTTTGAATTGCTTTGTTAAAGCCACTGTGATAAGCATGCACTACTTCATCGACGACCTCCTCAATAATATCACTTTGCTCCTTCAAAAATTGAACTTCACCTTCACGATCTTTTGATGTCAAAATATGGACAACATGAGGTAATGAATCAAAGCGCGCTGCGGCCCAACTCTCATCTATTCTTGAAATCTCTTCCCTCAAATACTGCATTTACCATAAGAGCAACACTTATACATATATGGTTGAAAAAAACGGTGACCAGTGAATTGACCCACGGGTTAAAAGAGGGTTACTATGCCAGTTGCAAACTTACTACAGCTGGTGAAACAGGACTACTGCTACTACTATACACCAGAACATTGGACACGCTGCTTAAGTTCAATAATCATTGAAATTATTGTCGATGAAACATTTCACACTCTATAATAGTTTTCCCTAAAAATTTTACAGAATTAATTCTTTACTAAGTAAAAGCAAATTTCATTGAGCACTAGCTCGAGTAACACTTCCTCCTTAAATAATGGGATGGAGAGTGAAGTTGTGGATTCAAAACCCACAGGGGTGCGTGTGTAACTTACTAATCAAAAAAGATAACTAAAAAGGTATTAATAACTTATGTTTCCAACAAAAGCATTAAACAAAGTAAATTGAACTTACTGCTTTATCGGAAGACACAGGTAAACCATCAAAAATCCCCATATTGAGCCTTGCACCTCACTAGATGCTGTAGAAAACGGAAGTTCAACTCAATTCATCCCAACATAAGAATGCTCAACTTAGAAACCTTTAAAACAACAACAACAACCACGCGTTAGTTTCAACAGGTACGTAGAATATTCATATTGGCAAGGAACACGATCAGCATTGTACTAGTAAAAACTATAAATATTTTTACTTCGAACCACGTTGTAATACAAATATGACCATGAAAGAACAACACAATCATCAAATTCAATCCGCAATCTTCACTATTCACAGATAAACACACATTTTCCGAGCCAAAAAAATGTTCATTAAAGCTACAATTGCTCGAAAAACAAAATCGAAAAAATGAAATTCCGTGTGTGCGCTTGAATGAGCGAAAATGTGTGCCTCTATAAGTGAAATTTTGCGTCAATTGAGCTTAACGCAACTGTTTGAAAAAAAAAAAATTGGAGTTGAATTTGTCAACAATATAGAAACAAAAAGCTACACAGTACAGAATCAAACAAACAAAAAAATTTTGAGAAAAGTACATTCAGATCCAGTACATAAAGCACCGAAGATAGACCAATTCCACGCAATCTCGACCGCTAACACTTGAAACAATTTGATAAATGGCTTTCAGAATACGAATAGCTTTGAAATCATCGACAATTAGTGGAAATTTTTCAGAGAAACTAAATGAGATTAATTTATTAGTTACTTAGATTTTTTACATTGAGTTCGTGAATAAATGAAATGAGAGATTTGAGAATTGAATCATGATTCAGGAAAATCATAGAAATACGAAGCTTGAAAACGGGTCGGGTTCCGGAGTACCTGAATTGAATTGAGAGGTTGAGCTCGAGGGAATGGATCTCTGTGATTGTTGAAGAAGAAGAAGAAGAAAATTGAAATCTTAGCACTGAAGAAAATGAAAAAAAAATGCCGTACTTGGAGTTGTCGCTCTCGGTTAATGTGTTTTTTTTTTTTTTTTTTAATAATAATATAGGATATAATGGTACATTTCAAGGTGGATCATCCGAAATTCTTGAATTTGACGGGTCGGAGCATTCCAAAATTAAAATAAAAAGTAGTAGTATATAAAACAATTAAAATATTAGTAAACCTTTTTTTTTTTTTAAGGAACAAAATATTAGTAAAACTATAAAGCTAATTTGCAAATTACTCGGAATCGGTTAACCATATTTTAGCCTTTTAGAAAATATTTTTAAAATCTTTTTATGAAATATTTTTTTAATTTTTTAAAGTTTTTTTAGATTTCCTTTGAAAATAATATCAAAATTTTCTTAAAATAGTTTATTAATAATTATATATATATATATTTTTTACAAGATAGAATTCTACTCTAACTTAATCTAAGTGTATATGTGTGTGAAGCTCCCCCTAGAGACTTAAACTCCGACCTTTACACCCCACTCTACAAGCACTTATACTTGTGGAGTAATCATCGCATCAAAGGAATGCGGTGGTTATTAACAATTATATTAAAGACACTACAACAGGATCCTTACATCATATATCCTTCACACACACACACAAAAATAAATAAATAAACATATATATATATATATATAGTTATGCTAACGAGTGCCCTTAGGACATTAGTTAACAATCCTAATGAGTGCACTTAGGACATTGATTAACAATCCAATTAAAGAAAATTTTTATAGAAAAAAAAAACAATTAATATTTTGACAGTTTTTTTCATTTCTCATAAAAGTGATGTCAAAAATTTCTTAAAATTGATTGTTAACCAATACCCTAAGTGCACTCGTTAGCATTTCCTTTTTTTCTTTATCTAAAAATAACTTTTTTAGTTTTTTTTTTTTTTTTTTTGAGAATCAAAAAAACTTTGTTAGTTAGTATTTTTCTATCATATTAAAGGCAAAATTCTTTCCTTACATGAGGATAACATCATCGTATTAAAGGCAAAGTTATGATACCCACGATTTTTGAGAAAATTTACATTTATGTAGACGTGGGCTCCTTTAAAATTTTGGACATTTGCAAGTATTTAGATTCATTTTACCTAGCCAAAAGTTTCGTAAATTAAATCGTGTCTAGCTCTTGATATTTTTAAGGAGATGTATAAGATTCAAATTACTAATCTCTTGTTGTAATTATCAAATTATCAAAAATAAGATTCATTTTACCTAAGTGTGAGGGTGGGCTGGGGCTGCAAACAGCGAAGGGTAGGAACCTAGCTCTTTTGGCAAAATTGAACTGGAGATTCTATTCGAAAGGGGAGTCTTTATGGGCTCGGGTTTTGAAGTCTAAATACTGTACGCCTAGGAGGATGGGGTTCTTAAACAGAGACAAGCTTCCTTGCTCGCAGATATGGTCTGCCATGAAGAAAGGTTCTGCCATTTTCAGTCAAGGAGTCGGATGGACTGTTTGTAGGCACAGTGACCTAAATTTCTGGGAAGACAAGTGGGCAAAGTGTGGTGTGCTTAGAAGAACAATTCAAGGACCCTTACCCGAAGGGAGCTCAGATCTAAGAATCAGGGATGTTGCCTCTGATAATGGGTGGAATTGGTCTCTTATTCCTTTCGATCTTCCTCCAAGTATCCAAGGTGAGATTCAAGCCACTCTGGTGGCTATGTCTGCTAGTAGTAATGACAAAATGATGTGGAATGGTTCAAAGAACGGCAACTTTAATTTGAAGTCTGCCTACTCTCTTGCTTCCCCTCCTCCCGTATAGCTCACAAGTTTGATGGAAAGTGGATTTGGAACTCCTACTCCCTGCCTAGGATCTAAACCTTTGTTGGCAGTGTCTTCACAAGAGCATTGGAGTGAAAGCTTGTCTTGTTGCCAGGGGTATAAATGTGGACACGACTTGCCCAATTTGTCATGGTAATGAAGAAACTATATTGCATGCCTTATGGGATTGCAGGATTGCTCGGTCTACTTGGGATCAACTAGGTGCTCTGGGTATTAATCCGGCCTTCTTTACTTGTAATCTTCAGAACTGGCTCACTTATAATGGCACTAATAATCGTGCTTTAAGGCCTGGTCACCCCCCCTGGAAAGTCTTCTTTCTCTTCACCATTTGGAACCTTTGGAAGCAAAGAAACGAGGTGGTTTTCAGAAATAAAGGGCCCAATCCCCATCTGGTGAAATCTATTTTCCAGCAGGTAATGGAATTTTATTTCTACGCCTATTCTTCTAAAACTCCCAGGAGACAAGTTTTGAAAGATATTCGTTGGGAAAGGCCTCCGAGGGGATGGGTCAAATTAAATACTGATGGCTCTTCGTTAGGTAATCCGGGCCCTGCAGGGGGAGGAGGTCTTGTCCGGGATGACTCAGGGCAATGGCTTATTGGGTTCTCTCGCAGAATAGGAATCACTTCTAGTTTTATGGCAAAGCTTTGGGCTTTGCGTGATGGTCTCAAATGCTGCATGGACCGGAGCTTTAAAGCTGTTGTAATTGAGCTCAATGCTAGAGCTGTTATTGATATCCTGTCCAACCTTAATAGTCCCAACCTAGCAGTATGCTCTTTGGTGGATGATTGTAGATGGTTGATTGCCCAAATTCCCCAAGTTTCGATCAGGCATTGCTATCGAGAGGCCAACAGATGTGCGGATAGATTGGCTAGCATGGGAGGGAAGCAACAAACTGAGTTTATTTCTTACGATTGTCCGCCTGTGGACCTATTGAGTTTTTTCGATTTTGATCTTTCTGGGTTGTTCTTAAGCAGGCTCTGCCCTGCAAACCTGGATGTTCCGTAGTTTTGTTATTTCTATGTTATTTCCCCTTTGACCAAAAAAAAAAAAAAAAAAAGGCCACCTATTTTCAATAATTTAAAGTTCTAAACCCCTATAAATCTGGTTAAAAAAAAATACAATATATTATAAAAGATGACTCGTACCAAATGCCACAATATTATACGCCATATAGATAAATAGATTCTTCTCACAAAAAAAAAATAGTAAATAGATTATAGAGCAAAGTCTACTTCAAAATTTTGTCTAAGTATACTTTTAATATAGGTGTCACACACTATTTATTTTTTATTTTTTGCTGAATAGGTGTCACATAACTAAAAAGGTCCTTATGTCTGCTCATGCATATTTAAACTTGTCTTTCCCCTTCTAGTTGGTGGTAAATCACATCCATACAGCTCAAAAAAAATGAGCTACAGTATATTCTAATGATGAAAATGGTGAGGCCAATAATAGTTTGGACATGTTCATTAATTTACATGGGAAAGTAATATAAAAACCATATAGTGTGCACGATTTTTGAATTATTATAAGCCGTGGGACTGAAAGATAAGTCTTTATTACGATGTACTTGAAAAGTGGAAAACGTCAATCATTTTATACCTCTTTCAGTATTGTGATAGATATATCATATATGTATAATAAATAGCAAATATTGTTAAAAAAATATCAACCTGAATCTTTTCCCCCCCGAGAATATTCAATTTTTGGTTACAGCATGATATATTTTGGACTAAAAATTACAAAACATATCATCTGATTTTGACATATTTTTATTTTCCTCAGTATATATATATATATATATATATTTTTTTATTTCATTCATTTCATCCAAATCTTAATTCCAAACACTAATCCCATAAAACCCATAAGCAATATAATTTTGTTATTGAAAATTGACGTGTTTTTTTTTTTTTTTTTTTTTTGAGAATAAAATTGATGGGGGTTTAAATTTGACATAGTTTGGACGGATATATATATATATATATGTGGGACATGCAAACGAGTACTCTTAGAATATTGGTTAACAATCTATTTTAGAAAAGTTTTGACATTACTTTTATGAGAAAAAAAAAAAAAAACTGTCAAAACATTAAGGACTTGTTTGGTACATGTGTTTAAACATACGTTTTCAGTTTTTAAATAACATTACACGTATTTTTATACACTTTTTCACTCACATATTTTCAAAAAAAATTGAAAACAATTGTTTAAACATATGTACCAAATGGGCCCTAATTGTTTTTTTTTCTTTTTTTCTCTTCTCATAAAAACTTTATTTAACTAGATTGTTAATCAATACCCTAAGGGCACTTGTTAGCATAACCCAACTAAAAAAGTATTCGACTTTCCTTTTTTTAATTCTTTTGATGAGTTGGGAAATATTCAACTTAGTTTTGAATAAAACTTATTAATTCTAAAGACATTAATAAAACCATAAACTAGTTAAAAAAAATAAAAATAAAACTATAACTAACTTGAGTTTAATAATAATTACGGGGAAAAAACTCCCTAATTTTCTACCTTTTTATTTATAAGATAATTTTCTACCTTTGTTATAGTTAAGTTTATAGGTATCAAGACCCTTATCAAGGCAAGTAATAAATCTTTTTTTTTTTTTATAAATAATTACAACATGTTGCTAACCCCGCAACTCGAACCCTTTTCCCCTTAAACCCCTAAACACTTTGTACATGAGAAAGCACCAATTCAGTTACAAGGCCTTTGACCACTAGTAATAAATCCTAAATGCATAAAGGTATAGCAAGTTCATAAATACAAGCCTATTACTAAGGTAATAAACCATTTATGCACTTTGTACATGAGGATGTGCCAATTCAGTTACAAGGCCTTTGACCGTAAGTAATAAATCCTAAATGCATAAAGGTATAGCAAGTTCATAAATACAAGCCTATTGCTAAGGTAATAAACCATTTATGCAACTTCTAAGAAATGTATGATCAAAACTCACACGATCATTCATTGAATAATCAACAATTGTGAGATTCTCAACAAAAAAAAAAAAAAAATCAACAATTATGGATGAGTTATAGTTAACTTAATTTGTAAAATATTTTGTTATTAAATAAGAGCCTTGGGATCAAATCATACATACACCAAAAATAAAATAAAAATGATAGTCTAATAGTAAAAACACTTATCATGCAACAAACATCATAAATTCATATACGATACTTGGGACCAATTCTTACATACATTGAAAAAAAAAAAAAAAATATTACAGCTAGACGGTAAAAAAAAATTACCAGGCAATATATACCATAGATTTAAATATTATTATGTATGTGGATATATATCAACATAAAATGTTGATGGTTTAGCAAATAAAAAAAAATAAATAAATAAAATGTTGATGTTAATTACATCATTGTCATTACCAATTGAATTATTGACGTCCAATTTACTATCTATAAAGTGTCGACCCCACAACTCCATTTCTAGCCTTATGGTTTGAAAATCATTATCATTGACTCCTTGGCATAAAATGGATTTTGGTTAGGAAAAGTCTAGAGACAAGTACGAAATCCATCAAAACTTACTCATATTTTTCTTTTGTTGTTGTATTGTGATGAACCAAGTGCGCTAAACGCTAATAATAAATGGTAAAGGGTCTGCGAAATTTTATTATTATTTTTTCTTCTTCTGTGTTTGTAGCAAGGTTCCTTGATCAAATAGTGGTGTAACTTATTCAATATTGGACAATGCTTACATGACTTTTCAAAATGTCTAGATGAAATGAATGTAATGATGGAATTGTGAACCCATAATTTAAAATTTGACGATATTGATTGTCGAACTTAGTAGTGATTTGACTTGATAAAAAGCTTCATGTTTGTGTATTTTCTTTATTAACAAGCCAAACTTGACATTTAGTTTTAGGCTTAATAATAAACAAGCCAAACTCAAAAAAAGAAAGAAAAAATTATAAACAGACTTGTGAAACAATATGGCTGAATAAAAAAAACAAGAAAAGTCTAGACTCGTTTATAAACTTGGTAAATAAGCTTGATAACTTGGTAAATAAGCTTAATATGAGATTGAAAAATAAGCTCATATCCTATTAAACCTTTTATTAATTGAGAGTTAAGAACTCTTGTTTAAACTAAATGGGCTTGAGAATATGTTTAACATGGGCTTAATAATGTACTTGGGTTGGATCTCAAATTTAATAGTTTGAGATTAAGTTTGAACTTGACTTGACCAATGAATTTAGCTAGGCCAAATTGAGTTTAAACTTTTGGAATTTTGATGAACTGAAGTTCGAATATTATTTATAGGCAAAAATCCAAAATTAACCCTCTAACTTTTAGCATTTTTCATTTTAGTTCTCTAACTTTCAATTTTGTCATTTCAATCTTCTAACTTTCAATTATTATCAATTCGGTACTCTATTAAAACTCAGTTATCTGTCGTTGTTAATTGATCCAAAACGACATTGTTTTGGCTCTTTTTAAAAAAAAAAAAAAAATTTCGGAATTAAAAGAAATTAAAAAAACTGTTATTAAAAAAATAAAAAAAATAAAAAAACATTTAGGGGCACGACGTCATTCCTTTGAAATCAACTAAGAAAATTTGGGGAAAACGGAAAATAAAGACCGATTTGTAAAGATTGAGAGATTGAGACCAAGATTGTTGAGATTGTTGTTGTTGGTATATCACGTTTTGCAGCAACCTAGACAGTCTAAACAAAGTTTCTCAGAAGTAAAAAGGATATGATAAACCAGCAATTGTCTTACTAAAATTAAAAAGGCAAGCCAATTTGGACCATTTTATGCAACAAAGGAATGGTTTAGAATCGTACCCAAACATAAATATATCAAAGGACTAGTTTCTCACATTGACTTAAAGCAACAATAAAACAAATTCGAACCATTCACCAACTGGAAGAGGAGTAAGACCTAAAGGAGTGATGTCATGAGAAAAATGAAATATGACCCTGATATGCATAAATTTATGATCCACAAATTGTTCTTAGGGGCATTTCTACATAGATTTTCTATGGATTGTCAATATCATGCATTATGAACACACATAGATGTGTGCACACACAAACACAAAAAACATGTCAGATCAGTCAGTCATTCATACTTATCCTTTTTACACCTTTAAAGCAGGCAAGGTGAGGGATATTAATCCTCTTGATGTTTGATAGAGCATTTTGTAAAATACTTTTATTTTGTGTGTGCCACTTTTCTATACTTCCATACCAGTTCCACTGGAAGCATAGAGCTGCAAAATGTGATATACCAGCAGCAATAATCTCAACAATCTCTGTCTCAATCTCTCAATCTCTGCAAATTGGGTGTGGTATTCTTTGGTTTTTCAGGGGAACAACGTCGTTCCCCTAAATGTTTTTTTTTTTAAATTTTAATAACAGCAATTTTTTATTATTTTTTAATTCCAAAATTTATTAAACAAAAAAAAAAAACTAAAACGACGTCATTTTGGCTCACTTAACGGCAACAGATACCTGAGATTTAATGGAGTACCGAATTGACAACAATTGAAAGTAAGAGGACTGAAATGATAAAACTGAAAGTTAAAGTACTGAAATGAAAAAGACTGAAAGTTAGAGTATCAGTTGTAGATTTTTGCCTTATTTATAAGTTTGGTTCAAGATTTAAACATTTTACTTTTTTTTTCAAGCTAATTTTGAACATTCAATACTCGACAAAACTTGACTCATTTACTGCTCTAAACTTAGGTTCCTTGATAAATCACCTTTATGGTTGTCCAAACCCAGCAAGGACATGACAAAACCGTTTAACTCGACGCCACTTGAATCGAAACCAACTTAACCTAGCAAAGAGGCAGTTGATGGTGGGTCTTTGATATTAGCAACCGATGTGAGCGGGTCAAGTGGCAAATTAAGAAGTTAAAACTTAACAAACCAACCAAATAGCATAAAGCTCGCTGAAAAATGCCATTCTCTCTCAACTGCTGTCCTCTGTTTCACTCTTAGATTTGTTAAGATTTGGAGAGATCTCATTCATCGTTGCCTCTCTTGGTTTCGACTAAAACTAACGAAATCCAACCTGTTGGTGCTCACGATTAATGATGTGTCCTTTATTCGGCCATCCGCTAAAATTAGGTTAAATTCAGGTAGAGCCCAAACTTGACCCGAACTGACTTATGGATATATTGGCAGCCTCCTAATTCATAAGAGTATCAGCTGTTGCAAAAGTATGTCATTTTAACATATCAAAAAACATATTTTATTATTTTAGTACATCATTTTTTTTTTTTTTTTGAGAAAGAGATCAATTCCTTCAACAATCAACAGAAACTTTTGTCAAACAATACAAGATTGGTTGCATCACTATGGATGTCATTAAACCAAATTCGAGGGGAAAGGGACTCTCGAGCAAGTTTCGCCAACTTGTCAACTACGCTATTCCCTTTCCTTTTTACATGTGAAAAAGCAAAAGCCCTGAAACTAACTGCCAGCTGCCGAGAGTCTTTAATGAGATGACCAAAGGAGGCCATACATTCATCATCTGAGATAAGGGAGTTTACAATGGTTTCAACATCTCCTTCAAAAATAACATCCTAGAGGCCGAGTTCCATGGTTTTAGCACATCATTTTACAATATATCATACATCACATATTCTATTATTTAATTTTATACATTAAAATAATATATAAATCATATTAAAAATAATATATACTTAAAACTTATCTCAATACAAAACAATAAAATTTTACTGTTTGTGAACAGCAAGTCAGAGGAGAGAGAGTATACTAAAAAACCAATAAAAATCTTACAATTTGTGAAACTTTCCAAATTTGGAACAATAATGTTCACTCATGCTAAAAGTTTTAGATTGTGTTTGGTAGGGGTGTTTAAATACCACAATATATATTTTCGCAACACTTAATTAATGATAATAAAAATCTCTAACTTGAATTTGAAACATGTGATGCGGGAGCTTTTTTTAGTGTTTAGTGGGCACCTTATGCTAGTGCTCTTAACTCCTCAACCTAAGGTCTCACTTAGGAGGAGGAAATGGAATGGAATGGAAAGGAATTAAAAAAATCATTTTAGAATATTTTTTCATTCTCTTGTTTGGAAGTTTTAATACAGGAAATAGAAAATTTATTTCCTTGTTTGGGAATTTAAGTAGGAGGGAATGGAATGAGTAAGAATGAGAGAAAATTAAA